>CM074864.1:90720000-91920000 GCA_037501455.1 Lantana camara
TGGTAGCTAATATATTTGAGGTGAAGATAACAAGCTGTGTTTGTGGAAGTGATTGAGGCGTCTATCTGTTTAATAAATCTCCTCTTGTTTGTATACAATATTCTGCTTTGAAATTAACTAAGTTTGGTTCGCTTCAGGTGATTAGTAGTTCCATGTCTGCTGAAATCTCTGGGAATGCAGTGACGGGTACATTGAAACTAGACGACTTCACTATGTCTCTTAATTGGAGCAAAGTTGGAGATTTGCACATGCGTTTAATCCAGGTATATATACCTTCAATCTCCCTAAGAGGGTGTTTGGCTAAGCTCGTGTTAAGGAGCATAAAAGCTCTTTAAGATGTTTTTGGAGCATAAAAGCTCATTTTTCTGTTAAAATAAGTTGGTATACCCCGACACTCTTGAAAGGAGCTTATAAGCTCCTACGATCTTATTCTAATATCTTATAAGCTCCTTTGTGAAAATAAAAAATAAAAAAGGTTTGACAAACACTTTGGGAGTCCTTATAAGTTGTTTCCAAACAGCTTATAAGCTCAGCCAAACATCCCCTTATAAGCTGTTTAGAAGAGCTTACAAGCTCAGATAATTTTAAAACTTATAAGCTGTTAGATCTTATCTTTAAAATAAGCCCTCAAAGTGTTTGGATAAAAATAACATCAAGAATTTATAAGACGTTAATAATGACAATTTTGTAATTAAAAAAGTTAAAAAGGTGCATGTGTTGAGATGTTAAAACAAGCTGGTATTCCCCAACTTATTTAAAAGGAGCTTATAAGCTACTTAACATCTTATTTAACATCTCATAAGCTCTTTTAATAAAAAAAAAAGTTTATCGAACACTTTATGAGAGCTTAATTAAGCTTTTCTAGAGAGCTTATAAGCTCAGCCGAACACCCTCTTAGTTTAGTTAGCGTATTGTACGCCAGCATATTGTCCCTGCCTGTTGATGATCATAATGCATGCTATATTTGCAGACGTTGATGTCCACGACACTGAAGACCGTGATCTTGCCTTACGTAAACTCAAAACTCAACAAAGGATTTCAGTTGCCGGTTTTCCATGGTTACGAGCTTCGAGAAGCTCGGATCCTCTGCACAGAATCTTGGATTGTGGTATGTAGTGATGTGGCATCAGTGAAGCAGATTGGTCTCTCGTGTAATTCTACTTCTCAAGCTATGAACAAATTACTGGTTATGTAATCTTAAGTTATATTGTTTGGCAACAGAAGAGCACTTCGGTATATTGAATTCAAAATGGATTAGTAGCTGTTGGTATACCGTTGGAAGTGTTTGTAACTCTGCAAAACTGTTCGTAAGTTGTATGCCCTCATGTAAGTGTAAATGAAAATTTTATTTCTTCTTGTTGTTATTGGATCTTTAACAAGTTTAGTACAAATAGTGTTAGGGCGATCACTGAGTCAGATTTGGACCGCATTTGAAATTCGAGGAAGATTATACGATAACAAAATGTGAATGTTGAACATGGATTTGTTAATACTATAGGGTCGGATTCTATGATGTTTAGATATTTATAAAAATATCAGTTTCCCGTCTGACACTTTTTATATGGAAATTTAAGAAAAAAATCGTGTCACCGTATTCGGATCTTGACCGATAAAAGATCTGGCCTGATACCTTATCTTTATGTTTATTTGAAATGTATGAATTTAAAATTCCTTAGAAATGATTATAGAAAATGACACATAATTCCAATGTGAAATTATCAAATATTTTAACAGATGGAAGGTCTTCTCCCGTATATTCCAATATTCTGATGTTTTTATTTTCTTTATTGCATTCTATCTAGATTTTATAAACCATATTTGGTTATCGTAATAAACTGATAAATTACAATTACAAGAATAAGGAAAAACGTTTTTATTTATTTATTTTGCATACATAATCAAGGAAAAAAAACTTATTTCCTCTTAAATACTGTACGGCCACTAAACTCACAAGTGGCAATACTGAAATTGATAAATTGAGAAAATAGTAATGGTTAAATACGTAATTGTCCAATTAACCGGAGGGCAAAAGTGTAAAACAGGCGCAGGTCGCAGGTGCAGCCCTCGTGACTGCTAATATAAAAGGTTTATTACTATAAAAATAAAAATAGAAAATAGAAAATAGAAAAAAGTCGGAATGCTATAATTTGTCTCTCCCACCTGTTTGCCCTGCTCAAGTTTATTGCCTGACCACCTACACTCACACACACACACACACACACACACGATTTACTCCAAACAAACTCAACTCTCAAAGCTTCTCTCTCTGTCTCTCTACAAATTTACGCGCCAAAAAGGTTTAATTTATAAGTGTTTTCCCTTAAAACGATTCGTAATTTGCATATTTTCCCCCCTTTTGCCTCTCATTTTTCACTCTCTCCCGCCCCCTAGGGTTTGTTTTTCTCTCTCTCCTTATCCCTTCTCTCATGGCTCTCTCTCTGCTCTGCAGGTCGGTACATGCGGATTTCCTCGGCCTGATTGCCCGGGTGGAGGATTTGTCGGAGTTGGATGGAATCGGCTGTGGCGGTTGTTGCGGGGACGGAGGCTGGTGCTGCTGTCGGTGGGAAGAGGCCTGCCATGGAGGATGGGGCTGTTTTGAAGGAGGAGTCGCCGCGTAAGAGGATTAGAGGGGGAAATGGGAGGGGTTTGGTGGGGGATGTGAAGAAGGTGGCCGAGATGGTGTTGGTGTTGGCTGCCATGGGGAAAATGAGGGGAGGGAAGGGGCCCACGGATGTTGAGAAGGAATTGATGGTGGAGGCGCGGGATGTGTTGTCGAAGGTTTGTGAGGGTTTTGCGCCAAAGGATGTTTTCCCCAGGGATGCTTTTGGGGGTGTGATTGAGGATTTGGGGCTTAACAAGTTGAAAGAGCAGAAGCTAGGGTTTCGACCTCCTAAAATGTCCATTGCTGAGAAGTTGTTGGTTTCCAAAAGGAAGGTTAGTTTTCTGATTTCTGGCATTTTGTCTGCTGCTTTAATTCGTTTTGCATTGTGTTTGTACTGGAATAGATCATATTTTGATCTACAAGGATTGATGTTAGAATAGAGAAGTGTGATGGGAGTTGGATAACGAAACTTATTTTGGCAATTAGCTGGTTGGGGTTTTCTAATATGTGACTACTATCAGTATAACCTGTGGTGGTAAATGCTTCATTACGTTTGTAGTTTATGGGTTGATCCTTGCATTTTCCGAGTTTGTGTTATATAACATGCGCTGGTTTGTGCAGCAGTTATTTGTTGCTCTTTAGTCAGTTGCATTGTATTATTGTCCAAAATTTGAGGAATAACCCCGATCAACTGTTGCCATCATCAAACTAAATTTATGGTTTCTGGGTCAATTTGATGCATCATAGATATGAATCATGATATGTCTCGATGTGTTATCTTCATGTTTCTTACTTAAATTAAGTTTGTGGATGTAGCCATTCTGTTTGGATTTGGATTTAGATTTGGCGGTTACTTTCTTGAGTGATTCTTTGAAGATGAAATGTATAGCCTACAATAGATGATGACTCTTGTAGGCATGAAAGATAAGCTTAGTTGATTAGGAGCCCCCAAGTAACAGGAAATCGTGAATATTTGAAAGTGAATGCTAATAAATGGTATTTATGTAGAGATCCAAGGCAACCTGGTCTGTCGTTAATGCAGGCTAGATATAGTTTTGAAGCAAGAAATTTTGAATTTGGATGTCTTGTATTCCTTGATCTTCTCTTACATGCAATCGAATTAGATGGTGGATCTCACGGACATAATGTAGCGGAGCTTAGTATGCTGAATCAAGTAGTAGTCATTAGAACAGAGAGTTTACCGCAAATTATACTTCGAGAAAACCAATTGCATATGGTGCCATAAAATCTCAATAAGGCCCGATTGATTTATAGTTTGGTAGTATAGGTAATATGTATTTGAATGACTACTAAGTTTATTAAATACTTCACATTCTCTACTTCAATTTATCCAGATGGAAATTTGTAAGAATAGATCTAAGTTCTTTGTTTGCTTTGTGAGTCTCTGATTATGGAGTCTATACACGGGCTACTGATAATTAATCTGCCCATACTGAGAGCAGACTATAATTCATAGTTCTGTTTTCAAGGTAATGTAAATAAATCGATGTGTGCTATCTGTGGATGTTGGAATTTTCAAATGCATGATAATTTTCCTTTTAGTTATATCTCACAACAAGACAGTAACACAAAAAGCTAGTCCCATAGTAGTTGGAAATATGAGCTGTGGATTTTGGTGGTTTGAACTCTACACTCTTCCAATTCAAGATTCAAGGCAGTTCTGATAAGAAATTCTGGAAACTGAAAGCTTGAGTGAATAACTATATTTTATATCCTCTTAAGATATTTTTGATCAAGCTTGATTAAGATACTGAAATCATACACCAAAGTTTTTGCAACAAAATGGAATCGGGATGATGTATATGCATGCCTGACTGAAACATCAAGTGCACAGTAACAGCATGAAGTGTCATAAGTGTGAGCAGCTAAATTATCTCTTAGGAATATAATGATTAAAAGCTTGTAATGCTTTATATTCTAGCACCAAAGTGCCTCTAAAAGATACAATTTCCAGATGCATGCACTGAAGTCGCAGTTGGATGTTTGAAAATTTCTTTTGAATGTTATGTGTGTGTTTGTGGCTACCGATTCTGTTAAAACATGGTTGATGGTCTAAAAATATTAACTTGTAATGATTTTATATGTTTTATTCTTAGTTTTTCTGATGTGGCAGCTCATTTGGTGTTTTAAATGCTTTTCTTTGATTCGTCATTGACTGAGTGGAGTTATATAGGTTGTCTACTTCTGGTTTCTTCCCTACATATTTAGATGTACTATTTTGTTTGTCTTCTGGTGTTATTGCTAATTCATCTGTAACCTATGCTTTATGCTGACACTTAATTTTTCTCTGCTGTGTTAGTTGGAAAAAGCAGAAAAGTTTTCCCTACCCTCTACTCCACATTCTACTCATCCGCAGAGGTACCCTGGTTCATCTGTTGAAGGCTGTAATGTATCACATCCTGTTCGAACGTCTCAGCCAGATAAGTCAAGTCACATGTCAATATCTTCCGGAAGTCTTCAGTCTGCTTCACCTTTAGTCAATACCACACCAGCAAATTCTTCATCGTTGCCGTATCAGCTTCCTACTAGTGAGATAAGACCAATAGGTTCCAATGCCTTGCAGTCTAGCCATTTGGGTTCCGCAGCACTGCCAAGAGTTGACAGGCCGCACCTCAGATCTGATGGAAAAACAAATGTTTCTTCACACCCTTCACAAGTTCAAGGTAATCAAGTTCCTGATTTTGGTTATAGAAAGTTATGCATGTTTCATCATGCCATGAAGATCTGGAACATTTTTACAAAGAAGTGCTTCACTTATATAGGCAATAATTGTGTTGGTGTAGATTGCTAACCTTTCGGTGGAAACCCCATTTCAGCTAACATCAACATATGTCCTGTTGGCTTCTTGACATTTACTTTGTTAATAAAAATTACATAACTGGCTGTAGTTTTCATTTTTTGTTGTGATCTAACAAGACGAATGCTGTCTGAATATTACTTTGTACTGGAGCACCTTTGTTGGTAAATTTCTTAGAGCTTATTGTCGCCATCTTAATCTTTCTTCACATATGCTCAGTTAATATTCAAACTCTTATAATGGAATTTTGCAGCAAATTACTCGACCAACTCTATGAGGACCCCAACTTGGGGCGTGCAACCACATTTACCAAGTGGGTCAGATAATAGGGCGCCTGTGAATATGTCCTTTAAAGTTGAGGGAGCTGCTGCTGTTAAATCTGGTTTGCCATCTCAAGCAACATCTAGGACTGTTGCTCCTCAGACAATAGGAGGACCACCTTCACATGGCACTCACCATGTTCAGCCTCCTTCCATGGGAAGTACCCATGCTGAAGTTGGTAGGATTGTCCAGAAGTTATTACAACCACGGGTTTCTGAGCGACCTACATGGAATCCACCTTCTAGAGACTATATGAATAAGGCTTTGACTTGTCAAATATGCATGTCTACTGTAACTGAGATAGATAGTATTCTCATTTGTGATGCCTGTGAAAAAGGGTATCACTTAAAATGCCTCCAGACAACTAGTCAAAAGGGAGTTCCACGGGGAGAATGGCATTGTGGGAAGTGCTTGTCTCTAAGCTATGGAAAACCTTTGCCTCCTAAATATGGTCGTGTCATGAGAAATGTTAACAATACACCAAAAATATCGTCCAATGCAACAGCTGTGCCACCAACTCCAAGTAAAAAGGTTGGTGCTTCAAATGAAAAGGTCGGCCAGCAGAAAGTAATGGTCAATGGGAACACTACAATAGAAAACACTCCAACTCGAGTTGCTAATAATGATAGCTGTGCACCTGGGTCAGAGGGAAAAGAAAGTAAAGACATGCGGGAGAGTGATAATGACTTGAGTAGGAGCAAGGTGGACCAGAAATTACTGTCAGGGACTCACCAAAATAGCATTTTAAATACCTCCAGTTCTGCTAGTGTTTCGTCAGTGAACCCACTGGTTGAGAAAACGTGTGCTGACAAAGTGGCGGAACTGAAATCAAATTCTTCTTCAGAGATAAAGATGGTTCCTGAATCATCTGATAGGTCTCGGGGAACTGTCAATGCTATGGAGGCAAGTCCACTTAAGCAATCTCTGGAAAATCATGTTGTGGTCAGGGATTTAAAAGAGGTTTCAAATAATACAAATCAGCTCAAGGAGCAAGAAGTTGTACGTCATAATCCTACAGAAACAGCTGCAAGTGATGGGGCAATGAAACAGGGTAGGCCTTCAGATGGTTTGCATGCTGTCAACTGGGTTGGTGAGCCAATTCAAGTTTTGGATGAAAAAACCTACTACGCATCCTGCTGCATCAAGGGACATCTGTATAAACCAATGGACCATGTTCTTATTCGGTTTGGCAATGACAAACTTGTACCTTCAAAGCTACAGGTTAGCAATCTATTATGTGAACGGATGAATGAATTTCCATCATAATCCTCTGAATCTGGATGTTTAAACTGCTGGCTTAGTAAGCAAACAGATTGAGAGTATTTTGCTAAATGATTACTAGCCCTGCAAGTTCACTCATATGATTCTTAAGGCTTAATAGTTCATTGTTGATAACTTTTATTTGAAGAAGTTGACGTTGGAACATTTAATCCATGTAATTTACACATCGTTCTACTAATCACTAGACCTGAACAGTTTTAGAACATGGGACTGGAGAGATGCTATTGCTTCACCCACATTATGTGTTTCAAGTGCAATGTTGCAGAAATCCTTGATAAAGATGGAGATCTTGGTTGCCATCATTTATTAGTTCCGTGTAAATTCAGAAGTAATAGTTTTTCACATCATAAACAAACCAATGTTTGCTACCATTCAATCATCATATAGCTTATACAGCCTTAAGCATGCCTGAATATTCTATATTTGCTTCTGTAGCTGCTATTATTTTTCTGTTTGGCAACGGGAAACTATAATCTAACTAAATTTTCTGTGTTTTGTCATTATGACTTATGCCTCTTTATTACAGGCTATGTGGGAGGACAAAAATACTACCATGAAGTGGGTAACAGTAAATCAGTGTTACTTTCCTGGTGATTTGCCCGAGTCTGTTGGCCGTCCATGTGGCCTAGAAAGCAGTGAGGTGAAGTTCTACCCGGCAGTTCCATTTTACGTTTCTTTGCCTGTCCAGCTTTCTAAGACAGGGCTTTTACACTAGTTTTTCTTGGTAAATTTGCAGGTGTGCGAGTCTACATGTGGTAGATCATTTATGGCTGGCTTAATAGAAAGCCCTTGTGAAGTCCTTCCTCCAAGGAGATTTGCCGAAGAAAGTGAAAGGAGAACTCGTTCAGGGAAAGAACTGAAGGATCATTTACCTCCTCTTTATCTGTGCAAGTGAGTTCATTGCTTTATGCATCCATACTATGCTGCTCATTCTGGTGATTTCTTCTAAAACTGTCATTTAGCTTATTCTAGATTCTTTTTTGGTTGTGGGATGAATGACTATTTTTGCACACTTCACTGTTCACAACTAAAATCTTTGATTTAGTTATTCTTCAAAGTTCCTATCCTGAAGTATTTCATGATATAATTAGAATTTTACTAATTGCCATCTATGCTTTTCAGTTTTGACTCTCCATTGGACATTATAGTTATAATTGTAACTTGTGGATTATACCAACATACTGTATGTTTTGACATAATATGCAGCTAATGTATTTCATGATATTTGAAGATGCTTCTAATATTTAATAATTTGATTGACAAAATCGTGGTATGAAGAGGCAGAATGTTATTAAGATCAGCAAGTACATGCATTATTAAATACATATAGTAGATTTGATGTGATGTTAGGAATCTCAGTGTTAGCAATGTGGCTATTTCGATTTCTCTTTTCTTTTTTCATCTGTTGTATCTTATGATTCAGTATTTTCATTTGCCCAGTTCATCTGTTTTTTCCTTTTGGCAGATGGATTTATGATGAAGCGAAAGGGCTATTCCGGGATATTTCCTATTAATCATTGTGCAGACATATTAGGTGAGTTATTATATGCCGCCCCTGTTTGTGCACATCTTTGTCATATATATGTGTGTGTGTTAGAACTTTTGTCAAAAATATTCTGCATATTTAAGTACTTTTATTTGCTCGGTTGATGCCCTTTTAACAATTTCATCAACTCCACTGAAGAAAAATGAACCATGTTGGTGCAGATAATTTTTTAATCTGCATCTTTTCGATGCTCTTTTCATTCTCATCATGTTTGCTGCCAGCAGTAGATAAAAAACTGCGTACATTTGTTTGATATCTAGTATCTCTGTAACCACCACCCACATCAAACAGAGAATTTTGTAGCTCATCCTTTTGTCCAAAACGGTAAATTTAACTTGTATGTCATATTCCTTAACTATATTAACTGGCTGATTTGCCCCAGTTAAATTTTAGTCTGACACGTGTCAGAAAAACGGAACAGTTAAAAAAGATTTTTAATATTATAAATCTAAATCTATGCAACAACTGAAAAATAATATTACAAAGTATTAAGATGATACATTTGACATACCATGGATCATTTTCTTTGTAAATTAAGTCCGTCACATGCATACGAAGAGCAAGTATATGTATGTCATGTTTAACCTGCGGCAGTTATAACAGCAAGATGTTTGTAAACAGGTATAGATTGTTGCTGTGGCCCTTGGCGCTGGGGAAGGAAAGATATGCTCAGTTCAAATTGAGTAATGTGTGTACAATATGTAGCTCAAATTGGTAGTCTTGTCTTGTGTAATATTTCAGTAATGGGTTGATCTATCTTTTGTTGCTCAACTTCTCTAACGACCACGTTATTGTTTGATGTAAATTTGGCTACCCCTTTAAATTATTAAATTCTTTATATAAAGTTAACCCTCTATTTAATCTTGCGTTGGAAAATGAAACCTGAGAATCCCATTCCCCGTAGACCTCGGCATTCATCTGTTTATTGAGTCTTCTTGTGGTTAAATGTTGATATCTGAGGACATTTGAATGGGGTATGGGGACTGGACTGGAAAGCACGGACACCGCTAAAATTGTGTCCGGGTAGTGTCTCAGACACGGTTGAAACGTGTTTGAAATAAAAAAAAATTAAAAAAGAATCGGATACGGCAGAGTAAAGTGTCCGACATGGCGAACACTTATTTTATAATTATATAAAGTTTTTTATGTATTTTTAATATTTTTAGAATTTTTGGGGGAGATTAATTATACATACTTTTTTAAATATTTTATTTTATATAGATTTACTTATAAAATATATTTATTTATATAAAATATAGTTGTGTCGGAACCGTGTCGTGTCCTAAAATTTATAAAAAATCAATATCGTCGTGTCCGTATTGTCGTGTTCGTGTCCGTGTCCATATCCGTGTCAGTCCGAGGTTTCCATGTAAAGTTTTGTGGCCCGTCATTGTAAAGTTGCTCTGCCCGTCGTGACAATCGTGGATTTTCTTTGCATGTTTAAGAAAGTAGAGATGGGGCTGAATTTTAATTTGAATTCAATGAATCCCATTATTATGAAATGTTCAAATACGAGAAATCAAAACGTTTCGGAATATAACAAGCATGTTGGGGTCAATTAAAACAAATTAAGACAAGCCCGATCAAGTTCTGTCTCTTTACTGAGAGAAACAATATAAATTGTATTCTGAACCCCGGGGCGCTACCGTGACACATGACACGGCCATGTCCAAAATGCAAAGGAAACGGACACGGCCGTGTCCGAATTAAATAAAATCAGATGCCCAAGTCGAACCATTGGCACGGCCGCGTCAAGAATCAACACAAACTGGACACAGGGACTTATAAAATGAGCGTCTTATTTATAGTAAAAGTTTATAGTGTGAAGTGTGAATTACTATGTATTTACTGTGCTTTTTGCGGTTGCTTAATGCGGTGAAATATTCACGGCTCATTTACAACTCTTATTTACAGCTAATATGGTATGTTGCATTTTGCCAAATATTTCGGCTTCTCCTCAATGCAGCTTCCAGCAATTGTGATTGTGATAGAAGAGTCATCATATTAGGAGCCCACAATCTTAGACTTTTCAAAACGTTTACATTTTTTTATAAGTAAAATGCATAACTATAAGAGTTTACATAGGCAAGGATATTTAAGCATGCCCGGGGTTGGAGAGACGAGGAGAAATAGGCGGAAAGCATGAAAATGAATTTTTAAGCCAGATTGAGCGGACTTTAGGTGGTTTTTAAATTGAGCTGTAGAAGAACGAGAATATCTTTATTTTGAGAAGTTCAAATAGAAATTTGTTTGTTGACTATAAAACTAGATAAATAAGGTCTTCCAACCTTATATAAGCTTGAATATCATTTTATAGTGAATAATATTTTTTTGTTCGAAGTTGGATGAAAGCAAACATTCGGAAGTCTTGTGACACGATTTTGGAACAGACATATCTCCCTATTCGGGGAAGTTTTTAATGAGCCATAAAAAAAGAAAATATTCTACACTTCAAGTAGTTTAATGTATAGAAATTTGTGGTGGGGAATGGTCGTTCGAATTTTCTTCACGAACCCAAAATGGCCCTTTCGGAAGGCTGCACCCACAAACAACTTTCTGTTTGAGAGAACGGCCGTTTCGGCCCCAAAATCATTTCAACTACCAGAGAGCCAAAAAACAGGGAAAAACAAAGGGGAAACCTACGGGGTAACTCAAGCCACCGCAAAACTCCAACATCACTCAAACAAGACTCTCAAAACCTATCATATAGCACATTTAAATATCTTATTATCATCTCTCACTCATCAAAACAACACAAAATCATGTATATAATGTCCAAGATCAACAAACCCACTTTTATGAAAATTCCATTGAAGAACTCAAGCTCAAAGTTTCAAGTTTCAACCAACCCTTCAATCACCCTTAATGACTCATATGTTCATAAAACATCAATTAGCAACTAAATCATACATATTCAAGCCAAGAGATCACATAACTCTACTCCTTCATATATATATATACATATATCATATACGTACTCTTTCATAGTGGTGAGGAAATGGGATGATGCCAATGTTACCAATGATGCTGGCGTGGTAGCTTGATGTGGAAGTGGTGGAGCTTGATCTTCTATAAGTTCTTAAATGGAATTTGGGCCCTCTTCATTTTTTTTTTTTGGGGGGGGGGGGGGGGGGGGGGGGGCAAGAACCAAACGAACTTCAAGCTTCAATGTTTTTTTCAAGACAAGAGCAAAACAAGCCATCTTCTTCCTTCTTTTGATCTTCCAAGGTAAGATTTTGTGGTTTTATGCCTCGTTTCTTCTTCAGGCTCCTCTTCAAACTTCAATGGTGATTGTGTGCATTTGTATGTATATGTGTAGAACAAGGGCTTGAACTTTAAGCATGTGCAATGCATGTATATAGCATCATATTATTTTAATGAAAATGATTCATAATAATGTTTCAAAGTTGATTTAAGGTGTTAAAATATGGTATTAATAAGCAAACTCCCACAAAAAATAATATAATGAACAATAATTTTTTCCTCTAAATTGCACTTAACGAGAAAAATGCATTTTTTTCCCACAAATGATACCATAATTACAACTTTTTGAAATAATGAGACTAAATATTTCACATTTGATAGGTATGACCGTATGAGTCTAAAATCGCAAAAAGTCTATTCTATGGGCAAAAAATGTAATTTGCTATTTTTCAAAAATTTGTTTCCAAACCCTTTCAAAACACCTCTGCCGCCTCCCCCTTCTTTTTTTTCTCTACACTCCACGCCGCGAAGTAGCTCACCGCGCCACCACCCACCGCCCTCGCCGCCCCCTTTTCTCCACGTCGCAGCCATAGCAGCAGCTCATTGCGCCGCCGCCGCACACCTCAACTCGCTCCTTTCCGCGTCGCAACCAGCCAGCTCCTCTCCGCCCCCCGGCCCGCGTCACCACCTTCTCGCTGTATCGAGTAATTCTTCAATTTGGAGCCTCTCTTTTTTTTTTTTTTTCAAATTTCTTATGTTAGTATTTTATTGTTTGCCCTAATCTGTATTTATGGCCCCCGGCCTACTCGCCTAACTCGAGCCATGCTGAATTCGCTACAGATGTAGAGGTGTATTTAACTGGATTTTGAATTCATTAGCTTATACTTTAAAATTAAGTTTGTCGTTAAATATTTTTTATTTATTATGCTTACTTATAAATTGATTATGCTAGGGCGTGCCAAGGATTACTTAGAAAAAGAAGCTGGAACAGCTATGGCTTCTGGGGCAGAAATGGATTCCGACTCCACGAATTTGAAGTTGAGAGAGCTGTTAAAGGAGGTCCAGCTGGATTACTCTCCGGAAAATACTAAGATTGTCAACGACGTTGTTTCCTCCATTAGAGAAACCATCGACAAAATTCCTGATGGACTCCAGGTACCTTCCCCGGAAATTACTGCCTGTACTTGTTTTTCAGAATTCAGAGACAGTTGGTTTATCTACTCCAATTTTGAAAATTTCGGTAGGTTACAGCTGATGCTGGGGCTGGGTTTGTTCGAGATGTTGGGGCGGATAAAGTGGATTTTAAGTTCTGGAAGCCTAAGTCTGTAGAGATTGGGGGGAGTTACTCGTTTGAATGCATCGCCAGGCCGGATGTGAATGTTGATCTTTTCTTGAGGCTGCCTAAGGTATGTGTTCTGAAGGGATTAATTCTTGTGAAGTTTTTGTGGAGTAAGGACTTTGACCCAGCTTTAGCTGGTTGAGACAATGGTGAAACTTATTGTAAACTTCTCATTCTATTGGGCACTAGATAACAAGAATCCTGAGAAAACCTTTTCGTTCTTATATGCTGATGCAATTCTTTATAATTTTACATTGTGTTTAAGGTTGAAATTGTGAGATATAATTTTTGTCCGAATGAAGCTCATTTATAACCATTGCTTCTTTAATTAGACAACAATAAACTTGATATTTATTAGCACTCCTTTTCTATTGTAAAAATACATTGAAAATAGGAATTTTCAGGTGGATGTTAGCCACGTGTGACCCCCTTAAGAATACTTTTTTCATCACACATCTACATGCTTCATTATGTTTTTACTTTCCCCTTTGTTAAATTTTGTGTAGCATTAGTGGATGGTCTGTAGTGCCCTCTATAATCATATTGTGACAAGGACTACAATACTAATGGATTCACAAGTTCTTATGCTGTTATTAAAGGAATAAGTTGTGTGTATGGTTAGTATTACGAAGATATTAAGTTGACTAAGGGTTTTAGTTTTTTTTTAGAGTGAAAAATCTCAGATTGCTGAAGAAGCTTAGGTGGGATAAGATAGTTTATAGCAAATAGTCTGATGTATGCGATACATGGTAAAAAGATGGAATAAGTTTGGGAATAACTTCACTGAAATCATTTCAAGCAAACTAAGATAATATTTTGCGGCTTCAAATTCAAGGTTTATCATCTGAATTGAGTAATACAAACAATAATATCACCTTCTTAAGTCCTTGCATTTGAAGATAATACTTATGGACTTGATACCTTTGAGTTTTGACCATGTGATTTCAACAGTGTTTTCCATGGAGGTAATGCTTAGGGTCTTGTGATATCTTTCATCTTCCACAGGATAAGAGTGGGGATGGACAATAACCTTGTTACATATTACTTTGACCCATTCAGTTGTGTGGTATTAAATGAATTGTTTTTACTTTCCCTGTCAGGAGTGCTTCCATGAAAAGGACTATCTAAATTATCGTTACCATGCAAAAAGATTCCTTTACCTGTCCATAATCAAGCAACATTTGAAATCCTCCTCTTTAGTCCAAGATGTGAGATGGTCAACTTTCCATAATGAGGCACGCAAGCCTGTATTGGTTATTTATCCAGGTTTGGAAAAATGCTCTCTGTCATTCCATTTCAATTTGGTATTTTGGTTCAAGTTACTTATTCATGATTACTCTCTATTCTCAGCTACACGGCTATCCGATAATTCAGTATTTTCTGTGAAAATAATCCCGACAGCACCATCATTATTTGCCATATCAAAACTCAATGCTGAGAGGAATAACATCCGCTCTTTGGGTCAAGGTATTATATTGACCCGTTTGCTATATTCTCTCTGATTGGGTTTTACTTTCAACTAAAAAATTGCACGTACTAATTTCCGAAAATTTGGTCTTTAAAAGCTACACCAAGGTACAATTGCAGTATTCTGGAGGACATGTTTATTGAGGATAACGCTGACTTCATAAAGAGAACTTTTATGGGATGCAAGGAATTGGGAGAGGCTTTATTGCTTTTGAAAGTATGCTATGCATTATGGTGCTTATTTTCATTTTATTTTTGTTTCAGTAACCATTTTCTCTTGGCATGGGATAATATATCTGGTATGATGTTGTAGGTTTGGGCTCGTAAAAGTTCTTTATATGTTCATGACTGCTTAAGTGGATTCCTGATAACTGTCATTTTGGCGTACCTCGCATCAAAGTCTGGCAAAAATCGAATCAACAACGCAATGAGTGCCTTGCAGATTTTGCGAGTCGCATTGGACTTCATTGGTACGTGTTCATTTACTCTTTCCCCCAGTGTACATGTTTTGCAACTATTGTAGGTGTAGCTTTCACGTGGAATGTTAATTGTTAGATATCATGGTTTCTTCGATGAAACTGATGTTAGGCGGGGATACCCTTAGTTATGTCATCTTAAGATAACAATATTGAAATTCCTTGCATAAACCTAGCAATTGTTATATGCAAATTCTAATACTAGTATGTTTTGTAGCCAATTCCAAGTTGTGGGACAGTGGACTACTTTTTCTGCATGAAGGTGCCAAACGTGAAGGCGAAAGAATTATTTCAAATAAGGTACTTCGCTTAGTGTTCGTGTTGCAATATGCATTTGCTCTGTGTCTTTTAGTTTCACTTGTGGATATTTAGCTCTCCTTTTTTTGTTGAGTTAATCACCATCAACAAGAGATTTTTTCATTATGGAAAATGTCGTCTCTTTGATTGTCAGCTTGACTGCTAATCATTGAGTTGCATTTTCTTTAAGACGCTAACTTACTATGCACAAGATGGCTTGTAATTTTAAAAACCTTTTAGCTTGAGTGCTAGTTATTGAATTGGGATCTTTGTATCGATAGTGATGATGATATGTTTGTTAATTAATATTGTGATTACTTATGTACTTGGCTACTTGAATTTTTTATTTAGAAGTTGTGAGTTGCAGGATAGGAAAACTCAGTGGCAGTCATTTCCCGTAATAATCTGTGATTCATTTGCTGACTATAATATGGCTTTTCGGATGTCAGCAAGTGGCTTCCAAGAGGTAAGATCTTTCAATAACATGGTTTCAGGATGGATGTGGATCTCGCTTACAGACCTGTTATGTTTTTCACTAACTTGATAGTTAGTAACTTTTTTCTTAGCTACGTGATGAGGCTTCTCTGGCACTTACTTGCATGGATAAATGTAAAGATGGCGGTTTTGATGAGATCTTTATGACCAAGATTGATTATCCTGCTAGATATGACTATTGCATAAGGTACTTTCTAGTACACTTCTACGGTCATCATATTACTCAACAATTTTAGACTATGCTTGCCATTTTTCATTCCTATGTTTACAAAGGCTGGTGTTATGTGTGCAAATTATTAGTGACAAAATGATAGTTATAATGGATTTTTTTTCTGTTTCAAAGACTGAAAATATGACCTAATGAGGGAACGAGTCAGTAATTGCTGCATGAACAAGTCAGTAATTGCTACATGAGCCATGAGGGTGACAGACCAGTCAGAAACAAATTATATCTAAAGTGGCATATAGAGTTGATACTGAGGGAGGAAACAAAATCAGGGTGTTGGAGCCATTTCTAATGAGTTGCAAAGTTTGCAAATAGGGAACTATTTTCTGAAAATGTTTTGAGAAGATTCACCAAGGTTTATGTAGACTGGAAATGTGTTGCAAGAATGAGTTGCAAAGTTTTCTAATGAGTACAGTGGATATTTTATATTGAGAAACATGTTTGGCTTACTTATTCCCAAAATTTGAATAGAGAAAGAAAAACTGACAGTGGTAATACTCCCATCCTTTAGCGTTTGTTGATGTATTAATTTAGTAGAGCATTGTTACCTATTATGTATTGGCACTTCCTTCCTCGCTGCTTGCCTCACACGTTTTCCTTTTTTAGGTTAAATTTGAAGGAGAACCATGACTTCCATGCTTCTGGATTTTGCTTGGATGATGAGTGTTGGAGGTCTTACGAGCAGAAGGTACTATGTATTGTTGATCAAGCATTGAGAGGGAGAACTAAGGTTATTCGAGTAATTTGGAGAAATACGTCTTCCTCATGCAGCTTTGAGAATGTACGGTATTTACTAATTATCAATATGTGAATGAAATATCAGGTCATGGGATAAATATTTACCTTCAGCTTGTTTCAACTTTCTTACATATCTAGGGTTTATCCATGCTGGATAGAGAACCTTTGTTTATTGGGATCACGATTGGCTCCACGGAGGAAGCCTTCAAACAAGCTGTCATGGGTCCAAGTCCTGAAGATAAAGACAAGGTTGCTTAGTTTTGTTCACCTCATTGTTTTGAAGGATTGTCAATATGTATACTATCTGTAGTTTGCAATCTACTTCTCTCTCATTTCCTATATCCTTTTATAGGCTCTGGAATTTAGAAAGTTCTGGGGGGATAAAGCTACACTAAGATGGTTCCGTGATGGTAAAATTGCTGAAGTTGCAGGTCAGGATTCATAATATTCTCTCCTCTTGCAGATGGTTCTGTTTATTAATTGAAATTATATGCCTTATATATTACCTGGATTTTACAGTGTGGGAGCATGAGGAATGGGAAAAGCATCTTATTATAAAGGAAATAACTGAGCATGTTCTAATGCGTCATCTGTCCCTTCCACAAGAGAATATCATATCCATTGTGGATCAACTTGACTTTGTGCTTCGTCATGGCAATAGTGGTATGGTTAACGTGTTTCTTGGTTCCTATCATTTAAATTTGGAGCTTGAATTAACCGCTCTGTTGGTTGACGTGTTTCAGATCCTATATCCTTTTCTAGGAATTTGCTGAAGGCATGTGATGACCTATCAAAGCATTTGCGCCTTCTTGACGACATTCCTTTGAAGATCTCCAGCGTGCAGCCTCTTGATCCAGGTTTTTATTTACTTTCGAATAAAGTGCCCCATTCCCAGTGGCGGAGCCAGAAATTTTATGTAGGAGGGTCGACCAAAGCATAATACTAAAGAAAAATCTCATAAATTTTTTTTAGGTGTGTCAATTATTAATAATTACTATATTGACCCTTACTAGTACTAATTTTAACTTTGGTGAGGGGTCCAATAATGAAAAATCACATAAAATTACATATACATATATCTATATAATTTTTTTTTTTTTTTTTTTGAGGGGGGTCAATTGTACCCCCTCAATTCATGGTGGCTCCGCCACTGCCCATTCCCAGCTTAGGTTCTGTATTGATTTACTTTCTATGCTTTTGTGCTAAGCTCATGAATAGAACATTGTGAAAATGATTGAAAATAGTTATTAACCACCTAGATGAAATAGAAAAAAATCCTCTATATTAGATATGCTGCCAATTTCGGTTGGAGAGATTTTGTTTTAGGTGAATTTCATTTGGGCCTCTATTTTACAACATGTGCCCAAATAAATGACCCTACATAGATAAGCTTAGTTGAACTAAATGCTGGCCCAGCCATCAGTACACAAAATACTTAATATAAAGATATTATGATAGTACCAAATTTAACTGCTTTTTACTGTTGGACTGAATTTTTTTTCTTTAGTTTGCACTTGCACAAACTCTTTCCAACTTCAATAGCCTTTGTACCTTCCAGATATGCTCCTATTTCTGTAGCTATTGCCTGCATAAAGGAAGGAGTTAATAGTTGCTTAGCAGTAATCCCAAAAAGGAGTTAATAATAGCCTTAAATTTTGTTTTTCTTGGAAGAACTCCTCAATTTCTTCTGCCTCTGAAAGTTCACAGAACTTGGATTTCCTTCCTGTCATTTTACTGCACTATTTTCTCATCGAAACTGAAAATAGGAAACTACAATGCATTATGTCGGATGCTAGATAAAGCATCTTTGCAAAAATTAATAGCAGGTAATATGTTTCCAGCCAACAAAAATTGCATCAGATGAACCAAGGTCTAATGTGCAAGTTATTATTTCTCGAATGAACATATTGTGATGTTGGCTGCGTGCCCATATTCAGATTCCAAGGGCAATGACATGATGTGGGCAATGCAGGGATCTTTTGTTCGAACTTTTGTGATGTAAATATATTGTAAAAATAATCGACATAATTCAATATTAATCTTGATTCAACCATTTAGATACAGTGTGTAACACTTCCCCTTGGAAAAGTAAAGGAAGCAAAATGAGGAGAATATTTACACAAGAAGCCTGAACTGTTTGCATCTCATTTGTTTATCGCCTGTTTCCACAATTATCTCTATCTTTCTCTTTAAGGATGACGTAGAAGCAAAAACATGCTATCACCACTGTATTTTGTATTCTTTAGCCGTTATGCTTACCAAAGCTACAGCGTTTAGGTTGACGTCCGTCTTTCCTCCTCCACCACATCCATTAGCATATAAAGAAAGCAGTCAAACAAAACTGGGGAAACCTATTGCAACCTGTATACAACCGTTAGAAGTTATGATCCAGGCAAGAACAGTTGACTATATATGTATTCGCTTCTTAGTTTAATTTTTTTGGAGACCCACTTCTCACTTTCTACTTGCAGTTGGAAGGTTCTGGAAACTGGCCTCTGGACGAGCTTGCAATGGAGAAGACTAAGTCTGCATTCCTCCTCCAAATTGCTGAAAGGTTGGTTTTGATTTGCTTTCTGACATAGGACCCCGATTCGTGGATCTCTCGGTTCGAGAAATCAAGATAAGAGGATCGAACCATTTAATATTATATGATTGTCTTATGAGATTGCTTTTTGCAGTCTTCACTGCAAGTGGGGGATCTCAAGTACAACTACAGAGGATGATGTAGATGTTTTTATTTCTGGATATGCATTTCGTCTAAAAATTTTGCATGAGAGAGGGTTGAACTTGGTGAAAAGACAGAGTAAGAAACTTGTTCTGTTTCTTTTTTAAACTGGAAAATTCCAAAGATAATCTTTCATTGCAGCTACTATCAATCTGTCAAGTTCGACACTATTGTCATTAGGAAGAAAATTTTCTTTGCAGGGGGTGTTCAAATCAAGCGTGTTCTGTCTTCAGACCGGCAGCTTTTTCTTCGTGGTCAACACTCTAGCATGATAAATGGTTTACGAGGCCGTTATCCAATATATGGCCCCATTGTTCGGTGAGAATTTTAGCTTGTCTTCTCCATAACACTTAGCCTACCAAAGACCAAGAAAAGGCACTCATTTTGGTTCATTTTTAGGGTTGCTAAACGCTGGGTGTCTGCACATCTGCTCTCAAACTTGTTGGCAGAAGAGGCAATTGAGCTGTTGGTGGCGCACTTGTTTTTGAAGCCTTTGCCATTTAGACCCCCATGCTCCCGGGTAACTGGATTTCTAAGGTATATTTTTCTTATTCACTTCCATAGCATTTGCTTAAACTGAATTCTCCACCTGGAATATGGTAGCATGTCACCTTTTGGAGATTCTTATTCAATTCATGTCCTCTATTCTAAAATTTGTATCTCGTTGATATTTGATATTGTGCTTTCTCCTCTTAATTTGATTAGTACCGTCTTTCTTGGATATCTACCTCAGAGCATATTTATCTATTTGCAGATTCTTAAGATTGTTGTCAGACTATGACTGGAGTTTCTCTCCTTTAATTGTTGACATCAATGGTGATTTGACTCCTGATGATGATAAAGAAATCAATGTAAGTGCTGCTACTCAAATTTTTTAGTAATTTCATATTGTTACCTAAATAACCTCCGTACACCAGAATTTTGTAGTGACAAATTCTCTGCTTATTTATGTTCATCAGGAAAGTTTCATGTCAAATAGAAAAGAATATGAAGATAATATGCAGAATGTTAAGCCTGCCATGTATTTGGCAACTATTTATGACAAAGAATCTGAAGCATGGACCAGGCAATCACCGACGGTAGCAGTGAGTAGCTCTTAAATACTCAAAATTTTAATGTTTCCCCAATAGAAGTTGAAATTATTCTGTATGTGCCTTAATTTAGAAGCGTTCTGACAAATCTTTTCTTATCTGTCTCCAATGAATATTATTTCCTAACTTTTTGTTAACGTAAGGAATAAGCTACATTTTTATCCGGATGTATATGAAATTTAATTTTTTGCCCTCATGTTTCAGGAACTTAGGAGATTGGCAGCATATGCAACAAGCTGTGCAAATTATTTGAACGACCTCATAATGAAGAATCAGAGTGATCCTTATGGATGGGAAGTAAGTGAAGGCCCTTTATTTTCCCAGATTATATTTATTTATCTTGAATTTTGTTTTTTACAATCTGCATTATGTTTTTTATTTGTTGCAGCGCCTTTTTCGCACCCCTCTCAGCAACTACAATGCTGTGATTCTTCTTCACAGGGATAAACTGCCTCATCCACACCACCTTCTGTTCCCATCTGAAATAAAAGAAGGTTTTTTGTCCTCCTATCTGTGTGCTTATGGAAGAAATTACTATTTTAATTATCTCTTTTTCCTTTATCGGTTTACTTGTTACCTTACTCCATTCTTTCCTGTGCAGGGAAACTTGTCTTACGTGGGAATGGTACCAAAGCTTTCCAACCCTTCTTATTACCTGGAGACATGAGAAGGAACTCGGACGAACTGAAAGATAACCTGATGGTGGACTTCGATCCTCTAAAATATTTTGTTGCTGACATTGAGGCAAGTAGCAAACCCATTAAAACTATGTTTGGATTGAAGGATTGGTGGAAGGGTTTCAAATGACTTCATACTTGAGAGAATTTCAATCTACCACAATAATTCCAGAAATAGCTTCAGATAGGAATAAAGGATTTCAAATCCAACAAATTTATCCAAACAAGCTCAATGGATTTGTTATAATGGATTTTAAAATCCTTAGTTGCAAATCCACCAATCCAAACATGGCCTTAGCATATTGTCTTGCCGATGTCTATCATTTATTCTGAGCTTTTTTTTTGTACCATCATATGTGCAGAGAGAGTTCCATGATACATTTAAGGTGTGGTATGATTGTTTCGGAGGTGATGCTATTGGTCTTACTTGTGGAAGTAAATTATCAAAGGTAAACACAAGGTTCCTCATTCCTCTGAGTACTGGGTAAACATATATCTCTCCTTTTTCTTGAATTCTTTCATTATGGTTTCAGAAACGAGAGCGGGACGATGTTGGTGACGGCAACATTGATCTAGTTGATGCACTAAAATCTGTGGGTGAACTAGGGAAAGGATTGGTAAAAAGTGTATATTTCCTGAAGGCCCCTAAATTAAGCAGTTGATTTTCAGGCAATTAAATCGACTTGAGTGTACTTAGTTTGTGTACCCTAATTTAGTTTTGCCTTGTACACATGATGTTGTCCTGCCCCACTGAAAGGTTATGGGAAAACATGAAATAGGTTACAGGTGCGGAGGCATTTTCTGTAGTTGAAGTTCTTATAAATGTAGCATAATTTTGATCAAGGAACACTTCTTTTGCGTTTGAAGGGATTAGTATAGCATAATCTTGATCTTGTTGCTTCTTGTGGTGATTGTGGCGTTCAAACACAAATCTGTTTTTTTATTTTTTATTTTTTAAATTTGTAAAATTAGTTGGATTGTTTTCAATTGCTCTCTCTTATGTCAGCGAGCCAGTAAAAGGTCTGCAATTAACCACTCCGATTCCCTCATCTTTGCACTCGAACGACATAGTAGATTTTGAGAGTAAATTTAGTTTTACATTCAAATAGAAGTGGAAGGGTGAGAATCCCGAAATTTCCAGTATTTTGCCTTGGCTGTTGTAATTTGTTGGAAAAGAACGGGTCTCCTTAGCATCATCCGGAAGATCAAGCTCAAAGAAAAGGAGATGCGCATTCTTATAGTGTAATAATCTCTGAACCCATTTCTTTTTAAATTTCTGTCTCAAGAATTTATAGATGTAGGCATCTTGTTGTAGCAATTCACGTATTTTCTATGCGTTATTGATAAAGGGGTCTTGATGATTCGGGAAAGACTACAATTGTGATGAAGATCAATGGTGAAGACACCAGTGTAATCAATCCCACACTTGGCTTCAATATTAAGACCATTTCATACACAAGTATGCTTTTCTCTTTCCTTCTTTCTTTCTCCCTTCCCCTTTGTTTTTCTTGGTATTTTGGAAAATATATGATTTATGGAAATTCCTTGTAATTATTTGCTAGCATGTGTGGAGTTAATAATGCTTGAAAAAGAAAGGAAAGAGAGTAAAGAAAAGCTTAGCTAGTTCATTCTTGGAGTTAAAATGTGTTTATGGATGATTGTGGCATTATTAGTAGGTATACTCTGAATATATGGGGATGTCAGAGGTCAGAAAACGATACGGTCTTAGCAAACTGATGGGCTGGTTGGGTGGTGGATAGTTCAGATCTCCGAAGGCTCGACGATAGCAAATATGAGTTGGATAATCTTCTCAAGGAAGAGGTATATTTCCTCTATCCGATGCTGTTCTTTTGTTAGAATCCAATATCTGTATAATGCATCATTATTTGGAGTTCTTGTCTAATTTGAATTTTGCACGCCGAGCAAATTTTTTTCTATTTTTATCTGAATCCAAAAACTTGAATTTATTGAGGTACAGGTTAACATTTTTTATATTTGTAAGGTGGTGCTGCAACGGACAAAAGTTAAAATTTGGGAACTTATTCGCAGAAGAAAGCAATTATAGATTTTGTAACGATATGCTAAGAAGATAGTTTATCTGTTTGTTAAATTTGCTCAATGCAGTTTATTTTTTCATCATGTGCTATGATATGATGGCTTGCATGAACTTGATGCATTTAGCGAATTAGTTCATTATTTTGTAATCTGGAGATCTACCAACATTTTTAAAAATATTATTTTATCGTGTAGTGTCGGACACTCCTCATGTGGGAAATTAAAAATAAAAAAAAAATCGTATTGCCATATTTGTATCGTGTTGTGTTGTGTTCGTATCGCCGTGTCAATATCTGTGCATCATAGTTGGAGATATAACTCTGTAGTATATGTTTTGGTTTGAGGATTTGGTGCAAAATTATTTCGAAAGAACTTTACCCAGATTTGAGAAATTATGGAAAAGTCATTATGGGATATGTACAACTATAGAAGCAAAAACTAGTATAACCAGCCATTGACGTATATACATGCTCATTTTATGATATTCTGATGCTAGTGTCTCTTGTTCTAAAATTGATTTCTTTAATTGGGCGAGACAAGAGTAATTTCTTTTATGACAAAAGTAATCTACGGTAGAATTGACTCCGTCGAATCATACGCTTCCATCCTTCTTCTCTCTTCCTCCGACGGCTCTCTACGGATCTACGCCCCCGAATCCTCTGCCGCAGACCACGGATTTCCTTCATCGCCGACCCCAGAGTTGAAGAAGGAGCCCTACGTTCTCCAGCGGACAATTAAAGGCTTCTCCAAAAAGCCGGTGGTCGCAATGGAGGTCCTCGGGTCGCAGGAGCTACTACTCTCGCTCTCAGGAATCGATTTCCTTTCATACGTTGCCCAATTTAGAGCCATTGGCTGTGATCACGAAAGCCAAGGGCGCGAATGCTTACCCATGGGATGAGAGGCAGGGATTTCTCTGCTTTGCGCGGCAGAAAAGGGTTTGCATTTTCCGACATGACGGTGAGTTCCTTGGGATTTCATAATAAAAATGATAGAAGGATAGAAGGATTAGAAAACCTACTCATAATAAAAAAGTTGTCGAATTTTGCCAAAATCCATAGGCATTAGCCTATCAATTTTTATAATTTTTTGAAGAGCTTTAAAATTTGAAAACAATTATAAAAAATAGGCAGAAACTAATGATGATCATTAGAAAATAATATTAAAAATTATAAGATAGGAGTAATTTATTAACAAAACTATTCATAGAGAAAAAGTTGTCGAATCTTGCAAAAATCCCTAGGCATTAGCCTATCAATTTTCAAAAGAGGTATAAAATTCGTGAAAATCGCATCAACTATAAACAAACTAAGTATGAACTTTAAAAAATATGACAAATGAGTAGATAGCATTAATTTATTTGCAAAATTACTCTTAAGAAAAAAAAATTGTCGAATTTTACAAAAATTCCTAGGCTAATGCCTATCCATTTTTACAATTTTTTGAAAAGGTGTAAAATTCTTGAAAATCACATAAAATATACACAAACTACGTAAAATTCACGAAAATATTTTTGTATATCCGTTATTGTGTGCCAATACCAATATTATGTTTCTATCAATACCAATGCCAATACTTGTGCTAATACCAATACCAAATACCAAAACCAAATTTTTTAAGAGTACTTAGTTTGTACATAATATTTTCTATCAATTCAAGAAAATGGTATCAACCTTGCACAAACGATTTATGAAAATCAACAAATATGACAAACCAGTGGACAGTAAAAATTTAATAGGAAAACTACTCATAGAGAAAAAGTTGTCGAATTTAGCAAAAATCCCTGGGTATTAGCCTATTAATTTTACAATTTTTTAAAAGAGGTATAAATTCTACGAAAATCATATCAACCATGAGAAAACTAAGTATGAGCATTAGCAAATCTGAAAAATTAGTAGATAGGATTCATTTATTTGCAAAATTACTCATAAAAAACAGTTGTCGAACTTAGCCAAAATCGAATTTAATAGTTTTTTGAAAAGTTATAAAATTCATGAAAATCATATTGACCATGCAAAAACTACATATGAATATTAACAAATATGAAAAATGAGTTGATAAAAAAAATTTATTAGAAAAATTACTCATAATAAAAAAGTTGTCGAATTTCGTCAAAATCTCTAAATTAGCTTATCAATTTTTATAATTTTTTGAAGAGATTCAAAATTTTAAAACAATTATAAAAAATAGGTAAAAACTAATTATGATCATTAGAAAATATTAAAAATTATAAGATAGGAGTAATTTATTAAAGTTGTCGAATTTTGCAAAAATCCCTAGGCATTAACCTATCAATTTTTAAAATTTTTAAAAGAGGTATAAAATTCGTGAAAATCGCATCAACTATAAACAAACTAAGTATGAACTTTAAAAATTATGAAAAATGAGTAGATAACATTAATTTATTTACGAAATTATTCTTAGAAAAAAAGTTGTCGAATTTTGCAAAAAATTCCTAAGCTAATGCCTATCCATTTTTACAATTTTTTGAAAAGGTGTAAAATTCGTGAAAATCAAATAAAACATACACAAACTACGTAAAATTCACGAAAATATTTCTGTATATCCGTTATTGTGTGCCATCAACAATATTATGTTTCTACCAATACCAATACCAATACTTGTGCTAATACCAATACCAATACCAATACCAATACCAATACCAAATACCAATACCAAATTTTTTAAGAGTACTTAGTTTGTACATAATATTTTCTATCAATTCAAGAAAATGGTATCAACCTTGCACAAACGATTTATGAAAATCAACAAATATGAGAAACCAGTGGATAGTAAAAATTTATTAGGAAAACTACTCATAGAGAAAAAGTTGTCGAATTTAGCAAAAATCTCTGGGTATTAGCCTATTAATTTTACAATTTTTTAAAAGAGGTATAAATTCTACGAAAATCATATCAACCATGAGAAAACTAAGTATGAGCATTAGCAAATCTGAAAAATTAGTAGATAGGATTCATTTATTTGCAAAATTACTCATAGAAAAACAGTTGTCGAATTTAGTCAAAATCGAATTTAATAGTTTTTTGAAAAGTTATAAAATTCATGAAAATCATATTGACTATGCAAAAACTACGTATGAATATTAAAAAATATGAAAAATGAGTTGATAATAAAAATTTATTAGAAAAACTACTCATAATAAAAAAGTTGTCGAATTTCGCCAAAATCCCTAGGCATTAGCCTATCTGATGAGGCCAGGAAATCATTCTCGAATCAGAGCCGTCCACGTGGCAGCACATCGCTGACTAATACCCCTGACGCTCGCCTTGGTGGGCTCATGGGCCTTTACGCCGCTCAATTGCCAGCTAATATCATCCATCAGCCAGCGGCCCTCAAGGTTATCCTCCACAGGGAAGCACCCACATGGGGGCCCCACTAATACGCTCGGGATTCCGACGCTCAAAGGGTCATATATTGCGAGGAGGCCATCCATGCATTCTTCGAGCGTCACCAGCGTTCGGGCCTGTCCATGCCCCGTTTCGCTGGATCCGAACCTCGGACGAAAGAATCTTAGGTCCACCCCCGCGTGACCCTCGCCAACAACCTCTGACACAAAAGTACTGTGCACCACGCACCTGACACGCCGTCAACCTTTTCAGGGATGTCATTCTCAGTCCCCCAAACTCTGACGCGTGTTAGGGCAACACAGGTTTGGGACCACATGGTCAATTTACCCTTCTACCCCCATCCCTAACATATAAATAGGAGAGAAGACATGCATTCTCTCCCAAGTAATCTTTTGCACAAAAACCATACACATTGTTCTGGGCATTTCTCGGCTGACCTTCTCAAGCTTTTCATTTCGCCACAGTAACACTACTATTGTAGCTTGCGCACTTGGTGTTATCCTAGCTGGAAGAACCCACGCTCAAAAGGAAACCCAGATCCTGAGGCTCTCACGCCTGTGATGGTCTTTCCCTTTTTAAACAAATTCTAAAGTGTTGTTGCATTAGGAAATTTAGATTCCTGCACCATCATTTTTGGCGCCGTCTGTGGGAAATCCATCACCACCATCTTTGGTATTGCCATTTTTCTTCCTCTGAAAGCTAGTTGAAAAGTAACACCCAAACCTTGAATCATGGTAACTGCGACAAGATCAGGAGCATTGAGAGAGAGAGGATCCCTTCCCCCCGTCAACGAGGAGAACCCGGAAGGCAACGTCCCCGCCGGGGAAGTAAACCCCCCAGCTGCGGGAAACGGGGGCGAGAACACAGAACCTGCGGGGGCAAATCTCCAGTTAGGAGGAAATGTCGTGGGAGGACCTAGCACCGTTGTTCCTCCAGCAGCTCCCACCGCCCATGCTTCCTATCCGTACACCGGGATGTATCCCATGGCCATGCCACCTCCGGGATACTCGTTCATGCAGCCAGGGCTGATGCCCGGAATGTTACCGGCGATCCAGCCTTACCAGGTGGGGACTCTGAATCTCCCCACATCGTTACCAAGGGAGATACAAGGGGTGGAGATGCCCCAAGTTACAGCCCAACAACTCCAGGCGCTGTATGCGCAGTGCGAGAGCCAGGCCGTTCAGAATGCCTGGGAGCATTTCACGGCCGCATACTTCCCATCTCAGGCTGGCGCTCGTCTGGCCCCACCACTTGGCGGGCTCCCCGCACATCCCCTGACAATGGCCCAGAACGCGTTAAGGGCACAGCAACCTCCCCAACCACCGAATCCGGAGAATGAAGCCCCACCGAGGGTCCAACCAGAACGACCTGTAGGAGGAGATGTCAGGGCTCCTCGAAATGAGGTGGCCGAAAATGATGAAGAGGTCCAGTCAAGGGCTACAAGGAGGGCAAACCGCAGAAATGCCGGTGACCCTCAGCTAGCGGCTGTACAAGACCAGATACGAGGGCTCCAAAACGTGGTAGAGCAGCTCTCTCGAGCGCGGTCTCACGCTTCCCGCGATGGGGGCGAGAGGTCCAAGGCCAGAGACGCTCGGCGACCACGTAGCCCCGTTTCCCACCGAAGAAGAGAGGCCAGCTATGAAGACCCCGACGAGCGAGATTATCGGATCATGGCGGGTGATTCCCCTCTCATCGAGGAAGTCCTAATGACCCGTGCAGGGAAGGGTAAAATTCCCTCATCAGTCAATAGATACGATGGAACTACGGATCCATCCGAGCACCTGGACCATTTCGTGCACCTGATGCACCTCTATGACCATCCAGACAACTACTGGGCCAAGGTGTTTGTCACCTCCCTCACAGGAATGGCCCAAGAATGGTACAAAAAGCTCCCCCCGCGCTCAATCAGAGGATATTATGACCTGACGGACGCCTTTGTCAGCCACTTCAACTCGCTAAAAGCACCTGCCCCGGCCGCGACCGCTCTTTATAGCCTGGTCCAAGGGCCGAACGAGACCCTCAGATCCTTCATGGGGAGGTTCAATAAAGAGATCTTGCTGGTTGAAAAGCCCTCGATGGACTTTTTGAGACACGTTCTGTTTGGGGCCATCAACATGAAGCATTACGTCAGCAAGGAATTTGTGGAAGAAGTGGCCAAGAAGAAGCCACGCTCGCTGATGGAAATTAGGGAGATTGCCGACTCCTTCTTTACCCTCGAGGATATGTACATAGCGAGGGATCAGAAGATGGCCAATGCCCCTCGAGCCAACAGAGCCCACGAGGACAAAGTGGAACCCCACCGGAGTCATCGCCGCAGCCCAGTACCCGCTCGCCGTCATTCCTCTCCTCCGCGGAGGCTCGAGCGTGTCCCCCTCAACCGCCCAATTGCAGAAGTTTATTCCCTGGCGGACCAGAAGTTGTTCAAAAGGCCGCCCAAGCTAAGGGAGACCGAGGCTCAAAAGCGCTCGGGGAAGTATTGTGCTTTCCATAAGCAGAAAGGGCATGACACTAACGAATGCCGTCAACTGGAGAAGGAGATTCAGCGGCTGATTGCTGGGGGGCACCTCAAGGAGTTTGTAAAAGCACTGGAAGGGTATGACGAACATTGCGCAGGACGGGCGCTCGAAAGAAGAAGAAGCCGCTCACGTTCCCGGAGTCCTCGTCGCCAACGCCCTGAAACCAGCGAGCGTAGCAAAGGGAAAGGGGTAGACATGGAAAATCAACCCTTTGCAGTCATTCACATGATTGCGGGAGGCCCCTCGGGAGGCGACTCCAATGCTTCCCGCCGTCGCCACGTACGGAGCTATAATCAAAGGCCGACGCTCCCTCGCTCAGTGCTCTCCGTGGACAGCTCACCGCGCTCAAAAGAGGATGATGTTATAGGGTTTACAGAGAAAGATCTTGAACACATTGTAACACCCCATGGGATAGGAAAAACCTCTGACTGTCCCATGGTGGTTAGTTTAGACGTTCATAACCACACTGTAAAGAGGGTTTTATTTGATAGTGGAAGCTCTGTGAACGTTCTCCCTTACTCCACGTTTCAACAAATGAATATAACAAACATCCCCCTCGAACCTCTCAAGACTGCCCTCGTAGGGTTTGGAGGCTCCGAGATCGTCCCTCGGGGACAAATTCGCTTGGCCACCTCTTTTGGTCGCGCCCCACAGCGAAAAACTCTGAGCGTCCTCTACACCATCGTCGAGGTGGATCTTCCTTACAACATCATCATTGGGCGCCCAGCCCTCGTGGATTTCAAGGCTGTAATTTCCACCTATCATCAAAAGGTCAAGTTCCCAACCCCCGAGGGTACCGGAGAAATTCTGTGCAATGTCAAAGAAGCTTGGGAGTGCTATATACTTTCGCTTCGGAGCCACAAGCCTAAACAATCCATTCAACCTGGGTCTACTAAGAAATCCGTTGATTTCCCAGAGTTAAATGAAGATGGCCCTGAGCGCAAAAGAGCCAAGCTGAACCGAAAGAAGAATAAAAAGAGGACAGCTGGAGACGTTCAGTGCTCGGAGAGTGGGCCACCGGGGGCCGTCGACGGTTCTTCCTCAGAAAACGAGGGTGATGAGCCCAAGAATACTCTCACTGGAAAGAAACGAGCGTTAGAAGCACCAAGGCCGGAGGTTCGGATTGAACCCACTGAGGAGTTTTTAACCGTCGAATTGGAGCCTGGGAATCCGGATAAAACAACCCAGATTGGCTCGAGCCTGGATGGGCCCTCGCAAGTGTTGATGATCGATTTCCTAAGGGAGAATCTTGACGTTTTTGCATGGAAAGCTTCTGATCTCACCGGAATAGATCCGAGCGTCATTGTCCACAGGTTGAACGTGGATCCAACCTTCAAGCCCATCAAACAGAAGAAGAGGGACGTTCATGGATTCAGGAAACGGGTCATCGAAGAAGAGGTTAATAAATTGCTTGATGCTCAGTATATTGAGGAGATCTTATATCCGGAATGGCTATGCAATGTGGTGCTCGTTCCAAAGAGCGCCAATAAGTGGCGCATGTGCAACGACTTCACAGATCTTAACAAAGCGTGCCCAAAAGATCATTACCCACTACCGAGGATCGATCAGTTAGTAGATTCTACAGCCGGATGTGAACTCATGAGTATGATGGACGCCTTTCAAGGATATTATCAAATCTTTATGGCGCCCGAGGATCGCCCCAAGACAGCGTTTATTGTGCATTTAGGTGTTTACTGTTTCAAGGTCATGCCCTTCGGGCTCAAAAATGCGGGAGCGACTTATCAACGCCTTGTCAATAGGATGTTCGAGCGCGAGATTGGAAAATCTATGGAGGTATATGTGGACGATATGATAGTCAAGAGTGAGCGCCAACACTCCCATCTGGAAGATCTCAAGCAGACTTTCGACATCCTGCGGCGCTACGGAATGAAGTTGAATCCCTCGAAATGCACCTTTGGCGTTCGAGGAGGTAAGTTCCTGGGGTACATGGTTAGTCAACGTGGCATAGAGGCAAACCCCGAGAAGATTAGAGCCATCCTGGACATACCCTCCCCTCGTAATCTAAGAGAAGTCCAGGTGCTCGTGGGAAAGATCATTTCACTAAATAGGTTCATCTCCCGCTCAGCGGACCGGAACTTGCCCTTCTTTAAAGTTTTGCGCAACGCTCGAAACTTTTCCTGGAACGAGGATTGCGAAAAGGCCTTACAGAGCATGAAACAATACTTGACGAGCGCGCCTCTGTTGACCAAACCGGTCCCGGGGGAAATTCTGTTTATCTATCTATCAGTTTCTTTAGAAGCCACGAGCGCTGTCCTCGTAGCAATCCGCGAGCGTAAGCATATGCCGGTATATTACCTGAGCAAGACTTTACAGGGGGCCGAGAAAAGATACATGGAAATTGAGAAATTTGCCTTTGCGCTCGTTAACGCATCCCGAAGGTTGAGGCCATATTTTCAAGCTCACTCCATCACAGTGCTCACAGATCAACCACTCAAGCAAGTGTTATCCAAACCGGATGTTTCGGGAAGGTTAATTAAGTGGGCAATTGAACTCAGTCAGTTTGATATCTCCTTCGAGCCTCGTACAGCCATCCAGGCTCAGGCCGTGGCCGATTTATTGGTGGAACGTTTCAATTTGGAGAGTGGGCCACCGGCGGACGAAGGTTTATGGCTTTTGCACACAGATGGCTCCTCGACCTCACAAGGGGGCGGTGCTGGGGTGACCCTCAGGGATCCCCTAGGAGCAGAAGTTGACTACGCAATCAAACTGGCATTTCAAGTCACCAACAACGAAGCTGAATATGAGGCCCTCATCCAAGGGCTCAGGATTGCGCTCCAAAATGGGGCCGCTCGTGTCACAGCATATGTTGATTCGCAGTTGATCGCGAGTCAAATTGATGGTAGTTATGAGGCTCGAGAAGCCACCATGGCACGGTACCTATCGAGCGCCAAGGAGGAGATAGCGAAGTTCAAGGAATTCCATCTTTTGCAAATTCCGAGGGCGGAAAACGAACACGCTGACGCTCTTTCGAAGTTTGCATCCGCCCTAGATGGCCATGATGGGCGCGCTGTTACATTTTTGAGAACGGAGGAGCCGCTGATAAGTAAAGGGGAACCTCCAAAAGAGGTGCACATGATTGACCCCTCCGAGCCTTGCTGGCTTGATGAAATTATCAGATTCCTACGGGATGGAACATGCCCGAGCGACAAAGTCGAAGCTCGGAAGATCAAAAGCAAGGCCCCTCGTTTCTCGTTGGATACTGAGGGTAGATTGTTCAAGCGATCCTTCCAGGGCCCGCCGTTGAAATGTCTGAGACCCTCGCAAGCTAAAGAAGTTTTAAAGCATGTACACGGTGGAAGTTGTGGGAACCACTCGGGCGGACGAATCTTGGCGAAGAAAATCTTAAGAAGTGGATTTTATTGGCCCTCGGTATTGCAGGATGCCATTGAATATTCCAAGAAGTGTCCCAAGTGCCAGTTCCATTCCAACACTCCTCAGCTGCCGGCAGCTCAAATGATTCCTATCGATGTTTCGTGGCCCTTTGATCAGTGGGGCATCGATATCGTGGGACCTCTCCCAATGGCGGTCGGGCAAAAGAAGTTCGTAATACTTGCTGTGGATTATTTCACCAAATGGGCTGAGGCAGAAGCGGTCGCTAAGATAACGTTCAAGGTTGTAAGGGATTTCATTTGGAAGAATATCATCTGTAGATACGGCATCCCGAGGGTGCTCATTTCAGATAACGGTTCCCAGTTTATCGCTGCGGACACGCGAGATTGGTGCTATGAATTAGGGATCGAGCAACGATTCACTTCCGTGGGACACCCTCAAGCTAATGGTCAGGCTGAAGTGACCAACCGAACCATACTCCAGCATTTGAAAACGATGCTCGAGAGTAAGAAAGGAGAATGGGCTGAAGAGCTTCAGGGAGCTCTATGGGCTTACCGTACTACGCCACGAGCGGCAACGGGGGAAACCCCTTATTCCCTCGTGTACGGATCCGAGGCCATGATACCTGCGGAGATTGCACAAGAATCCGCACGCGTAGCCTATTTCGAGCCTACAGTCAACAACGCCAATAGAGCGCTCGAGTTAGATTTGCTGGATGAAAGAAGGGATTCTGCGTGGACACGCATTCACAAATACAAAGCAACCGTCGCCCGCCAGTACAATAAACGCGTTAAAGAAAGGACTTTCCAGCTAGGGGACTTGGTCCTCAAAAAGGTTGAAGTCTCAAAACACGTGGGTAAGTTGGACCCTAATTGGGAAGGCCCCTTCAAAGTCATTCAAGTACGAGCGAATAATACCTACTTGCTAGAAACTTTGCAAGGCGAGCGTCTTCCTAGGCCATGGAATGCATGTAACCTTAGAAGGTTCTACGTGTAAACTTCATCCTCTTTGTAATGGCCCGTCCGCGGCAGGAAATGTTTTTCTTTGATGAAAAGCGCGCTGTAATAATTCCTAAGAATGCATTTATATAACAGTAAGTATTTAATTCTTTGATTTTGTTATCCATTTATTTTCTTATTTTGATCTAATGATTCGAGCGTCAAAAGGCCTACTCCGTGTTGAGCATCCTCCACGTGAACGGTCTACGCAATACATCAATTGTTTCAAAACTACACTGTCCAGGTGTTGATATTCATCCACCTATAACAATTTGAGCGATTTGTAAGAACAAATCCTAAAAAAATGAGCGCGTCGGACAGCGGGGAGCGCAACGCTCAACTTACGCCAGCTGAGTGCTCATCGCTCCAGTTCGTGCACGTAAGAATCCCCTCTGACCCTCATCCAGTTGGGTAAGAGCACGCTCGTAAATAGTGGATGCCACTAACACTACAGCTACGCTCGTTTTAACCCTTACTGAGCCAACCCTACAGGCCAAATGTCTACGGCCGACACTCAATTGAATCTTTAGGGATTTCCTAAGTTAAAATTCAAGCCTCAAGAAGAATACAACCAGGGAATATTCATAAGGAACCTGTATTTCCTCAAAGGTTTTCTAAGTCCAAATACACAGTTCATTTCCACTATGGCCAGGGAACCCTCCTAAGGGTCACCCTCGCGCCCATACTTACAATAAGCCAACCGCCTGTTGTCGCGAGCATCTAAACTTAATATGCATGGTGATGAGTGTCAGAGGACCGTTGTAAAAGACGCCCTGGCCCACTTACACACTTAACTCAAACGCTCGAACAAGCAGATATCAATATGAAAGCGGTGTGCGCAGTGGAATAGTGTCATTCATCATTTGAAAGCAAATAAGACAACATCCAGATGTTCAGACATTCAGATATTTAAAAACGAAAGAAGTCCGAGGATAAAATTGTTCATAAGGGAAGAGTTAAATACAAGATTAAGATTGTTCATAAAGGAAGAGTTGAATACAAGATTAAAGTTGTTCATAAGGGGGAAAGAGGCATTCGAGCGAACAAGAGCAAGAGAATGGCAGTCTTGGAAGCTTCACTGGGCCGGAGCGTCAGGCTCAGGGGGGGCGGTCGAAAGGGGAACTGGGGCCAACACGTTAGCGTCAGAAGTTTGGGCCTCGCCGGGTTCCTCCGCATCCTCCACGTCCATAAGCGTGCCCTCATCTTCTATCATGAGAGGCTCGGGATCCCTTCGGTTAGCGGCAATGAATTCCCTTTGGAGCGTCTCCACCAATTCCTGATACTCAGGCTCCGCCAGGTTATCTGTGGGATCCTCCTCCTGGACCATTGGCTCGCCGTTCTCATCAAGATCCATGCGCAAACGAGCGTCGGAACGAGCGCTTTCCGGGGCCAGTCCAAACCTCACCATCTGCCCAATCGCCTTGTGAAAGAAGCGCCGAGCGTTATCGAAGCATTGGATGTTGGCCGCGAACACAAAGGCCTTAGAGCGCACGAATTTCTTCACCGCCTCCCAAGATACCCTCGCCTCCAGGCCCTGTATTTTGCCCTGCAAATCAGCGAAGGCCTTGTTGGCTGCCTCGTTCTGGCGGGTGCTTTCCGCTAACTGCTCCCCCAGTTCCACATTTTGAGCCCTCAGCTGGTCTCGCTCCTCCTTCATTTTCTTGTGACGCTCATCGAGAGTAAGGTAGGCCTCGTCCGTCTTTCGAAGGTTCTCCCTCGCTTGGTCCAAGTCACGTTGGGTTGTGGTCAGTTGAGCGTGGAGGTTGTTGTAATCCTCTTGCAGTTGGACCGGGTCAGAGACGCGCAGCAATTTCTTGTACTTGGCTTTATGCTCAGAATATGCTTGCGCTCGCCCTTGCAAGTTTTTCAGCCTCGGGATTACCTCCTGGAAGCAATAAACGAGGGTCATAATCCGAATATGGAAGGAAGAAAAGAAGATTTGATATAGAGGAATAAAGAATTACCGTCAAAAGGACGTGGCATGCGTCATCCGCAACGCGAGCGGCATCATGATTGTTCAGCTTGTCATGATCGCCGGAAAATTGTAGTTTTCCAACGATGTCGGAGACAAGGTTGACAGAATAAGCGCTCTTCTTTAGGAGTACAGGGCCCTCAGTCCGCTGCCGCTTATAGCGAGAGTCACCCTTGCAGCCTATCTTCCAAAATACTTCATCCTCAGAAGATGAAGTGTCGCTGCCCTCGCCGCGGTGGCCCACGACCACCTCTTTACCCTTGCCTGAAATGGGGAGAGAGTCTGGCATCCTCTTTCTCTTCCCCTGACGGTCGGCACGGAGGATCTCGTGGATACGGACAGGCTCACCCGAGCGGTTCCGTGACCCGCTGGAACTAAGGGAAATTGGGCCCACGGGGGCAGCCGGCGGAGGAGTAGCCTCATGGGGACCCTCCAGCGTTAAGTCCTCGATTGGGCCCCTCGGAGGAACCTCATCTTCTGCACCCCCATGAGCATGGCCTCGCCCGCGACCGGCCGCTCGGCGGTTTACCCTCGCCCTTGGGGGGCGGTTCTGCTACTGTTGCGGCTGTTGGGGGTCAACTGCGGGTCCTTGGGCACCCAGCATACGGGATAGGGCCTCAGCATTCATGCCTTGTGATAGAATTTGGATGCCTGCAAGCCAAAGGAAACGAGCGTCAGAAGACTGATTATCTGGATCACATAAACAAGAAAACAACGGTAACGTTAAGTCAGAAAACTATTCTAAAGGTTAGAGATGTTAGTTCCTAGAATCTGACCGTCGAGGGCCATGATGTCAGTTGGGGGATTGAGTATCATATCCGGGGGGCAAGATAACCCGTAGCGGAACAATATCTTTTCATTCTTCACTAAGGTCTCCGCCTCAATCCACTTCTTTTCAGCCCTCATCTCGAGCGCCAACCCCATCGCCCACTCCTCAAAATCCTTGTTCCTCATCCTCTCTCTAATCAGTGGACCCTCGCCATGAACCAGCCATTGCCGGTGAACTCCAAAAATTCCCCCGGGAGCCCCCACGAAAAAATATTTTTCCTTCCAGTGCTCGCCATATGAGGAAGATGGAGAATTTATCATCTTAAAGCCTGATTTGGCCTGAGCGTAGTAAAATCCATCTGTGGGCGACGAGCGTGGTGAGCGGGCCGCTTGGATCAAGCTGTCAAAATTGATGATCGAGGGTGCTTTGCCCAGGGCCTTCATCGTTATTATGAACGTGTTGATTAACGCTATGCCGTTGGGAAGAATTTGTGAAGGGCAAAGCCCTAAGTGTTGGTAGATGTTGGCGGCCTCGCGAGCGATGGGAAACCTCAGACCCCCAGCAAGAACGGCATCCCAGTATACAGTCAACATCCCAGGCGGTGGTAGATTGGCTCTTTCTCCCTCCTCCGGGAGCCTCATGGGAAACACGGCTTCATCCCAATATGCCTTCGCCCTCAACTCATCCAAGTCACCGAGGGTCAGAATACTCTCAATTTCATCCGGAGACCTGTCAGTCTGATGGCGGTTGTCTTGCCTTACTCGAGTGACAGGCTCCTTGCCTCTCCTGTGACGCCTCCTGGAAGGTTCAGCCTCGAATGGACGCCCGGATGGTCCCGCTTCACCCTCGGGAGCCGCCATCGCTACTGTGATCCTGTGATCTTGAGGTCTCACAGCACTGTTCAAAACTGGGAGGGCTCTTTCCCCTTGTCTCATCATCTCCATCACATTTTCCATCTCCTCAAAAGGATCTTCCTGCTCACCGAGAACACGCTCGTCCATCCCTTGAACAACAGCGTTCACCTCTTCCTCCCCGGCGTCAATTGGAGCCTGGGCCACCGATATAGCCATGGGAATACCTCCAACTGGGTGCGCCCTAGTTAGGGGAACGGCCACAGGGACATCGCCATGAGGAGAAGAGCTCCCCACGGACATCTCCTCAATCTCCCGCACATAATCATCGGCTTGATTTCCGGCCATGGTCAATTTTCAATTTTTCGGAAATGAGACTTCTCACAGAAAGATTAAGGGGGGATAAACTTTCGGAAGCAAATTCAACGGTGGATAGTGGTTTCTCCTTCAAAGGTTTGTCTCACACAACCTAAAGCTAATGTTAGTACGGGAAAAGTAAGAAGAAGAATCAGGAATTCTTTACCTAAGATGTGGAGAAGAAGAAAGTTCGCCGGAGCAAAGGGCTCTTGCTATGGATTTGCTTGAAGGAAGTTTGAATGCGTGAAAAAGCTTCCAAGGCCCTGCAAACCCTTATTTATAGGGGGGATGGAACGTGGATTAGGTTTGAAAATTCAAAAAGGGCAATCATTTCCCGCCTGGGAAACCCCCCACTTTTGGTAACCGCCTCACGTCTCCCGGAGTCCACGCGCCCACGTTACCACTCAGCATTAAATGCGGACTTGACAGCATTTAATGCGATGTCAGTTTATGTCCGTTACAGAAGGCCAGCAGTCTCCTCGAGGGTAATGCCCCGTCCCTCGGATGTTTGAAATTCAAAATTCATCCTTTATAAATTCTACAGTACGCTCGACGCGATACTACAGAATTTGGGGGGCAAAATGATGAGGCCAGGAAATCATTCTCGAATCAGAGCCGTCCACGTGGCAGCACATCGCTGACTAATACCCCTGACGCTCGCCTTGGTGGGCTCATGGGCCTTTACGCCGCTCAATTGCCAGCTAATATCATCCATCAGCCAGCGGCCCTCAAGGTTATCCTCCACAGGGAAGCACCCACATGGGGGCCCCACTAATACGCTCGGGATTCCGACGCTCAAAGGGTCATATATTGCGAGGAGGCCATCCATGCATTCTTCGAGCGTCACCAGCGTTCGGGCCTGTCCATGCCCCGTTTCGCTGGATCCGAACCTCGGACGAAAGAATCTTAGGTCCACCCCCGCGTGACCCTCGCCAACAACCTCTGACACAAAAGTACTGTGCACCACGCACCTGACACGCCGTCAACCTTTTCAGGGATGTCATTCTCAGTCCCCCAAACTCTGACGCGTGTTAGGGCAACACAGGTTTGGGACCACATGGTCAATTTACCCTTCTACCCCCATCCCTAACATATAAATAGGAGAGAAGACATGCATTCTCTCCCAAGTAATCTTTTGCACAAAAACCATACACATTGTTCTGGGCATTTCTCGGCTGACCTTCTCAAGCTTTTCATTTCGCCACAGTAACACTACTATTGTAGCTTGCGCACTTGGTGTTATCCTAGCTGGAAGAACCCACGCTCAAAAGGAAACCCAGATCCTGAGGCTCTCACGCCTGTGATGGTCTTTCCCTTTTTAAACAAATTCTAAAGTGTTGTTGCATTAGGAAATTTAGATTCCTGCACCATCACTATCAATTTTTATAATTTTTTGTAGAGCTTCAAAATTTGAAAACAATTATAAAAAATAGGCAAAAACTAATTATGATCATTAGAAAATATTAAAAATTATGAGATAGGAGTAATTTATTAAAGTTGTCGAATTTTGCAAAAATCCCTAGGCATTAGCCTATCAATTTTTAAAAATTTTAAAATAGTTATAAAATTCCAGAAAATCGCATCAACTATAAACAAACTAAGTATGAACTTTAAAAATTATGAAAAATGAGTAGATAGCATTAATTTATTTGCGAAATTACTCTTAGAAAAAAAGTTGTCGAATTTTGCAAAAATTCATAGTCTAATGCCTATCAATTTTTACAATTTTTTGAAAGGGTGTAAAATTCATGAAAATCACATAAAACATACACAAATTACGTAAAATTCACGAAAATATTTCTGTATATCCGTTATTGTGTGCCAATACCAATATTATGTTTCTACCAATACTAATACCAATACTTGTGCTAATACCAATACCAATACCAAATTTTTTATGAGTACTTAGTTTGTACATAATATTTTCAATCAATTGAAGAAAATGGTATCAACCTTGCACAAACGACGTACGAAAATCAACAAATATGAGAAACCAGTGGATAGTAAAAATTTATTAGGAAAACTACTCATAGAGAAAAAATTGTCGAATTTAGCAAAAAATCCCTGGGTATTAGCCTATAAATTTTAAATTTTTTTCAAAGAGGTATAAATTCTACGAAAATCATATCAACCATGAGAAAAATAAGTATGAGGATTAGCAAATCTGAAAAATTAGTAGATAGGATTCATTTATTTGCAAAATTACTTATAGAAAAACAGTTGTCGAATTTAGCCAAAATCGAATTTAATAGTTTTTTGAAAAGCTATAAAATTCATGAAAATCATATTGACCATGCAAACACTACGTATGAATATTAACAAATATGAAAAATGAGTTGATAATAAAAATTTATTAGAAAAACTACTCATAATAAAAAAGTTGTCGAATTTCTCCAAAAGCCTTAGGCATTAGCCTATCAATTTTTATAATTTTTTGAAGAGCTTTAAAATTTGAAAACAATTATAAAAAATAGGCAGAAACTAATTATGATCATTAGAAAATATTAAAAATTATAAGACAGGAGTAATTTATTAACAAAACTACTCATAGAGAAAAAGTTGTCGAATTTTACAAAAATCCCTAGGCATTAGCCTATCAATTATTAAAATTTTTAAAAGAGGTATAAATTTCGTGAAAATCGCATCAACTATAAACAAACTAAGTATGAACTCCAAAAAATATGACAAATGAGTAGATAGCATTAATTTATTTGCAAAATTACTCTTAGAAAAAAAATTGTCGAATTTTACAAAAATTCCTAGGCTAATGCTTTTCAATTTTTACAATTTTTTGAGAAGGTGTAAAATTCGTTAAAATCACATAAAACATACACAAACTACGTAAAATTCACGAAAATATTTCTATATATCCGTTATTGTGTGCCAATACCAATATTATGTCTCTACCAATACCAATAACAATACTTGTGCTAATACCAATACCATTACCAATACCAAATACCAATACCAAATTTTTTAAGAGTACTTAGTTTGTACATAATATTTTCTATCAATTCAAGAAAATGGTATCAACCTTGCACAAACGATGTATGAAAATCAACAAATATGAGAAACCGGTGGATAGTAAAAATTTATCAGGAAAACTAATCATAGAGAAAAAGTTGTCGAATTTAGCAAAAATCCCTGGGTATTAACCTATTAATTTAAAAATTATTTAAAAGAGGGATAAATTCTATGAAAATCATATCAACCAAGAGAAAACTAAGTATGAGCATTAGCAAATCTGAAAAATTAGTAGATAGGATTCATTTATTTGCAAAATTACTTATAGAAAAACAGTTGTCGAATTTAGTCAAAATCAAACTTAATAGTTTTTTGAAAAGTTATAAAATTCATGAAAATCATATTGACCATGCAAAAACTACGTATGAATATTAAAAAATATGAAAAATGAGTTGATAATAAAAATTTCTTAGAAAAACTACTCATAATAAAAAAGTTGTCGAATTTTGCCAAAATCCCTAAGCATTAGCCTATCAATTTTTATAATTTTTTGAAGAGCTTCAAAATTTGACAACAATTATAAAAAATAGGCAAAAACTAATTATGATCATTAGAAAATATTAAAAATTATAAGACAGGAGTAATTTATTAGCAAAACTACTCATAGGGAAAAAGTTGTCGAATTTTGCAAAAATCCCTAGGCAATGCCTATCAATTTTTAAAATTTTTAAAAGAGGTATAAAATTCGTGAAAATCGCATCAACTATAAACAAACTAAGTATGAACTTTAAAAAATATGAAAAATGAGTAGATACCATTAATTTATTTGCAAAATTACTCTTAGAAAAAAAATTATCGAATTTTACAAAAATTCCTAGGCTAATGCCTATCAATTTTACAATTTTTTGAAAAGGTGTAAAATCCGTGAAAATCACATAAAACATACACAAACTACGTAAAATTCACGAAAATATTTCTGTATATCCGTTATTGTGTGCCAATACCAATATTATATTTCTACCAATACCAATACCAATACTTATACTAATACCAATACCAATTTTTTTAAGAGTACTTAGTTTGTACATAATATTTTCTATCAATTCAAGAAAATGGTATCAACCTTGCACAAACGATTTGTGAAAATCAACAAATATGAGAAACCAGTGGATAGTAAAAATTTATTAGGAAAACTACTCATAGGGAAAAAGTTATCGAATTTAGCAAAAATCCCTGGGTATTAGCCTATTAATTTTACAATTTTTTAAAAGAGGTATAAATTCTACGAAAATCATATCAACCATGAGAAAACTAAGTATGAACATTAGCAAATCTGAAAAATTAGTAGATAGGATTCATTTATTTGCAAAATTACTCATGGAAAAACAGTTGTCGAATTTAGCCAAAATCGAATTTAATAGTTTTTTTGAAAAACTATAAAATTCATGAAAATCATATTGACCATGCAAAAACTACGTATGAATATTAACAAATATGAAAAATGAGTTGATAATAAAAATTTATTAGAAAACCTACTCATAATAAAAAAGTTGTCGAATTTCGCCAAAATCCCTAGGCATTAGCCTATCAATTTTAATAATTTTTTGAAGAGCTTCAAAATTTGACAACAATTATAAAAAATAGGCAAAAACTAATTATGATCATTAGAAAATATTAAAAATTATAAGACAGGAGTAATTTATTAGCAAAACTACTCATAGGGAAAAAGTTGTCGAATTTTGCAAATATCCCTAGGCATTAACCTATCAATTTTTAAAATTTTTACAAGAGGTATAAAATTCATGAAAATCGCATCAACTATAAACAAACTAAGTATGAACTTTAAAAAATATGAAAAATGAGTAGATACCATTAATTTATTTGCAAAATTACTCTTAGAAAAAAAATTGTCGAATTTTACAAAAATTCCTAGGCTAATGCCTATCAATTTTACAATTTTTTGAAAAGGTGTAAAATCCGTGAAAATCACATAAAACATACACAAACTACGTAAAATTCACGAAAATATTTCTGTATATCCGTTATTGTGTGCCAATACCAATATTATGTTTCTACCAATACCAATACCAATACTTGTACTAATACCAATACCAATTTTTTTAAGAGTACTTAGTTTGTACATAATATTTTCTATCAATTCAAGAAAATGGTATCAACCTTGCACAAACGATTTGTGAAAATCAACAAATATGAGAAACCAGTGGATAGTAAAAATTTATTAGGAAAACTACTCATAGGGAAAAAGTTATCGAATTTAGCAAAAATCCTTGGGTATTAGCCTATTAATTTTACAATTTTTTAAAAGAGGTATAAATTCTACGAAAATCATATCAACCATGAGAAAACTAAGTATGAGCATTAGCAAATCTGAAAAATTAGTAGATAGGATTCATTTATTTGCAAAATTACTCATAGAAAAACAGTTGTCGAATTTAGCCAAAATCGAATTTAATAGTTTTTTGAAAAATTATAAAATTCATGAAAATCATATTGACCATGCAAAAACTACGTATGAATATTAACAAATATGAAAAATGAGTTGATAATAAAAATTTATTAGAAAACCTACTCATAATAAAAAAGTTGTCGAATTTCGCCAAAATCCATAGGCATTAGCCTCTCAATTTTTATAATTTTTTAAAAAGCTTCAAAATTTGAAAACAATTATAAAAAATAAGCAAAAACTAATTATGATCATTAGAAAATATTAAAAATTATAAGATAGGAGTAATTTATTAAAGTTGTCGAATTTTGCAAAAATCCCTAGGCATTAGCCTATATATTTTTAAAAATTTTAAAATAGTTTTAAAATTCGTGAAAATCGCATCAACTATAAATAAACTAAGTATGAACTTTAAAAATTATGAAAAATGAGTAGATAGCATTAATTCATTTACAAAATTACTCTTAGAAAAAAAATTGTCGAATTTTACAAAAATTCCTAGGCTAATGCCGATCAATTTTTATAATTTTTTGAAAAGGTGTAAAATCCGTGAAAATCACATAAAACATACACAAATTACGTAAAATTCACGAAAATATTTCTGTATATCCGTTATTGTGTGCCAATACCAATATTATGTTTCTACAAATACCAATACCACTACCAATACCAAATACCAATACCAAATTTTTTAAGAGTACTTAGTTTGTACATAATATTTTCTATCAATTCAAGAAAATGGTATCAACCTTGCACAAACGATGTATGAAAATCAACAAATATGAGAAACCAGTGGATAGTAAAAATTTATTAGGAAAACTAATCATAGAGAAAAAGTTGTCGAAGTTAGCAAAAATCCCTGGGTATTAGCCTATTAATTTTAAAATTTTTTAAAAGAGGTATAAATTCTACGAAAATCATATCAACAATGAGAAAACTAAGTATGAGCATTAGCAAATCTGAAAAATTAGTACATAGGATTCATTTATTTGCAAAATTACTCTTAGAAAAACAGTTGTCGAATTTAGCCAAAATCGAATTTAATAGTTTTCTGAAAAGTTATAAAATTCATGAAAACCATATTGACCATGCAAAAACTACGTATGAATATTAACAAATTTGAAAAATGAGTTGATAGTAAAAATGTATTAGAAAAACTACTCATAATAAAAAAGTTATCGAATTTCGCCAAAATCCCTAGGCATTAGGCTATCAAATTTTTGTAATTTTTTGAAGAGTTTCAAAATTTGAAAACAATTATAAAAAATAGACAGAAACTAATTATGATCATTAGAAAATATTAAAAATTATAAGACAGGAGTAATTTATTAGGAAAACTACTCATAGAGAAAAAGTTGTCGAATTTTAAAAAAATCCCTAGGCATTAGCCTATCAATTTTTAAAATTTTTAAACGAGTTATAAAATTAGTGAAAATCGCATCAACTATAAACAAACTAAGTGTGAACTTTAAAAAATATGAAAAATGAGTAGATACCATTAATTTATTTGCAAAATTACTCTTAGAAAAAAAATTGTCGAATTTTACAAAAATTCCTAGGCTAATGCCTATCAATTTTACAATTTTTTGAAAAGGTGTAAAATCCGTGAAAATCACATAAAACATACACAAACTACGTAAAATTCACGAAAATATTTCTGTATATCCGTTATTGTGTGCCAATACCAATATTATGTTTCTTCCAATACAAATACCAATACTTGTACTAATGCCAATACCAATTTTTTTAAGAATATTTAGTTTGTACATAATATTTTCTATCAATTCAAGAAAATGGTATCAACCTTGCACAAACGATTTGTGAAAATCAAAAAATATGAGAAACCAGTGGATAGTAAAAATTTATTAGGAAAACTACTTATAGGGAAAAAGTTATCGAATTTAGCAAAAATCCCTGGGTATTAGCCTATTAATTTTACAATTTTTTAAAAGAGGTATAAATTCTACGAAAATCATATCAACCATGAGAAAACTAAGTATGAGCATTAGCAAATCTGAAAAATTAGTACATAGGATTCATTTATTTGCAAAATTACTCATAGAAAAACAGTTGTCGAATTTAGCCAAAATCGAATTTAATAGCTTTTTGAAAAACTATAAAATTCATGAAAATCATATTGACCATGCAAAAACTACGTATGAATATTAACAAATATGAAAAATGAGTTGATAATAAAAATTTATTAGAAAACCTACTCATAATAAAAAAGTTGTCGAATTTCGCCAAAATCCATAGACATTAGCCTCTCAATTTTTATAATTTTTTAAAAAGCTTCAAAATTTGAAAACAATTATAAAAAATAAGCGAAAACTAATTATGATCATTAGAAAATATTAAAAATTATAAGATAGGAGTAATTTATTAAAGTTGTCGAATTTTGCAAAAATCCCTGGGCATTAGCCTATATATTTTTAAAAATTTTAAAATAGTTTTAAAATTCGTGAAAATCGCATCAACTATAAATAAACTAAGTATGAACTTTAAAAATTATGAAAAATGAGTAGATAGCATTAATTCATTTACAAAATTACTCTTAGAAAAAAAATTGTCGAATTTTACAAAAATTCCTAGGCTAATGCCCATCAATTTTTACAATTTTTTGAAAAGGTGTAAAATCCGTGAAAATCACATAAAACATACAAAAATTACGTAAAATTCACGAAAATATTTCTGTATATCCGTTATTGTGTGCCAATACCAATATTATGTTTCTACCAATACCAATACCAAATTTTTTAAGAGTACTTAGTTTGTACATAATATTTTCTATCAATTCAAGAAAATGGTATCAACCTTGCACAAACGATGTATGAAAATCAACAAATATGAGAAACCAGTGGATAGTAAAAATTTATTAGGAAAACTAATCATAGAGAAAAAGTTGTCGAATTTAGCAAAAATCCCTGGGTATTAGCCTATAAATTTTAAAATTTTTTAAAAGAGGTATAAATTCTACGAAAATCATATCAACAATGAGAAAACTAAGTATGAGCATTAGCAAATCTGAAAAATTAGTACATAGGATTCATTTATTTGCAAAATTACTCTTAGAAAAACAGTTGTCGAATTTAGCCAAAATCGAATTTAATAGTTTTCTGAAAAGTTATAAAATTCATGAAAACCATATTGACCATGCAAAAACTACGTATGAATATTAACAAATTTGAAAAATGAGTTGATAGTAAAAATTTATTAGAAAAACTACTCATAATAAAAAAGTTGTCGAATTTCGCCAAAATCCCTAGGCATTAGCCTATCAATTTTTATAATTTTTTGAAGAGCTACAAAATTTGAAAACAAATATAAAAAATTGGCAGAAACTAATTATGATCATTAGAAATATTAAAAATTATAAGACAGGAGTAATTTATTAGCAAAACTACTCATAGAGAAAAAGTTGTCGAATTTTAAAAAAATCCCTAGGCATTAGCCTATCAATTTTTAAAATTTTTAAACGAGTTATAAAATTAGTGAAAATCGCATCAACTATAAACAAACTAAGTGTGAACTTTAAAAAATATAAAAAATTAGTAGATAGCATTAATTTATTTGCAAAATTACTCTTAGAAAAAAAATTGTCGAATTTTACAAAAATTCCTAGGCTAATGCCTATCAATTTTTACAATTTTTTGAAAAGGTGTAAAATTCGTGAAAATCACATAAAACATACACAAACTACGTAAAATTCACGAAAATATTTCTGTATATCCGTTATTGTGGGCCAATACCAATATTATGTTTCTACCAATACCAATACCAATACCAATACTTGTGCTAAAACCAATACCACTACCAATACCAAATACAAATACCAAATTTTTTAAGAGTACTTAGTTTGTACATAATATTTTCTATCAATTCAAGAAAATGGTATCAACCTTGCACAAACGATGTATGAAATTCAACAAATATGAGAAACCAGTGGATAGTAAAAATTTATTAGGAAAACTAATCATAGAGAAAAAGTTGTCGAATTTTGCAAAAATCCCTGGGTATTAGCCTTTTAATTTTAAAATTTTTTAAAAGAGGTATAAATTCTACGAAAATCATATCAACCATGAGAAAACTAAGTATGAGCATTAGCAAATCTGAAAAATTAGTAGATAGGATTCATTTATTTGCAAAATTACTCATAGAAAAACAGTTGTCGAATTTAGCCAAAATCGAATTCAATAGTTTTTTGAAAAGCTATAAAATTCATGAAAATCATATTGACCATGCAAAAACTACGTATGAATATTAAAAAAATATGAAAAATGAGTTGATAATAAAAATTTATTAGAAAAACTACTCATAATAAAAAAGTTGTCGAATTTCGCCAAAATCCCTAGGCATTAGCCTATCAATTTTTATAATATTTTGAAGAGCTTCAAAATTTGAAAATAATTATAAAAAATAGGCAAAAACTAATTATGATCATTGGAAAATATTAAAAATTATAAGACAGGAGTAATTTATTAGGAAAACCACTCATAGAGAAAAAGTTGTCGAATTTTGCAAAAATCCCTAGGCATTAGCCAATCAATTTTTAAAAATTTTAAAATAGTTATAAAATTCGTGAAAATCACATCAACTATAAATAAACTAAGTATGAACTTTAAAAATTATGAAAAATGAGTAGATAGCATTAATTTATTTGCGAAATTACTCTTAGAAAAAAAGTTGTCGAATTTTTCAAAAATTCCTAAGCTAATGCCTATCCATTTTTACAATTTTTTGAAAAGGTGTAAAATTCGTGAAAATCAAATAAAACATACACAAACTACGTAAAATTCCCGAAAATATTTCTGTATATCCGTTATTGTGTGCCAATACCAATATTATGTTTCTACAAATACCAATACCAATACTTGTGCTAATACCAATACCACTACCAATAACAAATTTTTTAAGAGTACTTAGTTTGTACATAATATTTTCTATCAATTCAAGAAAATGGTATCAACCTTGCACAAACGATGTATGAAAATCAACAAATATGAGAAACCAGTGGATAGCAAAAATTTATTAGGAAAACTACTCATAGAGGAAAAGTTGTCGAATTTAGCAAAAATCCCTGTGTATTAGCCTATTAATTTTAAAATTTTTTAAAAGAGGGATAAATTCTACGAAAATCATATCAACCATGAGAAAACTAAGTATGAGCATTAGCAAATCCGAAAAAATTAGTAGATAGGATTCATTTATTTGCAAAATTACTCATAAAAAAACAGTTGTCGAATTTAGCCAAAATCGAATTTAATAGTTTTTTGAAAAGCTATAAAATTCATGAAAATCATATTGACCATGCAAAAACTACGTATGAATATTAACAAATATGAAAAATGAGTTGATAGTAAAAATTTATTAGAAAAACTAATCAAAAGAAAAAAGTTGTCGAATTTCGCCAAAATCCTTAGGCATTAGCCGATCAATTTTTATAATTTTTTGAAGAGTTTCAAAATTTGAAAATAATTATAAAAAATAGGCAAAAACTAATTATGATCATTGGAAAATATTAAAAATTATAAGACAGGAGTAATTTATTAGGAAAACTACTCATAGAGAAAAAGTTGTCGAATTTTGCAAAAATCCCTAGGCATTAGCCTATAAATTTTTAAAAATTTTAAAATAGTTATAAAATTCGTGAAAATCTCATCAACTATAAATAAACTAAGTATGGACTTTAAAAATTATGAAAAATGAGTAGATAGCATTAATTTATTTGCGAAATTACTCTTAGAAAAAAAGTTGTCGAATTTTTCAAAAATTCCTAAGCTAATGCCTATCCATTTTTACAATTTTTTGAAAAGGTGTAAAATTTGTGAAAATCAAATAAAACATACACAAACTACGTAAAATTCACGAAAATATTTCTGTATATCCGTTATTGTGTGCCAATACCAATATTATGTTTCTACAAATACCAATACCAATACTTGTGCTAATACCAATACCACTACCAATACCAAATTTTTTAAGGGTACTTAGTTTGTACATAATATTTTCTATCAATTCAAGAAAATGGTATCAACCTTGCATAAACGATGTATGAAAATCAACAAATATGAGAAACCAGTGGACAGCAAAAATTTATTAGGAAAACTACTCATAGAGGAAAAGTTGTCGAATTTAGCAAAAATCCCTGTGTATTAGCCTATTAATTTTAAATTTTTTTAAAAGAGGGATAAATTCTACGAAAATCATATCAACCATGAGAAAACTAAGTACGAGCATTAGCAAATCTGAAAAATTAGTAGATGGGATTCATTTATTTGCAAAATTACTCATAGAAAAACAGTTGTCGAATTTAGCCAAAATCGAATTTAATAGTTTTTTGAAAAGCTATAAAATTCATGAAAATCATATTGACCATGCAAAAACTACATATGAATATTAACAAATATGAAAAATGAGTTGATAAAAAAAATTTATTAGAAAAACTACTCATAATAAAAAAGTTGTCGAATTTCGCCCAAATCCCTAGGCATTAGCCTATCAATTTTTATAATTTTTTGAAGAGCTTTAAAATTTGAAAACAATTATAAAAAATAGGCAAAAACTAATTATGATCATTAGAAAATATTAAAAATTATAAGACAGCAGTAATTTATTAGCAAAACTACTCATAGAGAAAAAGTTGTCGAATTTTGCAAAAATCCCTAGGCATTAGCCTATCAATTTTTAAAATCTTTAAAAGAGGTATAAACTTCGTGAAAATCGCATCAACTATAAACAAACTAAGTGTGAACTTTAAAAAATATGAAAAATGAGTAGATAGCATTAATTTATTTACAAAATTACTCTTAGAAAAAAAATTGTCGAATTTTACAAAAATTCCTAGGCTAATGCCTATCAATTTTGACAATTTTTTGAAAAGGTGTAAAATCCGTGAAAATCACATAAAACATACACAAACTACGTAAAATTCACAAAAATATTTCTGTAGATCTGTTATTGTGTGCCAATACCAATATTATGTTTCTACCAATACCAATACCAATACTTGTGCTAATACCATTACCACTACCACTACCAAATACCAATACCAAATTTTTTAAGAGTACTTAGTTTGTACATAATATTTTCTATCAATTCAAGAAAATGGTATCAACCTTCCACAAACGATGTATGAAAATCAACAAATATGAGAAACCAGTGGATAGCAAAAATTTATTAGGAAAACTAATCATAGAGAAAATGTTGTCGAATTTAGCAAAAATCCCTGGGTATTAGCCTATTAATTTTAAATTTTTTTAAAAGAGGTATTAATTCTACGAAAATCATATCTACCATGAGAAAACTATGTATGAGCATTAGCAAATCTGAAAAATTAGTAGATAGGATTCATTTATTTGCAAAATTACTCATAGAAAAACAGTTGTCGAATTTAGCCAAAATCGAATTTAATAGTTTTCTGAAAAGTTATAAAATTCATGAAAATCATATTGACCATGCAAAAACTACGTATGAATATTAACAAATTTGAAAAATGAGTTGATAGTAAAAATTTATTAGAAAAACTACTCATAATAAAAAAGTTGTCGAATTTCGCCAAAATCCCCAGGCATTAGCCTATCAATTTTTATAATTTTTTGAAAAGCTACAAAATTTGAAAACAATTATAAAAAATTGGCAGAAACTAATTATGATCATTATAAAATATTAAAAATTATAATACAGGAGTAATTTATTAGCAAAACTACTCATAGAGAAAAAGTTTTCGAATTTTAAAAAAATCCCTAGGCATTAGCCTATCAATTTTTAAAATTTTTAAACGAGTTATAAAATTAGTGAAAATCGCATCAACTATAAACAAACTAAGTGTGAACTTCAAAAATTATGAAAAATGAGAAGATAGTATTAATTTATTTGCAAAATTACTCTTAGAAAAAAAATTGTCGAATTTTACAAAAATTCCTAGGCTATTGCCTATCAATTTTTACAATTTTTTGAAAAGGTGTAAAATCCGTGAAAATCACATAAAACATACACAAACTACGTAAAATTCACGAAAATATTTCTGTATATCCGTTATTGTGTGCCAATACCAATATTATGTTTCTACCAATACCAATACCAATACTTGTGCTAATACAAATACCACTACCAATACCAAATACCAATACCAAATTTTTTAATAGTACTTAGTTTGTACATAATATTTTCTATCAATTCAAGAAAATGGTATCAACCTTGCACAAACGATGGATAAAAATCAACAAATATGAGAAACCAGTGGATAGTAAAAATTTATTAGGAAAACTACTCATAGAGGAAAAGTTGTCGAATTCAGCAAAAATCCCTGGGTATTAGCCTATTAATTTTAAATTTTTTTAAAAGAGGTATAAATTCTACGAAAATCATATCAACCTTGAGAAAACTAAGTATGAGCATTAGCAAATCTGAAAAATTAGTTGATAGGATTCATTTATTTGCAAAATTACTCATAGAAAAACAGTTGTCGAATTTAGCCAAAATCGAATTTAATAGTTTTTTGAAAAGCTATAAAATTCATGAAAATCATATTGACCATGCAATAACTACGTATGAATATTAACAAATATGAAAAATGAGTTGATAATAAAAATTTATTAGAAAAACTACTCATAATAAAAAAGTTGTCAAATTTCGCCAAAATCCCTAGGCATTAGGCTATCAATTTTTTATAATTTTTTGAAGAGCTTCAAAATTTGAAAATAATTATAAAAAATAGGCAAAAACTAATTATGATCATTGGAAAATATTAAAAATTATAAGACAGGAGTAATTTATTAGGAAAACTACTCATAGAGAAAAAGTTGTCGAATTTTGCAAAAATCCCTAGGCATTAGCCTATCAATTTTTAAATTTTTTAAAATAGGTATAAAATTCGTGAAAATCGCATCAACTATAAACAAACTAAGTGTGAACTTTAAAAAATATGAAAAATGAGTAGATAGCATTAATTTATTTGCAAAATTACTCTAAGAAAAAAAATTGTCGAATTTTACGAAAATTCCTAGTCTAATGCCTATCAATTTTTACAATTTTTTGAAAAGGTGTAAAATCCGTGAAAATCACATAAAACATACACAAGCTACGTAAAATTCATGAAAATATTTCTGTATATCCGTTATTGTGTGCCAATACCAATATTATGTTTCTACCAATACCAATACCAATACCAATACTTGTGCTAATACCAATACCAAATACCAATACCAATTTTTTTAAGAGTACTTAGTTTGTACATAATATTTTCTATCAATTCAAGAAATGGTATCAACCTTGCACAAACGATGTATGAAAATCAACAAATATGAGAAACCAGTGGATAGTAAAAATTTATTAGGAAAACTAATCATAGAGAAAAAGTTGTCGAATTTAGCAAAAATCCCTGGGTATTAGCCTATTAATTTTAAAATTTTTTAAAAGAGGTATAAATTCTACGAAAATCATATCAACTATGAGAAAACTAAGTATGAGCATTAGCAAATCTGAAAAATTAGTAGATAGGATTCATTTATTTGCAAAATTACTCATAGAAAAACAGTTGTCGAATTTAGCCAAAATCGAATTTAATAGTTTTCGGAAAAGTTATAAAATTCATGAAAATCATATTGACCATGCAAAAACTACGTATGAATATTAACAAATTTGAAAAATGAGTTGATAGTAAAAATTTATTAGAAAAACTACTCATAATAAAAAAGTTGTCGAATTTCGCCAAAATCCCTAGGCATTGGCCTATCAATTTTTATAATTTTTTGAAGAGCTACAAAATTTGAAAACAATTATAAAAAATTGGCAGAAACTAATTAAGATCATTAGAAAATATTAAAAATTATAAGACAGGAGTAATTTATTAGGAAAACTACTCATAGAGAAAAAGTTGTCGAATTTTAAAAAAATCCCTAGGCATTAGCCTATCAATTTTTAAAATTTTTAAACGAGTTATAAAATTAGTGAAAATCGCATCAACTATAAACAAACTAAGTGTGAACTTTAAAAAATATGAAAAACGAGTAGATAGCATTAATTTATTTGCAAAATTACTCTTAGAAAAAAAATTGTCGAATTTTACAAAAATTCCTAGGCTAATGCCTATCAATTTTTACAATTTTTTGAAAAGGTGTAAAATTCGTGAAAATCACATAAAACATACACAAACTACGTAAAATTCACGAAAATATTTCTGTATATCCGTTATTGTGGGCCAATACCAATATTATGTTTCTACCAATACCAATACCAATACTTGTGCTAAAACCAATACCACTACCAATACCAAATACCAATACCAAATTTTTTAAGAGTACTTAGTTTGTACATAATATTTTCTATCAATTCAAGAAAATGGTATCAACCTTGCACAAACGATGTATGAAATTTAACAAATATGAGAAACCCGTGGATAGTAAAAATTTATTCGGAAAACTAATCATAGAGAAAAAGTTGTCGAATTTTGCAAAAATCCCTGGGTATTAGCCTATTAATTTTAAAATTTTTTAAAAGAGGTATAAATTCTACGAAAATCATATCAACCATGAGAAAACTAAGTATGAGCATTAGCAAATCTGAAAAATTAGTTGATAGGATTCATTTATTTGCAAAATTACTCATAGAAAAACAGTTGTTGAATTTAGCCAAAATCGAATTCAATAGTTTTTTGAAAAGCTATAAAATTCATGAAAATCATATTGACCATGCAAAAACTACGTATGAATATTAAAAAATATGAAAAATGAGTTGATAATAAAAATTTATTAGAAAAACTACTCATAATAAAAAAGTTGTCGAATTTCGCCAAAATCCCTAGGCATTAGCCTATCAATTTTTATAATATTTTGAAGAGCTTCAAAATTTGAAAATAATTATAAAACATAGGCAAAAACTAATTATGATCATTGGAAAATATTAAAAATTATAAGACAGGAGTAATTTATTAGGAAAACTACTCATAGAGAAAAAGTTGTCGAATTTTGCAAAAATCCCCAGGCATTAGCCTATCAACTTTTAAAAATTTTAAAATAGTTATAAAATTCGTGAAAATCGCATCAACTATAAATAAACTAAGTATGAACTTTAAAAATTATGAAAAATGAGTAGATAGCATTAATTTATTTGCGAAATTACTCTTAGAAAAAAAGTTGTCGAATTTTGCAAAAAGTCCTAAGCTAATGCCTATCCATTTTTACAATTTTTTGAAAAGGTGTAAAATTCGTGAAAATCAAATAAAACATACACAAACTACGTAAAATTCACGAAAATATTTCTGTATATCCGTTATTGTGTGTGATCGTGTCAAAATCTGGACACTGTACGTGGTTCCAGACTAAGACGCCAAATCACCCAAGATATTTGTAATGCGTGGAGAACTCCGGCGCTTCTCCCAGCTGGAAAGATAGAACAAACGTGAACTCAGAGGCCAATACGGGGAAGAGTGGGGGTTGGACCCGTTTTGGCACTCCGACGCTCAAGTCAGCTTAAGCTCTTGGATGGAAATTGCTAGAGTTGAGAGTTTTTGTGCGTGAAAAAGAGCTTACCTTTGGCCGTCGCCAGGCGAGGCCTTTATAGGGTGAAGATGGACTTCGCGGGGGCAAGTACACCTCCCAAAAAGTGTGGATCTGGTTGGGAGGAGAGAGTCCTGGTCCTCAGGCCGGAACAGTGCTTTTCCAGCCAAAGCACTGTTCGCCTGCTCCTGCCAGGATCCCTGCCACTGTACTGGGAGCGGCTGCCATTAATGCGGCCGGCCGTAGGTGGTACTCGCATTAAGTGCGGTTGTCCGGTAGTGACCGGGTCGGGGTCTCGCTGGGTCGCGGCTTTCTCTGGAGTGAAAGGAGACCCTGGGTCGCGGGAGACCACCGCCAAACCGGGACTTGTGGTGTTCAGTCAAGTAGTGGGTCGATGATAGCCTAAGCGGCTCGGTCGTGACAAGCTTACGTGGCGTAGGCTGCTTATCTGGCAATGACATCTGGCGCTAAATCAGACTCCCCGATTTTCCCCTTATCATCTGCCCCCCCAGATCGGGCACCATTAAAAGAGTGGTGTCTGATCTCAAGGAAGGCTTTTCGGCCGGGGCAAAATGGGGGAGGCCTGGGTCGCGATGATCTTGTGGAGATCTGGGTCGTTGGGAAAACTGTCCGAGCCAGGATTCGACGAGCCAACCTCCTTCGACCCCAGATATATTTCGACCCAAGACATGAGGCGTGGCCTCATGCGCGCATACTAGCTGTGCCCCACTGGGCGGGGAACTCTGGAAACTCCCTTTGTCAGAGTCATGATTACACTTTTTGAAATTTGAGGGACTTGCACGGGTTTTGAGGTTCGGTTGCAGGCGGCCGTTTTGGGGGTAATGGGACACGTTCTTCCCCAGTATACTAATTTATGGCCACGTGGGAAGGGTTAATCACGCCTAGTTGAAACGTTGCTATAAATTGGGGACTTAGGCGGTTTTTCTTCCTTCCACGCCTTCCACAAGAGCAAACCCTAGATTTGAAGTGACTCTTGCCTTCCACCAGACTCTGTCAAAACGCACTCCGGGAGAATTCGCAAGCACATTCTCGAGGTACGCTTTTCCATCCCAGATCACTCCCCTCTTCCTTTCTCCCTCACATCCTAGAAATGGCTCCCAAGAGGAACGTCTCCGGGCCTGTCGAGAGCCAACCCCCAATTGAGCAAGTGAGAAGCTACGGTCCGCGGGACATTCCGTCGGACTCTGAGGTGTCCCTAGAATGCATAGGGGTTAAGGCTCCAGGGAGAGCCAGGTGGGAGGATCCCACTGTGACGATGTATTTCAGGAACCCAGCGGAGGAAGCCACCGGATCGGTTTTGAGGGAACCGGCCGACAGCGAAAGTTCCATGGAAGCTGAATCTGTCCCCTTAAGCGGTGGTAGAATGCAAGGTGAAGTAAACAATGAAGTGGTAGAGGATACGGCCGCAGAGATTGAGGAGATGTCGTTGGAGGAAGAAGGTCGCGGCGGCGCAGCTTCGGATGTTGAACGGGGGCCCCAAAAGGGGAAAACGAAAAGGAGAGGGCAGCAAAAATGCCCGAAGTACTATTACGAGTTTAGGGCCGAGGTGTATGGGTCGGAGAGGACCACCGCCCTAAAGAGGCTGACTGGCTGGAGAGATTTGGACGCCCGTTGCGAAGTTTTCACTCCCAACAAAGATGAACACATGGGGGCACCCCCTGAAGGGTGTATCGCCATATCCCTGCAGGCCATTGAATATGGATTCCGACTTCCCCTCTCCCCATTCCAGGTGGCTCTGTTTAATCATCTACAGATCAGCCCCATCCAACTGCTCCCAAACGGTCATGCGATGGTAACAGCGTTCAGGTCCTTGATGAAGATCTTGGGTCAGGTTGAATGCGTGGAGCATTTTGCAGAACTATTCGTAGCTTCCGTCGACTCAGCTGCTTCCCCCAATAGGAGGGGGTTTGTGAAGTTGCAATCTCGGTCGGGGAACAAGATTTTTGACACCGAGAAGTCCTCCCATGGCGTGGATTGGAAAAAGAAATTTGTCTTCCTGAAATATACAGACGGGTGGAACGGGCTAGAACACACTTCCTGGAACGACGTAGCCCAGGTTAGGTTGGAGAGGGGTCCGGTACGTTGGCCTAACACCCTGTTAGCTGCACTGAGGGGGGTGCATCCCCTGGATACAGGGATCTTCACGAACACCCATTTGCTAATTAACTTGGGGTTGGCTCCGGGGACACGGAGACACATTGATTTCAGAATGGGTAACTATACCCTCAATACTCTTAGGCCAAGCACGTTCCCTTCCCTGACTTCATCTTTTCTTTACCACAATGATTTCTAATTCTGCCCGCTGAACCTTATATTTTTTTTTTATGTGCAGGGTCGATAATGGTAGCCGGACGAGCCAAAGCCGTGGATCGCCTTTTGAAGAAGAAACAAGCCGAGAGGGCCAAGAAAATTGCTGAGGAAGGAGTGCCTGGCCCGCTTCCTTCTGTCCAAGAGATAGCGCGAGAAGAGGGCCTCACGGAGGCAGATTCCCTGGGTCGGATTGCGGCCGTGGAGCGGGCCGCCGGGCAAAGGTGGGCTGACGCCCATGTTCCTACGGATGGGGGGGAAGCGGATGCGCAAGGAGCCGCTTGGATCCCTCCAGCAAACGATGCCCCGGCTCCACCTCCGGTAGATCAAGGCGCTGTCCCCTCAAAACCAAAGGGGAAGGTGGTCATTTCTGCCGGGCGACCGGATACGAACTCAGAGACCAACTCCGGGTCGTTTCCTCCGGAAGTGCCCAGGGGTCGGCGTACTCTAAAGAGGAAGGACAAGGATGAGGCGGTGGACAGGGCCCCCAAGAGACCTGTTAAGCGGGATGATCCTCCTTTCCGGCCACCGGGCGGCTGGGCTCCCCCAACTCTTCGACCGGGGACCTCGCCCGGCTTCACCATGCTGAGGGGGGACTATGAACGTATAGTCACCGTTCCCACATTCGCCGGACCTAAGTATCCCTTTGGGGTTACGGAACGCAAAGAGGACGGGTCGGAGAGGAAGGTCGCTACCGGGGAAGTCGACCAGGATGTGCTGGGGGCCATCTATTACTCCCTACAAACCGCGAGCGACCACCAAGAGTTGGCCAAGGAGAGCAACGCGACCCTCTCCTATAACAAGATTGCGCTCTTGAATGCGGTAAGGGCCCTTTCGCCATTCTTTCCCTTGGGTCATGCTTTTCATTGTTTCGTTTCTGACTTTTTCTCCTTTTCCTCTTCCCAGTTGATAGTAAGGGAGCACCAGTCTGCCATGCGACTGGAATTGGCCGATGAAGCCCGCCGCAAGCTGCTGGCGGAGAGGGCAGAGGTGTTGCAGGAGAAGAGCTGGAAAGACGAGGCGGCGAGGCAATCCCAGGCGTTGGAAGATGCCCAAAAAGCGTACACCGTGAAGCTTGACAAAATGGACAAGCTGGTAAAAGCTTCCCTTATGGAGAGGTCTGCCCTAGAGAAGGAGTTGGAGGAACTAAGGGCTGCGAACGAGGAGCTGCGAACGGGTGTGGCCACGCGGCAAAGCTTGTTGGACGCCGCGGAAGCGAAAACTGAGGCTGCTTATGCCAAGGGCAAACAGGATGGATGGCGGGATGGCTTCGTGGAAGGGCAAAAGGATGGAACCAAAACGGCCTTCTGGACGGTCGAGAAAATTGTGCCGCAGATAAAGGATAGCGCCGTGGCAGAGTTTCTTCAATCCAAGGTGTTTGGCACCGTCTCAGGCACCCTGGGGGCTTCAGACATAGAGGCCGGCTTCATGAGGGCTCTATCGCAGATCCACCTTCACCACCCAATCCCCCATACCCTTCTTAACGACCCTCGTAAACTCAATGCGGCGAACGGGTATGTTCCCAACACATTGCCGGAAGAGTTCATGGCTCGGGTTGAATTCGAAGAAAGGGCGAATCAGGAAGCGACAGATGGTGAAGAAGACGAAGAGGAGCCGGACTGGAACAAAGTGACCTACGGCTGGGCCGTGGAATGGGCTGAATCTCAGCTTGACAAGCAAGCAGGAGCGGTATCTTTGCCGGGCCCCGTGGATATTGAGCGGACAAAAGAGACTTTGCTGGCCACTTATGCTCCCTCAAGTAGCGGGTCGAAAGATGATGACCTTTTGGCCGGGAAAACAGGTGGTCCTGCTTTAGCGATCCCTCCTTTGGCATCACTCCCTCCCGCCATTGAAGTGACTCCCCCCGCGTCTCAGCCTGATTCTCGACCTCCTCCTTCCAGCTCTTGAAGGCGAACGGCATTTGTAACATTATTACTGCTCTCTCTTTGTAATATTCCGGGGATTGAACCCCCACCTCATCCTGTAAATTCGAGCATTTATTATTTGCTTTTGATACTATCTCATTCTAATGTTGTTTATCTCTAAGACATTGGTCTCGTTGGCGAGTATGGCTTTTTTGCAATCTTTTGAACGAAAGCTTAAGTGAAACTTGAAAAGTGCTCGTCGTGGGTCGGAAGAGGTTGCCCTTGCGAGCCAACACTGGCTCGCTGGGAACTTACTTCGCGAGTCGCCCCGAGTGACTTCTTAAGGTTTCCTTGGTCTCTGTTTGCGTTGTTCATCCTTTTTAAGATGTTTAGGATCGCACACGTAAACTTCAATTAACGGATACATCACAACATTTAGCTGAAGATAAAAGACAATTCAGATGGACTGAAAGTACTTTACAACATTTAGCTGAAGATAAAAGACAATTCAGATGGACTGAAAGTACTTTTCATCATTTGGGGACGAACTGGGGAAAGTACAAAATGGTACCTACAACTTAGAGAAACTCTTAAACATAAAACTTCTTGAGGTTATGCGCATTCCAAGATCTGGGAATGGCGTTTCCCTCCATATCCTCTAGGTGATAAGCTTTGTTGCGCCCTATTTCAGCAATGCGGTATGGGCCTTCCCAGTTAGGTTGTAACTTGCCCACGTGTTTCGTCACTTCAACCTTTTTGAGAACCAGGTCGCCGATTTGAAAAGCGCGGGGCTTGACCCCTTTGTTGTAGCTCCGAGCCACCGTGGCTCGATATTGCTGCATGCGTTGGAATCCCTTCTGCCGAATTTCTTCAATGGTGTCAAGCTCATGCGCTCGATCTTCCGCGTTTCTGGCGAGCTGGTAGTTGGAAACCCTCGCAGTCTGATGTAGAAGCTCCGCGGGGATCATGGCCTCCGACCCGTAGACCATTGAGAAGGGGGTTAGCCCTGTAGCAGTTCTAGGAGTTGTGCGGTACGCCCATAGGACCCCGTCTAGTTCGTCGACCCAAGCTCCCTTCTTGGCCTCCAGCCTGGTTTGGAGGTTCTGAATAATGATCCGATTAATTACTTCGACCTGGCCGTTCGCCTGGGGATGGCCGACCGACGCGAAGCGCTGACTGATTCCCATATCTGTACAGTAGGACCTAGTGCTGGCGCTTTGAAATTGAGTTCCGTTGTCGCAGATGAGGACCCTGGGGATCCCAAATCTACAAATGATGTTGCGCCATAAGAAATTTTGGATAACCTTGTCCGTGATTTTTGCCGCGGGTTGGGCTTCGACCCATTTAGAGAAGTATTCCACCGCGACTAACAGGTATTGCCGTTGACCCGTTGCGAGTGGCAGTGGCCCGACGATGTCAATGCCCCACTGATCAAAGGGCCAGCAAATATCTACAGGGACCATTTCTGCGGGGTGCTGATGCGGGATGTTGGCGTGTTTTTGGCAATTAACACACCTACGGGCGTATTCCTTAGCATCCTCGTTTAGAGTGGGCCAGTAGAACCCACTTCTGGAAACTTTCTTGGCCAAGGATCGACCGCCCGCATGATTTCCACACTGCCCGCTGTGTATCTCCTCCAAGACGTCCAAAGCCTGTGAGGGACGTAGGCACCGCTTGGTTGGTCCCATGAATGCCCGCTTGTATAATCTCCCTTCGGAATCTAGGGAGTAACCTGCGGCCTTGTACTTGAGGCGTCTCGCGGCATTTCGGTCGGCAGGTAACACTCCATCTCTGAGGTAAAGTATAAATTCGTCGACCCAGCACGGTTCTGCTGGGTCGATGGAGCATATTATCTCTGCCTCGCCATCAATCACTCTCCCCTTGCTTGACAAGTAAGTGATGTTTTGGTCCCTGGAGCCTCTCATTCCGTTCGCGAATTTTGACAACGCGTCCGCACGCGTGTTCTCTTCCCTGGGGACTTGCTGTAGCGTAAATTCTTTGAATTGAGATGCCAAGGATTTGACCTTGGCAAGGTACTTGATCATAGTGTCCTCCCGCGCTTCGTAGGAGCCCAGAAACTGGCTCACCACCAGCTGGGAATCCGTCATTACGGCAATCCTTTCGACCCCATGCTCCTTTGCGATTTTAAGGCCAGCGATGAGCGCTTCGTATTCTGCCTCATTGTTGGTGGCTGGGAAGTCCAGGGAGATGGCGAAATCAAGCGTCTCGCTCCCCGTGCTGGTTAGGGAGATCCCCACACCGCCTCCTTGAGAAGTTGAGGAGCCATCGACCGACATTGTCCATAGCGCTAAGCGCGGGGTTTCCTTACGGGGGTCGCTCTTTTCAATGATGAAATCTGCGAGGATCTGGGCTTGATATGCAGCTCGGGGCTGATAGCTGATATCGAACTGACTCAACTCGATTGCCCATTTCACGATTCTTCCCGATGCTTCCGGTTTTTCCAGGACTTGGCGCAAGCCTTGGTCTGTGAGGACAATAATGGAGTGGGATTGGAAGTAAGGCCTTAGCTTTCTGGAGGCATGCACGAGGGCCAGAGCGAATTTTTCGATCTCCATATAGCGCGTTTCCGCGCCGTGGAGTATCTTGCTAACGTAATATACTGGCATGTGCTTCCTTTCGCGGACGGCTACTAGCACAGAGCTCACGGCCTCCTCCGTGACCGCCAAATAAAGGTACAAAGTTTCTCCTGTTACATGTTTAGCAAGCAAGGGAGGAGAAGCAAGATATTCTTTGAGCCCTTCAAAGGCTTCATCACATTCATCAGTCCACTCGAATTTTTTAATATTGCGTAAAATTTTAAAGAACGGAAGGTTTTTCTCAGAAGAGCGAGAGATGAACCTGTTTAGTGAAATGATTCGACCGACGAGACGCTGGACGTCCCTCACGCTGTGGGGTCTGTTGATGCCCTTGAGAGCTAAGATTTTCTCCGGGTTGGCTTCGATGCCTCGTTGGCTGACTATGTAACCCAGGAATTTTCCTCCTTCTACGCCGAAGGAGCATTTGCCGGGATTCAGCTTCATCCTGTACTTGCGGAGCAGGTCGAAAGTCCGACCCAAATCGGCCAAATGCATCTCTGCCCTCTCGCTCTTGACGATCATGTCGTCAACATAGACCTCCATTGTCTTGCCTATCTCGTCTGCGAAAACCTTGTTGACCAACCTTTGATAGGTCGCGCCCGCGTTTTTCAGCCCGAATGGCATGACCTCGAAACAGTAGATTCCCTTCACCACAATGAAAGCGGTCTTCCCCTTGTCCTCCCGGGCCATGAAGATTTGATAGTAGCCCTGGAAGGCGTCCATCATGCTCAGGAGCTCACAGCCGGCAGTCGAATCGACTAACTGATCAATGCGTGGGAGAGGGTAAGGATCCTTGGGACAGGCCTTGTTTAGGTCGGTGAAGTCGTTGCACATTCTCCACTTCCCTCCTGTCTTCGCGACCAAAACGACATTGCAGAGCCAATCCACGTACTTGGCTGGCGTGATGTATCCGGCATCTAGCAGTTTGTTAACCTCTTGCTCGATTATCTTGTTCCGCTCATCACTCTGGGCCCTCAACCGCTGTTTGATGGGTCGGAAACTTGGGTCCACATTCAAATGATGTTCGATAATTTTTGGGTCGACGCCGACCAAGTCTGAGGACTTCCAAGCAAACACGTCTGCATTATCTCGTAGGAACTGGATGAGCATACACTGCTGCTTACCTTTGAGATTTGCTCCAATGTGCGTGGTTTTCTCTGGGTCACCCGGAATCAGTGTGACTGGGACGAGGGCTCCTGCTGCCTCTATCTTACTATCATCAAGCTTTCGCTTCTTCCTTGCTATGGTGGAGGTCATCTGCTTGGAACACATTTCAGCGGTGGGATCGTCTGGGTCGGCGAGTTCCGCATCCAGGAAATCGCCTACGTCCATTAAAGGAACGACAACTTTGTTCGGAAGTTGTACCTTTTCCATGGAGATGGAGTAGCATTCCCATGATTCCGGTATGTTGCAACGGAGCTCCCCTATCCCGTGCGGGGTCGGCAGCTTGATGGTTTGGTGGTAAGTGGAAATCACCGCTCGGAAGCTGATCAGAGCGGGGCGTCCCACGATGATGTTGTAAGCAGAGGGGCCTTCCACCACCAAGTATTCTAATAATTGTGTGGCCCGTTGCGGCAGCTTTCCCATGGAGGTAACAAGCTTGACTCTCCCCTTAGAATAGACCTCCGAGCCCCCAAAACCTGTCAATGGTGTTTTAATAGGCTCATATTCAAGGGAATTATGGATGTTCATCTTTTGCAAGGTGGAATAGAAGATGATGTTAGCGGAGCTCCCACTGTCGACTAGTGTCTTATGGACGGCACAATTTGCTACGTCTAGAGTAACGACCAGCGGACAACTAGGCGTACCCCCATCTCGTGGCATTACTGGTATGAAGTCCCTATCGCTAAACGAGATTTCTTGCTCGCGCCATTCTTGCCCTTGCTCCACTTGCATGATCTCTCTGGGCCCGTAAAGCTCCAGACCCGCCTGACGTCGTGACCGCTTGCGGGCCGTCTTGGAGTCTCCTCCTGCGGGACCACCCGCAATCATGAAGATTTCGTTTGTGGGCATGTTGTGGGGGTTAGCCTCTCCAGGCTTCTCCAATGGTGGCTTTCGCCCCCTCCTGGGCGGAGGCGACTCCCTCGGGTCGGGAATTTGGCGGGCCCGCTCGTCCAATTTTCTGACAAACTCCATGAGGTGGCCTCCTTGAATTAGTCGCTCTACCTCCTCCCTTAAAGCGATGCATTCTGAAGTCCAATGACCGGGCTGCATGTGGTAGGCGCAGCGCTTCCCAGACTCCTTAGCCTTCTTGGTTTCTTTCAGCTGCTTGGGCTTTTTAAGGAGTCCTCGATCCATGACCTCGTAAATTTCCTCTATGGGGCAAACCAAAGGTGTGTAACCTTTCTTGACCCCGCTCGATGAGGGCACTTCCCGCTTGAGCCTCTGTTCCATTCTGCTGGAGATTCTCGGAGGATCCGACCGAGGTGGGTCGGACCTGGGGAATCTATCGGGAGCTGGGTCGTTTACCCGGCGATCACTTTTGCACCCCAAGGCGCGCGTGGTGGACTTGACCTCTTCCAACCGCATAAAACGACGTGCGATGGTCATTATTTCCTCCATATTCTGGGGGGACTCGAGGATGATTTCATCGGCGCACTCCGTGTGGCGGATCGCCTTGTGTAGGGTCTGGGTCAGGATGTCAATGTCCAAGTGCTCGACCTTGACGAATGCTTCGTTGAATCGTGAAAAGAAACTTCTCAAGGTTTCGCCTTCTTCCTGTGTGATACTGTACAGATAGGTGGACGGGAGCTTGACCCCCGTCATAGAGGAGAAGTGAGCTTTGAATTTTCTGGCCAAATGATCATAATCCCGGATGCTATGGGGAGCTAGCCGCTCAAACCAGTCTTGGGCTGGACCCTCGAGCGTGGTTTCGAAAATCTTGGCCCAAATGAGTTTGGAGTGGCCATAGAGGCTGACTTGTGCTTCGAATTTGGAGCAGTGCTTCACGGGGTCGGTGCTCCCATGGTATATTGGCAGATTGGTGGGAACTCTATCCACCACCTTGGCGTCGATGATTTCGTCGCAAAAGGGGGACCTTGCCTCCCGTTCGCTGCGGTACATCCTCCCCTGACGTGGGAGGAGGTGACCGTGGCGGTGGGCAGGTGCCCTTTCCTCAAAGACCTGCCCCTGGGGGAAGTGTGATGACACTTCTTCTTGTGGATCAAAATACTCCGACCCTGGTGCCGGGTCGGGTAAATAAGCTTGCTGCTGCTGCTGTTGTTGCTGTTGCTGTCTCCGGGGGATATTATTTCGGAGATCGCCCTGTCCCACCCAATGTCCCCGATTGTCCTGATGGTAGGCGTTGGGATGGACCCTGGCCCCCAGGCGATCGAAGACAGGCACATTTCTAGGGACAGGAACGTCTCTGTTCATTTCGCTTGCCGTCCCTGCAATGTGGCACGCGCCCCTATCGGTCTCCCTCATATTGCGTAAGAGCTGCGAGGGACGCTCCTCAGCCTGATCATTCCTTCTTCTGGCTGGCTCTCGTCGGCGGGGTGGGTTTTCATTGTCGTCGAAACCCTCCTCCAGGTGCGCACCTAGATGGACTGGATGCTGGGCTCCCAAGGCCGGAGCAAGGTATATGGTCTGAGGTTGCGCGTAGGGGTTCTGACCGTAGGGGAGCTGCGGATACCCCCAGATACTTAGCTGAGGGGCATGCTGATGGACAGCATACGTCCCTGGTGCAGAAGGCCCTTGAACCGTGGGGTGTGCAGCATTCTGAGGGGTCAGAGCTAAAGGACTTCCTCTAGGGGGAGCCGGCATGACCGGCTCCCTGTTTTCTCTTGCAGCGGCCAACGCCTCTGCCCGACAGCTCTCTGCGTAAGCCGCCAAATCCGCTTCCGAGAGTATTAAACGGCAAGGAGCACTAGGGCCGGCATCCGTGGCTACGATCCCCACTACGGGGGGTGGGAAGTTCCCCCCTGAGGTGTTGAGATCTGGAAAGATCTCTTCACCATTTTCGCCGTAGACTCGTCGTCCGTGACGTGTTTGGACCATCGTCAGTGGAGAGCTAGATTAAACTGATAAGGAAGAAAGACTTTTTGTTCAGAGTTTCCCACAGACGGCGCCAAGATGATCGTGTCAAAATCTGGACACTATACGTGGTTCCAGACTAAGACGCCAAATCACCCAAGATATTTGTAATGCGTGGAGAACTCCGGCGCTTCTCCCAGCTGGAAAGATAGAACAAACGTGAACTCAGAGGCCAATACGGGGAAGAGTGGGGGTTGGACCCGTTTTGGCACTCCGACGCTCAAGTCAGCTTAAGCTCTTGGATGGAAATTGCTAGAGTTGAGAGTTTTTGTGCGTGAAAAAGAGCTTACCTTTGGCCGTCGCCAGGCGAGGCCTTTATAGGGTGAAGATGGACTTCGCGGGGGCAAGTACACCTCCCAGAAAGTGTGGATCTGGTTGGGAGGAGAGAGTCCTGGTCCTCAGGCCGGAACAGTGCTTTTCCAGCCAAAGCACTGTTCGCCTGCTCCTGCCAGGATCCCTGCCACTGTACTGGGAGCGGCTGCCATTAATGCGGCCGGCCGTAGGTGGTACTCGCATTAAGTGCGGTTGTCCGGTAGTGACCGGGTCGGGGTCTCGCTGGGTCGCGGCTTTCTCTGGAGTGAAAGGAGACCCTGGGTCGCGGGAGACCACCGCCAAACCGGGACTTGTGGTGTTCAGTCAAGTAGTGGGTCGATGATAGCCTAAGCGGCTCGGTCGTGACAAGCTTACGTGGCGTAGGCTGCTTATCTGGCAATGACATCTGGCGCTAAATCAGACTCCCCGATTTTCCCCTTATCAGTGTGCCAATACCAATATTATGTTTCTACAAATACCAATACCAATACTTGTGCTAATACCAATACCACTACCAATAACAAATTTTTTAAGAGTACTTAGTTTGTACATAATATTTTCTATCAATTCAAGAAAATGGTATCAACCTTGCACAAACGATGTATGAAAATCAACAAATATGAGAAACCAGTGGATAGCAAAAATTTATTAGGAAAACTACTCATAGAGGAAAAGTTGTCGAATTTAGCAAAAATCCCTGTGTATTAGCCTATTAATTTTAAAATTTTTTAAAAGAGGGATAAATTCTACGAAAATCATATCAACCATGAGAAAACTAAGTATGAGCATTAGCAAATCTGAAAAATTAGTAGATAGGATTCATTTATTTGCAAAATTACTCATAAAAAAACAGTTGTCGAATTTAGCCAAAATCGAATTTAAAAGTTTTTTGAAAAGCTATAAAATTCATGAAAATCATATTGACCATGCAAAAACTACGTATGAATATTAACAAATATGAAAAATGAGTTGATAGTAAAAATTTATTAGAAAAACTACTCATAAGAAAAAAGTTGTCGAATTTCACCAAAATCCCTAGGCATTAGCCTATCAATTTTTATAATTTTTTGAAGAGTTTCAAAATTTGAAAATAATTATAAAAAATAGGCAAAAACTAATTATGATCATTGGAAAATAATAAAAATTATAAGACAGGAGTAATTTATTAGGAAAACTACTCATAGAGAAAAAGTTGTCGAATTTTGCAAAAATCCCTAGGCATTAGCCTATCAATTTTTAAAAATTTTAAAATAGTTATAAAATTCGTGAAAATCGCATCAACTATAAATAAACTAAGTATGAACTTTAAAAATTATGAAAAATGAGTAGATAGCATAAATTTATTTGCGAAATTACTCTTAGAAAAAAAATTGTCGAATTTTACAAAAATTCCTAGGCTAATGCCTTTCAATTTTGACAATTTTTTGAAAAGGTGTAAAATCCATGAAAATCACATAAAACATACACAAACTACGTAAAATTCACGAAAATATTTCTGTAGATCCGTTATTGTGTGCCAATACCAATATTATGTTTCTACCAATACCAATACCAATACTTGTGCTAATACCAATACCACTACCACTACCAAATACCAATACCAAATTTTTTAAGAGTACTTAGTTTGTACATAATATTTTCTATCAATTCAAGAAAATGGTATCAACCTTCCACAAACGATGTATGAAAATCAACAAATATGAGAAACCAGTGGATAGCAAAAATTTATTAGGAAAACTAATCATAGAGAAAAAGTTGTCGAATTTAGCAAAAATCCCTGGGTATTAGCCTATTAATTTTAAATTTTTTTAAAAGAGGTATTAATTCTACGAAAATCATATCTACCATGAGAAAACTATGTGTGAGCATTAGCAAATCTGAAAAATTAGTAGATAGGATTCATTTATTTGCAAAATTGCTCGTAGAAAAACAGTTGTCGAATTTAGCCAAAATCGAATTTAATAGTTTTCTGAAAAGTTATAAAATTCATGAAAATCATATTGACCATGCAAAAACTACGTATGAATATTAACAAATTAGAAAAATGAGTTGATAGTAAAAATTTATTAGAAAAACTACTCATAATAAAAAAGTTGTCTAATTTCGCCAAAATCCCCAGGCATTAGCCTATCAATTTTTATAATTTTTTGAAGAGCTACAAAATTTGAAAACAATTATAAAAAATTGGCAGAAACTAATTATGATCATTAGAAAATATTAAAAATTATAAGACAGGAGTAATTTATTAGCAAAACTACTCATAGAGAAAAAGTTTTCGAATTTTAAAAAAATCCCTTGGCATTAGCCTATCAATTTTTAAAATTTTTAAACGAGTTATAAAATTAGTGAAAATCGCATCAACTATAAACAAACTAAGTGTGAACTTTAAAAATTATGAAAAATGAGCAGATAGCATCAATTTATTTGCAAAATTACTCTTAGAAAAAAAATTGTCGAATTTTACAAAAATTCCTAGGCTATTGCCTATGAATTTTTACAATTTTTTGAAAAGGTGTAAAATCCGTGAAAATCACATAAAACATACACAAACTACGTAAAATTCACGAAAATATTTCTGTATATCCGTTATTGTGTGCCAATACCAATATTATGTTTCTACCAATACCAATACCAATACTTGTGCTAATACCAATACCACTACCAATACCAAATACCAATACCAAATTTTTAATAGTACTTAGTTTGTACATAATATTTTCTATCAATTCAAGAAAATGGTATCAACCTTGCACAAACGATGGATGAAAATCAACAAATATGGGAAACCAGTGGATAGTAAAAATTTATTAGGAAAACTACTCATAGAGGAAAAGTTGTCGAATTCAGCAAAAATCCCTGGGTATTAGCCTATTAATTTTAAATTTTTTTAAAAGAGGTATAAATTCTACGAAAATCATATCAACCTTGAGAAAACTAAGTATGAGCATTAGCAAATCTGAAAAATTAGTAGATAGGATTCATTTATTTGCAAAATTACTCATAGAAAAACTAATGTCGAATTTAGCCAAAATCGAATTTAATAGTTTTTTGAAAAGCTATAAAATTCATGAAAATCATATTGATCATGCAAAAACTACGTATGAATATTAGCAAATATGAAAAATGAGTTGATAATAAAAATTTATTAGAAAAACTACTCATAATAAAAAAGTTGTCGAATTTCGCCAAAATCCCTAGGCATTAGCCTATCAATTTTAATAATTTTTTGAAGAGCTTTAAAATTTGAAAACAATTATAAAAAATATGTAAAAACTAATTATGATCATTAGAAAATATTAAAAATTATAAGACAGGAGTAATTTATTAGCAAAACTACTCATAGAGAAAAAGTTGTCGAATTTTGCAAAAATCCCTAGGCATTAGCCTATCAATTTTTAAATTTTTTATAAGATTAATAAAATTCTTGAAAATCGCATCAACTATAAACAAACTAAGTATGAACTTTAAAAAATATGAAAAATGAGTAGATAGCATTAATTTATTTGCAAAATTACTCTTAGAAAAAAAATTGTCGAATTTTACAAAAATTCCTAGGCTAATGCCTATCAATTTTTACAATTTTTTGAAAAGGTGTAAAATTCGTGAAAATCACATAAAACATACACAAACTACGTAAAATTCACGAAAATATTTCTGTATATCCGTTATTGTGAGCCAATACCAATATTATATTTCTACCAATACCAAAACCAATACTTGTGCTAAAACCAATAACACTACCAATACCAAATACCAATATCAAATTTTTTAAGAGTACTTAGTTTGTACATAATATTTTCTATCAATTCAAGAAAATGGTATCAACCTTGCACACACGATGGATGAAAATCAACAAATATGAGAAACCAATGGATAGTAAAAATTTATTAGGAAAACTACTCATAGAGAAAAAGTTGTCGAATTTAGGAAAAATCCCTGGGTATTAGCCTATTAATTTTAAATTTTTTTAAAAGAGGTATAAATTCTACGAAAATCATATCAACCATGAGAAAACTAAGTATTAGCATTAGCAAATCTGAAAAATTAGTAGATAGGATTGATTTATTTGCAAAATTACTCATAGAAAAACAATTGTCGAATTTAGCCAAAATCGAATTTAATAGTTTTTTGAAAAGTTATAAAATTCATTAAAATCATATTGACCATGCAAAAACTACGTATGAATATTAACAAATATGAAAAATGAGTTGATAGTAAAAATTTATTAGAAAAACTACTCATAATAAAAAAGTTGTCGAATTTCGCCAAAATCCCTAGGCATTAGCCTATCAATTTTTATAATTTTTTGAAGAGCTTTAAAATTTGAAAACAATTATAAAAAATAGGCAAAAACTAATTATGATCATTAGAAAATATTAAAAATTAAAAGACAAGACTAATTTATTAGCAAAACTACTCACAGAGAAAAAGTTGTCGAGTTTTGCAAAAATCCCTGGGCATTAGCCTATCAATTTTTAAAATTTTGAAACGAGTTATAAAATTAGTGAAAATCACATCAACTATAAACAAACTAAGTATGAACTTTAAAAAATATGAAAAATGAGTAGATAGCATTAATTTATTTGCATAATTACTCTTAGAAAAAATGTTGTCGAATTTCGCAAAAATTCCTAGGTTAATGCCTATCAATTTTTAAAATTTTTTGAAAAGGTGTAAAATTCGTGAAAATCAAATAAAACATACACAAACTACGTAAAATTCACAAAAATATTTCTGTATATCCGTTATTGTGTGCCATCAACAATATTATGTTTCTACCAATACTAATACCAATACTTGTGCTAATACCATTACCAATGCCAATACCAATACCAATACCAAATTCCAATACCAAATTTTTTAAGAGTACATAGTTTGTACATAATATTTTCAATCTATTCAAGAAAATGGTATCAACCTTGCACAAACGATTTATAAAAATCAGCAAATATGAGAAACCAGTGGTAGTAAAAATTTATTAGTAAAACTACTCATAAGGAAAAAGCTGTCGAATTTAGCAAAAATCCCTGGGTATTTGCCTATTAATTTTACAATTTTTTAAAAGTGGTGTAAATTCTACGAAAATCATATCAACCATGAGAAAACTAAGTATAAGCATTAGTAAATCTGAAAAATTAGTAGATAGGATTCATTTATTTGCAAAATTACTCATAGAAAAACAGTTGTCGAATTTAGCCAAAATCGAATTTAATTGTTTTTTGAAAAGCTATAAAATTCATGAAAATCATATTGACCATATATTAACAAATAAGAAAAATGTGTTGATAAAAAAAATTTATTAGAAAAATTTTTTATAATAAAAAAGTTGTCGAATTTCGCTAAAATCCCTAGATTGGCCTATGAATTTTTAAAATTTTTTGAAGAGATTCAAAATTTGAAAACAATTATAAAAAATAGGTAAAAACTAATTATGATCATTAGAAAATATTAAAAATTATAAGACAAGACTAATTTATTAGCAAAACTACTCATAGAGAAAAAGTTGTCGAATTTTGCAAAAATCCCTAGGCATTAGCCTATCAATTTTTAAAATTTTTAAAAGAGGTACAAAAATCTTGAAAATCACATCAACTATAAATAAACTAAGTATGAACTTTAAAATATATGAAAAATGAGTAGATAGCATTAATTTATATGCAAAATTACTCTTAGAAAAAAAATTGTCGAATTTTACAAAAATTCCTAGGCTAATGCCTATCAATTTTTACAATTTTTTGAAAAGGTGTAAAATTCGTGAAAATCACATAAAACATACACAAACAACCTAAAATTCACGAAAATATTTCTGTATATCCGTTATTGTGTGCCAATACCAATATTATGTTTCTACCAATACCAATACCAATACCAATACTTGTGCTAATACCAATACCACTACCACTACCAATACCAAATTTTTTAAGAGTACTTAGTTTGTACATAATATTTTCTATCAATTCAAGTAAATGGTATCAACCTTGCACAAACGATGGATGAAAATCAACAAATATGAGAAACCAGTGGATAGTAAAAATTTATTAGGAAAACTAATCATAGAGAAAAAGTTGTCGAATTTAGCAAAAATCCCTGGTATTAGCCTATTAATTTTAAATTTTTTTAAAAGAGGTATACATTCTACGAAAATCATATCAACCATGAGAAAACTAAGTATGAGGATTAGCAAATCTGAAAAATTAGTAGATAGGATTCATTTATTTGCAAAATTACTCATAGAAAAACAGATGTCGAATTTAGCCAAAATCGAATTTAATAGTTTTTTGAAAAGTTATAAAATTCATGAAAATCATATTGACCATGCAAAAACTAAGTATGAATATTAAGAAATTTGAAAAATGAGTTGATGGTAAAAATTTATTAGAAAAACTACTCATAATAAAAAAGTTGTCGAATTTCGCCAAAATCCCTAGGCATTAACCAATCAATTTTTATAATTTTTTGAAGAGCTACAAAATTCGAAAACAATTATAAAAAATTGGCAGAAACTAATTATGATCATTAGAAAATATTAAAAAATATAAGACAGGAGTAATTTATTAGCAAAACTACTCATAGAGAAAAAGTTGTCGAAATCCCTAGGCATTAGCCTATCAATTTTTAAAATTTTTAAACGAGTTATAAAATTAGTGAAAATCACATCAACTATAAACAAACTAAGTATGAACTTTAAAAAATATGAAAAATGAGTAGATAGCATTAATTTATTTGCAAAATTACTCTTAGAAAAAATGTTGTCGAATTTCGCAAAAATTCCTAGGTTAATGCCTATCAATTTTTAAAATTTTTTGAAAAGGTGTAAAATTCGTGAAAATCAAATAAAACATACACAAACTACGTAAAATTCACAAAAATATTTCTGTATATCCGTTATTGTGTGCCATCAACAATATTATGTTTCTACCAATACTAATACCAATACTTGTGCTAATACCATTACCAATGCCAATACCAATACCAATACCAAATTCCAATACCAAATTTTTTAAGAGTACATAGTTTGTACATAATATTTTCAATCTATTCAAGAAAATGGTATCAACCTTGCACAAACGATTTATAAAAATCAGCAAATATGAGAAACCAGTGGTAGTAAAAATTTATTAGTAAAACTACTCATAAGGAAAAAGCTGTCGAATTTAGCAAAAATCCCTGGGTATTTGCCTATTAATTTTACAATTTTTTAAAAGTGGTGTAAATTCTACGAAAATCATATCAACCATGAGAAAACTAAGTATAAGCATTAGTAAATCTGAAAAATTAGTAGATAGGATTCATTTATTTGCAAAATTACTCATAGAAAAACAGTTGTCGAATTTAGCCAAAATCGAATTTAATTGTTTTTTGAAAAGCTATAAAATTCATGAAAATCATATTGACCATATATTAACAAATAAGAAAAATGTGTTGATAAAAAAAATTTATTAGAAAAATTTTTTATAATAAAAAAGTTGTCGAATTTCGCTAAAATCCCTAGATTGGCCTATGAATTTTTAAAATTTTTTGAAGAGATTCAAAATTTGAAAACAATTATAAAAAATAGGTAAAAACTAATTATGATCATTAGAAAATATTAAAAATTATAAGACAAGACTAATTTATTAGCAAAACTACTCATAGAGAAAAAGTTGTCGAATTTTGCAAAAATCCCTAGGCATTAGCCTATCAATTTTTAAAATTTTTAAAAGAGGTACAAAAATCTTGAAAATCACATCAACTATAAATAAACTAAGTATGAACTTTAAAATATATGAAAAATGAGTAGATAGCATTAATTTATATGCAAAATTACTCTTAGAAAAAAAATTGTCGAATTTTACAAAAATTCCTAGGCTAATGCCTATCAATTTTTACAATTTTTTGAAAAGGTGTAAAATTCGTGAAAATCACATAAAACATACACAAACAACCTAAAATTCACGAAAATATTTCTGTATATCCGTTATTGTGTGCCAATACCAATATTATGTTTCTACCAATACCAATACCAATACCAATACTTGTGCTAATACCAATACCACTACCACTACCAATACCAAATTTTTTAAGAGTACTTAGTTTGTACATAATATTTTCTATCAATTCAAGTAAATGGTATCAACCTTGCACAAACGATGGATGAAAATCAACAAATATGAGAAACCAGTGGATAGTAAAAATTTATTAGGAAAACTAATCATAGAGAAAAAGTTGTCGAATTTAGCAAAAATCCCTGGTATTAGCCTATTAATTTTAAATTTTTTTAAAAGAGGTATACATTCTACGAAAATCATATCAACCATGAGAAAACTAAGTATGAGGATTAGCAAATCTGAAAAATTAGTAGATAGGATTCATTTATTTGCAAAATTACTCATAGAAAAACAGATGTCGAATTTAGCCAAAATCGAATTTAATAGTTTTTTGAAAAGTTATAAAATTCATGAAAATCATATTGACCATGCAAAAACTAAGTATGAATATTAAGAAATTTGAAAAATGAGTTGATGGTAAAAATTTATTAGAAAAACTACTCATAATAAAAAAGTTGTCGAATTTCGCCAAAATCCCTAGGCATTAACCAATCAATTTTTATAATTTTTTGAAGAGCTACAAAATTCGAAAACAATTATAAAAAATTGGCAGAAACTAATTATGATCATTAGAAAATATTAAAAATTATAAGACAGGAGTAATTTATTAGCAAAACTACTCATAGAGAAAAAGTTGTCGAAATCCCTAGGCATTAGCCTATCAATTTTTAAAATTTTTAAACGAGTTATAAAATTAGTGAAAATCACATCAACTATAAACAAACTAAGTATGAACTTTAAAAAATATGAAAAATGAGTAGATAGCATTAATTTATTTGCAAAATTACTCTAAGAAAAAAAATTGTCGAATTTTACAAAAATTCCTAGGCTAATGCCTATCAATTTTTACAATTTTTTGAAAAGGTGTAAAATTCGTGAAAATCACATAAAACATACACAAACTACGTAAAATTCACGAAAATATTTCTGTATATCCGTTATTGTGGGCCAATACCAATATTATTTTTCTACCAATACCAATACCAATACTTGTGCTAAAACCAATACCACTACCAATACCAAATACCAATACCAAATTTTTTAAGAGTGCTTAGTTTGTACATAATATTTTCTATCAATTCAAGAAAATGGTATCAACCTTGCACAAACGATGGATGAAAATCAACAAATATGAGAAACCAGTGGATAGTAAAAATTTATTAGGAAAACTACTCATAGAGGAAAAGTTGTTGAATTTAGCAAAAAATCCCTTGGTATTAGCTGATTAATCTTAAAATTTTTTAAAAGAGGTGTAAATTCTACGAAAATCATATCAACCAAGAGAAAACTAAGTATGAACATTAGCAAATCTGAAAAATTAGTGGATAGGATTCATTTATTTGTAAAATTACTCATAGAAAAACAGTTGTCGAATTTAGCCAAAATCGAATTTAATTGTTTTCTGAAAAGTTATAAAATTCATGAAAATCATATTGACCATGCAAAAACTAATTATGAATATTTAGAAATTTGAAAAATGAGTTGATAGTAAAAATTTATTAGAAAAACTACTCATAATAAAAAAGCTGTCGAATTTCGCCAAAATCCCTAGGCATTAACCTATCAATTTTTATAATTTTTTGAAGAGCTACAAAATTTGAAAACAATTATAAAAAATTGGCAGAAACTAATTATGATCATTAGAAAATATTAAAAATTATAAGACAGGAGTAATTTATTAGCAAAACTACTCATAGAGAAAAAGTTGTCGAATTTTAAAAAGATCCCTAGGCATTAGCCTATCAATTTTTAAAATTTTTAAACGAGTTATAAAATTAGTGAAAATCACATCAACTATAAACAAACTAAGTATGAACTTTAAAAAATATGAAAAATGAGTAGATAGCATTAATTTATTTGCAAAATTACTCTTAGAAAAAAAATTGTCGAATTTTACAAAAATTCCTAGGCTAATGCCTATCAATTTTTACAATTTTTTGAAAAGGTGTAAAATTCGTGAAAATCACATAAAACATACACAAACTACTAAAATTCACAAAAATATTTCTGTATATCCGTTATTATGGGCCAATACCAATATTTTGTTTCTACCAATACCAATACCAATACTTGTGCTAAAACCAATACCACTACCAATACCAAATTTTTTAAGAGTACTTAGTTTGTACATAATATTTTCTATCAATTCATGAAAATGGTATCAACCTTGCACAAACGATGTATGAAAATCAACAAATATGAGAAACCAGTGGATAGTAAAAATTCATTAGGAAAACCACTCATAGAGGAAAAGTTGTCGAATTTAGCAAAAATCCATGTTTATTAGCCTATTAATTTTAAAATTTTTTAAAAGAGGGATAAATTCTACGAAAATCATATCAACCATGAGAAAACTAAGTATGAGCATTAGCAAATCTGAAAAATTAGTAGATAGGATTCATTTATTTGGAAAATTACTCATAGAAAAACAGTTGTCGAATTTAGCCAAAATCGAATTTAATAGGTTTTTGAAAAGTTATAAAATTCATAAAAATCATATTGACCATGCAAAAACTACGTATGAATATTAACAAATATGAAAAATGAGTTGATAGTAAAAATTTATTAGAAAAACTACTCAAAATAAAAAAGTTGTCGAATTTCGCCAAAATCCCTAGGCATTAGCCTATCAAATTTTTATAATTTTTTGAAGAGTTTCAAAATTTGAAAACAATTATAAAAAATAGGCAGAAACTAATTATGATCATTAGAAAATATTAAAAATTATAAGACAGGAGTAATTTATTAGCAAAACTACTCATAGAGAAAAAGTTGTCGAATTTTGTAAAAATCCCTAGGCATTAGACTATCAATTTTTAAAAATTTTAAAAGAGGTATAAAATTCGTGAAAATCGCATCAACTATAAACAAACTAAGTATGAACTTTAAAAAATATGAAAAATGAGTAGATAGCATTAATTTATTTGCAAAATTACTCTTAGAAAAAAAATTGTCGAATTTTACAAAAATTCCTAGGCTAATGCCTATCAATTTTTACAATTTTTTGAAAAGGTTTAAAATTCGTTAAAATCACATAAAACATACACAAACTACGTAAAATTCACGAAAATATTTCTGTATATCCGTTATTGTGAGCCAATACCAATATTATGTTTCTACCAATACCAAAACCAATACTTGTGCTAAAACCAATACCACTACCAATACCAAATACCAATACGAAATTTTTTAAGAGTACTTAGTTTGTACATAATATTTTCTATGAATTCAAGAAAATGGTATCAACCTTGCACAAACGATGGATGAAAATCAACAAATATGAGAAACTAGTGGATAGTAAAAATTTATTAGGAAAACTACTCATAGAGAAAAAGTTGTCGAATTTAGCAAAAATCCCTGGGTTAATGCCTATTAATTTTAAATTTTTTTAAAAGAGGTGTAAATTCTACGAAAATCATATCAACCCAGAGAAAAATAAGTATGAGCATTAGCAAATCAGAAAAATTAGTAGATAGGATTCATTTATTTGCAAAATTACTCATAGAAAAACAGTTGTCGAATTTAGCCAAAATCGAATTTAATAGTTTTTTGAAAATTTATAAAATTCATGAAAATCATATTGACCATGCAAAAACTACGTATGAATATTAACAAATATGAAAAATGAGTTGATAGTAAAAATTTATTAGAAAAACTACTCATAATAAAAAAGTTGTCGAATTTCGCCAAAATCCCTAAGCATTAGCCTATCAATTTTTATAATTTTTTTGAAGAGCTTCAAAATTTGAAAACAAATATAAAAAATAGGCAAAAACTAATTATGATCATTAGAAAATATTGAAAATTATAAGACAGGAGTAATTTATTAGCAAAACTACTCATAGAGAAAAAGTTGTCGAATTTTGTAAAAATCCCTAGGCATTAGACTATCAATTTTTAAAATTTTTAAAAGAGGTATAAAATTCGTGAAAATCGCATCAACTACAAAAAAACTAAGTATGAACTTTAAAAAATATGAAAAATGAGTAGATAGCATTAATTTTTTTCCAAAATTACTCTTAGAAAAAAAATTATCGAATTTTACAAAAATTCCTAGGCTAATGCCTATCAATTCTTACAATTTTTTGAAATGGTGTAAAATTCGTTAAAATCACAAAAAACATACACAAACTACGTAAAATTCACGAAAATATTTCTGTATATCCATTATTGTGTGCCAATACCAATATTATGTTTCTACCAATACCAATACCAATACTTGTGCTAATACCAATACCACTACCAATACCAAATACCAATACCAAATTTTTTAAGAGTACTTAGTTTGTACATAATATTTTCTGTCATTTCAAGAAAATGGTATCAACCTTGCACAAACGATGTATGAAAATCAACAAATATGAGAAACCAGTGGATAGTAAAAATTTATTAGGAAAACTACTCATAGAGGAAAAGTTGTCGAATTTAGCAAAAATCCATGGGTATTAGCCTATTAATTTTAAAAATTTTTAAAAGAGGGATAAATTCTACGAAAATCATATCAACCATGAGAAAACTAAGTATGAGCGTTAGCAAATCTGAAAAATTAGTAGATAGAATTCATTTATTTGCAAAATTACTCATAGAAAAACAGTTGTCGAATTTAGCCAAAATCGAATTTAATAGTTTTTTGAAAAGTTATAAAATTCATGAAAATCATATTGACCATGCAAAAACTACGTATGAATATTAACAAATATGAAAAATGAGTTGATAGTAAAAATTTATTAGAAGAACTACTCATAATAAAAAAGTTGTCGAATTTCGCCAAAATCCCTAAGCATTAGCCTATCAATTTTTATAATTTTTTTGAAGAGCTTCAAAATTTGAAAACAAATATAAAAAATAGGCAAAAACTAATTATGATCATTAGGAAATATTAAAAATTATAAGACAGGAGTAATTTATTTGCAAAACTACTCACAGGGAAAAAGTTGTCGAATTTTGTAAAAATCCCTAGGCATTAGACTATCAATTTTTAAAATTTTTAAAAGAGGTATAAAATTCGTGAAAATCGCATCAACTATTAAAAAACTAAGTATGAACTTTAAAAAATATGAAAAATGAGTAGATAGCATTAATTTATTTGCAAAATTACTCTTAGAAAAAAAATTGTCGAATTTTACAAAAATTCCTAGGCTAATGCCTATCAATTTTTACAATTTTTTGAAAAGGTGTAAAATTCGTGAAAATAACATAAAACATACACAAACTACGTAAAATTCACGAAAATATTTATGTATATCCGTTATTGTGCGCCAATACCAGTATTATGTTTCTACCAATACCAATACCAATACTTGTGCTAAAACCAATACCACTACCAATACCAAATACCAATACCAAATTTTTTAAGAGTACTTAGTTTGTACATAATATTTTCTCTCAATTCAAGAAAATGGTATCAACCTTGCACAAACGATGGATGAAAATCAAAAAGTATGAGAAACCAGTGGATAGTAAAAATTTATTAGGAAAACTACTCATAGAGAAAAAGTTGTCTAATTTAGCAAAAATCCCTGGGTATTAGCCTATTAATTTTAAAATTTTTTAAAAGAGGTATAAATTCTACGAAAATCATATCAACCAAGAGAAAACTAAGTATGAGCATTAGCAAATCTGAAAAATTAGTAGATAGGATTCATTTATTTGCAAAATTACTCATAGAAAAACAGTTGTCGAATTTAGCCAAAATCGAATTTAATAGTTTTTTGAAAAGCTATAAAATTCATGAAAATCATATTGACCATCCAAAAACTACGTCTGAATATTAACAAATACGAAAAATGAGTTGATAATAAAAATTTATTAGAAAAACTACTCATAATAAAAAAGTTGTCGAATTTCGCCAAAATCCCTAGGCATTAGCCTATCAATTTTTATAATTTTTTGAAGAGCTTCAAAATTTGAAAACAATTATAAAAAATAGGCAAAAACTAATTATGATCATTAGAAAATATTAAAAATTATAAGACAGGAGTAATTTATTAGCAAAACTACTCATAGAGAAAAAGTTGTCGAATTTTGTAAAAATCCCAAGGCATTAGCCTATCAATTTTTAAAATTTTTAAAAGAGGTATAAAATTCGTGAAAATCGCATCAACTATAAACTAACTAAGTATGAACTTTAAAAAATATGAAAAATGAGTAGATAGCATTAATTTATTTGCAAAATTACTCTTAGAATTTTTTTTTTCGAATTTTACAAAAATTCCTAGGCTAATATGCCTATCAATTTTTACAATTTTTTGAAAAGGTGTAAAATTCGTGAAAATCAAATAAAACATACACAAACTACTTAAAATTCACGAAAATATTTCTGTATATCCGTTATTGTGAGCCAATACCAATATTATGTTTCTACCAATACCAATACCAATACTTGTGTTAATACCAATACCACTACCAATACCAAATACCAATACCAAATTTTTTAAGAGTACTTAGTTCGTACATAATATTTTCTATCAATTTAAGAAAATGGTAGCAACCTTGCACAAACGATGGATGAAAATCAACAAATATGAGAAACCAGTGGATAGTAAAAATTTATTAGGAAAACTATTCATAGAGGAAAAGTTGTCGAATTTAGCAAAAATCCATTGGTATTAGCCTATTAATTTTAAAATTTTTTAAAAGAGGTATAAATTCTACGAAAATCATATCAACCATGAGAAAACTAAGTATGAGCATTAGCAAATCTGAAAAATTAGTAGATAGGATTCATTTATTTGCAAAATTACTCATAGAAAAACAGTTGTCCAATTTTGCCAAAATCGAATTTAATAGTTTTTTGAAAAGGTATAAAATTCTTGAAAATCATATTGACCATGCAAAAACTACGTATGAATATTAACAAATATGAAAAATGAGTTGATAGTAAAAATTCATTCGAAAAACTACTCATAGTAAAAAAGTTATCGAATTTCGCCAAAATCCCTAGGCATTAGCCTATCAATTTTTATAATTTATTGAAGAGTTTCAAAATTTGAAAACAATTATAAAAAATAGGAAGAAACTAATTATGATCATTAGAAAATATTAAAAATTATAAGACAGGAGTAATTTATTAGCAAAACTACTCGTAGAGAAAAAGTTGTCGAATTTTACAAAAATCCCTAAGCATTAGCCAATCAATTTTTAAAATTTTTAAACGAGTTATAAAATTAGTGAAAATCACATCAATTTTAACCAAACTAAGTATGAACTTTAAAAAATATGAAAAATGAGTAGATAGCATTAATTTATATGCATAATTACTCTTTGAAAAAAAGTTGTCGAATTTTGCAAAAATTCCTGGGCTAAGGCCTATCAATTTTTACAATTTTTTGAAAAGGTGTAAAATTCGTGAAAATCAAATAAAACATACACAAACTACGTAAAATTCACGAAAATATTTCTGTATATCCGTTATTGTGTACCAATACCAATATTATGTTTCTACCAATACCAATACCAATACTTGTGCTAATACCAATACCACTACCAATACCAAATACCAATACCAAATTTTTTAAGAGTACTTAGTTTGTACATAATTTTTTCTATCAATTCAAGAAAATGGTATCAACCTTGCACAAACGATGTATGAAATTCAACAAATATGAGAAACCAGTGGATAGTAAAAATTTATTAGGAAAACTACTCATAGAGGAAAAGTTGTCGAATTTACCAAAAATCCATGGGTATTAGCCTATTAATTTTAAAATTTTTTCAAACAGGGATAAATTCAACGAAAATCATATCAACCATTAGAAAACTAAGTATGAGCATTAGCAAATCTGAAAAATTAGTAGGTAGGATTCATTTATTTGGAAAATTACTCACAGAAAAACAGTTGTCGAATTTAGCCAAAATCGAATTTAATAGTTTTTTGAAAAGTTATAAAATTCATGAAAATCATATTGAACAAGAAAAAACTACGTATGAATATTAACAAATATGAAAAATGAGTTGATAGTAAATTTTTTTTAGAAAAACTACTCATAATAAAAAAGTTGTCGAATTTAGCCAAAATCCCTGGGCATTAGCCTATCAATTTTTATAATTTTTTGAAGAGCTTCAAAATTTGAAAACAATTATAAAAAATAGGCAGAAACTAATTATGATCATTAGAAAATATTAAAAATTATAAGACAGGAGTAATTTATTAGCAAAAGTACTCATAGTGAAAAAGTTGTCGAATTTTGTAAAAATCCCTAGGCATTAGCCTATCAATTTTTAAAATTTTTAAAAGAGGTATAAAATTCGTGAAAATCGCATCAACTATAAACAAACTAAGTATGAACTTTAAAAAATATGAAAAATGAGTAGATAGCATTAATTTATTTGCAAAATTACTCTTAGAATTTTTTTTTTCGAATTTTACAAAAATTCCTAGACTAATGCCTATCAATTTTTACAATTTTTTGAAAAGGTGTAAAATTCGTGAAAATCAAATAAAACATACACAAACTACTTAAAATTCAGGAAAATATTTCTGTATATCCGTTATTGTGAGCCAATACCAATATTATGTTTCTACCAATACCAATACCAATACTTGTGTTAATACCAATACCACTACCAATACCAAATACCAATACCAAATTTTTTAAGAGTACTTAGTTCGTACATAATATTTTCTATCAATTTAAGAAAATGGTATCAACCTTGCACAAACGATGGATGAAAATCAACAAATATGAGAAACCAGTGGATAGTAAAAATTTATTTGGAAAACTATTCATAGAGGAAAAGTTGTCGAATTTAGCAAAAATCCATTGGTATTAGCCTATTAATTTTAAAATTTTTTAAAAGAGGTATAAATTCTACGAAAATCATATCAACCATGAGAAAACTAAGTATGAGCATTAGCAAATCTGAAAAATTAGTAGATAGGATTCATTTATTTGCAAAATTACTCATAGAAAAACAGTTATCCAATTTTGCCAAAATCGAATTTAATAGTTTTTTGAAAAGGTATAAAATTCATGAAAATCATATTGACCATGCAAAAACTACGTATGAATATTAACAAATATGAAAAATGAGTTGATAGTAAAAATTTATTCGAAAAATTACTCATAATAAAAAAGTTGTCGAATTTCGCCAAAATCCCTGGGCATTAGCCTATCAATTTTTATAATTTTTTGAAGAGTTTCAAAATTTGAAAACAATTATAAAAAATAGGCAGAAACTAATTATGATCATTAGAAAATATTAAAAATTATAAGACAGGAGTAATTTATTAGCAAAACTACTCGTAGAGAAAAAGTTGTCGTATTATACAAATATCTCTAAGCATTAGCCTATCAATTTTTAAAATTTTTAAACGAGTTATAAAATTAGTGAAAATCACATCAATTTTAACCAAACTAAGTATGAACTTTAAAAAATATGAAAAATGAGTAGATAGCATTAATTTATATGCATAATTACTCTTTGAAAAAAAGTTGTCGAATTTTGCAAAAATTCCTGGGCTAATGCCTATCAATTTTTACAATTTTTTGAAAATGTGTAAAATTCGTGAAAATCAAATAAAACATACACAAACTACGTAAAATTCACGAAAATATTTCTGTATATCCGTTATTGTGTGCCAATACCAATATTATGTTTCTACCAATACCAATACCAATACTTGTGCTAATACCAATACCACTACCAATAGCAAATACCAATGCCAAATTTTTTAAGAGTACTTACTTTGTACATAATATTTTCTATCAATTCAAGAAAATGGTATCAACCTTGCACAAACGATGTATGAAATTCAACAAATATGAGAAACCAGTGGATAGTAAAAATTTATTAGAAAAACTACTCATAGAGGAAAAGTTGTCGAATTTAGCAAAAATCCATGGGTATTAGCCTATTAATTTTAAAATTTTTTAAAAGAGGGATAAATTCAACGAAAATCATATCAACCATTAGAAAACTAAGTATGAGCATTAGCAAATATGAAAAATTAGTAGATAGGATTCATTTATTTGCAAAATTACTCATAGAAAAACAGTTGTTCAATTTAGCCAAAATCGAATTTAATAGTTTTTTGAAAAGCTATAAATTTCATGAAAATCATATTGACCATGCAAAAACTACGTATGAATATTAACAAATATGAAAAATGAGTTGATAATAAAAATTTATTAGAAAAACTACTCATATTAAAAAAGTTTTCGAATTTCGCCAAAATCCCTAGGCATTAGCCTATCAAATTTTATAATTTTTTGAAGAGCTTCCAAATTTGAAAACAATTATAAAAAATAGGCAGAAACTAATTATGATCATTAGAAAATATTAAAAATTATAAGACAGGAGTAATTTATTAGCAAAACTACTCATAGAGAAAAAGTTGTCGAATTTTACAAAAATCCTTAGGCTTGCCTATCAATTTTTAAAATTTTTAAACTAGTTATAAAATTAGTGAAATCACATCAACGATAAACAAACTAAGTATGAACTTTAAAAAATATGAAAAATGAGAAGATAGAATTAATTTATTTGCATAATTACTCTTTGAAAAAAAGTTGTCGAATTTTGCAAAAATTCCTTGGCTAATGCCTATCAATTTTTACAATTTTTTGAAAAGGTGTAAAATTCGTGAAAATCAAATAAAACATACACAAACTAAGTAAAATTCACAAAAATATTTCTGTATATCCGTTATTGTGAGCCAATACCAAAATTATGTTTCTACCAATACCAATACCAATACTTGTGCTAATAACAATACCAAACCAAATTTTTTAAGAGTACTTAGTTTGTACATAATATTTTCTATCAATTCAAGAAAATGGTATCAACCTTGCACAAACGATGTATGAAAATCAACAAATATGAGAAACCAGTGGATAGTAAAAATTTATTAGGAAAACTACTCATAGAGGAAAAGTTGTCGAATTTAGCAAAAATCCCTAGGTATTAGCCTATTAATTTTAAATTTTTTTAAAAGAGGTATAAATTCTACGAAAATCTTATCAACCAAGAGAAAACTAAGTATGAGCATTAGCAAATCTGAAAAATTAGTTGATAGGATTCATTTATTTGCAAAATTACTCATAGAAAAACAGTTGTCGAATTTAGCCAAAATCGAATTTAATAGTTTTTTGAAAAGTTATAAAATTCATGAAAATCATATTGACCATGCAAAAACTACGTATGAATATTAACAAATATGAAAAATGAGTTGATAGTAAAAATTTATTAGAAAAACTACTCATAATAAAAAAGTTATCGAATTTCTCCAAAATCCCTAGGCATTAGCCTATCAATTTTTATAATTTTTTGAAGAGCTTCAAAATTTGAAAACAATTATAAAAAATAGGCAGAAACTAATTATGATCATTAGAAAATATTAAAAATTATAAGACAGGAGTAATTTATTAGCAAAACTACTCATAGAGAAAAAGTTGTCGAATTTTACAAAAATCCCTGGGCATTAGCCTATCAATTTTTAAAATTTTTAAACGAGTTATAAAATTAGTGAAAATCACATCAATTTTAACCAAACTAAGTATGAACTTTAAAAAATATGAAAAATGAGTAGATTAATTTATATGCATAATTACTCTTTGAAAAAAAGTTTTCGAATTTTGCAAAAATTCCTGGGCTAATGCCTATCAATTTTTACAATTTTTTGAAAAGGTGTAAAATTCGTGAAAATCAAATAAAACATACACAAACTACGTAAAATTCACGAAAATATTTCTGTACAAAAATTCCTAGGCATTAGCCTATCAATTTTTACAATTTTTTGAAAAGGTGTAAAATTCGTGAAAATCACATAAAACATACATAAACTACGTAAAATTCACGAAAATATTTCGGTATATCCGTTATTGTGTGCCAATACCAATATTATGTCTCTACCAATAACAATACCCATACTTGTGCTAATACTAATACCAATACCAATACCAATACCAAATACCAATACCAAATTTTTTAAGAGTACTTAGTTTGTACATAATATTTTCTATCAATTCAAGAAAATGGTATCAACCTTGCACAAACGATGTATGAAAATCAACAAATATGAGAAACCAGTGGATAGTAAAAATTTATTAGGAAAACTACTCATATAGAAAAAGTTGTCGAATTTAGCAAAAATCCCTAGGTAATAGCCTATTAATTTTAAAAATTTTTAAAAGAGGTTACGAAAATCATATCAACCATGAGAAAACTAAGTATGAGCATTAGCAAATGTGAAAAATTAGTATATAGGATTCATTTATTTGCAAAATTACTCATAGAAAAACAGTTGTCGAATTTAGCCAAAATCGAATTTTATAGTTTTTTGAAAAGCTATAAAATTCATGAAAATCATATTGACCAGGCAAAAACTACGTATGAATATTAACAAATATGAAAAATGAGTTAATAATAAAAATTTATTAGAAAAACTCCTCATAATAAAAAAATTGTCGAATTTCGCCAAAAGCCTTAGGCATTAGCCTATCAATTTTTATAATTTTTTGAAGGCTTTAAATTTTGAAAACAATTATAAAAAATAGACGGAAACTAATTATGATCTTTAGAAAATATTAAAGATTATAAGACAGGAGTAATTTATTAGCAAAACAACTCACAGAAAAAAAAATTGTCGAATTTTGCAAAAATCCCTAGGAATTAGCCTATCAATTTTTATAATTTTTAAAAGAGGTATAAAATTCCTGAAAATCACATAAACTATAAACAAACTAAGTATGAACTTTAAAAAATATGAAAAATGAGTAGATAGCATTAATTTATATGCAAAATTACACTTAGAAAAAAAGTTTTTGAATTTTGCAAAAATTTCTAGGCTAATGCCTATCAATTTTTACAATTTTTTAAAAAGGTGTAAAATTCGTGAAAATCACATAAAACATACACAAACTACGTAAAATTCAAGAAAATATTTCTATATATCTGTTATTGTGTGCCAATACCAATATTATGTTTCAACCAATACCAATACCAATACTTGTGCTATTACCAATACCAATACCAAAATTTTTAAGAGTACTTAGTTTGTACATAATATTTTCTATCAATTCAAAAAAATGGTATCAACCTTGCACAAACGATGTATGAAAATCAACAAATATGAGACACCAGTGGATAGTAAAAATTTATTAGGAAAACAACTCGTAAAAAAAAAGTTGTCGAATTTAGCAAAAATCCTTGGGTATTAGCCTTTTAATTTTAAATTTTTTTAAAAGAGGTTACGAAAATCATATCAACCATGAGAAAACTGAGTATGAGCATTAGCAAATCTGAAAAATTAGTAGATAGGATTCATTTATTTGCAAAATTAATCATAGAAAAAAAGTTGTCGAATTTAGCCAAAATCGAATTTTATAGTTTTTTGAAAAGCAATAAAATTCATGAAAATCATATTGACCATGCAAAAACTACGTATGAATATTAACAAATATGAAAAATGAGTTGATAATAAAAATTTATTAGAAAAACTACTCATAATAAAAAAGTTGTCGAATTTCGCCAAAAGCCCTAGGTATTAGCCTATCAATTTTTATAATTTTTTGAAGAGCTTTAAAATTTGAAAACAATTATAAAAAATAGGCAGAAAATATTTATGATCATTAGAAAATATAAAAAATTATAAGACAAAAGTAATTTATTAGCAAAACTACTCATAGAGAAAAAGTTGTCGAATTTTTGCAAAAATCCCTATGCATTAGCCTATAAATTTTTAAAAGAGGTATAAAATTCGTGAAAATCACATCAACTATGAACAAACTAAGTATGAACTTTAAAAATATGAAAAATGAGTAGATAGCATTAATTTATTTGCAAAATTACTCATAGAAAAAGAGCTATCAAATTTTGCAAAAATTCCTAGGCATTAGCCTATCTATTTTTACAATTTTTTGAAAAGGTGTAAAATTCGTGAAAATCACATAAAACATACATAAACTACGTAAAATTCACGAAAATATTTCTGTATATCCGTTATTGTGTGCCAATACCAATATTATGTCTCTACCAATACCAATACCAATACAATACCAAATACCAATATCAAATTTGCTAAGAGTACTTAGTTTGTACATAATATTTTCTATCAATTCAAGAAAATGGTATCAACCTTGCACAAACGATGTTTTGAAAATCAAAAAATATGAGAAACCAGTGGATAGTAAAAATTTATTAGGAAAACTAATCATAGAGAAAAAGTTGTCGAATTTAGCAAAAATCCCTGGGTATTAGCCTATTAATTTAAAAAAAATTTAAAAGAGGGATAAATTCTACGAAAATCATATCAACCAAGAGAAAACTAAGTATGAGCATTAGCAAATCTGAAAAATTAGTAGATAGGATTCATTTATTTGCAAAATTACTTATAGAAAAATAGTTGTCGAATTTAGCCAAATCGAATTTAATAGTTTTTTGAAAAGTTATAAAATTCATGAAAATCATATTGACCATGCAAAAACTACGTATGAATATTAACAAATATGAAAAATGAGTTGATAATAAAAATTATTGGAAAAACTACTCATAATAAAAAAGTTGTCGAATTTCGCCAAAATCCCTAGGCATTAGCCTATCAATTTTTAAAATTTTTTGAAGAGCTTCAAAATTTGAAAACAATTATAAAAAATAGGCAAAAACTAATTATGATCATTAGAAAATATCAAAAATTATAAGACAGGTGTAATTTACAAGCAAAACTACTCATAGAGAAAAAGTTGTCGAATTTTACAAAAATCCCTAGGCAATTGCCTATCAATTTTTAAAATTTTTAAAAGAGGTATAAAATTCGTGAAAATCGCATCAACTATAAACAAACCAAGTATGAACTTTAAAAAATATGACAAATGACTAGATAGCATTAATTTATTTGCAAAATTACTCTAAGAAAAAAAATTGTCGAATTTTACAAAAATTCCTAGGCTAATGCCTATCAATTTTTACAATTTTTTGAAAAGGTGTAAAATTCGTGAAAATCACATAAAATATACACAAACTACGTAAAATTCACGAAAATATTTTTGTATATCCGTTATTGTGTGCCAATACCAATATTATGTTTCTACCAATACCAATGCCAATACTTGTGCTAATACCAATACCAAATACCAATACCAAATTTTTTAAGAGTACTTAGTTTGTACATAATATTTTCTATCAATTCAAGAAAATGGTATCAACCTTGCACAAACGATGTATGAAAATCAACAAATATGAGAAACTAGTGGATAGTAAAAATTTATTAGGAAAACTAATCATAGAGAAAAAGTTGTCGAATTTAGCAAAAATCCCTGGGTATTAGCCTATTAATTTAAAAAAATTTTAAAAGAGGGATAAATTCTACGAAAATCATATCAACCAAGAGAAAACTAAGTATGAGCATTAGCAAATCTGAAAAATTAATAGATAGGATTCATTTATTTGCAAAATTACTCATTGAAAAACAATTGTCGAATTTAGCCAAAATCGAATTTAATAGTTTTTTGAAAAGTTATAAAATTCATGAAAATCATATTGACCATGCAAAAACTACGTATGAATATAAACAAATATAAAAAATGAGTTGATAATAAAAATTTATCAGAAAAACTACTCATAATAAAAAAGTTGTCGAATTTCGCCAAAATCCCTAGGCATTAGCCTATCAATTTTTAAAATTTTTTGAAGAGCTTCAAATTTTGAAAACAATTATAAAAAATAGGCAAAAACTAATTATGATCATTAGAAAATATAAAAAATTATAAGACAGGAGTAATTTATTAGCAAAACTAATCACAGAGAAAAAGTTGTCGAATTTTGCAAAAATCCCTAGGCATTAGCCTATCAATTTTTAAAATTTTTAAACGAGTTAGAAAATTCGTGAAAATCACATCAACTATAAACAAACTAAGTATGAACTTTAAAAAATATGAAAAATGAGTAGATAGCATTAATTTATTTGCATAATTACTCTTAGAAAAAAAAAGTTATCGAATTTTGCAAAAATTCCTAGGCTAATGCCTATCAATTTTTACAATTTTTTGAAAAGGTGTAAAATTCGTGAAAATCAAATAAAACATACACAAACTAAGTAAAATTAACGAAAATATTTCTGTATATCCGTTATTGTGTGCCATCAACAATATTATGTTTCTACCAATACCAATACCAATACTTGTGCTAATACCAATACCAATACCAATACCAATACCAAATTTTTTAAGAGTACTTAGTTTGTACATAATATTTTCTATCAATTCAAGAAAATGGTATCAACCTTGCACAAACGATTTTTGAAAATCAACAAATATGAGAAACCGGTGGATAGTAAAAATTTATTAGTAAAACTACTCATAGAGAAAAAGTTGTCGAATTTAGCAAAAATCCCTGGGTATTAGCCTATTAATTTTACAATTTTTTAAAAGAGGTATAAATTCTACGAAAATCATATCAACCATGAGAAAACTAAGTATGAGCATTAGCAAATCTGGAAAATTAGTAGATAGGATTCATTTATTTGCAAAATTACTCATAGAAAAACAGTTGTCGAACTTAGCCAAAATCGAATTTAATAGTTTTTTGAAAAGCTATAAAATTCATGAAAATCATATTGACCATGCAAAAACTACATATGAATATTAACAAATATGAAAAATGAGTTGATAAAAAAAAATTATTAGAAAAATTACTCATAATAAAAAAGTTGTCGAATTTCGCCAAAATCCCTAGAGTAGCCTATCAATTTTTATAATTTTTTGAAGAGATTCAAAATTTGAAAACAATTATAAAAAATAGGTAAAAACTAATTATGATCATTATAAAATATTAAAAATTATAAGACAGGAGTAATTTATTAGCAAAACTACTCATAGAGAAAAAGTTGTCGAATTTTGCAAAAATCCCTAGGCATTAGCCTATCAATTTTTAAAATTTTTAAAAGGGGTATAAAATTCGTGAAAATCGCATCAACTATAAACAAACTAAGTATGAACTTTAAAAATTATGAAAAATGAGTAGATAGCATTAATTTATTTGCAAAATTACTCTTAGAAAAAAAATTGTCGAATTTTACAAAAATTCCTAGGCTAATGCCTATCAATTTTTACAATTTTTTGAAAAGGTGTAAAATTCGTGAAAATCACATAAAATATACACAAACTACGTAAAATTCACGAAAATATTTTTGTATATCCGTTATTGTGTGCCAATACCAATATTATGTTTCTACCAATACCAATGCCAATACTTGTGCTAATACCAATACCAAATACCAATACCAAATTTTTTAAGAGTACTTAGTTTGTACATAATATTTTCTATCAATTCAAGAAAATGGTATCAACCTTGCACAAACGATGTATGAAAATCAACAAATATGAGAAACCAGTGGATAGTAAAAATTTATTAGGAAAACTAATCATAGAGAAAAAGTTATCGAATTTAGCAAAAATCCCTGGGTATTAGCCTATTAATTTAAAAAAAATTTAAAAGAGGGATAAATTCTACGAAAATCATATCAACCAAGAGAAAACTAAGTATGAGCATTAGCAAATCTGAAAAATTAGTAGATAGGATTCATTTATTTGCAAAATTACTCATTGAAAAACAGTTGTCGAATTTAGCCAAAATCGTATTTAATAGTTTTTTGAAAAGCTATAAAATTCATGAAAATCATATTGACCATGCAAAAACTACGTATGAATATTAACAAATATGAAAAATGAGTTGATAATAAAAATTTATTAGCAAAACTACTCATAATAAAAAAGTTGTCGAATTTCACCAAAATTCCTATGCATTAGCCTATCAATTTTTATAATTTTTTTGAAGAGCTTCAAAATTTGAAAACAATTATAAAAAATAGGCAAAAACTAATTATGATCATTAGAAAATATTAAAAATTATAAGACAGGAGTAATTTATTAGCAAAACTACTCATAGAGAAAAAGTTGTCGAATTTTGCAAAAATCCCTAGGCATTAGCCTATCAATTTTTAAAATTTTTAAAAGAGGTATAAAATTCGTGAAAATCGCATCAACTATAAACAAACTAAGTATGAACTTTAAAAAATATGAAAAATGAGTAGATAGCATTAATTTATTTGCAAAATTACTCTTAGAAAAAAAATTGTCGAATTTTACAAAAATTCCTAGGCTAATGCCTATCAATTTTTACAATTTTTTGAAAAGGTGTAAAATCCGTGAAAATCACATAAAACATACACAAACTACGTAAAATTCACGAAAATATTTTTGTATATCCGTTATTGTGTGCCAATACCAATATTATGTTTCTACCAATACCAATACCAATACTTGTGTTAATACCAATACCAAATACAAATACCAAATTTTTTAAGAGTACTTAGTTTGTACATAATATTTTCTATCAATTCAAGAAAATGGTATCAACCTTGCACAAACGATTTGTGAAAATCAACAAATATGAGAAACCAGTGGATAGTAAAAATTTATTAGGAAAACTACTCATAGAGAAAAAGTTGTCGAATTTAGCAAAAATCCCTGGGTATTAGCCTATTAATTTTAAAATTTTTTAAAAGAGGTTACGGAAATCATATCAACCATGAGAAAACTAAGTATGAGCATTAGCAAATCTGAAAAATTACTAGATAGGATTCATTTATTTGCAAAATTACTCATAGAAAAACCGTTGTCGAATTTAGCCAAAATCGAATTTTATAGTTTTTTGAAAAGCTATAAAATTCATGAAAATCATATTGACCATGCAAAAACTACGTATGAATATTAACAAATATGAAAAATGAGTTGATAATAAAAATTTATTAGAAAAACTACTCATAATAAAAAAGTTATCGAATTTCGCCAAAAGCCTTAGGCATTAGCCTATCAATTTTTATAATTTTTTGAAGAGCTTTAAATTTTGAAAACAATTATAAAAAATAGGCAGAAACTAATTATGATCATTAGAAAATATTAAAAATTATAGTAATTTATTAACAAAACTACTCATAGAGAAAAAGTTGTCGAATTTTGTAAAAATCCCTAGGCATTAGCCTGCCAATTTTTATAATTTTTAAAAGAGGTATAAAATTCCTGAAAATCACATCAACTATAAACAAACTAAGTATGGACTTTAAAAAATATGAAAAATGAGTAGATAGCATTAATTTATTTGCAAAATTACTCTTAGAAAAAGAGTTGTCGAATTTCGCAAAAATTCCTAGGCATTAGCCTATCAATTTTTACAATTTTTTGAAAAGGTGTAAAATTCGTGAAAATCACATAAAACATACACAAACTACGTAAAATTCACGAAAATATTTCTGTATATCCGTTATTGTGTGCCAATACCAATATTATGTCTCTGCCAATACCAATACCAATACTTGTGCTAATACCAATACCAATACCAAATACCAATACACATTTTTTTAAGAGTACTTAGTTTGTACATAATATTTTCTATCAATTCAAGAAAATGGTATCAACCTTGCACAAACGATGTATGAAAATCAACAAATATGAGAAACCAGTGGATTGTAAAAATTTATTAGGAAAACTACTCATAGAGAAAAGGTTGTCGAATTTAGCAAAAATCCCTGGGTATTAGCCTATTAATTTTAAAATTTTTTAAAAGAGGTAATGAAAATCATATCAACCATGAGAAAACTAAGTATGAGCATTCGCAAATCTGAAAAATTAGTAGATAGGATTCATTTATTTGCAAAATTACTCATAGAAAAATAGCTGTCGAATTGAGCCAAAATAGAATTTTATAGTTTCTTGAAAAGCTATAAAATTCATGAAAATCATATTGACCATGCAAAAACTACGTATGAATATTAACAAATATGAAAAATGAGTTGACAATAAAATTTTATTAGAAAAACTCCTCATAATAAAAAAGTTGTCGAATTTCGCCAAAAGCCTTAGGCATTAGCCTATCAATTTTTATAATTTTTTGAAGAGCTTTAAAATTTGAAAACAATTATAAAAAATAGGCAGAAACTAATTATGATCATTAGAAAATATTAAAAATTATAGTAATTTATTAACAAAACTACTCATAGAGAAAAAGTTGTCGAATTTTGCAAAAATCCCTAGGCATTAGCCTATCAATTTTTATAATTTTTAAAAGAGGTGTAAAATTCGTGAAAATCACATCAACTATAAACAAACTAAGTATGAACTTTAAAAAATATGAAAAATGAGTAGATAGCATTAATTTATTTGCAAAAGTACTCTTATAAAAAAAGTTGTCGAATTTTGCAAAAATTCCTAGGCATTGCCTATCAATTTTTACAATTTTTTGAAAAGGTGTAAAATTCGTGAAAATCACATAAAACATACACAAACTATGTAAAATTCACGAAAATATTTCAGCATATCCGTTATTGTGTGCCAATACCAATATTATGTTTCTACCAATACCAATACCAATACTTGTGCTAATATCAATACCAATACCAATACCAAATTTTTTAAGAGTACTTAGTTTGTACATAATATTTTCTATCAATTCAAGAAAATGGTATCAACCTTGCACAAACGATGTATGAAAATCAACAAATATGAGAAACCAGTGGATAGTAAAAATTTATTAGGAAAACTACTCATAGAGAAAAAGTTGTCGAATTTAGCAAAAATCCTTGGGTATTAGCCTATTAATTTTAAAATTTTTTAAAAGAGGTTACGAAAATCATATCAACCATGAGAAAACTAAGACATATAATAAGCTTCAATATCCCATTCTAAGCTCTGGCGGCTAGGGTTCCACGACCTTCACTGGAGAGTTTGAGGCACACGAGGCTGCGCGGCCGGCGCAGATCGACTCAGGATGGAAACTGGGGACGGACAGCCACAGGGGAACAATATGCAACGAAGTTACGCAGCGGCAATCAAGGGTAATAACACATACACGACAGCCGCAGTAGGGAAAAACTCAGTCAAAACTACTGCAGGAAAGGTTCACCTATTCACACGAGACCCTAATAGGCGACGATATGGGAAGATCACGGAGCGTAACGGAATTACGAATATCGCGTACTCAGACGAGGAGATCGCAGAGCTTTCTGAGCCATTTCAGTTCGCTTTAGTGGGCAAATTTTCCCATGGGTATCCCACCATGGCTAGATTGCATGAGCTTTTCATGAACCTACAGCTTTCGGGCGAGTTCAAACTTGGTCTCCTTAACTTCAAACACGTTCTCATCCGTCTGGATAACCAAGAGGATTTTAACCGGATTTGGCTTAAGAAGTTCCATGTTTTTGACGGATTCCCAATGAGAGTTTTCAAGTGGACTCCCACTTTCAACCCCAAAATTGAACCGTCAATCGTTTCGGTGTGGGTGAGATTAGAGGGTCTGGAGTCACAATTTTTTAAGGAAGAAACCCTTTTGGACATTGCAGAACAAATAGGGGACCCCTTATGTTTTGACGAGGGAACCTTGGATGCAAAGAGGCCAGCTATGGCTCGGTTCTGCGTCGAAATCGATTTGCTCAAGCCAAGAAAGGACAAAATATCTCTAACCTATCATGGAGGGACTCACATCCAAGAAATTATTTATGAGAAAATACCTTCTTATTGTAGACGATGCAACAAATTGGGACATGATCAGAAGATGTGCTACGATGGGAATAAGGAAACAGAAGATGAGATTGGGAATAAAGGAAGTGGAGACCTCAGGGAACTTATACAGGAGAAAAGGTTAGAGACAGATAAAAATCTGGGCAAGAAGAATGCACAGAACCTGGGGAGTACTAAACAATGGGTCCAAAGAACTTTCGCTAAAAACAGTGAAATAATTGAGGACAGGGGAGAGAAAGTGCACGACGTGAGCAAGGAGAAAACATATGGAGATAACTCAGGCCAATTGGATAGGCTGCCACAAACCCAAGGCACAAACACACAAAAGTAGAGCGAGGAAGACTCTATAGCAGAATTGGAAAAAAAACATGACAAAATAGGGACCGGTGGAGCTGGCAACGGGACCCAATAACACGGAAAAAGACTTGGAAGACAATGCTCTAGCTGTAGTCCTTCCGACAGGAATTCAAGATTTAAATAAGGCATGGACTAACTTGGTAGGCTCGACAGAGAATACAGAAGGACATGAACACAACGAAGTGATCCTGGCGGAGGCCACGGAGAGTGGAAGCGGGGCAAATGAATTGGAGGAAGATGATCCAGATACTCTAAAGCAAGTGGCTCTGTACTCCAGGTCCAAGTCAATGGAGAAAGAACAGACGAATCCAAACTTCCAGTTGGTTGAAAAGAAAAAGAAAAAATTGAAACAATCTCCAACTCGCAACAATCAGGCCGCTAAAAGGACGCTGAGATCGTCGGCTTTACCTGGGGATCGGATATGATGATAAGAGGCCTCATTTGGAATATTAGGGGAATACGGAACGACGGGAGGCAGCGTATTCTCAAGGATTATAGGCGTCGTAACAAATTGGATTTTATGGCCGTTATTGAGCCAATGATACACTTAGATTCTAGTTATTTTTGCTATAAATTTAATTTTAATAAAGTTTGTGCTAATATATCTAATCACATATGGTTTATATGCGTTGCAGATGTGGATGTCATGGTGCTCAAGGATGCTAGACAATACCTTCACTTGAAACTCTCATATGTGAGATGGCCTGAACCTATCATGCTCACTATCATATATGCAGAGAGTGATATAGTGGAAAGGAGAGAGATATGGGATGTTTTCAGGAATGAGGGGCTGACTGATGAAAATTGGATGATAGGGGGCGATTTCAATATCATACGGAGTCCGGAGGAGCGAAAGGGGGGGTAGGAGACCACCGGATATACTTGCCATGAGTGAGTTTAATGCGTTTATTCAGGAAACAGGACTGGTCGAACCTCCTGTCAAAGGTGCAAAATTCACGTGGGAGAAAGGAGGCCTTTGGCAAAGACTTGATCGCATTCTGGTTTCCGGGAAGTGGATCAACACTTTCCCGGATATGTTGGTAAAACACTTGGCGAGGAGCACCTCCGACCACTGCCCAATACTCTTTGAGTGTTCGGAATCAACGGAGAAGGTACCGGGAGCATTTAGGTTTCAAAACATGTGGCTTCGGCATAAAGGTATTACTGAGGTAATTCACGATAGTTGGAAAGAACCGGTCAAGGGCCAAGGCATATGGCGACTGCACCAAAAGCTAGTCAGACTAAAGAAGCAATTAAAAGTCTGGAACAAGGAAACTTTCGGCAATATCTTCGATAAAGTTAAGGAGGTGGAGAATAGAGTGTTGGAGGCGAAGACGAGATACGATGATTCGCCATCGGATGATAACTTGATGGAGTTGAATAGGATTTCAGCAGAGAGAAACAAAATTCTCTTGATGGAGGAAGATTTCTGGAGACAGAAGGCGACGTGTAAATGGCTAGTTGATGGGGAACGAAACACGAGGTACTTCCATTCCATGTTTAAGAAAAAGAGATTTAAGCGACAAATAAGATCTATATGGGTGAACCGTGAGGAAATAACTAATCCGGGGGTGCTCAGAACCTCGGCCAATGAATACTTTGCCAAACTTCTCAAATCAGTACCCGTGCCCGATGCCATCGGGGAAACCCAAAAAGTGGTCGGGGATGAAGACGGCAGAATGTTGGAAGCAGATATCAGCGAAGAGGAGATAAATAATGCAGTGTTTGAGATAAATCCTAACGGCGCAGCTGGTCCGGATGGCTTCGGCCCGAAATTCTACCACCAGTTTTGGGAGATAATCAAGGACGAAGTTATTCAGATGGTTACGAAATTCAGCAAAGGAGAAATGTTGCCTAGGGCTTACACTGCCACGTCTATTGTGTTGCTACCGAAAAAGGAGAATTCGATGAACTGGAGCGACTATAGACCAGTAAGTCTCTGCAATGTCTCGAGCAAGATCATTTCTAAAGTTTTAAATAATAGAATGGCAAAGGTACTCCCAAAAGTGGTTGCTCAGAACCAATGTGGTTTCATCAAGGGAAGGCTCATAAGTGACAACATCCTCTTGGCCCAAGAAATGATCCATGCGTTAGACAATAAAGGCCGGGACAGGAATGTGGCTTTAAAACTGGATATGGAAAAGGCTTACGACAGAATTGAATGGAAATTCTTATTTGAGATCATGGAGAAAAAGGGTTTTCCGCGGAGATGGGTGAATTGGATTAGAAACAACATCAGTAACTGCTGGTTTTCTGTGCTTGTGAATGGAGCTTCAGAAGGAATTTTTCACTCCACACGCGGCCTTCGTCAAGGGGACCCCCTTCCACCTTCGTTGTTCGTTCTAGCAGCTGATTACCTATCTTTGTATCTTAACAAGGTAGTGGAGAGGGACAAAAAATGTGGATATCATGCCAGTTGCTCAATCCCGATAACTCATCTTGCTTATGCCGATGATACGGTGGTTTTCACTAATAGCCGGCGAGCTAGCTTGGAGCAAATTAAAATGGCAATTGAGGAGTATGAAATGAAGTCAGGACAGAAGGTTAACGTTGTAAAGAGTTCTTATTTGGTGGGAAGTAGGGACGGAGAGGCAAGTCGGAGGGTAAAAGATGTCTTTGGATTTCAACAAGGCGAACTTCCAATCACTTACTTAGGGGCTCCCTTATATAAAGGAAGGCGGAAGACGGTGTTGTTCGAAAACTTGATTGGGAAAACTAGGGCTACGATTGATGGATGGGAGACGAGTTTCCTGTCACACGGGGGGAGGTTGCAACTGATAAAATCAACCTTATATGTCGTTTCGATGCATACATTTCAGATCGTGGACCCGCCTGTAAGGGTGTTGCGGGGTTTGGAAGTGATGATGAATGCTTTCTTCTGGGGATCTTTCTCAAACAAAAGGAAGTTGCACTGGGCCAAATGGGAAAAGCTTTGCTATCCGGTGGAGGAGGGTGGACTCGGTGTGAGGAGATTAATAGACATAGTAGAGTCTTTTAGCTGGAAGCTATGGTGGAGGCTACGAACGGGTGAGTCGCTTTGGGCTAAATATATGATCAGGAGATACTGTGCCAAGGAGCACCCTTTACATGCAACATGCTCCAAACGACACTCCCATATTTGGAAGAGATTATGCAGAGTCAGAGAACGGGCTGAAAAATATATTTCTTGGATTATTGGCGAGGGGGAGATTTCCTTTTGGGAAGATAAATGGCTTACCAATGGAACGTTGCGGGAAATTTTACAAAATCACATAGGAGTGGAATCTGTGAAGTTTTTTATCAGGAACGGGAGGTGGGAAAAAGAGAAGTTAGTGGAGAAGGTCGGCCAACACATGGCGGATGTGATTGAACATTGCCCCATTAGGTCCGACAGCAGGGACATGGCAGTTTGGGAAGGCACAGGAGATGGGACATTCAGCTCTAGAGGGGCGTGGGAGCTGATTCGAGATAGGAAGGAGAAATCGGCGCTTTTTAAAGCAATTTGGGCGACTAAGCTGACTCCTACTATACTTATTTTCATTTGGAGATTAATAAATGATTGGGTTGGGGTTGATGAGCGCCTTCAAAGAAAAGGTATGATCTTAGTGTCTAAATGCATGTGTTGTGCCGAGATCAAAACGCGAGGACATCTAGTTCTTAGAGGAGGAAGAGCAAGACAGGTTTGGGGCTTCTTTGAAGCACTGTTCAGGATCAATATGTACGATACGGAGTCTCCGGCGACAGCGCTGCAACATTGGGCCTCTTCGTCGGTGTACAGCTCTAACTCACACATACGAATGGTAATCCCTATCCTCATACTCTGGTATTTATGGAGACAACGTAATTGGTGTAAGTTTGAAGGTAAACAATTTTCCATCTATAATATTAATAGACATATTCTAACACATGTCTCTTGTTTACATGGCATGAGGAGGCTCGAAAGGAGCTGGTGGAGAGGAGATATGGCAATAGCAGGAAAATTGGGGATCCACATGGGAAAGATGAAACTGAGGCGGTGCATCAAAGTGCAATGGAAACGACCACCGCCTGGCTGGTTCAAAATTAATACCGATGGAGCATCACGGGGTAATCCGGGCATGGCCGGAATAGGAGGGCTGATTAGAGACCATGAGGGAAATATAGTAGATGCCTTCAGCGTAGTGATCGGGCATGCATCGAACATAGGTGCTGAACTCAGTGCAGTGGCGGTCGGCATCAAAAGGGCTACAAATATGGGATGTCAAAGAGTATGGATCGAGATTGATGCGGAGGTGGCAATGCACATAATAAAAAGGGGATACGTGGGAGACGTTGAGATAAATGGGAAAATCTCCAAGATCAGGAGGTTGAGTAAGGATATGGAAGCCAAAATTTCGCATATATATCGGGAGGGTAACTCAGCGGCGGATTGGTTGGCTGCAAGGGCCGCGGAGTTGCAGACAAATTGGATGTATCCGGAAGAAAACATGGAGCAGAGATTGAGGGGCCTCGCCAGAGTTGACAAGTGGGGCTTACCGGCGTTTCGTTTCAAATGAGCCGAATGACAGGTGCAAGAATATGGAGCCTAAGGTGTTGCCCGCACCTAATGAACAGCAGGATGACGGCACGGACTTGGAAGAATAGGCATGCGGCAGGTAATGATGTTACTCCCAGAACTTTACACCATCAATTTTTCAATAAAGACTACTTCAATTCTTATTGTTATGGCTTGACTATGCATATGATCTTGTCTGTTGGTAAGAGGAAAGGTACTGAAACAGGTTGGTGGATTGACAAAGCCAATAAGCATGATGTGCTTCATGGAGACGTACAGGTTAATTATGTGATATTAATTACTTGGAGTTTTGTGATTTTAATTACTTGGAACTTAGTGTTTAGAATTTATATTACACCTAAGCTTGCCTTGGCCGAGATGCATTTGTGTGCGCAGGATATATATCAGAATAAGCAACGGAACTTCAATGGCCTTTTTACCTGGCTAGTCTGCAACTATGTAATTGACGGTGATTCGGTACATATTGTCCGTTACCAACCTAAGAATGACTCGCGCAGCCCTGAGGACGCCAACGTTGAGCACGCGATCAACCGTTGCCATATGAGTGCCACACCGACACTCGTATACATTGCCCGGACGTCTGGGCGCCTAGCAACTAGGCTAACGGAGGATCCGATTACCACGTTCGGCAAGAGGGGCCGTATTTTTGAACACTACTCCTGGGAGTATTTATGTCGCCTCTGGGACTACAAGTCTTTCTTGTACAGGCGCTTTGATGTTACCACCCCCATTAGATCTACGTTTGTTGCTGTTTTAAGGGGTCATTTTTGTAATTCGAGTCTTAACGATCCGTGGATCATGAACATTTGTATCGCCTTTCGGGCGCTGGTTGGTTTATATATGAGAGGGGGGGCCTCGTTAACAACCCTACGGCTCTCTGCCGGTTCTTCCAAAAAAAAAAAAAAAAACCATGAGAAAACTAAGTATGAGCATTAGCAAATATGAAAAATTAGTAGATAGGATCATTTATTTGCAAAATTACTCATAGAAAAAAAGTTGTCGAATTTAGCCAAAATCGAATTTTATAGTTTTTTGAAAAGCTATAAAATTCATGAAAATCATATTGACCATGCAAAAACTACGTATGAATATTAACAAATATGAAAAATGAGTTGATAATAAAAATTTATTAGAAAAACTACTCATAATAAAAAAGTTGTCGAATTTCGCCAAAAGCCTTAGGCATTAGCCTATCAATTTTTATAATTTTTTGAAGAGCTTTAAAATTTGAAAACAATTATAAAAAATAGGCAGAAACTAATTATGATCATTAAAAAATATTAAAAATTATAAGACAAGAGTAATTTATTAGCAAAACTACTCAATAACGAATACATAGTTTGCTACATATCATAAAAGAAATCAATTATAATTTTATAAGACAAGAGTAATTTCTTTAGCTACGAAATAATCAGAAAATGTATACAAACATTTTTATTTTTATCTTTTTCAAGTGTGCTAAAAAAATTTACTAGTGCAATTGTATCTGATTTTTTTTTTCTCAAACGCAAGAAAAATAGATATAAACATATGATAAAAAAGTTTACTAGTGCAATAGTGTGTTTTTTCCCAAACGCAAGAAAAATAAATATAAACATGAGTATAAAATGAAAATATGTATTGTGAAAATCTTAGTGTAAAATAAAAAGTTATAAATTACATATGTATTGCATTTGTGAACAAGGAGAAAATTTGTAAAAATAAAAGAATAATAAGAGGAAAGCAACAAATATGCACTACTAGTAAAATTTTAAATGGATATTTAAAAATTCGATATTTGTTCGCATTCAAATTGATTTAAAGAGGATATTCCGATCAGAGACATTCCAATTATTTAAATATTCTTTTGATATATCCAACATCCAATTTATCCATAATTCGAAGGATAATATATTATATTAAAAAATATATATACACACATACATGTGTATATCTATAATAATAATAATTTTATTAGGTGTTAAGTGAATTTCTTAATACATTTATTAACGGAAAAACTTAGGCTTTAGTAATGATCATATAATTTGTTTCAAATATTTATGGGATAATATAAGTAACATGTATTATGTTATTAATAAAATTATTATATAACAAATTAGTTCTATGGTAAAATGTATAATTTCACCGTATTTATATATTCATTAAAAATAATAATAATATTTCTCTTTTTGTGTAAAATACATGCATCCAAAGTTAAATAGTTATTAAACAAATTATGTTATAAATAAATAATGAAAAACCCAATTAAAAATCTAAATTTATATAATTAAATAATTTATATTAAAAAAAAAAAAGTTGAAAATCTGCTATCCGACTGTATTTCAATTTAAAGAACATATGGAGGTACCTAACTATTAGTAATGTCCAAGGCTCCAAACTCCAAAGTCGAAACGAAATAGAAACAACAAGCATACACTACTAGCGTCCAAGACTCCAAACTCCAAACGATTGAACGAAATAGAAAGCCGAAAAGCGCTATTTTTTTCAAAAAGTATTTGTTTATTCTGCAAACAAAATCAGACATCAGAAATATTAAGATGGTGCACACTGCTTACGATTCCTTCCGGCTAATCAGTAATTCTTCAAATAGAATTGACGCCGTCGAATCATACGCTTCCACCCTTCTTCTCTCTTGCTCCGACGGCTCTCTACGTATCTACGCCCCCGAATCCTCTGCCGCCGACCACGGATTTCCTTCGTCGCCGACCCCAGAGTTGAAGAAGGAGCCCTACGTTCTCCAGCGGACAATTAATGGCTTCTCTAGAAAGCCAATGCTTGCAATGGAGGTCCTCAGGTCGCGGGAGCTACTACTCTCGCTCTCGGAGTCCATTGCTTTTCATACGTTGCCCAATTTAGAGCCATTGGCCGTGATCACGAAAGCCAAGGGCGCGAATGCTTACTCATGGGATGAGAGGCGGGGATTTCTCTGCTTTGCGCGGCAGAAAAGGGTTTGCATTTTCCGTCATGACGGTGAGTTCCTTGGGATTTCGTCGTGAACTATACCCTTGCTTGGGATTTTGTCATGAACTATACCCTTACTTTTTAAGTATTCTTTTCGAGTGGCGACGAATCATAGAAATTAGTAAGTACGATCACTTTGGGTAAGACGATAACGTGTATGTTTGTTAGTACTTTAGATTTTAAGAGCGCATGATATACCTTCAGAAGTTATGGTAAATGCTACTCTAAACTAAAATTTAGTTTGCTTCTTATTTATTTGTTACTTTGTGGATTTTAGTTTTCAGTGATATATTTGACTGGTTTAAATTCTTGCCTTTGAAGGATTTTGTCCGCACAAGTTAAAAGAACATAACACGAGTTTTGCCGCAGAGAGTTGATAGATGAACAGTGAACAGAAACATACTATACCTAAATTTTATTTATTATTCTTTTCTAATTTACTTGCCAAATTCATAATTCACTGAGTCGGTGGTAAGTCGTGACCATTTTTGAGAGTTATTACAGCTGTTGGTTTATTAAGGTACTGCACCCACTTTCTCATGCCTTCATCAGTCAGTAATTATCTTGATTATGGTTCTAGCATTTTTATGGGGCATGGGTCAACAGGTTAACTTTAGAGCGTTAGATTCATTGCTGAGTGTTTTGGATTCTTTTACCATTTTGAAATCTGACTTCAATTGGTTTACGGCTTGTTAGGGGGGCGGGGATTTATTGAGGTTAAAGAATTCGGTGTTCCAGACAAAGTCAAAGCAATGTCATGGTGTGGTGAGAACATATGTTTGGCGATCCGAAGAGAGTATGTAATATTGAATTCAACAAATGGTGCATTGTCTGAGGTATTTCCATCAGGGGGGACTGCCCCGCCTTTGGTTGTGTCCCTTCCATCAGGGGAGCTTCTTTTAGGGAAGGTAATATATATCTTTCGGTACCAGTATCACTGCTTACATGATGCCAATACTAGTGTCTCACGCTAGAAAGTTCAATTTAGTGACATTTTATGCCTGCCAACTGAACACAATCTGATAGACAAAATGGAAGTTCTACTGATAGTTAATGCAAGAGTTCAATTGTCTCCTTGATAAGACAATTTTTTGCGAGTATCTCTGAGTTATAATCAGCATATAATTTGGATATTGAATGGATTACTTATTGATGAATAACTGTTTCTGATCTGTGAATTAAAATTCCACTGGCTTTGGTCAGAACCTTTCAAACATGAATTTTCTTCTTCTGTACGTACATCAAAACAGAGTGATCTAGGGAAATTGTTTTCTGCTGTATGCCATAATTATTGAATCATAAAAACCAAATGGATAAAGGTTGTTGACAAAATTTCTTTGGCATCTTTCGTACACCGTCTATCATAAACTTTTTGCCTAAAAGCGATCCATCTTTATCTCATGCCCTCAACTTGCTAAAACCTAAAGATGTTAGTGAATCAATACCAGAGTCCAGGAGGATAAGAGATGTAAATCTGGTTAAGCTGTAGAATTTCCTTGAAGACTGCCAAACATAACGTTTTCTGTATCCATGTTTGATTGACTGGCCAATTGTTATATGTACCTATTCTTAATTGCCAGATTTGCCATATGATTTGCTTTTGTTGTGTTCTGCTGGTTTTTGCTTGCCATATGGTAATGGTGTAGCAATTCAGCCCATATTTCCAATATTTTGTAATTCATGTTGTTGGCATCATGACCCCAGGTACTTCATAATGTGATAGCAATACTGCACTTTCTTATGTTGGCACGTCGCTTGGCATGTTAGCATAAATGTCTTCTAAATTTGTTTGTTGAGTAGTGGTGTATCTTTGATTTCGGCGTTATTAGGAGTGCTGTGGTTGTGACAGGCATGCCTTGTCTTTCTTTTATGTCCTTGTATGTACCGGAGTTGTATTGTTGAGAACTTGTAAATGCACTGGAAGATGAGGTACTCATAGTTTCTTGGCATAATCAAACATTACATAATTATGAATGCACTGAGATTAACTGTATGGGATAGTGAACTTTTTATGGAATAGCGACTTTTTTATTTTGAATTCAATTTTGAGTGCCATGAATTCTGAACATTTAATGATTTGCCTCTCTTACAACTTGAGTGTTTTCGATGAAGTGGTCATTCAATATGGTATTAGAGCCCAGTGAAATAGGTCCTGAGTCCAAATCCTCACCGCCACCTACTTGTGATAAAAGGATTTGCATGTGCAAGGCTTGAGTTTTTAGATAGATGCTTGGTCTTATGATTATGTTTAAGAAAAACCTTTGAAAATCAGAGTATTAGTAGCTTTTTCAAGGAAGCACTGAAAATGAATTCAACTACTTAACGTCCATTGCAACAAGGTCTTCTCGTGGCCAGTACTATACTGTAATATGGGGAACTGAACTTACTTTGACCTGCTTTATCATAAGGACTAGACTTTTTTATTGTTTGAGATGTCACCATTTTGTAAAAGATACTTACAATCTACTATGATTTCTTTTGTGATGTTCATCTGCTAGACTTCGGTCCCTGATATCATGTTTACGTTTTCTTTGAGACCACTCTTGTGTCGGTTTGCCATGTTAAAGGAGACTAATTTTATCGTGGTTTCTATTGGGTTTGCTAAACGGCTATATTTTGAAGGCTATTGCATCTGTGAACTATATAGTATATCAGTTTATTTCTCCTTGGCGTACCAGTATTATAATTGGCTGTGAATGTCAAACCTATTAGTCATGAGAGATTCTATTCGGGTGAAGAAATGTAATTTTGAAAGACTGTTTCTATCTTTTCTTTTAACACGTCCATGTAGCTTAGATCTTTTTCCACCAATACATCTTTATCATAGGTACCTTTTTCCACTAATACATTTTTTATCAATCCATTCTGTGTGTTTAATCTTTTTGTTGTTAGCATTAATCAAAGACTTCTGTTTTCACAAGACAATGATTAGCATGCTTCCCCATAAAATGAACAAATTTGTTGTTTCAATTTTCTCCAGGACAATGTTGGAGTGTTTGTCGATCAAAATGGGAAACGTCCACAGGAAGGCAGGATTTGCTGGTCAGAAGCTCCTGCCTCAATTCTTGTTGAGAAGCCATATGCAATAGGTCTCTTACCAACACATGTGGAGGTACCTTGACCAGTACTTTCTATATTTGAATCTTTTCTTGACAGATTCAAGAAATATGCTTAAGATTTGAAAATTCGTGCAGCTCTAATTTATTTATTTATTTTTTTGAGCAGGTACTGTCCCTTTGTGATCCTTATCCACTAATCCAAATAGTTGTTCTCCGGAATGTTCGTCGGCTCCTTCAGAGCGCCCATGTTGTAGTTGTAGTGCTCGAGAATTCTGTTTATGGCTTGTTTCCTGTTGCGCTTGGTGCACAGGTATGTTGCCTATGAAAATAACTGCCACTTGCGTCTAATTGTGAGTTTTTTTTTTTTGTACATCATCTCCATTGTCTGTAACCTGTCATGTATCTCATGTTATTGTTGCTGCACTCCTTTTATACTATCATTAAGATTGATCACATGTAATTAGATTGAATTCTAGATATCATATATGAATGTGGGATCAATGTGCAATTGCTAGTTCGTGAGGTCAAATATATGAAGTGATTTTGTATTCACAAGATCTAAACTCTTCACTAAAATAGTGGCTTTCTTTGTGGGAATTTTCAGAAATATTACATTTTTGGGGTACTTACCAACATATCTACTCAATCATGGTAATATTAACAGGATTTGCTTCTAGTATTTGCATAATCACAGTGATGATAACTTTTAGTGATGCGTCCTTGAAAAGGCTGACAACAAGTTTTGACCTATTCTTTTGAACACCCTTCCACTTCATGCAAGTGCGAAGCATGGGCCACTGAGCTTGGAAATAGTTACTGAATTCAACCAGCCCATTTATATCCAAATCCATGTTTTTGACAACTAAAAAGCACGATCTTTTTTTTTTGGGTGTAAAAGTTTCGCATGGAGGAATTACAAATCCCTTACTCCAGTTACTTTTTGTATAGAACAGAACTGACACACAGTGTTGCTGTAATTATACAAGAGCAGGGTTAGTTTATGTTAGTGACCATAAGGGGTTATCTTGGTAACTATGCCTGGAGTTTAACTTGATGCTCGCTTATCATTTTGTGAAAGGGAGAAGCCACTACCATGAATATGTATTGTTTAGACATGCAATAGATGATTTGGAATTGTTAACAGCTAGTTGAGAGTTTTTCTTCAAAATAATTTTTAAATCTAGAAGAGAACATCACCTGTCTTGTCAAATTCAAATGACTATATTGTATTTTTTCATGCAGATTGTACAACTAACAGCTTCAGGCAATTTTAAGGAAGCACTGGCTTTGTGCAAGTTTCTTCCTTCAGACGATTCTAACCTTCAAGCTGCGATGGAAAAGTCGACTCATATTAGTTAGTTGTATATCCTTGGTTCAATGTCTTTTTCCTAACCCTTGTTTTCAGTATCCTTTAGTAAATGGAAAACATTGGTAGTAAATATGGATGGGCAATAATTGCACATTTTTAGTGAAAAGTTTGATGTACAACAGCTTGCAGCCTGGCTCAAGAGGTCAGATATCAAAAACTTAAATGGACTTACATAACATGCTAACAGTTATGGATATACATGAAGTCAAGTGTTATTTTCATATCGATCGACATATTATCCAGCTTAATGTTACCGGGATATAGCGATCTGGTCCGAGTTGCTGGTGTCTACAAAACTGGTCTATTTTAGCCATTGTACGCAACTGCAGACGTCCGATTTGGACAAGAAAACTACACCACCAAAACTTGGGAACTGAATATAGTTTCTTAGAATGCTTACACTTGTACTAGCAAAGAAGGTGTGGTATTGCATTGCTGAAATATATTACCCCTGGATCAACTGGAATTGGAAAGAAGGTCTGGGCCGATCAACTACCTTACGAGTCGTTGAATTGAGAACCTATATCTTTAGTATTTTCCTAAGTTGAAATAAACTCTTACTAAACTCCAGCTTGTCACATTTGTTGAAAATAATATGTTTTGTGACCAGTGAAGTTAGTTTTTGTCACGAGTTGGTTTTGATGATTGCTGAATACCAACACATAAGACTAGTGTTTGATAATTTTTAGCTTAACAAGATTGAATCGGTGCCAGTTATTAAGGACCCTAGTACGGCAAGGTTTCTGTGCCTCTTTTCTTCTTTTTATCACCTCAGTTCTCCTTTCCTTCAATTTAACCAACATAATCTCTTTCTGGTAAGCAAAATTTCTATATTGAAATCCTTATTAAAGGCCCTTCAAATTTTAGCAGGTGACATGTTAAAATTCTGAACTCATTCATACTCCAACAGCCATAAACGTTTCCCCTCAATGGATACTTGAATAAGATATCCTTTACTCAAATTGTGACATAGTCTTCATAATATTTGTGAGACTGAGATCCATCCTTCAGCCTTCATCCTCAAGCAATGTTGAGGACTGAGGAGACAGCTTTTCACTTTAGTTCTGGCTGTCTTGAACTGATTCAACCAAATTATACAACAAGCCAGCTACTCCAATTTTTGTTTTGCACTTAAACAGTTTAAATTGAAACCATAGGTACTCTCATACCTGCCCTCTCTAATCAGTAGCAATATTGTTAAGATAAAAGTTTAGAGATATTGCAATCAACTTTGTGACTTGGTCTGGATTTGCATTGGAATTATAGTTATTTTACTGTCAAAATGATTTCAAAATTTAATTGAAGCTGCAAAACAAGAGATCTTTGTGGTCGGAAAATCAAGTAAATGATATTCTCCTGTGCATAATTGTTACATGTCTAATGATTGATGTTTCTATGTACAGATATGCTCACAATTTGTTCGAAAACATGGAGTACGAGGAGGCCATGAAACACTTCTTGGCGTCACAAGTGGAAATAAATTATGTGATTTCTTTGTATCCGTCCATCATTCTTCCTAAATCATCTGTTATACCTGATCCAGAGAAAAACACTGATATGTGTGGAGATGCTCCAGATCTCTCTGGAGGTTCCTCTGGCTTGTCAGATGATATGGAATTTTCATTTCCTAATGCTTTTGATTCTGAGGAGAGCTCAGATTGTGAGTCCAGGAAAATGAGCTACAATACTCTGATGGCTCTCATTGAGTTCTTGCGGGGGAAGAGATTTGATATTGTTGAAAAGGCTGCTGTAGAGGGGACTGAGGAGGCCGTTTCAGATGCTGTAGGAAATAATTTTGTTTCTTATGGTCAATCGAAGAAAGCTAGCGAGGTAAAAAATTTCCTTTTAATTTCTATTCTTTGCTGTTCAGATGGCTTAAATTATTATTCTTTCCATATAAGAAGCTGACATATATATTCCTTAATGGATTCGTTACTAGAATTGCTCTAGGTTCCTCACCAGATTCACCATTTTTATTTTATATCATCTAAGCTCTTAAACAATTAGAACATCCAATTACTGTTGTTTTCTATAAGAAGCTGGTATATAGTTATAGTCTCCTAAATCACTTCCCCAAAAGATGTATTTGGTTGCGAAGTGCATAGATTTCATATGAGCTCTGCCGTAGTTAGTTTGGGACTCAAAAATTTAGATTGAACAAACATGTTATTGTTAAACAGAATCATAACTTTGTTTTATCCTATATTCGTATGGTTAGCAATTTAGCATCTCTTAGTGGTATGTAAAAGCTGCTTTTATCCAACTCTTTTACACCACCACTCCATGTTTGGATATCCTTCCATCATCAATCAAAATGTTTTGAGATGGATTTGATTATGTTGATTTAATTCCTTTTGTCAGTTCTCTTTTTCTTTTATAGTTAAACCTAACGGGGAATTGGACATAGTATCAAAAATCCTACAATAAGTAACTTCCTTAATGTTCCGAGCATTGACATTATAGTTTAAAGCAACACCTTAATTATGTGTGTTAATGTATTTCAAAATTGTATCTTGTTGACCAGAAAAACTTGATTTGTATTTGATATGGAATGGAGTGATGACTTTGATTGTCAAATCAAGAATGTTATCCGAAAGTGTTGACTGATTTTGACTGGTGACTTTTTGTGGAAGACAGTAAGACACCTGAACTAGCCTGGGTCAAACAACAGGGATGAGTGACTTTCTGTGGAAGATCTTGCTGTTTGCTTAGAATTTTATGCCTTTATTTCCTAAATTATTTGATGCTGTAGTCTTCATATATTTATACATGCCTTACAAATGGTTATGAATCCACCAACTCTGAAAATCTGTAAGAAATGCCTCTTTATTTTGGATTCTGGAATTGATGTAATAATGGCTATATCTGGCTGTCACGATTTCCACAAGTGCACGCACCAGTTAGCATCAAATAGCCTATCAGGTTGAATATAATAGCCCCATTATTTAGCGTTTATCATTAACATGTAACTGTGGTTGTCTCTCATAGGGTCGAGCCAATATGCCTATCAGCTCAGTTGCTAGGGAGACTGCAGCTATATTAGACACAGCATTACTTCAGGCTCGTCTCTTGGCAGGACAACCTTCAGCTGCTCTGGAACTGCTGAAGGATCTTAACTATTGTGATTTAAGAATATGTGAGGAGTTTTTGAAGGAAAAGAATCAGTATGATTGTCTGCTTGAACTCTACAAATGCAACGCCATGCATTGTGAAGCTCTTGAGCTTCTTTACAAATTAGTTGAAAACTCAAACTCGAGCAATCCCCCACCTGAGCTCACTCAAAAATTCAAGCCTGAAATGATTATTGATTATCTAAAAGTAAGTTCCCGATAACTGTCCAGATGTTATTTATATTTTACATTATTAATATTTGAACCTATATGAACTGATAGCTAACTACTTCTGCAATAGATTCATTTCATACAATCTTGAATGCATATGCTGATTTCAAATTCACTGTATTTGGCTTTAGTTCTTTTAAGGCCTTTTGAAGGCTTTTGATAACACGGGCTTTTAATTTTTTCATGTTTGATTGGTTAGCAGCTAATATATCTGTTGGTTAGCATAATCATATGTAACTGCACCATAGATGATTATTACATGAAAGGCATCTCATCCCATATATATATATATATTTTTTGGTGAAAAGGTAAAAAATTTTATACATCCCATATATTCTCTAGGAAAGAGGGAGATAGGCTAAAATAACTCTATTGTTTCAAAACTTATTGATTCAGATAACTCTAGATCATCTCCAAATTTAATGTTTTAGTGAAGCATGTTAGACTGACAGGCACACTAAAATTTGAAGTCTCAAGTTTCCTTAAATAAACAATTATCATTCAAAACTCACTTCGTTTAGTGATACAAAATTTTCAACCGCTGAAAAATTTATGTTAAACTAATAAGATCGTATATTTCAATTAACAGATTTTTCGTACTACTAATTATGCTTCTGCACGATCTAACGTCGAAATATGCCTGGCGTCTTAGTTTTACATTTCGAAATAGTAATGAACTATGTCTGAATAATACAATTTAGTCTCTGGATTTATATATTCCAGAGGTTGTATTGTCAAGCAACATGGTTTGTGCTGCATAAGTATTAGCTTATTGTTCTAGGCATAGTAAGCTGATGATATATCTATCTACTACTAATACTTTCTGAGTATTTTGTTGCTTTTCAGCCTATATGTGGAACTGCTCCAATGCTTGTCCTGGAGTTCTCAATGCTTGTTCTTGAAAGCTGTCCCACTCAAACTATTGAACTCTTCTTGTTGGGAAACATTCCTACTGACTTGGTCTACCCATATCTGAAACAGCATGCTCCAAATATGCGGACTACATATTTAGAGCTTATACTTGCGATGAATGAAAATGGTATATCAGGAAATCTCCAGAATGAAATGGTAAGGGTATTCAACATTTTACCATATTTATTAAGTAGCTACCCCGGAAGTTAGAAATTATCCAGTAAGTCAATTGATTTGTTTGTTTAAGCAGCCTTAGGTTTCTCATCTTAAAAGGAAATTTCAGTTTAACTTTCTTTCATGAAAATTAGATGGCAGCATAACTATAGGAATGTATTGAAATGTTGTTCTTTTTTATACCTAAAGTTATGCAAGATTGTTACACTTGGTCTAAATAAATCTTCTGAAATATTAACGCATCTGATCGCCCATGGTAGGTACAAATATATCTATCGGAAGTGCTTGAATGCTATGAAGATCTTAATTCTCAGCATAAGTGGGATGAGAAAACTTATTCTCCCACGAGGAAGAAACTGTTGTCCGCTTTGGAGAGTATCTCTGCGTACAATCCTGAGGTTTTGTTAAAGCGGCTACCTCTGGATGCCATGTATGAAGAACGATCAATCCTGTTGGGGAAGATGAACCAACATGAGCTTGCTCTTTCCACATACGTTCATAAGGTACTTGATTAGAGTTCTTAGTTCCACCATTATTTTCAATAAATAACGCACAAACTGAAAAATTAATATTTGTTGAGTTGCTGGTGTTGGTGGGTATCGGGAGTTTCTATTGTCTTGTCTGTGTTTAATTCTGAAATTTTCCCAGGACCACTAAGTTTTAATTTAATCTCAGGTATTTCCAAATTACTAGATAAAGAACGTAGTATATTACCAGATTACCTGTTCACGAAGTTTGGAGGTTCTCATTGTATGATGTCACTATCAGTTGCTATTAGCCTTGCAGCCGCCTTAGCTTTATGGTTGCTTTAGATGGTAGGATACTATCTAAGAGATAGCATTGTCTGGTTTTTGTATGTGTTCATGTATTAAAAAGTTTCCTTATTCATCAATGAAGCACTAATTTTATGTCATGAACGCCACAAGAGATCTCAATAACGTGTAATGGTTTCTGCTGCAATAATTACTGGCTAGTGTTTGTTGTGCCAATTTTTTTCCTTGTAGCAACTGCTCATAATTCTCGCGTATCCTAATCTCGGCTTCGCTGTCATTATAGCTTAATGTTCCTGAACTGGCCCTGTCCTATTGTGATCGAGTATACGAGTCTGCACTTCGACAATCTGGAAAATCTTATGGCAACATATACCTCACTCTACTGCAAATATATTTGAATCCTTGGAAGACCACAAAAAACTTTGAAAAGAGAATCTCTAACTTAATAACCACTCAGAGACCTGGGGTTCCGAAGCTTGGTGCAGGAACTGGCAAGAAGAAAGCGCGCTTGTCTAAGAAAATTGCAGAAATCGAGGGTGCTGAGGAGACTCGCATCAGTCAAAGTGGTACTGATAGTGGAAAGAGTGACGGTGACATGGATGATGTCATTGAGGAAGAAACTTCTACAGTTATGCTTGACAAGGTCCTAGATTTGTTTGGCCAAAGATGGGAACGAATAAATGGAGCACAGGCCTTAAGACTTCTCCCCAGAGAAACTAAGTTAAAGGTAAATCCCATTTTACAGGTCAGACTAGTATTTACAATTAAGAATGAAATCTCTCTCTCTCTCTCTCACTCTCTCTCTCACACACACACACACACACACATAGGATAATAATACTTTTGTTTTGCTCTCAATGCAGAATTTGCTTCCTTTTCTTTGGCCTTTTTTGAGAAAATCCAGCGAAGAATACAGGAACGTTTCAGTGATTAAGAATTTGAGACAGAGTGAAAACCTTCAGGTATGTTTCCTTTCAAATATTTGTGAATAAGCGTGAACATTGTACCTCCAATCCAATTTGAAAATATTATCCAGTCTCTCTATAAACAGTTCAGTGAGGTGTGTCAATGAATAAAATGCCAATTCAATATCCATGTGTGGCATTTCTGTTGTTCAAAATACCTCTATTGAATTGCCTAAAAAGAATATTTTTGACAGATGACAAAATTCAGAAAATTGTGCTTATAAAAGTTAACTTCGCTAACTCTGGCTAAATTAATATTTTAATATATGACATCTGTTATGCTCAAAATCGATATATTTTTCTTTTGAAAGATGGAACTTGTTTTGCTGACACACAATAATGTTTAGCTTCCTCGGAACTCACCTAATTGCTCTTCTCAAATAACAGAAACTGATAAGTTAGAATCTGCTGGCCAAAAAAACGCTTAACTTTGTATTAGTTAACCTGCATTAGTGCTTTTCCATGACACATAGCTGGTCTGACAAAACAGGTGAAAGATGAAATGTATAGCCAAAGAACAAACATAGTGAAGATCACTAGTGATAGCATGTGCTCTCTTTGCAACAAGAAGATCGGAACAAGTGTCTTTGCCGTTTATCCCAATGGAAAAACCATTGTTCACTTTGTCTGCTTCAAAGACTCCCAAAATATGAAGGCTTGTGCAAAAGGTACGCCGTTAAGGAAGAGATGACACTTGATTTAGACACGAGTGTTTCATTTTGTAATTTGTGGTGAAGGCATATTTCAACTACTTGTGGCTGCTGCTGTCACATTGGTGTTCACTATATTTTGTGTGGAAATCCAGGCAATTTCTTTCAGGAAAGTGAAAAACGACGCGTCTGCTTGTACATCCTTTTCATTTGAATGAGCATTTTTATGTTTGATATGAGGCTTTGTTTGTGGTGAGGGCACACAAGCCAATGTTTGCTACCATTCAATCATCATATAACTTGCATAGTCTTAAGCGGGCCTGAATATTCTGTATTTGCTTCTGGAGCTGCTATTATTTTTCTGGTTGGCAACAGAAACTATAGTCTATCCAAATTTTCTGTGTTCTGGCATTATGCCTTTTGCCTCTTTATTGCAGGCTATGTGGGAGGACAAAAATACTACCATGAAGTGGGTAACTGTAAATCGGTGTTACTTTCCTGGTGATTTGCCTGAGTCTGTTGGCTGTCCATGTGGCCTGGAAAGCAGTGAGGTGAAGTTCTATTTAGCAGGCAGTTCCATTTACTTCTCTTTGCCTGTCCATCTTTCAGCTTTCTAAGACAGATCACGCATACTCATGGTGGGCTTTTACACAAGTCTTTCTTGGTAGATTTGCAGGTGTATGAGTTTACATGTGGTAGGTCATTTATGGCTGGCTCAACAGAAAGCCCTTGTGAAGTCCTTTCTCCAAGGAGATTTGCAAGTGAAAGGAGAATTCGCTCTGGGAAAGAACTGAAGGATCAGTTACCTCCTCTAGTCCTCTTTATCTGTGCAAGTGAGTTCATTGCTTTATGCATCCATACTATGCTGCTAATTCTGGTGATTTCTTCTAAGACTGCCATTTAGTTATTCTAGATTCTTTCTTGGCTGTGGGATGAATGACTATTTTTGCACACTTCGCGCTGTTCAACTTGATTTAGTTATTCATCGAAGTTCCTACGAGTCCTGAAATATTTCATTATAGCCAGCCTTGTACTAATTGCTATATATGCTTTTCAGTTTCGACTCTCCATCGGGCATTGTAGTTATACTTGTACCTTGTGGATTATACCAACATACAGTATGCTTCATAGTTATACTTGTGGATTATACCAACATACTGTATGCTTCATTATAGTTATACTTGTGGATTATAGCAGCATACTGTATGCTTTGACATAATATGCAGCTAATGTATTTCATGATATTTGAAGATGTCTCTAATATTTAATAATTCGATTGACAATATCTAGGCATGAAGAGGCAGAATGATTGTTAACATCAGCAAGTACTTGCGTTACTAAATACATATAATAGATTTGATGTGATGTTAGGAATCTGAGTTAGCATGTGGCAATTTTGAGTTCTCTCTCTCTCTCTCTCTCTCTCTCTCTCTCTTCTGCCTGTTGTATCTTATGATTCAGTATTTTCATTTGCCCAGTTCATCTGTTTTTCCTTTTGGCAGATGGATTTATGATGAAGAAAAAGGGCTATTCCAGGATATTTCCTGTTAACAATTGTGCAGACGTATTTGGTGAGTAAATTATTTGCCGCCCCTGTTTGTGCACATCTATGTATATATATTAGAACTTCTGTCAAAAATATTCTGTATATATAAGTACTTTTATTTGTCGAACTCGAACTATCAAATAAAACCGATCTTCAAATAAAATATTTAGAGTTTGTCGAGCTCAAATTGGGTTAAAGTTCTAGCTGAACTTTGGCCAGAAAAACAACAAAGTTCGGTTCGATTAGTAAACATCCCTACATTTGATTAGGGAGTGAGTTTCCATGTAAAGTTTCGTGGCCCGCCATTGTAAATTTGCTCCGTACATCACGACAATCATCAAGTTCCTTTACGTGTTTAAGAAAGTAGAGATGGGGCGAATTTTGATTTGAATTCAATGAGTGATAACCTGATATGCGGCATAATAGATTTAGCCATTTTTTGTAATGAGATTTTCGAAAAAATTGAGTCATCCTTCCCCGAAATGTTTTGCAGGGAAATGTACTGCGGAATAAGGTTTTTATGCGTTATTTATGTTGCCTTTTGGTTTTCTCTTTTGGCTTTAAACGTTATTATCAAGTTGTTTATCCACTCTAATTTTCGATTGGATTATCCAATTTTGTTGGATTTAGATTTGCAATATATGATGTACGGATACAAATACAGGGATATAAACACAATTCAATTAAGGTGACATGAATTTTATCTTAAATTTATCACTTGAGAGGTGTTTAACAGAGTATTCAAAATGATTGTACAACATGATCATGACAAAACAAAACAAAATTTTTGAAAGCGTACATATATCATGTCTTAGAATGATAAAATTCAGATTTGATCTGAATATTGGATATGAAATGAGCAATCAAGACTTCCTTATGTCCAATCTGAATCTGACGCATTGAAAGCCTCAAGTTGGGGCTGAAAACTTAATATTACAATAAAACAATTCACATGCTTGTTTGAAAACTTTATACTTTTGAAGTTGGTATATGCACATACAAACGCATAAATAGTCTCTGTTTTTTGGTAAAATTTTGCATTATGTAATCATGTTCATATTATGCTAATAGTTTTTTAAAGTGTTCAAAGATGTAACTTCGTTATAGACCTTTCGAAATTAAAAAGAGGGCCTAATGGGCACTGAATTTTGAGTTCGATCGAGAACCCAAATTGGTCATATATATGGTTCGTCAACAATTAAAACTGCTGTCGTTCTGCAATTCCTTTGCCCGTAAATAAATCACTTAAGTATGACTTTAGCACAAATTGAACACACTCTCAAAAGCTGCCCATTTTCCTTAAAAGTGTGGGAGGTTATTGTTCTTCCGTCTAGCTGGGGAGAGATCAGCTGCATGAAGGAAGCAAATTGGATTGAGAAAGTGATTTCAGCAGATTACAAGCACAACCTAGAATTTTCGCCATTGGCTACTTTGATACACAATGAAACTTGGCAACCTGTCTATCAATGCCGCGGAGTTGCTTAATTGGACTTTGCGAAAGACTCATGCTAGCTTGAGAAAGACCGTTTTCCAAGATTGAGATTGAAGTGAATTATGAAGTGGTGGTGCACTGGGTCACACGAAATGATATCTAAGAGCATCCATTGAGAAATGTTATGGTGAATTGCTGAAAGTTTCTCCACATGTTTTGGGAGCCAAGATCAAACGCACATACAGAAAAAGAAATGACAGTGCACATAAACTCGCCAAGATAGGGCACCACATTACACATGACATGTTTATATAAAATATACACCTTACTTGTATTTCCATTAAAACCAGTAAAAAAAAGTCAAGATAGTGGTATATTAAAAATATAAATCTTGGATGGTGGTATGCAAGAAAAGTTTGTTGGGATGGTAGATTGCAAAAAAGGATAAAGTTGGAACGACAATTTTTTTTATATTTTCATAACTTAAAAGTTGAATCTAATAGATAGCAAAACAACAAAGTAAACTACACCTTATCCTATATTTAAAGTCTATATCTATCGTTAATGAAGGAAATTGAAGCCTTTGAACATCCCCTCTAATATAAAAATTACCCCTATCTAAGAGATGAATATTTTCTCACCGGAGATCTTTTGTGACGAAATAATCGTCACAGTGTTTGTCTCAAAAGCACCGTCGTGTGAAGTCTACGCAACAAATTTTCAATTCGTCACAATAGCATGGTGACATTTGTCACAACAAAACTTTGTTTTTGTGACCAATATTTGTCACAATAGTATCTATCGTCATTGCATTGCAGCCTAATTTTTTCACGAGATTAATTTAGATGCCTTTTATGACAAAATATGTTTGTCACAAATACTTTTGTTTACCGTGTTAATTTTTTGTTATTAAAATTTTAAAATGTAAATTTTAGTGACTAACCGTTTTGTCACAAAGAACCTAAACCAATTCTCTAATGATCAAAGTTCATTCGTCATCCAAACACGTGAACAAAATGGGTTGGATTATTAAATCAGTTCAATAATACAAATATATTAGTAATTAATTTCTTAATTAACCAATTCATTTATAGTTACCAACTTAAAAATATCTATCTTTAGATTTTTTTTAATTCAAAATATTAGACGCTCTATGTATATGAATTAATTATCATGTTGATTTTACTTTTGTCATGTATTACGTAGTGCCATGTTAGTTATTAATTGAACAATATTTTTATATTTATCCTTTTTCTTTTTATTTATTTTAACTTATTCGTTTAATTTTAAAAACAAATGTGGTTTTTTTTTTTGGTCCCAAAAAAGACATAGGTGTTAATTGATAAAAATTCGTCATCTTTTATAGAAAACATTATTTTATTAGCATTTTATCTTCAATTTATAAATATGTCTATGAATTGCTCTCAAAAAAGAAAATATGTCTATTAATTCGAAAGTTATTTGTAAAATCTGTAATTAGAATTAGTTATTTCAGTTTTCTCTTTGCCAATAATATATGTCCTTTGTAATTTGTTGTATCTAAATTACTTTTGTTATTTTAATTATGATCATTATGTTTTAATTATATTTTTAAGATTGAATATATTTTTTTAATAACATCCAATTTTAATTTCTCTGTTTTAGGGTTTTTATTTATTATTTATAACTTACAATTTATTACTTTCTTTTCTTATTCGCATATTTTCATTTATATATATATCGTCGAATGTTTACATTATTTTTTAACTTTCCTTCTATACATTAAGTTTTGTAAAATGTAATTAATCCTTATATAGAGAAAGAATTTTGTATATTTTGCATAAGAAACTTTTATGTTCGATATATATGAATATAATGTAAATAAGTATTCTTTTAGGTTATATTTAAAAATGTATATTTAACTTTAAGCTTTTCATGATTAATTATGACTTTAAATAACTTCATTATTTTTGCTGTCATATATAATTATCTACACGTAAATATTTATATACTTTTAAACGTTGTATGATTTATATATTTTCAAACATTCCATGTTTATCTAATACATATATGGTTAGGTTCCTCTCATGTCGATATTATCTCTTCTCCACCTTAACTCCTCCCTTTTATTTATTGGGTAATGTGGGATAAATCCCCAATTGGGAATCATATTCTTACTTAACTCCTCATTTTGGCAAAATATCGTATAATTTTCACATAATGTAGTACTTAAAATACCTCTCAAAATATATTATATAATTTTCACAAAATGCAGTATTTATATACTATTATATAGTATAATTTTATGGATAGTAAAGTAAAAATATTCTAAATTGATGGGGTATTATTTCAAAGTGCCCCATTTATTTATAGATACCAAAGATCATGTCCACTTTGAAGATCTTTTTGTTACTTATACAAAATTTATTCCTATCCTTAAAGGTCATCTAACTACTAACTTTGCAGGCTACGTACTCCACAAGAGCTAGCCCAACATTCCCCTATCATATCAGCTCCTTCTTATAACACGCCTTTTAGTCCGTTTGCTACACGCAAATTGATCCGTTTGGGCGAGCCAAACCCCAATATATATGTGTGTGTGACTCCCGATCAGAGTTGTAGTTCATAAGTGGCGCATAAAAATTACAACATGTGCATTCATAAGTGGAAGAAACACACAGACACAGTGGCCTCCAAGTCATAATTCGGAGGAGCTGGCCTGGAGTGGACCAGATTTCAGCGTTCTTTCCCATTTCGACACATACACAGCCTCTCAAATCAACAGTACTAATCATAGGTATTAAATATGTATGTCACCTTTTTCCAATATATTTCATTTCAACCTACACCAATATATGCAATAGGCTATTTATATCTCTACATATATAGGCGTATTCAACTCTGTTTAAGTGTGCTGCAATTGCATTGCATGCCTCTCTTTCTCAAAACACCAGTAATTACTCTGTCGGCTGCTGCAATGCAATTCGATCACGACGAAAGAGGAACAGTATCATTATTCATTCACAACCTACACAAAATGCAAATAATAATTTTGGCTATGCATCTACTATATATATATATGTATATATCGTTTTTAATTAATTAATACGTACTAGCTACAGCTTCGTTTATTTATTTATTTTATACGTTGTTGATGATCAATGATCGCATGCACGACCCTCTAATCTTATTTATTTTAAACGTAAAAGAGGCCATTAGGGTTGAGAATATTTTCTGGTATAAAATTCTGTAAATTGCTTGTTACAATACTCAAGAGACAATGTACAATATATACTAAACGAGTATTTACATAATTAAGGAAAGGTCAACTAGGAAATCCCTAATTTCACGTTTCCTTTCTTAACACTCCCCCTCAAGTCAAGTGTCGGGTCTCCGATGCTCAACTTGCTCAAGACTTCATTGAATATCCTCCCATTAACTGCTTTTGTCAGAATATCTGCCAACTGATCCTCAGAGCGTACAAATGAAAGATCAATCACTCCTTCTTCCAGCTTCTCTTTTATAAAATGTATGTCCACCTCAACATGTTTGGTCCGATCATGCTGGACCGGATTTTCTGATATACTGATGGTTGCTCGATTATCACATCTTAATTTGCACGCTCCCCTTGTAAGCAACTCAATTTCTTCCAACAACTTCCTAAGCCAGAGCACCTCAGTCACTCCTCGTGCAATCCCACGAAATTCTGCCTCTGCACTTGACAACGCTACTACTTTCTACTTTTTACTCTTCCAAGTCACTAAATTTCCTCCAACTAGTGTAAAATAGCCGGATGTTGATCGTCTATCCATTGGGTTGCCCGCCCAATCCATCGGTATAAGCATCAATATTTAGGTGTCCATGTCTCTGATACAATACTCCCCTTCCTGGATTGCCTTTCAGATACCTACACACCCTGATCGTAGCATCCATATGATCCCTCTGAGGTCGATGCATGAACTGACTCAGAACTCCTACTGCATATGCTACATCAGGCCGAGTGTGTGCCAAGTAGATAAGCTTTCCAACTAATCGCTGATACTGTCTTGTATCCGTCCCTTCTGCCCCTTCCACTATCCTGAGCCCGTGATTAGCAACCATCGGGGTATCTGCTGGTTTGCAATCCAGAAGTCCAACCTCTGCTAGGAGATCAAGCACAAACTTCCGCTGTGATATGAAGATACCCTGCTTTGACCTCAGTACTTCAATCCCAAGAAAATACTTCAACTCCCCCAAATCCTTCATCTCGAATTCCTCAAATAAGTTACCCCGGAGACGCGCAATTTCCTCAGAATCATCTCCAGTGATGATCATATCATCTACATATATGATAAGACACGTTAGTAGTCCATTTCTCTTTTTGAAAAACAGCGTATGATCTGAGTTGCTCTGACTGTAGCCATACTTTCTCATCGCGACTGAAAACCTCCCAAACCATGCTCTGGGCGATTGCTTCAGTCCATACAATGCTTTCCTCAACCTGCATACCTCCCCTTGTCTGAAACCCTGAGTAAACCCTGGTGGGGGTTCCATGTACACTTCTTCCCTGAGATCTCCGTGTAGGAATGTATTCTTAACATCAAACTGGTGTAGAGGCCAATCCCTATTGGCCGCGACTGAGAACAAAACTCTGATCGTATCAGTCTTGGCGACCGGAGAAAAAGTTTTAGAATAGTCAATACCATACGTATGAGTATACCCCTTCGCCACTAGCCTGACCTTATACCTTTCAATACTCCCGTCTGCCCGGTGTTTTATGGTAAAAACCCACCGAAAGCCGGCCACTCTCTTTCCACTGGGAAGTTCGCACTTCTCCCAAGTGCCATTCTTTTCTAGGGCTTCCATCTCGGTTTTCATGGCCTGAACCCACTTGCCATCAGCAAGTGCCTCCTCCACTCTGTTAGGGACCTGTGTAGAGTAAACTGAGGCAACATACCCACGTGCTCGCTGAGACAGGTTTCTGTTTGCTAAATCGGCTATCGGATACTTGTGTGTCCTGCTCACATGTTCTGGCTCATACCGCTTTGGGGGTATCCCTCTGTTTGCCCTTGGAGGTAGCACATATCTGTTTTCCTCCCCTGAACTCGTCTGTGACTCCCCCTGTAGTGCATCATCCTCCTGACCTGTATTGCTAGCTTCACAAGATTCTGAGGATATACTGTCATTAACCGAACCATACTCACATACCTCAGGGATATCAGTCGGAGTGATGGGAGCAGCAGAGGGGAAAGGTGACTGTACTGTGTGCCTGTTGGGACTGTATCGGGCCAACATGGTGATATCCATCCTAGCGGGTCTGTCTGCTGAGGCTGACTCTCCCCCTGACCACTAGGATTGGTGAAGAAGTGCTCGATTTCGAGGAAGTCACAGTCCATGGTCACAAAGAGCCTACGGGTGGGTGGGTGGAAACACCGGTATCCTTTCTGATGAACCCCATATCCTACAAAGACACACTTAAAGGAATAGGGTTCTAACTTAGTCCTATCAGACTTAGGTACGTGAACAAAGACCGAACATCCAAAGGCCCGTGGAGGAAGAGCTAACTGAGATGGGATACTGACTCTGCTACCCAGATGCTGTAAGGGTGTCTCTAGATTGAGGGCTCTAGTGGGAAGTCGGTTTATGAGGTATGCTGAAGTGGCTAGGGCTTTGGGCCAAAGATGGTTCGGGCAGTGGGACTCAAGCATGAGGGCTCTAGTCATTTCAAGAAGTTGACGGTTTTTACGTTGGGCCACTCCATTCTGTTGTGGTGTACGAGGACAAGTGGTTTGGTGGATTATCCCATGTTCCCGAAAAAACTGGTTGAGGGTGGAGTTGACAAATTCCCCACCATTAACGGACCTCAAAATCTGAATGGTAGACTTAAACTGTGTTTGTACCATTTTAAAAAATTCCATGAATTTTAGTGGAACATCTGATTTGTTTTTGAGAAAGTAAATCCAAACCATCCTTGAACAATCATCAATAAACAAAACGAAATACCGAAAACCATGATCACTAGTATCAGGGGCAGTAGCAGGACCCCACACATCAGAGTGAATTAACGAAAAAATGTCTCTTGCTCTAAAGGACGGACTAGGAAATGACTGTCTGTGACTCTTTGAAAGAATACAAGTTTCGCAAGACAACTGACTACGGTGCGAAAAAAGAGTAGGAAATAAAGACTGTAAATACCCTAAAGATGGATGCCCCAACCGTCTATGCCATAACCACTGTTGACGCTCTACTATCCCATGAGCAAGCGTTGCAGTTCTGTATTGAGCTACCTCGTCCACATAGTGTTGGTGTGGCGGGCCCGAGACAGAGTGACGGTACAACATAATATTCAAAAAAATTTGGCCATAACCTTGTTATCAAAATATTTCAAAAATATTTTAATAAAGCAGCGGAATAAATCGGGCAGCATAACTCTAATATATACAGGCATCGATAACATAATTTTAAATCATCTAGCATATAATCACAATATGCAAATATTAATTTGGGCAGCATAACGGTATTACCGTACTGCAAAATTGGCTATCAACGACACTTTTCCAGCACTTCGATATTTTCTCGTGAAACCGGCAGAGCTTCCCCGCAATATCCCCGATTAAGATATTGGAGTGTGGGCTCCGGCAGTATTTCGCTAAATACTTTGAGAAAATATTTTTCTAGAAAAACCCTTTTTTCTAAAATCTGAAAATTCCTATTTTCTAATAATTAAGTGGATTATATATTAATTATATAACAACCTAATTAAGTAATTAATTAATCTAATTAAAGATTAATTAACGAGATAAGAGAGAGACGAGAGGCTTTTGAAAATGATTGAAAAAATTGCCCAAAAAATTGCAATACATAAATGCACAGCTGAACCCTTATTTATGTTATTCCCTAGAAAGCCGATTGTATATCCGCTTTGTGCTTTTCCTTATTGTAATCACATACAATCTTTGAATGAAATAACGAATTAAGGCAACACTTCTTTATATGCTCTTGTTTGGTATGCGTTTACTTTATCTGTGCATGTATGAGAACTCCCCTAATCCTGATGACTTTAGGACTCTACCATTTAGGTGAAATGGTTCATGAAACGAGCCCTATATCACATAAGTCATGATTAGTAAAATACTCCAAGCCGATGAGTCCTACAGACAGTGGGAGTGTCCACCTGACTCCTCTAAGGCTTGCTTGTGGGATCACGCCCTTGAGAAGGACCACCTTGTTTCATGGAGGTGCAAAGTGTATAGTTGATACGTGCGTGATACATGAGGGTGCTTACTTTAATAAGTAAGTTCACTGAGGTGCCCCGTGTGATAACATTCCTAAATGGGAAAGGAAGTTTCTATTTCAGGAAATGGAAACTTCCATATTAGGAAATATCTCACGAGTCATTGATGTGATTAATTGATCCTTAGACTTGAGGTTCCTTGTCACTTTATGAGTTAACTCTGTAGTCTTAGGTATAAGCTTTAAAGGGTGTCGCCTTAGACAACTGATTCAAGGCTTATGCTGGGGCTGCACAAGTGATTCATGAAAGTGAATGAGAATCAAGAAAGGACCTACACTTGCATATGCAAGGTGATCTCTTATTGTGTAAGTCATTCATATGCCATATGGAGTCCTTGGCCAAGGCAGTAGATCAAGACATCAAGAAAAGGGTTTCTTGGATTGAGATCAAATGGATATGAAATGCACTTAGCTTTAAGACCGGATTATTAGGGTTCTGATTATTCCCTTGCCCTAGATCTTGGTTGAGAGATAGTAAGTAGGAGGATTGTATCTCACATGAATCAATGACTTAAAGGTTCTGTCGAATCCGAACATTCCAATTCAGCTAGGGGTTAAACACCTGTTGCTAGACTATGGTCGTTTAATCTGTGGACCGATTATTTAATTAGTGAATTAATTAATTGGGGTCACTGCTAATTGAATTGAGAACCTAGAGGGTCACACACAACAACTTGGTTACATGAGTTGAGGCTTTAAAATGATTAAACGAGTTAATCAGGCCAAGAGGGTTCCACACGTGTGAAACCACACGTGTGGGTCACGTGAGTGACACGTGTCCCACACGTGTATATATATATATATTAAATAATTAAATGTGTTAATTATTTAATAGACTTTGGTTTAATTTTGAATTAAAAAGAAAGTCTTATTTTAGAGAAAAATAATCTAGTTAATTAATTATGAATTAATTAATTAGATAAAATAAGTTATTTATTTTAAATAAATAAAGTATAAAATTATCCAAAAATAGTTTGGATATTTTTAGCTCGCTTGAAAGTTGATTTGAATTTGAATTCAAAGTCAAAGTCAAAATTACTTGATGATCAAGTAATAGGAGAGAGAGACCAAAACCCCAGCCCATAAGGACTAGGATTTTCGGTCCTCCCTGTATTATAAATAGGGGAGCTCGAGCTCCCCTTAGAGCTAATTGGCAATTCTTTTAGTTCATGTGTTGAACACCATCCTTTCTCCAAGATAAACGAAACCCTAGGTTAAGCCTAAACACTAACTAGAGAACTAGCATCCTTACTAGTTAGATTGTAGTCAAGTTGGTGGACTATCTCTAGAGAGCTTCAAGTTAGAAGTTTGAAGATTCGAGCTTTACCAAGGAGAGGGGTTCAAGCCGCGAGAAGAGCGTTCTTGGGTGGCTTGAAACGCTTCAAGAACGAATAAAAGAAAAGTAAGTTTCTTATCTCTACGAATTTGGTTACACGATTGCGAGTCCAAGATCCTTTTGTTGGGAAAATTTTTAAATTCCGCTGCTTTCTGATTCGTGTTTTCCAATAATTTATAGCACAAAATTGAGGGCATTTTCGTACAAAATCGAACATTTGCCGTGCACTCCAAGATCGGCTGCCAAATCCAAGCTTGCCACGCAGCAGCTCACGCCGCCACGAGGCCAACGCCGCCCGCCACGCGCGGAACGGAGTCCGTACGCGCCGCCCGTGTGGCGGCTGTGCGTTTGGCGCGTGTGAGAGGCACGCCTGCGTGAGCAGCTGCCACGTGGCAGACCGGTCCGGTCCGACCGGTGGTTCACGGTTCAGACCGGTTCAGCTGTGAACCGGTCGGCTCAGGCGGTCTGGCCGATTGCCACGTGGCGAATTTCCATTGGTCCACGTGTCCGGATCGGTCAACCCATGACCCGACCTTATCCGGCCCTTCACATTGACTCGGTCAACCGAACCACTATCCGACCCATTTCCTGACCCGCGCCAGATCCAATCTGGGCCGTTCCTTCGTGCTGACGCGGACGGATCTCATCCGTCCACGTGTCTCGCCATTTGGCGCCCATGGCGCTGACCCGCTGACGTGGCGTGACACCTCAGTTGCCACGTCAGCAATAACTTGTTTTTTTTTTTGAAAATTTTTTTTTCTCTAAAATAAAATTTCGGGCATTTCTAACTCTTTGGAATTTAATTTATTTTCTCAAAATAAATACCTTGGCTATTTTCAAACACTTTGAAAAATCATTTCTCTCTCTCATTTTAATATTTTCTCATTGATCTTCGTTGGGGCTTGCGGGGGGACCTGCAGGACTAATTAATCTTAGCTCCAAACGGGTCAATCTATTATCATCCCATGACAATAATTGATTACCGTTTAACAATATTTAATTCCATTAAATAAATATTGTTGAACTCTAAAATTAATTAAATTATTCACGAATTTCTCGATCTAGAATAATTTTGCATTTTACTCCTCTGTACAGATATCCATGAAAAATAAATTAATACTACTATCATTTATTTTTCACTTCTAATCTGAAATTTCTTGATTCGCCTTAAGTTCAAATTCCTTGTATGTGAAACACATTCAACATACAACTTCGGTGACGCACACACGAAGTACTTTGGCCAAAGTTTTAATTCGAACTTTTGCAAATCTATTTCAGGGATATCTTTAACCTTCCAGCAAGGCTACAGATTCCTCGATCAATATTTCTCTTTAGCACATTTCATGCAATCATCGAACGTACAAAGTATTTTGGCCACCCGTTACCGAGACCTCACTTCTGAGTACATCACAGTGATTAACACTACATGCCTAAAGTAAAAACACTATCAGGATTAAGAGTCTAATGCTTCCGAGATTTTGTTCATTTTAGATAGCAGTATATAATGAACAATCTCAGTGGTCCAGTTCGATGTTTCCAATCTCATTGAAAATCATCAATGTGTTATAATTAGAAACTCCATTTCCCTATGACGAAAGACTAATCATCTTATATAACACATTATAGTCTTAATAAGAACATTTTCTTATCATACCGACTAGAACTTTAATGACACGTGATTTCTGGTATTTAAAGTCTTTTCCTATGAAACACATTTCATATAAAAATACCATCACACGTCATTAATTATTAAATTTGTAAAATACTCATAACTTGCGAAAATTTCAGTTTTATTAATCCAAAATATTTACAATATAATTGGATTTTCAGGGCATTAATCCCAACAATCTCCCACTTGCCCTAAATCCAATTGGCTACATATCTAAGACCCATCCCTTCTGCATGAGTGTCAAAACTCTTTTGCGCCAAAATCTTAGTGAAGGGATCTGCTAGATTATTTACTGAGCCAATTTTCACCACTGCCACTTCTCCACGTTCCACATAATCACGTATAATGTGAAACTTTCTCTCGATGTGCTTGGCACGTTTACGACTTCGAGGTTCCTTGGAGTTGGCCACCGCTCCAGCATTGTCACAGTACAATATGATCGGCATAAGTCCGTCCTTGACGACTTCTAGATCCATTAGGAAATTCCGGAACCAATACGTTTCTTTGGCTGCTTCCGAAGCTGCCACGTATTCGGCTTCCATGGTGGAGTCAGCAATGCAAGATTGCTTAATACTCCTCCAACTTACGGCTGCTCCTCCAAGGGTGAACACGTATCCAGACGTCGAACGCCTAGAATCCAAATCAGATTGGAAATCCGAATCTGTGTACCCTATAGGAATGAGCTCATCACTGCGATAGACAATCATATAATCCCGAGTCCTTCTCAAGTACTTTAATATATGCTTTACAGCTATCCAGTGTTGGGGTCCAGGGTTTGACTGATATCTGCTGACTAGACCTACAGCATAACAGATATCTGGCCTTGTACATAACATGGCATACATGAGGCTTCCGACTGCCGAAGCATACGGAACATCTTTCATTTCTTCTGTCTCTTCTGGGTTCTTGGGAAACTGATCCCGAGACAGATGAACTCCAATAATCTACTTTTGGTCCTAAGCTAAGCTTTACGAGTTCAGCGCAATTGAACCCATTATTTTAATGTTGCATCAATTTTAATTTTTTTTTTTCATTTTCATCAAATATTGGACGGAGTAACCATTTTTACAAGTCTATATCAATATTATTGTCCAATTTTGATCAATCTTGAATTTGTGAATCCCGTAAGTAAGTGATCGCTAGTTTTGAATTATTGCATCTCTTCCAATAGCTTGTTCCAAAATCTATTTATTTGATACTTTGTACAAAATAAAACATCCTATGAATTTCTAAATCTATTTACTTGATGTTGTGTTCAAATTAGAAGTCTTATGAATTTATCTAGAAAGTTGGTAATAAAACTATTAATACCTAAGTTATCATTGGGTAATTCTAGCCCGAACCTGAACGGACCAAATTGGTGTAATGAGGGGCAAGTGTTTTGCGCTTGCAATTAATGTGATTAGTAAAAAAAATTTAAGAAGAGTGACAAATCAAATGATAAATGTAATACATTTTCCATTATAATTGATCGGTTTGGAGCGAATAAAGTTTGAGCTAAAATTTTCCTATAAGTTCTAATCTATAATCCAGAGATCTCGTAGCTAGGTACATAACTAATTTTAAGCGTTGCATCAACAATTAAATAAATAGATAGAACAAGAGAAATATATAATGTTCTAAAGTCACGTAAACCTATGCATTAATTCAATTTCCGTTGGGTTAAATTAGATCGAGTTATACTGGGGAAAAATATCTAACCAACAAATATAAAATTTGTATTTGGTGGATTAAGTCTGGACTAGCTCGCAATGTTAGACCAAAACTGGATTAATGTAGTATAACTCTTACTATTGAATTATATAAATACGGACCCTCTAACCACTTCCCAATTAGTCTTTTATGTTGTTGATATTATTTCAAGGGTTTCCACCTCCTTTACTAGTTCATCGGCAGGGACAAATGAACTGATGTTGTATCTATTGGATTTGGAGCTGTAGGGACCTGTGGGGGCTCGAACCCGCAGCCTTTCTCCTCATCAAAAACCTATACTATTATGGAAGAAAACAGATTAATTCTTTCGGGTTTGATTTAATTCTTTATTTTTTATTACATCGAACGTATATTTATGCTGCATATGTGTCGATTGAAGTGATGGATGCTCAATCAACGCCTTTTAAATGGAGATGTTTATTCTTGAATCGCAAGTTATAACTTAACTGCAAGCATTAATGGGAAGGCCATCTTAGAACATGCAATAAACGATAGGGTCTATAAATTTAACCTATATATATGCAATAATATTTGTAGCGTATACATACATATCGTTGACGTTATTTACTGCCCTATATTGATGACTGATGAGCAGGTAACTTGGTCCATGTTGCCCGATAAATCCAAAACAAAAAGTTGAAAATTTTCAAGAATAAGAGGAATTCTGTTTCTTATATTACCCACATACTGAATTAAATGTCGTATTGGAAATGGGACCTCAACGAATAGCGGCTCAGCCCTCAATCGTAATTAGTAATCATCATCTGTTATATAGCTACAATAAATGGCTTGCTTTCTTCTGAATATATATAGTCTTAACCCTAGTTATAGCCATCACATGCAAGGCAACAAATTCAAGCTTAGAAGTTCATTAATTAGTCATTAGGCATGTGAAACATATACTAATTCGATGCATATTCTGTTGAGGGAATTAATATACACTTGAGATCCCCTGTTATTGAATCTTATTTCTTCTCCTGTTATAGGTTTAGATGATCGACATGTGACAATTTAAAAGTTCAATCTGAGTAGCGAATCAGATTTCTTTACTTAAGGGATTAACCTCGTTTTCCCACACGTTACCTTCTAGCTCTCACCTCTCTCTCTCTCTCTCTACGCCCCACACACGTTACCTTCTCTCTCAACAACTCGTTAAAAACATCTCTCTTCTCCAAATTTCATCGAGCATAAATTTGCTTCCTTAATTTGATTAGACGACCATGGCGAATTTTCTCTCATGCATAAAAACAAAATTTTCTTCCTTGTGAAAATTCTTGTGAATTAGAAAATCTGACCAAAAAAAATTTCTTGTGAATTGGGAAGTCCTCCAAGAACTCGAAATTCTTCTTCCACATAACAAGAACTCTCTCTTCTCTTGTTTTGTTATTAGACTTGACAAACTGTTTATCTTTGCGAATGGTAATTTCTGATCTTAACACAAGAATATTTTTTTTACATTTCAATTATATGAATATGGTATTTTACAAGAATATCTCTTCTCGCATTTTTCTTTGCATCTAAGAAAATAAGAAAATGCAATCCGGATCAATATTGTAAATAAAAAAGATAAAGAACATCAATAATTTCCATAACATTCAATGAAAGATTCAAAAATAAATATCTCATGGGATCAAGCCTAGCCCGAAGTAAGCTCTTCCCTAACAATAATTTGCGACATTCCTACAATCAGTGAAGGTTGAGAGAGAAGGTAACTTGTGGGGCGGAGAGAGAGAGGTGAGGGAAGGTAATGTGAGAGAAGGTAACGTGTGGGGGCGTAGAGAGAGAGAGAGGTGAGAGAAAGTAACGTGTGTAAAAACAAGATTAATCCCTTAAATAAAGAAATCTGTTTTGCTACTCAGAGTTAACTTTTAAATTATCACATGTCGATCATCTAACCTATAACAGGAGATGAAACAGGATTCAATAACAGGGGATTTCAAGCCAAATGATCACCAAAATGTACGTCTTAAGCAAATGTTTCTCATTCGAGTTTTGAGAACAGTAATACATTCTATTAGTAAAAAGAATTTTACATCTACTCGAACCCAAATAAATTGATCTAGGAAAAGGAGAGAATCATATATACTACCCCTGAATTTAGAAGTAATTACAAACAATTCTTCATCTAAATTTAATTCCAACAGGATTTCTAATATTTCCATTTCGATGCAAAAATATGCCTTGATTAGGCCTGTTATTATAATTTCAATTTTGATGGCAAAACAATACCCTTTTAGGAGTGTTATAGTAGTATTATAATTTTTTTAGGAATGTTTTTGCAACAAAAAATAAAACATTAGAGGTCTTGGTATAATTAATAATATTAATATTGCCATATATATTAATCTCTTGTTATCCTTACATCCAAGAGTGGCTTATGAAAATTGCGAAAAATTTAGAAAAAAAAAACAAAACAAAACAGTTTCCTCATGTGTTTTAAAAAAGAAACATCTTACAACCTCGCTCTCACTCTTTAGTTTTTACACAGCACGAATGACCTTTTATTAGATTTAGAAGATTATAATGCTTGATTAATTAGCTAGGGGGGAAAATGTAAAATCAGGATACCAACTGATCCCAACTAGTAATTTCGGGATACTTATTATTCCGGCGACAAAATAGTCCACTAACCCAAAAAATGTGTGATCAATTTAATGACAAATTCGTCGAAAATTACCTAATCATCATCAGAAATTAGTTGACTTGTCCAAATTGATGATGTGGCATTACCACACCTTATCATGTCATTTCCACAATTTTTTAAATTTTTTTTTAAAATCCACCTAATAAACTTTAAATCCACATTTTTTCACCATTTTTTTTTTTTTGACCACGTCATATATATTCAAGAAATATTTATAACTAAACACAAATAATATTTAAATAAATATAAATAATGTCCGACTTAAAAGAATATGAACGCCGAATATGGTGGTTTCTTTTCAGCAATCCATTTTCCCTTGCATTTTTTTTTTTTCTTTTTTTTTTGTTTCGAAGGAACTAAATTGCAATTCATGATATCAAAGGTATATATATATATTTTTTTTCCTTATTGGTTTGTGTGTTTTGACAATGTGGTTTGAGGCACCATACAAGTCGTGGTCTGTGCAAGACTATTCTCAGGAAACATGATTAGTTTTGAATGTGAGAGATGCTAAAATTAAAGGCAGAATCACTTTTCCATTTGCTTAAAAGCGAGTGGTTGAAAATCCAGTGTATTATATTCGGGCAGGAGAAGATATATCATATATGATTTGAATTGAAGCCTTATAATTTTCAAAGTAGAAACTTTCAGCAGAATCATAGCTTGCTTTAGAACACTGCTTAAGTTGGAGATCCTTTTGACCAAACTAACTTTGAAATTTTGACTTTTAGGCAAAAAGCAAAAATTTCAACCACACTGTAATTACTAACATGACTTGGTTTTCATGTTCAAAAACAAAAGTGATTAGGACGAACTTATGAAAAGTAATTAGCAATCATTCAACTTTTAGTATTCAATTTATTGTCATCAACATCTTAATTATAAAATTCTTTTTTGATTATCATACAAGACACCAAAACCAAAATTAAATCAGACATGGAAAGGAAAAGGGAAAATAAAACAATTAGGATTGCGGTTGAATGAAAGAGACTCATCTATCCCTGCGTATAAAACAACTCAACATATTTCTAATCGATGTTGGATGTCTTCATCTAGATCAAAGAAGAAAAAAAAATTCAGTTCTATTGCATAATAATACTTACAATTGGTTATATTAAGGTTTATAAATTAAATCTGACTAGATCGACCTCAAAAAAATTAATTTTTTTAAATTTTCACTAATCACAATAAGAATATAAAACTAATCGATCACTAACATAAATATAAAATACTCACTCTTTTATCATATTGGTTTGTCGGAAGTTATAATTGCCCTTAATGCATAAACGGCTTCCCATCTGATATAAGATTATTCTGAAGCTTAATTATAAAATAACACGTACTTATTCGTGTGTGTTTAATTACATAGGGCTGTTAACGTAGAAACTAACAGAAGTATATATATATATACATAATAGATGTAGGTTGGTAGGGTTGTGTGGGTGCATTAATTCAAATAAGATATTCACGTGAAAGAGCGATTATTACGGCTTATTGGTATTATTATTATTATTTATTAGGTAGGAAAAAAAGCGGAAAAGAGAAGGCAGCAGCAAATGCAGTACTGTTTTGGTCCGACAAAGAAGATAGGCCTAAGAGACACAATTCCGGGGCTTTGGCCAGTAATCATGCTTTCCCGCGACCAACCATGAATATAATCATGCATTTATCTTATAACTTTATTCTATTATTAATTGTTATATTTCTTATAGTTAATGGACGTATGCAATGATATAAAAATTAGAGTGAAACCCCTTAAAAACCTATATGATTGAGTGGGGTAATTCTTGCTCGAATTTGACTCGATCGAACTGGTTACTTAAATGAGGGATTATATTAACGTGTTACACTCTGTTGTTGGATTGGTGAAAATTTTATAGAGAATCATGAATCAAATAACAATAATACTGTTAATTCGTCTCACATCGACTAAATACTAAATTACTTACTACTTAATAATATTTTGAACAATTTTCACCTTATTAATTTATTTTTTTAAAAAAACAAGTTAGACTAAACACATACTATCTAACATTATATCACATCAGATTGTATCCAACATTTAAGCTTTAAGTTCTAGATGCTCCAGGTTGATTTTGATTCATTCACCAAGTGCTACAAGTTGATTCCGATTCATTTAAGTTCATTATCCAGATGCTCCAAATTGACTCCGATGTATTTAGGTTTCATGCTCGAGGCGGTGGATATGTAAATTCGATTTATTATTCTCATCAACTACCGCTATTAAGGTGAATTGGGACATACACCGACTAACTAAAAAATATAGTTATTATAGATTGATCAGGTTAGATTCCAACGAATTTGGGGTAAAATTTTAAGAGAAATAGCTGTTTTACGCGAGAATTATGTGAAAGAAATTAAATAGTAGAGCTAGATTTTTGGTTCAGACGAACATGATTATCACACTTCACCTTTTCGTTGATCTTCCCTAATCTTCTTTAGAATCTCGTCAAGAAATTAATTGTCTTCATCATATCCCATTAATGGTGCCCTTATATATTAATTAATTAATATAAACAAAAGTAAAGCAGTTAATCACTTTTGCTAACAATTACAACTAATAACGTCCTCACTACAATAAAATATGCTGCCTCCCAAAAAAGTATAACATATGATTAATTAGTATTTTATTTTGGCTTCAACTTGCCCCTGTTCTAATACGTATATATAGTTAATGATTCGTCTTTCTCAAAGAAGACAAGATTAAGAATGCTCCATTAATACGCAATTAGTCTCCTAATCAGGATGATTAAAATATTATCAAATTAGGGCATCGCTTTTGCCGTTGGTGGTTAATTTGTCAGCTAGATAACGGTAGGCCCGAAAGGGCATAAAGTATGGGGCCACAAACTTTGCTTGTATAACAAAATGAAAATCCAAAAATATGTTAAATCTTTTTTTAAAAAAATTTACACTGCAATACATGTCTGATATTGTATCCATCCGAAACAATATGATAAAATGATAATTTCTAAATATTTTTATGGACGTCTATTCTTATGTATATGATTCATAAATTTTTTTAAAAATATTATTTTATCGTATTATATCGTATCGGGCACTTTATTTAATATTCCTCACATAAAAATTTAAAAAAGAATAATATCAATATATTTATATCTTATCTTGTCTGTATTACCGCATATTATACGTGACAAAACAAAAAATATTGGAAGCAAATTAAGATTTCAGATTTATTTGATTGATAAAGAAAATCTTTTTATATATATACTTGGAAAAAGTGGTTCAATTTTTCTTTGTCGTGTACAATTAGGTCAAAGGAGTTGTTTGACACTTTTCTTTGTCGTGTAAAGGAGTTGTTTGAAAAGCCTGCGGTTCCCACAAAAATAATCATGCTATAATATGACATTCCATATTCAACTCAATTTGACTTGAATTTAATGGAAATCGAGCTATTGTTCTGAATTTTGCTGAGAGCATCTGATCAGAAATGTCACTGATTATGGGAATTAGGTTATTTTTTGATACAGCATGGGAAATTATTTATAATTTACAACTTTGTGCATGAGGTGTTCAATATTTGTTTTCGACTCGAAAGATTATGATGAAAAAGAGGCGACCAACTACATTAACATTTGGATGGCTCAACTAAGGCAAACTCATATAATAATAATAATAAATACCATGACAAAAACTAAACTTTCATTATTTATGAATTATAAATATCCCATTTGTTAAGCTTTATTAATAAATTAAATATATTTTACTTAGAACTTAATATATAAATCTTGCCATAAACTCAGAGTGATAATTTGGTGAAAAGTTGCTATCAAAAGATTGTTATATATAATTTTCTTATAATAAAAATTAAAATATAACTTTTTTTTTGGTTACAGTTAATGGATTAGTGTTTTATAGCCTGAAAATTAATTCGAAGATACAACTAACTATTTCAAGATATTGTTGCATTATAAACAACTAGTAATTTTCTGTACACTCAATGCGTGTGTAACGAAATAATAATTATTATTTGATTTTATTAAAATTAAATTTTGTATATTAATATATATTTTATAATTATTTTTAATTATTAAATTATATAAACAAATGTGACAATATTATGTTAAGAGAAATAATAATTCAAATATAGATTATAGAATATATATGAGGAAAAATGATAAAAAGAATATAAAAAATTATTAAAGAAAAAAGAATTACAATGAAGCGGGAGAAAAGAGGAATTAGCACTTTTTTGGAGTATTAATTGACACGTTGTGTAAACGGTGACGAAAAATAAATAAATAAATAAAAAAGAAAAGAGACCAAGAGTTTATAACACCATATATATCTCTCTTGCTTAATATAATAGTATAGATATAAAAAAAATTATTAATTTCCGGTCATGTACCTATGACACTTCTCTAATATTTTTTTTAAGAGGATTAATGTTGGTTCTTCCACCTAGTCAAATGTTCTCTAATTTTGGTCTTACACATTCAATCCTACGATTTACAATCTTTTAATATATTTGGTCTAAAAGGTAGTTAATTGAAGTTTTAATTCGGCGGTGGAGAATACTATCATTGTTCCATCGTCGGATTGGCTCACCGTCAGATTCTTAGATTTTTTTCGTTGAAATCCGTCCAGATCTGCTGTCATTTTCTCGGATCTACAACCATCTTCTCAGATTTAGAGGAGGTCTGCTCCGCCGCTGGCTTGTTATGGTGCAAAGATTATATACGTCCATTGTTTTTTTTAAGTTATGTTTTCTGTGATACCCCTGTCCCACATCGGGAAAGTATGAGAGTTAAGTTCAGTTTATAAGTTAAAGAGTCCAAGTATAACAAATGGATATCCCTTTTGGGCAGTGGTTTAGGCCAAATTTCAGGTTATACTCGGTGGGCTTGAAGACTTGCGCGCTCGCGTCCAACGGGCCCGTGGACTCGGGGCACGATTCTTTCGAGTCTTTCATGTGGAAGTTTTATTTCTTCCGTGTGGAAGTTTAGTTGCTTTCTTTAAGTTCAATTTTATGTTTTTCCGTGTCTTCCTTACGGAAGTTAAGTCTATTCAGCATGAGGTTCAATTTTATGTTTTTCCGTGTCTTCCTTACGGAAGTTAAGTCTATTCAACATGAGGTTAACTGTGTAGTTCATTCGCTCTCGAAAATTGCACTTCAGCTTGCGTTATTTCGACTTTTACCGCGTTAATTGTACTATGATCTGATGTGATTATATTATATTGTTCTTGCTTTTAATATATATGGTCTCAATTTAAATATTTAACAAATTTGACAATGAACTTTTAATTTCGATCCCGAATCTTAACACTGGTACTTCGGTGGATTCCAACAAATTTAGTAATTTAGGACGCTAACATGAAAATCGTGTATCTCTATAAATTCTTGTATAGGATATATAACTTTAGATTACTAATGCATTCTGAACAACTATATTTCCTAAAACTAAAACCTTTTCTTCTGCTACGCTACAAGAAATTTCAATTTTAACAAAGCAAAATCTACATCCGGACTGTGCTCAAGTTTGGTTAGGATATGAAACATTCATTTCCTTTTCTTTTAGCATGCGTGTTGTATCACAAAATTTCAAGACCACTTTAAAAATGTTCTACAATCTTCAATAATTTGTTCCAAATTATGAATTAAAGTAGGGTTAATTATATTTTCCAATCTAAATTATCATTTTTTTTTTTTTTGTATTTTATTACCTTAACTTTGTAATGTTACTGATTGCTATCTGAAATATGACAAGTCTTGCAGTTTAGTACCTGAAGTATTTTTCTGGTCATTTTAGAAACAATCATGAACACATTTTACCAAAAAAATGGATCTTTTAATCTCAGGATTTTATCTTAATTTGCATCTGCTCTAATTTTATCTCTATAAACTTATTTTTTGGGTGAAAAATATTACTAAATTACCTTTTTTCACCAAAAAAAAAAAAAAATAGATCTTTTAATCGGACGATTTGATTTTAATTTGCATGTGTCCTAACTCCTAATTTTTATCTTTATAAACTTAATTTTTTATTGAAAAGTGTTATTAATTTACATATTAAATCCCCTTTATCATCTCTAATGACAACGTCAGTTGCCCCTCCCCTATTAAATTGAAGGAGTTGGATGTTCCCAACTCTTTGTGTTATTCGAAATGAGCGTAAAAAATCCCATGTATATAAAATCTGATAGAAAACGTTTTCTTAGTTTTGTACAGAGAAAACCTTATGGCAGGTAATTATATTATATGCTCGGGTTCTACGAATTTTCTTTAGAAAAATATTGTTTTTGTATTTATATGCATGGTCTCTTAGTTTTTATACTTTTAATTTTGCCTTAATATTCACAGGATTTCTCAAATAGATCCTAAAATAATTTATTTTAATATGTAATTATTTATCCACTAATTTCTCTTTAATGTATTTTTTCTATCGAACTTTTGATTTATGTCTTTCCTTTCATGTTTTGCTTCCGGATAAGAATTTTTGTGGTATTTATATTCTTCATTTATTTCTTTTATATATCATTTGCAATATTTTCTTTTATATTCTATTATATCTCTTTGCAATTTTTTATTTGTAAATATATTTTTGTCTAATTTTTGCTTTTATTTTCGTGAATAAGGGCAACAAGTGTGACTCAAACAACGCGTGGGGGTTTTTATGTTTATTTTTATAAAACACAGGTTTTTTATGCTAATTTTTTAAACATAGGATTTATCTTGCATTTTCAGTATTTCATAGGGTTTTCCTAGCCATTATCTCTAAATTGAAGTATCAAAATTGAAAATACAGTACAAGATAAGGGAAAATTCTTGGATGAGCCGGGTGTGGGCCCCGATCCCTACACCCGGCTCTAATAGGTGAATAAAAAAATATTTTTTTATTCACCTATTAGAGCCGGGTGTAGGGATCGGGGCCCACACCCGGCTCAGCCAAGAATTTCCCATAAGCGTGTTAAAATCGCAGCAAATCATGTATTAATATTTGACAAATTATGGGACTAATTAATCAAATCTAAATATTTGCGTGATTGAAATAAGAAATTATAATATAATTGTGATGACGTACATATTTGTAATTGAATCTTCAATTTAATTAACTCCCTCGTAAATTTGATATCTTATTAGATTTTTTTTTTTTTTGTACAAATCATATTAGATGGTAGGCTGTGACATGTATAATAATAATGAAATTAATATATAGTTATAGTAACATAATGGTATTCCACATTCAATTTAATCAACTTCCTCGTAAATTTGATATTCATGGTATGGGTAGCCTGTGGGGATATGGAGCAATAAGTTGCTCAAATAAAACTTCGTCACTATCAAATTTCATGTTTTAATTATGTTCTTTTTTTTTTAAATTTCATCCACACATACAAAACAGAAATAATTCAAACCCGTTGAAATCTTTCAACTTTTCGCCTAAGTTCATGAACTAAATCCAGTACACGTAGAATATAATGTTGACATCTGTCATGAATTTATACAGTATAATTTACGTCGGACTAGGAAAAATAGAACCGCTAAATAGGGGAATCCATTTGTATCTTCATAATTAATTAAGTTAATTAATTCTTCATAATTCAGTTACAGTACTTAAGTACTGGGATCTGTTTAACACATTCTAGTGGCGCAGACACTTGTTCTAAACTATTCTTCAGCCCTCCTTTGTGGGAACTCTTCGACCTAAAGGCCATATAAGAATCACAATTCCTTAATTATGTAACTATTATATATTTGATTGTCCGAAGCTACAAAACCTTAATTTTTACCAAAAAGAAAAACATAATTTACATAATCTAAAATTACGTACGTAGAGATTCAATCGTGGGAAAAATCCGGCGTTAATTTTGGGCCTGATTTCTTGAATTGCATGTGGACGTACCCTTTTTACTTTTATACCATTTTCTTCATAAGTGTAGCTGCAAAAGTAGTATAATTAAATTCAATAATATTTATAATACTTTAATTACTCCCTCCTCACTTCTAGCTATATATATATATATCTCATTGCCACACAGTCCTCTTCTCCAAACCAGATTAAACCTTCATATATCTATATTAAATTAATTATAATTATATCAAATAAATTATGGCTCCAACTGCAGACAATGTTGTAGTTTCACAGATGAAGCTTGAGAGGATGCTGAGCATGAAAGGAGGCAAAGGAGAAGGAAGCTATGTCAACAACTCTCAGGCCCAGGTAATTAATTAATTTAATTTGTGATAATATTGTGAATTTCATGAATTATTATTTCAGTTTTCATGATTCTTTTTTTTTCTTGTTTTTCCAGGCGAAACATGCTCGATCAATGCTTCATCTCCTGAAGGAGACCCTCGACGGCGTGCGGCTAAGCTCGGCGGAGGCGCCGTTCGTGGTGGCGGACCTGGGTTGCTCCTGCGGCAGCAACACCATATACATGGTGGATGTCATCGTCAAGCACATGACGGAGCGGTACGAGGCGGCGGGGGCTGAGACGCCGGAGTTCTCGGCCTTCTTCTCGGATCTGCCGTCGAATGACTTCAACACCCTTTTTCAACTCCTCCCGCCCTACTACGGCGGAGCAAGCATGGAGGAGTGCCTGGCTTCCGACAACCACCGGTCGTACTTCGCCGCCGGAGTTCCCGGAAGCTTTTACCGACGAATTTTTCCGGCGAGGTCTGTGGATGTGTTCTATTCTGCCTTCTCTCTGCACTGGCTGTCTCAGGTACGGCGGCTTCTGCTCCGGAAATGTCTATTATCAACTTTACTATTTTTAGAACTATCACTGGCTAATCTGATCTACGAATAACAAAATTTACGAAATATATGTAACTATATCTTGTTTGATCGATCGATCAGAAGATCTTACATAATATTAATTAATGTATTTTGATTTATAAAATATATCATCTTTAATGCATGTATGGGTGGTTGTTAGGACTTGTGTGGAGGGGATAACACGTTTTAACCCAGTCAACATGATAATGGATATTTTAAATACTTTACTTATTTTTCTATATAAAATTTCAATTAATAACTAATAAAATGTTTAAAAACTTTGGCAATTTCACCAAAACACTTCAATTAGTGCCAAACATTAGTGAAGAGGACAAACTAAATGCAAGTAAATGAAAAGTTGCAAATTTCTAGCCGGAATTCATTCAGTCAAATCGAAATAATAATCAAGAAGAGACTGTTATGTACAGGCTCTCGTGTGTGGTTGCTGTATGTTTTTCTTGAAAAATACATAGTCAATCAGATAATATCACAATAAGTACATATAATTAGTTGAAGTTATCGTTTCAGCTGAGGACAAGGCATGTCGATAGTCAATCAATGTGCTCATAATATTGTCTAGCTTATATATAGATGGGTATACATAGTTATGATGAAGTTGGGGCCTGACCCGGGCCGGCCTGCTGATGGTACAGGTCCCGGAAACGGTGTTGGACAAGAGATCAACGGCGTACAACAAGGGAAGAATATTCATCCACGGTGCAGGTGAGAGCACAGCAAATGCATACAGAAAACAATTCCAGAGTGATTTAGCAGGGTTTCTGAGATCAAGATCCAAGGAGATGAAGAGAGGAGGATCCATGTTCCTCGTTTGTTTGGGTCGGACTTGTTCGGACCCGACTGATCAAGGCGGGGCGGGTCTTCTCTTTGGCACCCATTTTCAGGATGCTTGGGATGATCTCGTCCAAGAGGTAATTCATTTCAACTTTAATTTCATAATTAACTCTTTCACTATACAATTTCATAAAAATATAATATATCATTTGATGATTTTCAAGTGTATTAATTAGTCTTAGATGTGGCTAATTCAGAGAATAATTTATTATTTCTTTTATAACAGCATAATAAGTGATCATAATATTTTTATTTTTGGTGAGAAAAGTTCGTGAAAAAATATGAAATTAATTATATATATTGTTGTTGTTAAAGTTAAACGCTAGACCAACACTAGGTCACAAGGAAATTCTTTTTACAAGTATTTATAAGTAGATAAAAGTTATGATTGTCTAGCTAATTAGTATTAGTAGCGACAATTATTAGCAATTATTTTGGTTTTATTACCTAACTTTCATAAATTATTCTTCCTTTAAAGCGCGGCACCAAATATAATACGATCTACACATATGTAAATAATTTATTTGTTTAGAGTACTTCGAAAAGAATCTATTATTTCTTCATTATAAGTTAAAGTTAATTATTTAATTAAGAAGCACAAACTCTTATAAGTCAGCATTGAATTTGCAATCCAATTATCAAGTCAAAACAATTTGTCATCATGTCGGAACCCATGTGTACCACCAGACATGATTAAAACTTGTTTGTCTTCGCGGCGCCGTTGCTGCACAAAACTAGTTAAATTGATTGACCATTTTGCCTACCTAAAATCATATTGCTGCCATTTCAATTGAGCTTATCCAATATGAGGTAGAAAATCAACTTATAAGACAAGTGGTTAAAAATTTTCCAAGATTACTAAAGTATTTGTAAATTTATCATGAAATAAATGGGATATGTAAACTTGGTTAGAAGCATTAATTTATTTTTAAATAGTTATTTTAATTATTATCGTATTAATTAAAAAATTATTATTGTGAATATATTATTTTAGTTGTGATGATATATTATGTAGTATTAGTGAAAGAAATTAGAAGTTTTCGTGCTCCTAACTTCAATATTATGCTTATACGTATGCGATCGCTTTGATTTTGGGGGTCCCGACTCGTCTCGTGTTCGAAAGTGCTTAATTTTATCTTGATAATAAGTTGTGTTAATGTAAAGTAACATAATTACAGGGCCTAATCAGTAGTGAGAAACGCGATAGCTTCAACATCCCAGTTTACGCGGCGAGCCTAGAGGACTTCAAGGAGGTGGTGGATGCCGACGGGTCATTCGTCGTTAACAAGCTCGATGTATTTAGAGGCGGGAGCCCTCTGGTGGTCAACCGCCCCGACGATGCAGCAGAGATTGGCCGTGCGCTGGCCAACAGTTGCCGGAGTGTTAGTGGTGTCTTAGTTGATGCACACATAGGCGATCAGCTCAGCGACGAGCTGTTCTCACGAGTCGCGAGCCGAGCTGCGAGCCAAGCCGAAGAGTTGTTGGAGCAGCTTCAGTTCTTTCACATCGTTGCATCCCTTTCTTTAGCTTAATTATAATGATTAAAAAAATGTAAAAGAACTAAGAAAAAGGAAAAAGAAATCGGAATTAATAATCGTAGGAAAGGGAAACGGGAATTGACTTGTTTAATTCTCACTTTTATTGTGTTTTTCCCTATGTTTCTTATGCGTGGGATCGATTGCTGAAATTATAGATGTTGTAGTTTGTCGTCGATTTATATATTTTTGGTGTTTAGATTCAGTAGAAATGTAAAAAACTGCCTACTAAAAAAGTCTATATATATATATTTTTTGTTTTGTTTTATTTTACATTCAGATTATTTTTTTTTTTTCAAGTTAAAAAAGATAATATTATTAATAGTCAAATTTTTTTTTAAGGCACAGCCCAAGTGGCCTTATTAATTAGCCAATTTGGACAAGCGAATATATGAAAATGTGAAAATAATAAGATTAATATTGAAACCTAAGCAATTCTAAACTGTGTTTAATTTATAGTCAGTGACGCTAGGCAAACCTTAAATGGAGACTTTCAGATGAAAGACACATTCTCTTTAACAAAAAGACTAACTCTCATACAAATGACAAAACTCTCTCACGAAAATGAAAACAAAAATAAAAAGCTAAAATTAAGAGTGTCATGACAATGGCCAACGGTCAGTTGTTAACAGGGATAAAGAAATGCCGATGCAATACAGAGACTTGGAAGGATAAGTAGCAAAAGAGATGATGGTAGTGACCGTGAGCTACACTCATGATAATAGTGTGAAAATTTCAATGGCGCTAAGTGACGAACGAGGCTATGCCTTACGGAGTTACGGTTTACTATACATAGAGAAGTATTTGGCTGTCACATTTTATTGTCAAGGTTGATCAATTAACAAGTTATACAGTTGAGTGTTTTATTCCCAAGGAAAATGATAAGTTAATTTAATCATACTTTCAATATTAAAAGAAAAAACTTTTTGAAAAGAACTAAATGCACTAATTATTTCCCAAATAAACTTATATATGAAAAAATTATAATGGGATAAGACAATTGATTAACAATATAGTTTTCACAATATAAGGAACCAAAATTGAAGTAAATTAAAACAAAGAACCAAAACCCACAAAACAGAATAATTTAGGAATGATCTCTTCTACTATTTAGCCCATCTTGATCCCATAATCCAGACAGGGACATAACGTATACAAATGTTGATGGAAGAGAACACTGAACTCACTTCCCTTTGTCTTTTTTCAGTTTCTGTAGTTATAAATGTTATGATTGTGTCTGTAGCCAGAATTGTAACAGCAAACAATGGAGTTTCCTTTTCAAGCTGTATGTCTTTGTATAATGGAACTTGGATTGTGGGCAGGACTTGTCTAGTTGTCTTGGCCTTTTTTCCAGTACATTTTGTCATTTATTTCCTGTCTCCATCATTGGTTCTTCAATTAATGAGGCACTTCTTCATTAAATTGATTTAATTTCTGTAGCCCATCAAGAATACTAGATAGATACATGTCTCATTGCACTAATAATTTGACACGATATATGTTGTGTCAATTTTTATGTTAAAGAAAGCTGAAAAGGATGAAGGGGGACGATCTAATCGATCAAAAGCTGCTGGAAAAGCATGAACTGTTATTTGGTAGTGCTTGATGTTTATCGACAGATTCGGGATTTCACGCTTTTACTAATTAGCGTGCATGCAGTTGCATGCTTTGCCCCCGTTGAGAATTAAGCCAACATAAAATTAGATGCCTAGTTGTGAATTTTGATTAACATAAGAATGTGATGATGGTCGACGAATTATCCTTATACTCATGCTCGGCCTAATACATAAGTGTGAAAGTTTATGTTCGGCCTAATAAATGAGTATAAGTGTGAAAGTCTGTACTCACCCTAACTCACCTAAAAAAACTAACTGATGAGATAAGGATTGTCTTGCATTTATTAACTAGCACATGAGTTAATCTTTTTCCAACATGGAATGTTAACCATAAGTGACAGAGGTTGTGGGGAATTCGGTCGGTGGTGATCTCTTAACTTTAAAAATTAATCCTTATTTGTTTGAAGAATTTTATTCTTAAGTTTTTAGAATTTTGCACGAAAAAATAAGCTTGTTGTAATAGGCCATGGTTTTATTTGTTTGGACGTATAAGGAAGATATATGAATTCTTTTGCGAGCGAACTAGGTGTTATACCTAATTGGGCCTTCAGTATTTTTAAAACCGGATTGGATATAGAACTAAAAGCCTTAGTGGCACTGGTTATTGGACTCATTTGATCGGTTCAATCACTATGTTTGAGCTGAATATAATTAGAATAATTAAGCCTTAATTATTTAAATTATAGAATAATACTAGTTATAACTTATAAAAGTTATATACACCATACCTCCTGTGTCAGGTGAAATGGGCAAAAACAAACCCCATGTTATAAAAATTAACACAAAAAACTCTGTGTTTTCAAAATATTTGCATTGCGAACTCTGAAAATTTTTGGTATTGGATACATGCTAAAAGTGCGACTGAACACTAATTTTCTTTATTTATTGGACATGAAATGACTTATTTACCTTTTATATTCTGATATATATCATCTCATCTTTCTCTATATACTCCTTTTTATAATTGTTTGTAGGGTTCTTCATACAATTTTTATTTTGAATAGGGTCTCTGTGCATATAAAAAATTATTCAACATATACTTGTTTATAGGGTTCTTTATGTAATTTTATTTTGTACAGAGTCTCGCTGTATATAAAAAAGTATTGAACAATATATAGAGATGTGAGATGATGTATATCAAAATATAAAAGGGTAATTATTCATTTTGCATCCAATAAATAGAGAAAATTAGTGTTCTAGCCGTGCTTTTAGCGCATGTCCGACACCAGAATTTTTCAGGGTTCACCATGCAAATATTTTGAAAACACAAGGTTTCTTGTATTAATTTTTGTAACATAAGATTTTTTTTGCCCATTTCACCTTATACAGGGGTGAAATATGTAAATAACCCTAACTTATAACAAAGCTGGTGGACCCCGGTGCGTGCACCCACCATTTTTTTTGGCACGAGATACAATTATTTTGAAACCACTGAGATTAGGAGACCTCAAAGGGGAAATTCTTGCATGCATCGGTGTGGACCCCGGTGCGTGCACCCACCATTTTTTTAATGATAAATTATTTTATTTTTTAATTTTTGAATTTTTTTTTTGCCTTTTATTCAATTTTTTAAAATAAAAAAAGGGATGCGTGCATGCACCAGGTGCATGCAAGAATTTTCCACCTCAAAGCATTGGTTCGGAGGACTGTTGCGTTATTAGTGCTTCAAGAAATGTTCAGTCAACCTAAAAATTGTCTGGGCTAAGAGTTTGGATTAATTTTTTGAAATCAAGATGCCCATGAAGCTTATAAATACTTGAAGAGCTACACCAAATCAAGCGTCTTCACCACAAATCTATGTTTTAGCTTTCAGTTATAGTTTAGATTAGTTTGTTAGCTTCCAACTTCAAGTCTTTGGTTTTCATTTAATTTTATAATAGTCTTTTTAGTTTTTGTTATTCTTATTAGTTTCGTAAGAATTGTTTTTTTAGTACTGAATCAGACGAGTTGGGAATTTTAAAAAAAACATCCTTGCAATTATTTCTTTTTAAACTTAAGTTTTTTTGAGTTTTTTTTTATGACTACACTTTGTACACCAACTTTACAAATAACCATTAAAAGCAGCATTGTAGTCGTTTATCTCGAATCCCTACCAACACCAAATTAGGCAAAAATCTTTAAAGCACGCTTAGTGGGACAACCAACAACTTACGGAGTGAAAAATCCAAAAAAAAAAAAAAAAAAAAAAAAAAATTCTATCAAGAAACTTGATGATTTCATGGTTGAAGGACATAGAAAAAAATGCTAACACTTAAGAGAATGAATCTGATGATGAGTTGATAAAAAAAAAATAAAAAATAATCTGATGATGAGTTGGCAAACAACAAACCAGCGAGGATGAATTGGCCAAACAACAGACCATCAGGAAATAAATCCCCTCTTCGTTATAAGTTGAATCCTAATAAAAAATAACTTTATGCAGAGGGTGAATTTGGTAAGAACATCAAAATAAAAGGAGTTATCTGATGGGATCTGATCTGAGGTGTCACACTCGAACACTTAAAATTTATAAAAGTGAGGAAGCGAAGACGTAATACACCGGACGGTGTGGGATCTACCTGCTAGGCACAAACACAAGCAAAGCATGAGAAGGCCAAGCTGGGAAAATGAGGGGTGAGACCCGGTTTGGCTCTCCGACACTCAAGTCAGTAAAAGAGTTTCAGGTGAGTGTGGAGGAGAAAGATGAAGCAGAGTTCAAGTATGAAAAGCCTGCATACAGAAGAGGATGATCTCTGAATATTTATAGTTGAGGGTGAGGATCCTTTGATAATTCTACTGAAGTCAGGTATGGGTGGGGCGTTGCCCTAGATACGTGGTCCAATGAGGGGTGTCTGGCAAGGTGCACCTGCAAGCCGTAAAAAGGTAGGCGAAAAGCAGTAGTGGTAGGTATGCGTCCTTGTACCATTTATCAGAGAGCACTACTGGGTTGTTACCGAGGGCGGAGCACGCTCGATATATGGGAGAATTGGGCTCCCAGATGTGAGGGTGGATGCATAATCTGAGGGAATTATACAAAGGGGAAAATCTCGCCTTTATGATATCGAGGGCGATCCCGAGGGTCCAAGATTCACTGTTTGGCCTCAACCGCTCGACGAGAGAGCTGAGGTTTCCACTCGAGGAGAGGGCTGAGACTCCCCATGTGCAGAAGCAACCCACTTCGAGGGGACCTTGGGGTGTCATGGTGTCAAGCCTTTATTGGGCCACGTGTCGTGGCGTGGCTTGGTCGTATTTTGGTCTTTTCATTTTGATATTTCATTCATTTAAGATGCAGTACAACACTTAATCCGTTTACAGTGGGAAGATTAGCCCGGATCGCAAATTAAGTGAATCGGGTCGGCTGAAATTAGTTTCACATATCAAACGCCCCCTTACTTAACTAGGTTGGAAAGTAGAGTGTTAGGTATTCAGCAACTTATTTTCTTGTGTTTACTTTACTAGATTAAAACCCCAAGGTTGTATTCAAAGCCCAAGAGTAAAATGGAAAATAACAAGCTATATAGCAACTCCTTGAGGAGTTGTTAAATAACTTGTCCTTTGGGGACTATACGTAATAAATTTGAAAAAAATAATATTACATAATTAACATTTTCTAAATAAATTGGGTATATTTAACAAATTTTTTTATATAATTAGATACAAACCGAAAGTAAACTAAATTTGGAATAAAAAAACAATTCCTAAAAATGGAAACATATATATTTTTTCAAAAATTGAATATATAAATATAGAATATAATTATCCAGAAATATAACTTAAATATAGTAATATAACTTAATTTATATATAAATTTATTAAAATATAATTATCCATAAATATAATAATTTATAATATATATATATATATATATATTTTAATAGAGTTAACTGCACCAAACCCCCTGTGTTTTTTCCAATTTGCAGAAAAAAACCCTCTGTTATAAAAATTAGTTCAAAAAACCTTATGTTATTTTATTTTTTGCACATCGCCCCCTTAGTCCATTTGGTCAACTATTAAATCTTTTAACCCTAAAATACCCTTATTTTATATATTAAAATAATATTAAAAATATAAATATTTAATATATTAAGAATAAAAATATTATAATTATATATTTTTTAAAAATATACATATTTAATATATACATATTATATTAAAATATAAAAAATATATAAATATTAAAAATCATTTTTAATAGTTTTTAAATATATATTAAAATATAGATATAAATGAATAATTATTTTTAAAAATATTATTAATAAATAAAAATATACATAGATATGATTTATATATTTTCATTAAAAAATATTATTTATATATATATATATATATATACACACACACAAATACTTATACATATATATACTAAATAAATATATACATAATACAATATACAATATTTTATATTTATATATTATATTATATGCTTATAATGTATTTCTATTATTTAAAATATTATTAATAAATAAAAATGTACATAAATATTATTTATATATTTTCATTAAAAAATATATTATTTATATATGTATATACAATTACTTTTTTTTTTATATATATATACAATTACTTATACATATATATTAAATAAATATATACATAATACAATATACAATATTTTATATTTATATATTATATTATTGTAGTATATGTGTGTATAATGTATTTTTATTATTATATATACTATATTATATAATTATAAAAATCTGCCCCCCCCCCCCCCCCTCCCCAAAACCTGTGCACACCAGCAGCCCCGCCTTCTTCCCCTTCCTCCTTCCCCGCAACGATTCAGCTACAGCCCCACTCCCCCCTTTCATTCTCCTTCCACAGCGAGCGGCGGCGGGATTTTCTTTCTCCTTCCCATATCCGCCGCCGACGCCCGCCTTCCCTCCTTTACCAGAAACACTCTGCCACCGCCGACCCCCACCCCTCCCCCAATTCTCCTTCACCACTCAGATCCAGCACGCCAACACACCCCACCAGCCCTGCAATTCAGTGCCGCCGGAGATGCCGACGAAGATGATGGATCCGGTGGCGATGACGGTTATGCCGGCGGTGATGGAGCCGCATATATATGTTATGTTCATTATGCCGGATGTTTGTTGTTCACTTCGATGGTGACGGTGGACTTAAATGGTTGGTTGATGGCGGCGGAGATGGTAGTATTGGTTGGGCGTGGTGGGTGGGGAGGGATGGCGGCGGTGGTAGACTGGTGGTGGGAGTTTTGGTGGTGGTGGTCATGGCCGATGGCCTTGCTGGCGTTGGGCTGGGTTTTTTCTTTTTATTTTATTTATATTATATAAATAAAATTATATAATATATATATATATATATATATAATATAATATAATATTTTTATGTTATATATACACACACATATATATTAAGGGCAATATTGGCATTTCACCACAAAAAACCTATTTTTAAACGCAGTCAACGCGCGTGTGGGGCACACAACGCGCTTTTGCAAACTTTTATAAAACACAGGGTTGTTTCGATGATTTTCCATATGTCGGGGTCTTTTCTACTCTTTTCGCCTAACACGAGGTAGATTTCGGCAATTTACCCTTTTTTAATATAATAACACCTTTATTATGCATTTATTACACAATTAAGTTATCTGAACTGAGATTTGTTACTTTCTCCGCATGTATGTTCTCAATCTCACCTTTCCCTTTCTATCATTTTCTGTTTCTCGTTCGATTCAATTCCATAGAAGTACCGTTCCTCAATCTTCATCAAATTCGATTCTTATTAAAATCTTCGTCGACCCAATATATGGAATCAGATCATTAATGAAGAACAAATGCATGCAGAAACACGTATACCTGCAATGTATGTTTATGCATATGGACATAGAGACGCTGCCTGAGGGCTGAGCGTAAAAATCGCCACCACCAATCGCCGCCCGATGAAAGAACGAAAAACTTGCATTTGCCTCCTATCCGTCGCCGCGGTTATACTCGTATTAGGTCTGTTATGCCTCATCCTCAGCCTCACAATTTTCAAGCCCAAGCCTCCCACCACCGCCGTCGATTCCATCACCGTCGTGGATCTGAGTTTCTCCATGGACGCCAAATTCCGCGTCCATATGAATCTCACCTTCGACATCGGCGTCACCGTCAATAACCCTAATCATTTCGGCTTCACGTACAGCAATAGCACAACTTTTCTCAAATACAGGGGCAACGACGTCGGAAGAGTCCCAATCCCTGCCGGCGAGATCCGCCCACTCGCCACCAGTGATTTGAACCTTACGATGGCATTAATGGCGGATCGGATGCTGTCAGATTCAAATTTGTATTCTGATGTGATCTCCGGCGTGACCCATTTTGAGATCTCGGTGAGAGTTTCGGGGAAGGTTCGCATCGTGTTCGTTGATGTTCACGTGGTCGCTAACTCTACTTGTGAATTGGAAATCCATTTGGCAACGAAGAAGGTTACGAAGAAAACATGTCATGATAAGGTTGAGTTGTAGCTTTCTTGCATGTTACGGATATGGATTACTACTTCCGTACTTCGTATATCTGGTGAAGTGGTAATTAAACTATTCGACCTAAGATCTCTTAATTCATATTCTTCTAAGGGTGTAATGTAATTTTCTCTATATAATTCCTAAATTGAGGAGTATATTTCCAAAAGCACAAATCAAAATAATAAAATATGAATATGAAACGGGAGATCTTAAACCAGAACGATGATAGGAGCTCGCCTCGTTGTGCATTTAAATAAAGGACATTTTGCATATTCGGCCTAAATTGTTATTAATTTAGGCTTTTTATCTATAATGTACTTTTTGCCCTTAATTACTATCAATTTCATTTTTATACTGCAAAAACTGATTTCAAATATATTTCTTCCCTGTTTACTTTGTTTGTAATCATTATTTATCTTCTTCAACCATAAATGGAATAGCAAACTACCTTTATTAAAATAAAGTTAAATGGATGATATAACTCTTGTAATTCTTTTTCACAATGAGAACATAGATTAATACGTAAAATTGTAAAAATCATCCAATAACTTATACTTTTTCATTTTAAATTCAACAGGAAACTAATTTAATGTAATTAATAATTTTTAGAAATAATCCAACTATTATAAAATAATTAATAGGGATCCAATCATAATATTTAAAATTTCAAAAGGTGCTAAATGTAATTAATTCTAAATAATTGACCAAAATTAAAAAACAAAAAAAAAAAAAACAGAACCCACACTAGCAGACAAATCCATCAATCAAGAAAACACAAAACAAACATACCTAAATTATAGTTGCCGGAAAGAAGAGTAAGGAGTCCTTTCTCATCTGGTTCGTAGTCTCTCCAGTGTAGAAACGATAGTTAAACTGATGTATGAAGTGTTCTTGTTCATCCAAGAAGGGGCATTCATGCTGGTTTCCATCAATACTGTTGGACTACAAACATTGAAGGAAACAGCCCATTTTTTTTAGCAACTTACCCGGCCCACTATTATACCCAAATAAATATTGAATTGAACAGACTAAATAAATCACTATCCATATGCCACTAATCACAACCCAATGGCTTCAAATAAGCCCATGTAAATTATTTCTTTCAGGTACTTTTGTTTTTTTTTTACTTTACCGTGATTTATTTTTCCCTTTTACTGCCATTTCCCCCCCAAATCGTCTCCTCAATTTCTCTGCATCACATCAGCTGCTGCTCGCGGTGAGCTTCCTCCGCCGGTGACTCGCTTCAACGGTTAGCATTTTTCCTGACCGGTTTTTGTTTAATCCAAACCGAAACGGGTTTTCGCCGATTGCACACCCACTACTCGATTTGAAACTTGAATATCTTTTTTCAGTTATTCTCATCACCGCGCAGACCCCGCACCCACCCAATCCTCTGCCGGCATCCGCCGCAGCCTCCACCTTGTGAGCTTGGTCCCCGTCCCACCATCGCTTCGACACTCTTTTTGTAGGTACCTCGTCCACCCCACCAAAACTCAAACCCTAATTGTTAAATTTCCCCAATTGTGTCCGTGCATTCCTTTTTATAAGCAAGGGAATTGAAAGTTGCTATGGTATCAACAATTCTATTAACCCTGTTGTCTACTTATTGAGCTAGAATCGGAAAATTTGAAAGAATAAAGAATTTGAAGATGAGCATAGTACCGAAGGAAACAATAGAGGTCATCGCGCAGAGCATAGGCGTCAATAACCTATCCCCCGATGTATTGCCTGCTCTTGCTGCCGATGTAGAGTACCGTGTTCGCGAAATCATGCAGGTTGCGCTTTTTTCCAATTTGAAGCAACTATCTTGCTTTTGAAAGCTATTGTCTTGTGCCATACGGTTTATGCGTGTGCGTGTGAACCTCTGTATATGCTTGCTTTGTTATAGGAAGCTATAAAATGCATGCGGCATTCACGAAGAACTACTCTAACTACGGACGATGTGGACAGTGCACTTACCTTAAGAAATGTCGAGGTACTTTTTTTAACAATTTTAAAAGAATGGTATTTGTTTTTGTTTTGGTTTAATCATGTGTCAAATTTTCCCTAAATATACATGGGGAAGTTGCTGTGGTAGCATGATATGTAATTTTTTCAATTCTATGTGCAATATGTATGTTGTTGGTTGCTGATGATTATGTATAATCATCCAGCCAATATATGGATTCGCATCGGGGGACCCGTTAAGGTTCAAAAGAGCTGCAGGACACAAGGATTTGTTTTTTATTGAAGAAAAGGATGTAGAATTCAAGGAGGTATGCTATTTGAACTATATGTTTCCTGAAATTTCAGTTTGCAGCAGTAGGTCAGTTAATTGAATATTTTGGCTTGATATATAATAGGTGATTGAAGCTCCTCTACCTAAGGCCCCATTGGACCCCGCTGTGGTTGCTCATTGGCTAGCTATTGAAGGAGTTCAACCTGCTATCCCAGAAAATCCTCCTCCTGAAGCTCTTCAAAGTATGCACGATCATGCCTAATATATCTCAATGCTAGATCAGACAAACTGTTCATATATTTGAGTGATAGTAACTTTTTACTTATCATGCTTTGGGGACAAGTTCTGTTTTTCTTTTAACTCATTTGACTGCTGTAAGTTCCTAACTTGTGTTAGATTCGATGCATATGTATTGTACCCAGTATTTCTAAGTGTGCCCGTAGGATTCTTTATAACTTTTTAGTTTTGAAGGATACTTCCATAAAATGATGAATTCTTTTGTATGGCAGTGCTTTCTTTGCCTTCTGACAACAGAAAGACTGAATTCAAAGAGGATGGATTACCTGTTGACATTAAATTACCTATTAAGCATGTACTTTCACGAGAACTTCAGGTACGCACTGACAATTTTTGTTCTTTCTTTCTGCCATCAAAGATCACATTACAGATAATCGTTTTTTGGTTGGTATTGCAGCTTTACTTTGAGAAGATCACTGAGTTGACTGTGAGTAGATCAGAGTCCCCTCTGTTTAAAGAAGCCCTAGTGAGCTTGGCTACTGACTCCGGGATTCATCCCTTAGTTCCTTATTTTACGTTTTTTGTTGCCGATGAGGTAAGTACGAGTGATTTTCTGATCCAGAACGATAACAGTACGTGGTGATGAACATCAATCTGTAAAATTGGCAGGTCTCCCGAAATCTGAATAATTTCTCTCTCCTTTTTGCTTTGATGCGCCTTGTCTGGAGCCTCCTTCGAAATCCACATATACACGTTGAGCCATATGTAAGTTATTTTTGCTTTTGTTCCTGTTCTGGTTTCCTTTCTGTGGTTGTGGGTTCTCTATTGTACTTCGCTTCTATCACGATCTAGTCTACTTCATTATCTAGTTTACTGGTGATCTTATAAACAGTCTGGTGACTCGTCTAATTCTCTTATGGTGTGCTGTTGGTGATTAGTTGTTTGCTTGTTGAAAGTCTACCCTTATCCTTCAACTTTTGTAAAATCAAGCAATTACTTGGATCAATTACTAATGCCACGTCGGTTATGATCATATAAAATGAAAATCAAATTTATTAGTCATAACTATGACTTATCATTGGGCTGAAAGGTATCTGCTATAAAATTTTCCAAGTCGTAATTGACCTTGATTAAATATCCAGTCTCCTGTCAAATAAAATTAGTTTAAGTGAATCTTGAATTGTCAAATCTCTTTCAATTCGAAGGATATAATTTCTAATGTATGGCTTCTAATTCTAATTAGCTGCACCAATTAATGCCCTCGGTGATGACATGCCTGGTTGCCAAAAGATTAGGAAATAAGTTCTCAGACAACCATTGGGACCTTAGGAATTTCACGGCAAATCTGGTTGCCTCGATATGCAAGAGGTAGGATTCTTCATATTTACTTGGTACCACATATTTCACCAATTAAATGACTTATTGGCTTTCTTTAATTTATCTGATAGAAGTGTAGGCATATCCTATGACTTCAGGACCCTCTTGATTATAGATCTGAATCTAAACTTAAAAATAGTGTCACTTTATGTTGAACCATTGCAGATTTGGCCATGTCTATCATAATCTCCAGCCACGTGTGACCAGGACATTACTGCATGCTTTTATGGATCCATCCAAAGCTCTCCCTCAACATTATGGTGCTATTCAAGGGCTAGCAGCCCTTGGGCCTAATGTGGTACTTCCTCTTGCTCTCTTATATATATATGTGTGTGTGCCAAATGCACATTCACATTCATACACTTTGTCCTTATATTCATCATATATAGTTGGGATAAACTGTACTCAAAATATTGGCCAGGTTCGGTTGCTAGTGCTACCAAATCTCGAGCCTTATTTGCGGCTTTTGGAGCCGGAAATGCAACTAGAGAAGCAAAAGAATGAAATGAAGAGACATGAAGCCTGGCTTGTGTATGGGGCCTTAATAGTAAGATTTGCTCTATGTCAATGTCCTCGAGATGTTAGCAATCCATTTTACTATGATCACAAGTCCTAGATTCATCTGTTTTTTCCCATGCTTGAACTTGGACAATCTTATGTTGTGCTCAATAAATAGTCTTCTTTTGGCACGCTTACACATGAAAAACTTCCTCTGTGGCATTATTGGTTTTCTTAAGAGAATTTGAAGATATTCAAGTTTTCACATACTATTCTTATTGTCAGAATTTTGTGTGACATGTTATCTACACAGCATGCAGTTCATTGCTATACGAATTACTTTTATATAAATTGATGAGCTAGATGCCTGGAGAAGTGGAAGTTCTGATTACTGCTAACGAAGATCAGTTTAATATTCTCGGGTGGAATTAGAACAGCTTGATGCAGTATTACTTCCCACACTGTACCACAAAAGTCTTGAGAGTGTCACCAGTAGCTGTTCTTTTTTGATAATATTTACATGGTTTCTTCATGCTTAGTTCCAATGAATCTCACTGAAGAGATGCTTGCAGCGTGCAGCTGGATTGTGTATGCGTGATCGGCTGAAGATGCTGCCTTCACTGCCATCTCCCCCAGCACGCACTGTTTGGAAGACTAATGCCAAAGTCCTGACTACAAGTATGATTCTATTACCCTTTCTTGGCGTCTAAGTTGACTAATTTCAAATTGTTATACCTTTTGATGTTACTCATCTCAATTTGTGCAATGATAGTCATAATTTTGGAAATAAACCCACACTAAATGAATTTCTCACCAGAACATTTATAATTAAGTGTGAGATGATTAATAGGCAGATCAAATAGATATTTCAGGGACAAACCCTTGAATCATTCTGAATGCTTTTATCTGTTTTCAACATGTTAAAGATAAACGTAAAGCCAGTATGGACAACATGGCGCACCAGCCACCGCTTAAGAAATTAGCAACAGAGAGTTCCGTGGGTGTAATGCCTGCAAACTCAACAATGGCTGATATGACCGGAGCTAGCAGTGGATACTCAACAGAATCAAATTTGCAATCATCAAGGCCTCTAACAAATAACAATAATATGGCCGGTTCAAGTGGCAGAAAAGAGATTGCTGTTGGTCAAGGGTTGAAAACATCAGGTGGATTTGATCAGGCATGGAAGGAAGATGTGGATGCAGGGCAGTTGATGCCCTTGTTGTATGAGTATTTTGGTGAGAGCATGTTGTCATTTGTACCTTCCCCTGAAGCATTTTTATTCTTGTGAAACTTCGAACTTTGTATTAAATCTTTAATTTCCTTTACTCAAACTTTACGCGTATTTTGGTTAGTTGTCTGTGAATGGTACCCTTTCTTATGCTCTTTGGGAATGATTACCTGTTGGCTGAACTAGTTTTACATGCACTCCTTTCAAAAATATAAATAAATGAAATGAAACACGAGTATATAGCAAAATTATTTTGAGAAATGGACCAGAAACTTTTAGTTAGAGCGTTTCGCTTAGAGTGCTTATTGGGGGCTTCTGATATTTCCTCTATTTCGTTCCTTACAAGACTACAGTTTCAGAAGCACATCTCTTCTTGACTGCAGAGGTTGATGTGCAATGCAGTATAAGAAGTATACTTATTCTATTGGGAGCCCGTTTGATATATGAGATTAGGCCCATCAAGCCCAGTTAATCCCCTTCAGTTTCATGTTTGATATGTAAGATTAAAATGGCTTGACCCGTTAAAGTTAATCTGTGACCCGCCTTAATCTTGGCACTATTCACAGATTAACTCCGCTACTGCATCTTAGGGGGGGGGGGGGGGGGGGGGGTTGTGAGATTACATGAGACTAAATTCAGTTTGAAGTTTTCGAGGCAAGCTTGGCCACTTTTGCCCTCCACATCGCGCGCTGAAAATTCAGTTTTCCCCCCATTCTTAGAGTTACATACACAGCGGCTAGGGTTTTCCAATCCTGCAGTTGATATCATCTTCGCAAAAGGTAAATCTTTATCATACCGATTCTTGATTACATTCTTTTCCAATTTTTTGTTTGAACACTGGTATTAAACTCTTGTTCCGAAAATTATTGTAGCGGAGGGTTTGTAATAAATTTGTGTTTGTCTTTAATTTGACTTGCACTTATCTCCGTCGGTTTACATTGTGTAGCAGAGTGGCTGGGTGATTACAGTTTTCCAACTACACAACTTCGTTCCTACGTTGAGGTATTGAATGATTCTTTTTAACTTACAAAATTTAGCTTGCCAATCCCCTTAGGCAGAGTTCGAGCATGGGTCTGTTCTTTTTGCCATTATGTGTTGCCACGTCTGATTATTCTTCATCTGGGTAGTCATAGCTTCATGTATTGGTTAAATTGGGCCAATTTTGCATTTATATCTCTTAGTTAATATGGCCAATTTTGAGTATTTCTTGCATAATGTATTCGTTAAGTTTTCCCCAGTTTGCGTTTATATATCTTAGTTGATAAATTCTTCTTTGCAAGTCTGGAAAAAATGACTTGCAAATTTTTTCCATTTTACTCTTAGCCCTTCGAATTTGTGATGTTCAATTTGTTACCACTTCGATTTTTTCTCTCTTAAGTTCAATTTGTTCTTCATTGTAGTGTATCTTGTCTCCAATTAACTGTCATATTTTTTGTCCTATCTCTTATGCATATTTTATCATCCGTTTATTGAAAATATGACCTTTTGCCAAGAATTTTGGAGAAGTACTCAATCTGCTATTGTTGTGCTGGTTGGTCAATATGTAATTCTGTTTTTGTTTAGTTTTCTTATTTGTTTCAATTTACGACGGTTTTTTCGATAAATCAGAATGGACTACTACGTTAAACTTAAAGTGCTGCTACTACTAGAGTTAATAGTGTTGCAGTCAAATACCCTGTTAGCACTATTGTACCTTTATCACGTAAAGAAAACAAGGGCATCCAATCGTCGTGCGGTGATGGCTGGGAGAAAATGGAGTGTAATAGCAAAGCAGCCCGATCAACTTAGTCAATTACGGCGTTATACTAAAGTTAGCGATACCAATTGCATTGACAACCTTAGGATGGATAGAAATGCATTCTGTAGGTTGTGCTACCTATTGGAAAACCTCGGTGGGTTAACACACGAACGTTTTGTGAGCATTCCCATGAAGACAGCAATGTTTTTGAACATTCTAGCGCATCATAAGAAAAATAGAGTTGTTAAAGGTGATTTTCACGTGTCCGGTCATACCGTAAGTAAGTATTTTAGGGAAACACTGCGAGCTGTGCTCCGAATTGGCAATCTTCTTCTGATAGAACCAACCCCTATACCAACAAATTGTACCAACGAACAATGGAAACATTTCAAGGTAACGACACACTTAAATACATAGTTTCAAGTTGTTGTTGCGTATATGATTAATAAGTTTTAAAATTTATAAACTATATTACAACCATTTGTGCAGGGATGTCTTGGTGCGTTGGATGAGACATATGTTGAAGTGATAGTTCGTCAAAACGTTCAACAAAAATATCGTACTAGGAAAGGTACTGTTGCAGTTAATGTGTTGGGCGTTTGCAACCCACAAATGAATTTTACGTATGTGTTAGCGGGATGGGAGGGATCCGCAGCTGACAGTAGGATTCTCCGGGATGCAATAGCTAGACCGAATGAGTTACGTGTGCCTAATGGTAAATTTCCAGTTTTGATCTCTTTGATTACCTAATCAATCATTACAATGCGGTTACTAATAAATATATAAATTGTTCATCTTAGGAACATACTACCTAGCTGATTGTGGCTATACAAATGCTGATGGATTTCTAACTCCATACCGCGGCACGCGTTATCATTTGAAGGAGTTTGGTCCGGGTTCGTTGGCCCCTCAAACCCCAAGAGAGTTGTTTAACCTAAGGCATAGTCGAGCACGAAATGTTATTGAGCGTTCATTTGCTTTACTAAAAGGGCGGTGGGCAATATTGAGAAGCCGCACTTGGTACCCAATAAAAATACAAAACTGGACGATACTTGCATGTGCAATGCTACATAATTTCATTCGGACACAAATGGCTGTGGATCCTATTGAGGAGGAGGTTCTACGTGAGGAAAGGGAGAATGATGGTGACGATATGGAGTACATTGGCACAATAGAAGCAACGCATACATGGACCAACTTTAGGGACACGTTGGCTAATGAAATGTTTCAAAACAGACATAACCAACAAGGATAGTTGGTTATTAGACGTTCTGTATTTATGTTTTTCAGTCAGGACCATTGCCTTTTGGTTCTGTCCTATTACATTTGACATTATGAGTAGTAATTATAACTATTGTAAGATATTCTGATATATTTAATTATGCATGTGTGACTGTTTTTTTCTTTCAAATTTTTGATATTGCTTCTCCATTACTATATTCAGTTAGCATAAGAATGTTACAGTTTCTGTGATGCTCAGTTTAATGTAAATTGAGTTGGTTAATGACAGGTTATGGCGGTGCCACGGGCAACATCACATATTCGTACTGATCTAGGGAAAGGCGAAAACGCGCCGCGTCGTTTCTTCACAACAAAGGAAGAGGATGTGTTGTTGCAATGCCTGGAACAGTTGCATGCAGAAGGAGTGAAATTGGATGGATCGCTTAGGGGGGGGGGGGGGGGAGGTATGTCATCCGAGTGGTTAATCTAATGGAGGAGAAATTGCCTGGTTGCGGTATCATTCCGACTCACGTGAGGTCTAAAATAAGTGTTTGGCGGAAAACGCATTCCGCATGTCTGATAATACTTGCAGCGAGCGGTGCGAGTGGTTTTGGGTTCGACCCAACATCAAAGATGTTTATCGAAGAAAAACCGGGTGCGTGGGACGAACACGCAAAGGTACATCTTTCGTGTAGTTTCTGCTATTCTCAGTTTTTATCATCTTTGGTTGTTCCCTTTCTTTTTACAAATATGATTTGTAATTATTTTAAAAAAATATGAAACCTTTTCTTTCCTTAAATATGATCCATTTTATATGGTCCAAAATTCACAGGTGTACTCTGAAGGTGTAAAGTTGTTGAAAGGGAAAACATTTCCATGGCTTCATCGTTGGAACATTCTGTTCGGGACGGATAAGGCAACAGGGAAGAACTCAGTTGATATATGTGATGCAGTTAACGAGCTCTTAAGCAGCAGCCAGAAAGATTCCCAACCTGGCATTCCATTCCATCCGAATGACACCCAATCCACCAATTCGAACAACGTAGTTGACGTAGACGATGAAAGCAAGTTACCTCAGGATGTTGATGAATACACTGAATCAAAACGGAAGGGAAAACGAAAAAGATCTAACGAGGAGGACACTTCTAAGATTGAAAAATTGATGGGGGATATCATGAATTCGACGAGGACAGCAATAGGTGATGTTGCTGCTGCATTGAAGCAACCTCCTCCGGCACCAAAGGTTTCATCCGAGGAAGACGATGGACTCAAAGCCAGCTTATACGAATCTCTTTGCGTTTTGCAAGGCTTGACTCTGGAGGAGATAATGTGGTCCGTGTCTTATCTCGCAAACAATCGCAACGACATGCTAGCCTTTTACGGTATGCCCGCTGAAGTTAGAGCTGCTTTTATCCTAATGCTAACTCGTAAAGCTAAGTGAACACGTCGTAGTTGTTAAACAAGCTGCCAGACTACAAGGAATGCTTTTTGGAATGTTTTTACCTTGAAGATCAGTCATTCTTGATGATAATTAGAAATTTAAAAAACTTTGTTAGTTTGGATATGTTTTGGTTGTTTTCTGTGTGTAGTTGTTGTCGGTTTGTTAGTCTTCTGAATATTATGGCCGCTGATGTTATATGGAATCTAACAGTAATAGATTTCTGGGAATGTGTTTTGTAGAAATAGTTGGTTATCTGGATGGAAATCCTGATTTTTATTTATTTTTTTTTTGGAAATCCTTTCTATATAAAATGTAAACATTGCTGCAAATTTTGTGTGGAAAACCTCCTCAGTATGTAAAGCAATCTGTTTAACCCGTAACACAATATATGTATATATATATATATGTAAATGCAAAATGCGTATACGTAATTAACCCATAGCCCATAATGTTATGTTTCGGTACTTGAACTTTGTCTCAGTTGTTGTTTAAGAATTGTATTTTAATTTTTAAGAATACGTTCGGTTGTCAAAGAGAATCATCATGAATGTTGATGCCTAGTTACAAATGCAAATTGATGGGTGGAACATTTGATAGAATTTGAAAAGTACATGTAGAAGGGAATTGTGCTGGCAGGGATACATTATTAGCAGGGGTAAAAAAGTAATTTAACATGATAAACAAATTTTAATCTTTGGTACCAAACACTAAATTAGAGCAGACTAAATGGTTCAAAAATTGGAAAAAGACATATCAAACATAAGATTAAAAGATATTCATCTGACTTAATCTTCAACTTAAAGATTAGATAAAATTGTATAATCATTCGTATCAAACGGGCTCTGGAAGTATAAAAATTACAATGTCACAAAAAATGAATCACAGTCAGAAAGGTTTCAGAGTAGAGATAGTTGAGCACAAACAGATAAAAGTTCGAAGTTCATTGAAAAATACATACAAGTCTGGGTACACTTTATACCCTAGAATGTTATTCATTGTATAATGTCGCTCTCCAATGGGAGTGCTTGTTGAACATGCCTCTTGGAGAAAAATCATTCAGATTCATTCAAAATGGGCACAATCAGAGGATTCATCTGCGACAAATATACAATTGCCCACCTGCAAAGAAAATAGCAGAGTTGCCTTAACATTTGGTGAAATCAAACCAGAAAGAGAAGGAATAGAACAGCTTCACATCGCACTTCAGCAAGGAAATTGAGCATTATTATCAAAGATATTTTGCCTTCGTGAATTAATCGGCCAACCTAAAGTACATCTATACCTGATGAACTATGCCATATAACCCCCCCGGAATATGGTACATTAATTCAGATTCCACAATAATGTCAACAAGATAGAGCAAGAAAAGCTGAAGCACAACAGCTTCTTGACAAGAGCCAAGGAAAAAGGAACAGGCTTAAGACCCTTGGCTTACAAAATCAAACCAAGGAATCAAATGAGGAATATTTTCACACTCAAAAAAACATAGCTAATCAGTATTAGATTTACAGAATAGGAGGGAAGTGCGGTAATCCCATGGCTTCCGATAGAAGCAGCTCCCAAGTTAATATTTTAAATTTGAAAATCACTAAAACAACAGGTGACTAAAGGAAACGTCCAAAAACAAATTTACCCAATCCAATAACATTTTATTGTTCCTTCCCAAAACAACCATGATGCATCCGAACATCCGAATATAAACAGCTTACTGTCACCCAGTAACTTCAAAGGGGAATTCAATATTCATCCTTAATCAGAGATTTAGCTGACAAGGTGCAATAGTAAGTCCAGTCATGTAAAATTTCTTCGTACCAAAATTATGAGCTCAGTATAAGTTAATTTTCGTTCTATGGTGAGGGATTTGGGGAGACCATATTTTCTGAAGGAGTTTCCAGAGTGAAAATTCAGTTTTCCTAAGAATAGATAAGGCAGCTATTGCCCCTTATGTACATGTAAACAGTATTCACTTCCTCATGAGGCTGGAGGGTAAAAGGAGATAAAGTAGTTCAGCCAACATGCCCATAATCACAGTAAGTCAATAAAATCAAACATCACAGGCTGAAAAATAGAGAAGCTAGGAAAAATAAAGCTATTATCTCACAACGAAGGTTGATTAACCAAGAAAATGTGAACTTACATCATCCAGCAGCACACTGTCGCTGTAATAATCAACGTAAGGTGTAACCTGCATTGCAAGACAGAGTTAGCAATCTCAAACAGTAGTTTAATATCTTGCCAACGAAAAAAGTGATTGGAAAGGTAATTCCATATACAAGTTCAGTCCAACATATGCCAATCACAGAACTTTTTCCTTCAAGGAACCAGAAAAGTTCCATGAAAACCAAAGGTTTCGAAGAATGAGTAAACAGAAAATAGAAATTAATGTAAAATCTTGTCACCTTCATATATCAACCTAGAATTCACAAAACTATCTGGGACTAGCATTTCGATCATACACACACACACACACAAAGCCCACTGCCAATATACAACATTACACATTGATCTAAAGTTAAAAAATAGTATAGTTAGCGCAAAAGAAAGTTACCAGGGACAGTAAAACTTTTGGCAATCATATGATTCACAAAACCACAGTTCAAACAATCAAAGTTTTGTCATGACCAAAACATAGACTCAAGGGTATTTTTGGGATATAAAGTAGAAAAGGAGGACTCAATTGGAAAAGGGGCAAAAACGTGTAAAATAAGAGAAAGTGTTTACATTATGTTCAACACGTTTCTTATGTATTATAGATTAAATAGGTTGCTGTGTGGGTTTTGGACAACAGGTAACAAATGAATGAATTCTGGTTTTCTCATCCCTTTTCTGTTGTCTCTCTCTCAACTCTTTCTCTTCTCAATTCTCCCTAATTTCTGCAATATTATCCATCCCATATTTTATCAGATTCTTGTATTGTTTATAGTATCAAATTATGGGAGATATTTCCCTAATTTCTGAAGTTACGATGCCGGATCATGACAAATGGTATCAGAGCCGTTCCGATCCGGACGGTTCTGTGATTAGCATGAGTGAACCTCGGTGTGGGCCTGACAAATCGATGGAGAAAATGTTGGCTATGGCAGAGAAAATGCTCACTCAATTGGGTTGGATTGCAGATCAACTTCCTGAATTTTTGGGTGATGGTTTATCTACCTCTATGGATAAATCTTCTGGATCTACGGCACTCCCATATGAGCAGAAGGTTCAATCAAGTCAAGGAATGGGTTCAATATTCCCTAGAGTGGAATTTCCAATTTTTGATGGGGAAAACCCTAGTGCTTGGATTAAAGAGAGCCACAAATATTTTCAGATTGTGAACACATTGCCAGAGGAGCACAAAGTTCTAGTGGCTTCAATCTATTTTAGGGGCAAAGCCGAGGTGTGGTTTAGGAGCTACAGTGAAGGGCATGATGATATTACTTGGGATCAACTAACTACAGCAGTGCTTGAAAGGTTTGATCAAGAAGTATGTGAGGATTTCGTCACCACAGGCTGTGGATTAAACGAAGAGAACTTCATGGTAAAGAGAGCTACAAAACACGTTGAAGCTCAGGTGTTTGACGAAATGCCCGAGAGAGAAGTTCGGGATTTATTGGAATCAGAAACCGGAGACATGATGTTAGATGATAAGTATGTCTTCGAAGAGAAGGAATCAATGGCAAAAGAAATTTATTACGATGTGTTCGAGGTACCAGAGGATAAGATTGCGAAAAATATGATGGAAGAATTTGGTATTGGGGTGTTGATTGAGACTTTAACAGATGGAAATAATCAAATTGCAAGGGTAGTGGCTACAAATGAGATCAAAATCAACTGTCCCTTCATTGGTGGTATGAACTTCCCATATTGTGAGTTTGATCATCCATTTACTGAGTTTAAAATTGATCCTGGTGGATGGTGTTCTGATCTGCTAAAAGGGATGCCGGTGGAATCGAGTTATAGAGGTTGGGATATAAGGACCAAGGAAGTCTCTGAATTATTACAGATTTGGCAGATTGATACTCGAGTTCTTGGGACAATTGCAATTGAGCATAACAAGGATAGTGATGAGGTTGTTGCGGCAGTTCTTGAGGATATCATCACTTTCTTTAGTGAAAGATCTACTTCTAGTATTCTTTTAGCTTGTAGTATTTCTGCAGGATATTATGTTGAAACACTTGGTTTTCCTTTTACTTGCTTTGATGCTAACCAGTATGGGACACTTCTATTGGGGGATCTCGAAGATGAGTACTGTGATGAAGAAATAAGGAAATTAAAAGATGATGTGATTTATAATGGGATAAGTCTTACTGTGTTTGCCGATTGGTATAATGTGGACTCTATGAAGAAAATGAAGTTTCCTAATGATAATATTAGAAGTTGGTGGACTCCCGTGACTGGAGGTTCCAATGTGCCTGCTCTTAATGATTTTTTGGCGCCGTTTGGAATAGCTTTTGGAGATAAAATTCTAAATGGTGATTTTGTTATTAATGGTGAGCAGAGTCAGTATGCAACAGGAACTGATATTGTGAAGTTTCTGAAAGGTGGATATCTTCATAGCTTCCCTTTTCTCGATAGCTCAGAAAGCAGTGCTTCTCAGAATGTCCTACTCTCAGGTTTGAGCAAGGCAGATTCCCCAAATCTTGGTCTTGCAGAGATTGGTAGTGGACGAATAACTGTGTATGGAGATTCCAACTGTTTGGACAGCAGCCATATGGTCACAAATTGTTATTGGCTCCTGAAAAAAATATTAGATTTTACAGGACTGAATATTAGAGATCCTATGCTTTTCTCAGATTCGAACAGACAAGATAAATTGCATGTAGATGACAGCCAATTACCATCTCACAGAACAGATGTGAACTTTTCAACTTACTCTGCAGTTGCGGGTAAGGAGTTTATCTGTAGGAGTGACTCGAGGTTTGAGGCTTGGGGAACAAAGGGCTATGATTTGCATGTCAGAGGGAGAAATCGAAGATTACCTGGATATGCTTCCATTGATTTGGGCAGAGGTCTACTGAATTCCTCGGCTCGAGAGATTACTCCAGTTAGGAAATTCAAACTAGTTGAAAAGCAGCAATATGGAAATTCTTTAGGGAACAATATATATGGATTTGATATGAGCTACATTTTGAAGCAATCCATACCTGAATTTCTTGTTGACACCTTAGAGCATAATCAAAATTTCACCTCCTGCCAATTACTCAAGACAATGAGTAATTTTATGGTGGCTTCAGAAGGCATTTATTTCATTGCATCTCGTAAGCTCTTGGCTGAATGCAATCGAGATTCATGGCTTATGTTTGGAGATCATTTTCAAAACAAATTGATTTCATGCTTCTTTTTCTCCATTGGTTGGAATATGTCGATTTTGTGGGAGTGCTTCATTCAGCCCTCAAGACTGGTAATGTACTCTGATCTATTTTTGGAAAGAAGATCAATTTATTATGGAAAATTGTGGAATATTCGATGGTTTTCGATTGCATGCTTCTCTTCAGCTGTAGAGATGGAGGAATGGGACTTTTTTGTTTTTTCTGAATATCAAATACATGAGTATAACTTTGAAGGAGAGACAATTCAGAAAATGGAGTCGTTGGTATTGAGTACTTTGGAATGGAAAATGTCTGGTGCCACTCCTCTTGCTCATTTAAACTATTTCATCAAGAAACTTTGTGGGGAGCTTAGGGATAAAGAACTGAGTAATAGTGAGATTGAGTTAATCATGGCCTTAATGAGAGGGATCAATGTGACGGAACATAGAGTACCCCTAATTGCAGCAGCTGCAGTGTTAGGAGCTTATGATTGTAAGTTAACTGAAGCATTATTGGAGATTAAAATGGATGCAATCCAATTGTTGGGGTCCTTGGGGAAACTTCTACTTAAATTCTCTCAAAACGAGAAGTTTGTGTGTGATGAAGCAGACATGGCATTATCATCCATGGTGAAGTACATTGCTCTTCTTCCTCTACTGCGCGAGCTCGGTTCCTGTCATGGTCATTCGAACATAAGAGTTAGAGTAAAAGTGACAATTTCTATCTCCAACTGTATTTCCAGGAGGGATCTTAAAAGCATACAAGAGTTTGGGTTGGATTCATTAATCAAAATGACATTGAATTTGCTAAACGACAAGTTCCCCGATGCGAGAGAAGAAACTAGAGGCATAGCAGTGTCATTGGATGCAACTTTTACAGAAGGTGAAGAAGAGAATAAACTAGAGAGGTGGCAGGGCTTTTGTCAAACTAATTTGCCTACTACTCATGCCCAAGCTATGGACCAGCTTCTTGGTACTATATTTGAAAGGTGTTTCCATGGATCCTTGAGGACAAGGATGTTTTCAACGGGGGAGAAATGTCATGACCAAAACATAGACTCAAGGGTATTTTTGGGATATAAAGTAGAAAAGGAGGACTCAATTGGAAAAGGGGCAAAAACGTGTAAAATAAGAGAAAGTGTTTACATTATGTTCAACACGTTTCTTATGTATTATAGATTAAATAGGTTGCTGTGTGGGTTTTGGACAACAGGTAACAAATGAATGAATTCTGGTTTTCTCATCCCTTTTCTGTTGTCTCTCTCTCAACTCTTTCTCTTCTCAATTCTCCCTAATTTCTGCAATATTATCCATCCCATATTTTATCAGATTCTTGTATTGTTTATAGTATCAAATTATGGGAGATATTTCCCTAATTTCTGAAGTTACGATGCCGGATCATGACAAGTTTTAAAAAAACAGAATATATCCCATGAGTTAAAAGCATGAAGGCATACAGATTCGCTGAGGGCCCTCTGTTACAGCAGATTCTGGTGACAAGTGATGCAATAATCCCAACCACTATGAAGATCAAGGTAGTCACCAAGAACCCCATCTCCAATTCGTCTTCCAGACACACTACTAATTAACACTTACCCTGCGGAAAAGAAACTATTCAATGGTGACCGAATATCAGAAGCAGATCCATTAGTCTGATTCGAAATTTACTTTCAAGATTTAGTTATTGCGTGAGAATAGGATTTGTAAGTATCCCCAATGGAAACAGTACGAATTCAGCACTTCAAACAGCAGTAGCAATTCAAGGGATCGAGGCATTGTCAAATGCCCCAAATATTATCGAACGAAAAGTAGAAACGACCCTATGAAATCGAATAACAACGTCGGAAGTACCTTAAATTCCGGTGACCGGCGAAATTCCGGTGACACTTGAACCTGCTCGATCCGGTGTCGCTTCGTTAAGATTCAGTTCGTTCGGAATGAACAAATTCTAACACGATACCAAAACAAAAAAAAAAATCAACGTGCCACTCATAACTAAATTTATTTGGGCATTAGTTTATCCTAAATCTTATGACTGGCGCTTATAAGAATATGGGCCTTATCCTTCGAAGGCTTTAAGTGGGCTTAACCTTAAGATACTAAGGTAAAGGTGCGATGAACATTGATTCAAGTGGTTAATAATTTTTTTTTTATGGTAATGATTCGAATTTAAATTCGTATTTAATGTATTTAGAAAAGGAAAAATCTTAAGATATTAAGGTACATATTTAAAGACGAGCAATAAACTTTAATTTTCTCATATTCTCTAGAAAAATAAGGGGTGTTATTACTCTACTATATAAAGAAAGGAGTAAAATGCTTGCTCATCAATCTCCAATTTACATATAAGCTTTTTTTCCCCCTAATTTATCAACCCATAAATCTTCCACCAACGCATAACAATTATATTATAAGACCACGCAAAAATCTAAAAATTTAATTAAATTATGAATTAAACTAAAAGAAAACTAAACAAATAAGCAAGTAAGCGAAACAAAATTCAATAATAAAAAGCAGTTGGTTCTCTTATGATGTGCTTGATTCGATGGTGAGATATTTTTTCTCTTGCTGAGTAACCGCCCCATTATTACCACAAAAAACAAGAATGGGGTCTTTCATGCTAGGAACTACACTCTAGTCTTGGATAAAGTTTTATACCCAAACACCTTCCTTAGTGGCGTCATTCGCGGCTAAATATCCGGCCTCAATGGAATCTAGTGTGATAGTTTGCTTGGAACTCTTCCAAGTTACTACTCCGCCACTAAGATAGAAAATGTGTCCCTACATGGATTTGTAATCATCCATTTCCGATGCAAAATTTGCGTCACACTATAATCTGATGACAAGATCTTGTTGTCATCCATAAATGAGAAACAAACGTATCCTTAATTCTTCTCAAATATTTAATGATATTTTTTTACGTTCAGTGATCTTCTCTAGACCAGATTAGAATCGGTTTGTCACGCTTAGTGCATAAGTCACGTTTGGTCAAGTATAGAACATAACATACATTATGTTTTGTATAGCTGCATAAAGAACTCTAGAATTTGGATATCCTGACTTTCTTAAAGTCAATTTTAGGACACATCTTATTTAAAAAGATCCTATGCCCATTGAAAATTTCCTTTTTAGAATCTTCGGTACTAAACACCTTCAATACTTTGTCTATGTATATCGATTGTGATAATTTTATCAATCTCTTAAATCTATCTTTATATATCTTAATACCGAGAATGAGGATATACCACCAAAATCTTTCATTTCGAACTGATTTTTTAACCAGACTTTGATTACTTTCATGTATACCTTCTATTTAATAATTTGAGCTCATACATGCATATAGACATTCTCAATAACCTTTATTAATATTAAGTATACGGAGAGGTACTTTATCAGCCCTATCTTAGAGGAGTTGATCATTTTCTTAAGCATTATCAATATAAAGTATACGGAGATGTACTTAATCAACCATGCTTTAATTTGGAGAAGCTTTTTTCAACATGTACTATTATTCGTTTTAAACGAATTACTCTGAACTTTTAATTATTTTAATTTACAATCTCAATTAATTATTTGTTATAAAGTACAATCTAAATCAACATATAATATAAAACGTGGATGACAAGTCTTCCACAAGTCACTTGGTATGCAAAATTATATATGTTGCACAATATTTCGAAGTAAGTTGTACTTTGTAAAAATATAATTGATTGGAATTGCAAATTTTCTTAAACTTTGTAAAAAAGTAATTAATTGAAATTACAAATAGAGACAATTAGAAGTGTATGATGATCTATCTAAATAGCAATAGTACAAGTCAAATTTTTTTCTTCTTTTAGTTTTATGACTTGGTCAAATGTCGAAATAATCTGCTACATTCCTTTTATAAAGTGTGTGAACTTTAATTTGCACGAACATTCTACTTCAAACTTAGTTCATCAATCAATTCTGCCAAGTATTGATCACGTAATGAGTATTTTATATTTGAAACGTAATTTTGTACTAGTCTAAAATCTATTTAAGTGTTTTGGAGATTCGTACTCCGTTATTAAACTATAACGGCATGATTGGTATGATGGAATGGGGTGGGAATGGAATGGACATTACCGCGTTCATTCCTAAACCCATGATTGATACCAAAACATGATTAGGAATGCTCATTCCCGCGGTAATGTCCATTTCCACAATCATGGGATTAGTCATTCCTTTGGTCCCCCATGGTATTAGTCATTCCCAATGTTTAAAATTTATTATTATTAACTTTTAACTTGTTGTCACATATTTGTTAAATGAATATTATATTTTATTATTTTCATAAATAAAAATTAAATACTAAAAATTTAATAAATTATATCAAATATATGTAAATATAAATATATTATACATTTAAAAAACATGTTCAAAATATTATTTTATTTATAAAATTTTATAAATTCAAATATTTTATAAAAAAACGAATTTTAAAATCTATATTAAAATTTATTTTTAAATATCAAGAAATATTATATATATATATATATATATCTCACAAACTCACTCTCACACTCACATATATATAGTACATATAATAAATGTCATATATATAACAAGTTCGATATAAAATAGTAATAAGATATTTATATATGAAATAAATATATATTTACTCAAAATAAAAAACTTAAAATATATATTTAATATTAAAATATTTTTAATTATATTTATTATTATTATTATTAATGAAATAAGTTTAAAATTTTTATTTCATTCCTAACTTTATTACTTGGTGTACCAATCATAGCAATGTCATAATAAGGTCATTCCATTCCTTTGTTCATTCCATTACAAAGTTCATTCATTTCCTACTTCATTCCATTCATGCATACCAATCATACCGTAAGGGTTAAAAATGAGTTTTGAAATTAAAGGGTAAAGTGTAATTATATATATATATATAATACAAACACACCCAAACGGGATTCGAACTCAAGACCTTGCCTTGGAGAATAAACTCATTAACCACTTGGACCAACCCCTGTTGGCGTGTAACGAAATATACTTAAACGCCAGGAATTCATATTTTCTAGCTGTAGGTTCTAATTAAATATGTTTATATTATAATTATTTTAATTTAAATACTTATTTGTAAGAGAATAGTTTTACAAATCTAGATCACACAAAGTCCAATTCAATAAAGTTCAATTTTATTATTATTATTTTTTAATTTCGAAACTTGATATATATATTGCGAATTAAAATACTATTTATAAGAGAATAGGTTTTTTTTTTCTTTTTTTTCCCCTAGTTGTAGTACTTTTTCTTTCTCAAAGTCAATTTATTTTACGATGCAATTAAAACTTGTTGATAATTTTCATATTGATTTGTACGAAATCACTATATCTAGGGTACGTTTGGGCTATAATAGATGATTATGGTTCTAATTTGATTAAGAAATTTTTTTTTATTACTCAATTTTGCTTTATAACAACTTTCCATAGAAGTACTATAAGTACTCTTTTATTTCTTAGTAACCATACAATTTAAACTCAATATTAATATCATAAAAATGGAGGTCATTTAATATTTTTATAAATAATTATGCTCGCTCCATATTGTTTCAATATATGCAAAATATATGTGTTAATTTGCTGTGACTTTCGTACAAAAAAAAAAAATAATAAAAAAAAAATTTGCTGTGACCTTACTAAGCTTTCAAGATTTTTTTTCAGGCCTCAATATTTTTAATTAAAAATCAAAGTTTATATGTACTAAATTGTGTTAAAGAGAGTATATGTATATTATTCCTTAATAATAATAATCCTATTATTGAAGAACCAAAAGTGAAGTATTATTGAAGAAGGCAAGAAAAGGGTAGGAAAGGAGAGAACAAAATTAAGTGGCACAAAAAGAAAGGATGAAGAGAGAACAGAAACTATTATTGTTGAATTGAAGGACAAAATTTTCAACAATACTCTTTGCATAGGTACATTAGTCAGCACCAATATCAATTTGTATACCTAACCCAAAAAAAATATTAATTAAGGAAAAAAAAGAATTATTTATCTGTACTTAGAAGCATGGGCGCATGGCCCTATAAATTGAGGCAAAAATGGCATGTATTTTTCATCCCATACTTAGCCTTTCACAAATCTTCCTTTCCTACACTTTTAGCTACAAAAATGGCTTCCAAGAGTTTCCTATTGGTCGGACTTCTGTTTGCTGTAGTCCTCTTCATTTCTTCTCATGTAATTTCTGCTCGTATCCAACCTGGTGAGTATACCAACCTCTTTACTAAAAACTAAAAAGGATAATTAACTATTTCTTGGGCAAATGCTTCTGATCAATATATTGAAATCTTTTATTTTTGGTCACACATTTGATTCAGTTCTTACGATATGTTGCATTTCAACCACGAGATACTCATATCAAATATGATGCAGAAACAAAATTTTGAAACAATTCAGAAGATACGTTTTGTGCAGCTTGAGACATTTAATTATAGGTATACTTACATTCAATTACCTTCAAGTTCGGCCTAATTACAATTATATTCCTATTCTTTGCATATTTACCCTATAATCCCTAAATTTTACATTTCGTTTGACGTCCATTAAGGATTACATGGTAAATACGCAAAAAATAGGGATTATATTGAGTTGTAATTAGGCCAAACTTATAGGTAGTTGGATGTAATTTTCTGTTAATTATATTCTATGCGGCTAAAAATCTATAACTGAACCACTAATCATTCTATATGTGAGGAAACACGAGTCTCTCCCTTATAGTTAAATGATCACCTCCTACGTGTGAAAAATAGTGTTCGAGTTTCATGTCTTATTTTAGCATGCAACTAAATTTGTAATATTATTTAAGAAGGTAAAGCCCAACCAGATGGAAGCTATGAAGGTCCTCGCGGAGGTTATGGAGGTCACCATGGAGGGTACGAAGGTCCTCATGGAGGCTATGGAGGTCACCATGGAGGGTACGAAGGTCCTCACGGAGGCTACGGAGGTCACTATGGTGGATACGGAGGTTATGGAGGGTACGGAGGGCACCATCACTGCCACTACCCTCATTGTCCCGATGCGAAGAGTACTAACGATCATCAGGAAAAGCCTACAAAAGTTGAAACCGGTGCTAATTAAGAGGGGCATTACTAGAAACACTGGCCTCAATGTTTGGTTGTATGTAATAAGAACATATGCCTAGAGCATAAATATGAAATAAGGAGCCTATAGCTAGGTTGCTGCCGATATGCTAAGCTCATGTTGTGTATCTGAGTTATTTTCTTCTGCTTCAATGTACGTGATGATCTTTCGATATGTTCTCGTATGCTGATAATATATATACCGATTTGGTGTTCATCAGTAAAACCTTGTTTTCTGTTTCACATAAGATCCTATTTAGTCTTGTCCGTTTAAACAAATGTGGAATTAATCTAAATATTGAAGTTGTATCCTGTTCAAGCACCCAACAAATACTAAAACCTTCGGTATTCAGAAAAAATTTCAATTAAAATTGCGAGCCCTATTAACCAAATCATGATTTAGATTTACATGAAGTTGTGCAGTCGAAAATTCCGCCAAGTGGAGAGTACCTGTGCTATCATTAGGATTCCCCCTCCCCCCAAATTAAACCTCAACTACTGCATGTTGCCACCTAAGTTTAAACTTTAGGGGGAAAATGCAATGTTGGAAGACGCCCCTCACTCATTTTTATGGGACTCTAAATCTTCCAGCCAAAAAACACACACAATTTTAAAAAAAATCCGAAAAAACACGCACACAACTTTTAGCATGGACCCCAAACAAGTCCGAACTGACACTAAGTGGAGAGTACCTGTGCCATCTTGATTAAAAAGTGGATTGGTGCAAATTGTTAGCTTTTTTTGAACAAGTCCTGAAGAATAATGAGATGCTAATAAAGACAATTTAACTAATTATTTTCTTTTAGAGAGACAATGGTAATACTACCATGGCAGCCTGCATTTCTTGCATCTAAGACGATTGCTTTGATTACTTTTACTAGTATGTAATAGTAAATGGATAATGAATTGCATTAAGTTTTAATAGTAATGAATAGAATTTTTTTTTTGATTGTTGAAAATCCTAATTGTTTCTATTTGTTTTTTGTTGCAGGTTAGTGAGGTGTGGATAGAGCTTTTATTGGTTTTGCTAGTAAGGTACGTTAGCTTTGAAGGGAGAAGGTCATTTTGGTATGATTGAAGAAGTTGATTTAATTAATCTCTAGGTTTTTATTTTGGTGTTATTGAAGAAATTGTTTTAACTATTAGGTGTATTATCATTGTTGATTGTTGGGGAGAATTAATATTAATTAAATAATATGTGTTTTGTTATCATTCGCCTTTGTATCTCTTTTGGTTTTGGTTGTTTATATATGAGGTGGAGGCCTCGCTAAAAACTCTACGGCTCTTTGCCGGTTCCCAAAAAAAAAAAAATAAATAAAAAATAATATGTGTTTTGTTTGTTGGGAATAGTAATGATCATATGTGTTTACATGTATCCCCATTAGAATATTGTTTTTTTTTTTTTTTTTTTAAATAAAGCGAGGCTCCCACCTCAAATAAAATAACCAAAACGAACCGAGTACATGAAATGGTGGAAAATCCACGAATCAGCAAGGGAGAATAAGCAAAAGTGCCCAACAAGCGAGATCGGCAAGGAAAGCCGACTCAAGGCGTTACAAATAAAACAATCCCTCATGCCTAACGAAAAAACAGGAATCCGCACTGGCCGCGAACGGCGCCTAGTCTTCCAGGCGGCAGTATTTATCAGTGTGATAACATACTTGCAGCACGTATTCGCAAACAAATCGAAGGCGTCCACAGGATTAAATCGCCACAACACCCCAATGTCATTGTAATACCTGGGCAAAAACACTCGGTTCTTATGTTTAAGATGCATTAAAATCCAACCGTCAATTGCTTTATTGTAAGCTGGAAGCTGACCATAGCAAACCCCATCCTTATAGCAATCAAAGCTCCAGTTGTCAGTAACCTTTTGCCAAAACAACAAGAGAACAAAACCTTCCTCAAGCTTCTTAGCCCAAATAACAAAATTAATTATAAGAACAAAGCAAATATCAAGAAGAAAAACTTTCAAAAGTAAACCTGTACAGACTCCAGAATCTTTGTTATATTCCCAAATCTCGTTCATCCATCTGCCATAGTGATCCGATCTACAATCCCACTTTAATTCTTCAATATACCTGTGGCAACGCATTAAATAGTTAGAAAATAACCAAAGTTCTCTCCAACCCAAGCTAACCTGATACATCATTGTCTAATATAAGGTACTTCCCATTCATCCATCAGCAACAGTCCCTTGAGTTCCTGGGGAAAAGGACTTTCTGGGAAGCTCCATTTCTCTTGAGAGCTAGCTCCTCTATTAGCAAGTAGATCAGCTGCACTATTTCCTTCCCTAAAAACATGAGAAAAATGGACATCCATAACTTGTGTCAGATAACGAATCTTCAAGATGAGATGATGCATGACCAAATTCCCAGAAAGTCCTCTCTTTATGATATCCAAAATCACCCTAGCATCCACTTCAATCTATAACTTCCGACAACCGATATAATAAGCCGTTCGAACCCCTTCCCAAACAGCCTGTAACTCAGCCATAACATTATTACCTATTCCAATTCCAATGCTGTAAGCAGCCAAAACTTTACCATTCTCGTTCCGAATCAGTCCACCAATTCCTGCTGGTCCTGGATTACCCTTAGACGAGCCATCCGTATTCAATTTTAACCATCCAACTGGAGGTTTTCTCCAATGCACCACAATTGGAGTTTTAGGCTTCGGTTTTGGTATGAGGACTCTGAACTTCCTAGAGACATGTACATCTCCACGCCACCATGAGTGATCAATTCGTTTCAACCTGTGGAGATCAAAAAGATGTTTAGAAACCCGGCGAATAATGTTATAAGAAGAAAATTTACCTCCATTGTGTTTAGCGTTATTTATTTCAAGCCAAGTGTACCAAAGTATCAGAATTGGGACAACTAAACGGACATGCTTCTGCCCACTATATGGTGTCGAAATCATCCAAGTTTTGATAACCAAAGTCGTGTCCATCGTTTGCATATTCGCCATATCAAACAACTCAGTAAAATGTGCCCAGACTTGCATTATCTTATTGGACCCGTGGAATAGGTGAGCTCGAGATTCAATACTTGTACAACAGACACATTTCGAAACAAGCGAGATACCTTTTCTTTGAAGCCTTTCATCCACATGAATCCAATCATTCACTAATCTCCAAATGAAAATAAGAATATTCGGCGTCAGACTTGTTGACCAAATTGCCGAAAACAAATCTGAATGCTCCCTGCTATCACGTACAAGATCCCAAGCAGATTTAAAGGTGAAAAGACCGGTCGGCTCTTTATTCCATAATGGTCTATCAAACTCCCTCATGTCAATAGGTGTGCGTGTGATTAAGCTTCCAAGTTGCTGCCCAAACTTGTCCCTAACAATACCAATATCCCAATCCCCCTCTCTCCATAATTGTTTCACTTGGTCACTCTCCGAAGGATTTTGGATGTACTCCGCTAATCGACCCTCTGCCATCCATCGGTCAAAGTTAAGAGAAATTCGACCATCTCCAAGAGACCAAGAAATGTAAGCATCAGCTCTATCTCTAATGCCACAAAGTCTCTTCCAGATTGGAGAGTGATATGGTTTCACAACCGCCACCAAAGGATGTGAGTTCTTACAATATTTAGCTTTCATGAAAATAGACCATATGTTGTCTTGGCTTCTCAATCTCCACCAAAGCTTCCAAGAAAACGCCTCAATCATGTCACCTAAAGCTCGAATTCCGAGACCCCCCTCAGAAATAGGATAGCATAGCCTATCCCAGCGGGTCCAATGAAGTCTTTTATTCTCTGAATCTGACCCCCAGAAAAATCTGTTACATATTCTCTTTATCATGTCGATTATTGACTTAGGCGGCTCAACAACTTGAAACAAGTGCATTTGTATGGAGTAAATGACAGACTTGAGAAGTTGAAGTCTCCCTCCATAGGACAAAATTGAAGACTCCCAACCTTGCAAACGCCCCCGAATTTTATTTAGCGTTTTGTCGAACAACCCTTTCCTTTTTCTACCAGAGAAAATAGGCACCCCCAAATAGTACATAGGAAAAGCTCCCCTTTTGAATCCAAAAATCTCCTGAACACGATCCGCTGCCCAGGAAACATTATTAGCCACAAAATACTCACTTTTTCCAACATTAACCTTCTGCCCAGAAAGCTGAGAATATCTGTCTAAGATTTCCTTAATTCGAGAAAGAGAAACTCTGCAAGTGTTAGTGAAAATAACCATGTCATCAGCATAAGCGAGGTGCGAAATGGGAACTTCGCAACGAGCGTCATACCGTGTACCAATCTCGTCCAATGTCAACCTGTTAAGCTCACAAGAAAGGAAGTCTGAAGCGATAACAAATAACGACGGGGAAAGGGGGTCGCCTTGCCTAAGACCACAAGAAGATTTAAAAATGCCTGATGAAGTACCATTAACCATCACAGAAAACCAACAATTGCTAATACAGTGCTTGATCCACATAATCCATTCATCTGGGAATCCCTTACATTCAAGAACTCTAATTAAAAAGTTCCAATTCACCCTGTCATATGCCTTTTCCATGTCCAACTTTAACACAACATTCTGATCTTTCCTTCTGCTATTTATTGAGTACACTAACTCTTGAGCCAAGAGGATGTTGTCACTAATCAACCTATCTTTAATAAAACCACTTTGATTTTGTGTAACAACCTTATGGAGAACCTCCGACAACCTGTTGTTCAATATCTTAGTGATAATCTTATTTGAAACGTTACAAAGACTAATCGGTCTATAATCACACCAATGAGCAGGGTTGTCTTTTTTCGGGATAAGTATCACTGATGTAGCCGTGTATGCCCGGGGCAAAGGTCTTCCATTGAAGAAATCGAAGATCGCCGCCTTGACATCAGTAGTAATGATATCCCAAAAGACTTGATAAAAACGTGAGTTAAACCCATCAGGACCAGCTGCACTATGTGGAGATATATCAAAAACTGCTTCTTTAATCTCTTTCTCAGTTGGCCGGAGACATAGCATATCTCGATCATCTTGATTCAGTGTTGTCAAACCCAAATTAAAACTCACATCCTCATCACTATGATATCTATTCGTCGTCAGCAATTTCTTAAAATATTCATTAGCCGAATTTCTTAGCTGGAGAGGGTCTTTAATCTCAGAACCCCCCTCCAATATGCTTTGGATAGAAGAACGAGACCTCTTCTTTTTCACTAAGGAGTGAAAATACTTCGTGTTTCTTTCTCCCTCGACCATCCATTTACAAGCCGATTTCTGCCTCCAATATTCCTCTTCCATCGCTAAAAAATTGTTTAAAATTGCATTGCGCCTGTTCATCTCTGTGAGAGTATCTTCAGTTGGTTCCCGATCAAAATCCCTTTCTGCAGCCACAATGTTTTCCTCTGCTTCCTTGACACGATCAAAAATATTCCCAAAAACTTGTTTGTTCCAAATTTTTAAATGTTGTTTCAACCTGTGCAATTTCTGGTGGAGTCCCCACAACCCATTAGAATATTGTTGGTTATGTATAAATATGTATGGATGATGTTTATATAACGATATATTTTTTATATTAGTTGGTTATATAATTTCTTTTGAAGATATGAATTAATATTATTTATTTGTAGGTAAATTTTGAGAATATATATAGAGAATTTTTTTTTTTGTCATCCGTACTTTGTCCATTTTTGCAGTTTACCATCTCGGTCAACTTTCATTACAAATCGCGATCTAAACTTCGCGTTTTTCACAAACAAACTTCTCCGATGGGTTTTTAGCGGTTTCGGTCCCTAAAAACAACTCACGTGAAACTTCCGTTGTATTTCGCAAAGTTGGGATGACGATATGCAATGAATCGCGAAGTTCAGACGACGAATGACCAATTTTTTTTTCTCATATATATATTTCTAATATAAATAATGGAATTAAATGATTTTTGATTATTTGGTACGGGAAAATACCCGTAGTAAAAGGTTGAAAAAATTAATTTTATATGTGATAATATATTTGCTACGACATCTAGGCAGTAACAAATGCAATTTCAATAGCACAGAAACTTTTGCTATGGAAACTCATGCGCGGCTATTATAATCTTTTTGTTACGGATAATAATATTGTAGCAAATAATTTGATTATTTCTTACTTTTTTACTTTTTTACTGAGTTTAAACCGTAGCAAATGGACAAACGACTTAACAAAACAATTGCTAGAGGTTCGAAATTTTACCATTTGCTTCGAATTTTTACAGTAGCAACAAGCATTTGTTTTGCCACGATTTCTTATCCGTAACAAATGAGATATTTAATTATACTGAAACTTTTGCTCCGGAATATAGGCGTAGCTTCCTTTTTGTTACTGTGTACATTTCGTAGCAAAAATTTAATATATTTCCTACTTTTTTACTACGAGTACAACTGTAGCGAATGAAAAGAGTAGAAACTATTTGCTGTTTATTTTCGTAGCAAAATACTTAATACAGTTTCATTAACTAATTCCTTGTGGCAAACTATTTGGTACGAAATTTGCTCATTTGCTACGTGCTTCTAACCGTAGCAAAATTTATTAATGCTACGATAACATGCCCATTACAAATGCAATATTTAATTAAACTGAAAATTTTTCTACGGGAAATCATGCGTATCTATTACTATCTTTTTTTTGTTACAGATAGGGATGTAAACAAGCCAAATTGGCTCGCGAGCTTCGCAAGCCGACTCAAGGAGAGCTTGGCTTGGGTTCGAGAGGGGTGAGCCGAGCCGAGCCATGACTCGGTTTGTGTAGATACCGAGCCAAGCCCAAGCCACCTTGTATCTTGCTCGAAACTCGCGAGCCGGCTCGTGAACTAAATAAAAAATAAAAACATTATATATATTATATATGCATTATATATAAATATTTAAGCTTTACTTGTATATACATATCTAAATTCTAAAGTAAATAATATTAATATAAAAAGTAACAAATAATTATTTATAAAGCAACTTAATGCCCATAGAATATATATCAATCAACCCTAATCAGTCCACACTAAAATCAATTCTCAATTGCTTTCAAGAACCAGCACCGCTACCTTTAATGTTGCCACCACCGGTCTGCCGTTGCCTTTAGTGTTGTCATCGCCTCCGCCGCTTCAAGACGGCACCACCGCGGCTAGCTACTAGCCCACCACCATCGTTTTCCACACCTTCCACATGCCGCCACCGTCCGCTGCATCTTCTAAGCCTTCAAAAAGTGCCACCACCGTCCGCCGCATCTTCTGTGTTTTCAACAGATGCCACCATCGTCCGACGACCTATTGAAAGTGACCACCACCACATTTTTCTTTTCTCTTCTTAAAAACTAGATCTGACTTTAGATCTCTGTTTTTTTTCTCTTCTTACACTCCAGATCTGATTTAGATCTTCATTTTTTGCTTTTCCTATTATTTTTCTGCTTGGGTATTTATTTTATATTCTTTATTTAATATTTTTGCTTTGGATCTCCTTTGTCGGATTTTGTAGTTGATGGAAAAGTTATTTTTCTCAATTTACTGGGAGTAGAGGACCTTGTTAATGTTTATTTTGCTGTTGTCTTCATGGGTTCGATAGGCTCGCAAGCTGAGCCAAGCCCTTCTACGCTTGTTGGCTCGCGAGCCAAGCCCGAGCCAACATTGTGAGGGCCGAGCCCGAGCTCGAACCAGAAAAAAAGAAAAAAAAAAAAAGGAAAAGAACAAGGCTCAACTTAGCTCGTTTACATCCCTAGTTACGGATAACATAAGGTTACATAAACTAGCCCCTTGTAACAAACCTGTAGCAAAAAAAATATTGTTACGAATTTTGCCTATTTGCTACGTAATTTTGACCTTAGCCAAAAACATTTTTTTTTAGTTAATTACCAATCCCGCCCCCCTCCTACGGTTTGGATCAATAATTTTATAATTATGTAACAAAAAAATAATATATATCTCTGATTAACATAATTAAACTTAAGGGAACCTTAATTGGATCTAGAGAGAAAATAAATATGATTTACAAATATAGTAATGGATGTACAATTGTACATCAACAAAATGCCGATTAATTAACCTGTTGTATTTCTTTGTTTATGAACAGTGTCTTTCTCTAAAGGAGAATTTTGGAACCTTATTCTCATCTGTTATCGGTAAAATCACGAAAAATCTCGTGAAGTGAAAAAATTAAAAAAGAATAATGAAACCTAAAGAGCAAATTACATTTTCAGTCCCATAGGATTGGGTCGTTTTCAATATTGGTCCCATTCTTTCAAAATTAGACAAAATTAGTCCCGTTATTTTTCAAAAGTTACATTTTTTGTCCCAATCGTCAAATTTTGGATGGAAATAAGATTTTTGCCGTTAAGTGCGTTCAGGATGAAAAGTCAAATAAAATCATTAAAAAATAAATAAATAAAGAGACCTGTAGCCTAGTTGGTTGGGAATCCTTTTCCCTACTTGAGGTCCTGGGTTCGAAACTCAAGCCACACATTTTTTGTTCAAATAATTATTATGTTAAAATAAAAATATAAAATATTATTATATACATTAATATATATATATATATATATAAAATATATATTATGTATTTATAAATAATAATATTTATATACTATATGAATTTTTTTTTTTGGTTAAATATACTATATGTATTAAATATTATATATATATATATATATATATATATATATATATATATATATATATTATATTATATTAATTAATATTATAGCTTAAAAAATATTTTAACATAATAATATATTTATATTACGTTATTATTAAAATTAATTTATATTTGGGGTCTTTTTTAAAAAGTACCTAAAAGTTGAAAAAATTTGCTTTAACTCCCCATTTTTAAAAAAAATCATCTTTGCTCCCTAGATGACAAGGCAAATTTGCTTTAACTCCCCATTTTTTTTTAAGGTTGTATTAAAACTCAAGAATCTCGTACCCGAACCCCGAAATCACGTACTTAAATGCCCAAATGATGTATTTGCCCCCAAATACATCATTTGGGCATTTAAGTACGTGATTTCGGGGTTCGGGTACGAGATTCTTGAGTTTTAATACAACCATGGGGAGTTAAAGCAAATTTGGCCTGTCATCTAGGGAGCAAAGAGGAACTTTTTTAAAAATGGGGAGTTAAAGCAAATTTGAGTTCTCATTTGGGGATTTTTCGGGAATTTCCCGTTTATATTTTAACATAATAATTATTTGAATAAAAAATGTATGGCCTGGGTTTCGAGCCCAGGACCTTAGGTCAAGGAAGTCCCGACTAACTGGGATACCAATTAACAAAATCACAATAACCCAACACCCAAGGCCCAAGCTCACCATTCTAAAACCTAATATATAAAAATCTGATATAAAAAAAATATATAAAAAATAATAATAATAATAACTGGGATACGGATCTCTTTATGTTTTTCTTTCAATAATTTTATTTGACTTTTCATCCCAAGCGCACTTAACAACAAAAATTCCATTTCCGTCCAAAATTTGACGGTTGGGACAAAAAATGTAACTTTTGAAAAACAATGAGACTAATTTTGTTTAATTTTGAAAGAATAGGATCAAAATTAAAAACGGTCCAATCCTATGGGACCAAAAATGTAATTTGCTCAAACCTAAAATATATATATTCACCTAAGAATCTGAAAATAATGTTTATTATTCATGCGATTGTGATTGAGATTGTATCTCTTTTAAGAAATGACTAGTAAACTGGCACGCTCTTTGCGTGTGCAAATAAATTATTATGATAAATAAATAAATAATATAAAATAATGCCATATTAGTTTAAAAAATAAAATATGAGGAAAAAAAAGTAAAAATAAAAAATAAAAAAAGGTGAGAGAAAAGAGAAATTCCTTGGCCAAGAAGTTTTTTTTTTTTAATACACATACACCCAAGCGAGATTCGAACCCGGGAATTTGTCTTCGAGATTAACAATTTGGACCAACCCTTGTTGACTCATTGGCCAAGAAGTTAATAGGACATTGTTGGAGTAATAAAAAAATGAATAAATAAAAAGAAAAGAAAAGAATGTAAGAAAACAAAGCCGATGAGGAAAAAAAAAAAAAAAAAAAAAAGGAGTTCAAGAGACCAAAACGATTATTAACTCTCTCTGACTTAATATAATAGTATAGGATATTATATCCCTCATAATTCTAATAGTTAATTAATTTCATAAAAAAAATTATGTTTTTTATAACTAACATAGAAAATCTTGTGTTTTAAATAAGTATATATGTTGAGGAAAAGTATAAATTAAGCTTGTATATTTAATCAATAATATTAAAAGATGCATATATACAAATTATAAAGTTTAGAGAAAATGTTATATAACAAAAATACTAAAAATAGTTTCAAGAGAAAACATAGATAAAATATATAAAAATTAATGTGAAATAATTTAGTTCACTTTTTCTAAGACGGGGTTTTCACTACTACTAATGAATAATATAGGGTTTATTATTCATTTAACTGTATAATAAACTTAGAAAGTTATTGGTAAGGACAAATAAGTAATTTAATAGTATTGTTAAAATTTATAGCTTATTTGTCTTATCAATGTGAAGGGCATAATCTTCAAATGTTGCAACTGGATCAAACTCATGTATCATGGAAAATTCTATTCTAAATCCGATTCGACCGAACCCAATTAATTAAAAGGGGGTAAGTGTATTATATTTGTAATTTGATTTATTATTCTCCTTAAAATTTCCACCAATCACACGATAAATGTAAAATATTCACCCTCTCATTACACCGATTTAATCAATTAGACTCGGAGTAGGAATTTTCATGTATGACGTGTGGTACTCAAATCTTGGTTTAATTAGTAGGGATAAGTTTTGTTCGTTTTGACCAACACAATTAATCTCCCTATAATAATTTCAAAAAATAAAATGGGTGATTCATATTCGACTGTCCTGCATTTAAACTTAACTACAAAACAGTTTATCTAGATCGAAAAAGTATATTTTAGTTTTTGTAAGTCTTGTTTGATTTGAAATTCTTAACGAAATTTATAAAAATACACTTATACCCTGACAATTTGTATAAGTACTGTTACATTGAATGTATAACCAAAATTACAAAATTATTTCTAAAGCTTATAAATATAAACAAAATTATTCCTACAAATTATGAATTTAATAACACAGTTTGTGGAGTCACAAATCAAATTTAAAAATGCAGAAAGTACTTTTGGAATAACGGAAAATCCAATGAACGTTAGGGATAAAAAACGGTTCTCAAAAGTTTGAGACTAAAATATAATTTTTCAATCTAAATAGATTGCATTATAATTAAGCCAAAATGCATAATAGTTGCATGTAATTATTTCAATTAATAAAAAATAAAATCTCTCCCTTATTCATCTTTACTAAATTTTCTTCGGTAGATCTATCCAACTTTACTGCACCTACTCCTCGATCGTTGTCCCTAGACCCTAATGTGCATTGGCCTTTAGCTATTGCCACCACCGCTGCTCTAAGTTCTTATTTTTCAGTTTTTATTTTGTCTTTTGAATAAGAGTTTGAGTTTGTCGTTTTAAGATTTTGATCTTTCTTAATATTGAGAGTGCATATCTTTCATCAAAGGGTCATTGTCGCATGTCGTGCCTCAAAATATTTACTGCGGGCTCTTTCATTTTGTTCAGTGCAATATCAGGGGGTCTGTGCGCAAAGAATTAATACTGGGAAAAGCTCATTCATCGTCTCGGGTCGATACTCCACTTCAAAAATAAATGCCATGCTAACATCATCAGGTTTTCTAAGGGTTTCTTCTGTTCAAATATTTCGTCTGCCCTTTTAAATTTCAGAAGAAAGCGACAACACCTCTTCAAAGAGTTGCCTGATAAGGTTCAGATGAAAATCTCATCCTGACATATGACCTCACTGTTACCCTTAATTGTATATATCATATCGACGCTCGTTCATGAGTTTTGGAAGAGAAAGCCTACTTGTATTTCTAAAGTTCGAAATAATATTAACTTTAAAGTTGTCTACATGTATACAATGAATTTTTAATTGAAATGAAACATAATTTAAGTCTTGCATTAATATATTTAAAATAACATTTTTGATGTATTAATAAAAAATAATTCAACAAATATTAACACAATAATTTAATTAGGAAAAGAAATATTGGCTTAAGACACACATAATATTGATTGCTACTTACGTACCAGGTTGGAGATAATTACAACGTGTTGGACTCTTCAATACGAGACTACGTACCTCATATTAAATTACTTGTCGGATACCTAAATTTAGCCAAACTCTGTTTCTTATAACTTTTGTTTTGAATAAGACTTGAAGCGGTTCATAGAGACACAAAATCGGGCAATATATAATTCTAATTCTTACCTGATTGAGTTAAATCAATGTAATACTTCTTTTACACTTGTCATGTTATTGGTGAAAATTAATTAGGGAGAATAACAAATCAAATGACAAATATAATATGTTTAATTTGTCATCATAATTGATTAAGTACAGCCGAATCGAATTCGAGTTAGAATTATCCCACGAAATCGTCTTCTATGCCCATTTAGAGCAAGAAATTAAAAATATAAAATTATAGGAATATTTAACTTGTTTGGATGACCATAGTCATATTGTTCGTTTGTGAATAAAATCTTGGCTCCTAGTCTGCATCATCGGTTGTAAGAAGAAACTTTTGCCTATAAAATGAGGCAATACTAGCACCTATTATGCATCCCATACTAGAGCACTTGAAGAAATTGAACAAACTACATATATATATAGCTGCAGGAAAAATGGCTTCCAAGAGTTTTCTGGTCGTTGGTATTCTCTTTGCTATAATCCTCGTCATCTCTTTTGATGGAGTTTCTGGTCGTGTTGAGCCTGGGCTTGCTGATCAAACTGGTGAGTATGCTAACCTCTTCACTAAACATGTTAAACAAGTATAGTGATAACTTTGAGATAAGAAATTGTCAATATAAGATTTAATTACTAAGGTTTTACTTGACATTATGTCAGCGACAATATATAACCGTTAATCATGATCAATAGTGACAACTTAAACACAAATTTTTTATGACAGAAATCACGTTATTGGTATATATATTGGTAAGTTTTATCAGTATATTTTCTTTATTTTCATATGAACTTGTGTACTAAGAGACCACTAGTAATTATAGTTTTATACTAAATTCGTAATATTTTTGAATTAAAGGCAACGTCCAAGTGGATGGATGGCACGGGGGTCACCAACCCCATCACCATTGCCCCCACCCTCCCTGCCCTGAGGAGAAGAGTAACGGCCATCATGAAATGACTGAACCTGAGGCTTCTAAGGCTTCCACTAATGCTGAAGATGGGTATAAGAAACGTTGCAAGTACTGGCCTCGTTGTTAGGCTGTGCAGTTAATTATATTAGCCTCGAGCACTTGGTACTATACCTTGTGAAGATCTGTCAAACTAAAATAAGGCACCTAGCTACTGTTAGTGTGCCAAGCTCATGTTGCATATCTAAGTCGTTATTTGCTTCTACTTTTTACATGATCAGTTTACATGTTGTATACCTGAGACCTGAGTTATTAAAATAAAACGTCCGTGTGCTCATTTCACATGTAAAGTAAGATTCGGGGTATTATAAAATGACAAAAAGTATATATAAGTTATTAATTAATTATATTAAGATGTTTCATAAAGCTAGAAACGTTATGATATTCTATTTATGGTGGTAATTTATGGCGTTCACCTGCAGAAGGCATGTAAAATGATGTATGAAGATATTTAAATATTTTAACAACTCTTCTTTATAATAACATGGTGATTTATAATAATTTCAAATATATATATATATATATATATATATATATATATGGCAAATTAATAAATTAAAAAAAGACTCTATAATAAAATTTTGTCAAATAAAATATATATATAATGAAAAATATGATAAAATTATCTTTCTGATAAAAATAATAATAACATGTTGGATTTATAATATTTTTTGAATTTTTAAGGGCTAATTCCAAACACCCCCTATTCTTTAAAATTTAGTGCGCTTTGCCTCCGAACCTTTGAATCGGTGCAATTGTCCCCCTAATCTTTCTAAAACGTAATACTTAACTCCTTCTAAACAATTTTGGCGAAATATTTCGAGAATATTCCGTTCAAATTGAACTTTGACCGTCGATTTCTCCTCCCAAGAATCAAGACCACTACCATTGTGTTTCTCTCTCCAAGAAGAACAAAACTTATATCCCATTCGACCCTATTGGTTGCCGAAAGTATTAAAATTCGCTTGTAAAGTTTCGTCACTCTTATGTCATCTTTGACTGGCGATTTCTCCTTCGTTGGTTGTCGAATTTCGATTTTGAAACCACAATTTTGTTCTTTGCATCGAGATCTTTGATGTGATATATAATATCAACACGTTTGAAATCTGATTTGTACAAATTTAGCCATATGATTCACACTAAAAAAAAAAATTAAATGAAATATTCCCTAAGATTCCACCGAAAATGGGTTAAGTGTTATATTTTACAAAAGTTGGAAAGGCAATCACACCCATTCAAAGATTAGGGGTAAAACACACTAAGCCCCAAAGAATACAAGGGTGTCTGTAATTAGCCCAATTTCTAAATTGGCCAACTCATTTACAATATATATACATGTAGGATTTTGACATATTTTTTGAAATTTTAAATTAATTCAAAAATTAGATAAAGAAAATTAATTAAATTAATAACTTAGATTAAAAATCCAATTTTAATTAAATTAATTAAAAAATAAAACATTTTCAATTTTCACCCACCACCACCGTAGCCTCCACCGGCTTTACACCTACACCGCCGCCCCATGCTTTACACTACCATCGATGTTTTCACACCACCACCACCATTGGAGAGTCTTTGCACTGCCATTATCACTGCCTTCACACCATCACCACTAGAGTGTCGGTGCACCACCAAGGGCGACGCTAGGTTAGGCCCAGTGGGGTGACTTGACCCCACTGAAAATTTTATTTTAGTTATTTATGCATTTATTTAATGTGTAATATTTTCTTAAAATACCTAATTATAATTATGTGACCCCACGATAAAATAAGTAAATTGTGATTGACCCCAAATAAATAACCAGATTTTGGGGGTGTTTCAATGTTTGCAAATTCTAAAAATAAATACTTATAATAAATGCAAGATTATACTATTTTCTATAATTAAATGGAATTCTGTTTAAATAATATTATCCTCATTAAAATATTTATTAAATTACTTTTTACATTTAAATAGAACTTGGGGTTGGTAAAGTGGTCTGAAGGTTTTTTCTCGAACGTAAGGTTCCGGTTCGAATCCCTTTTGGCCACTTGGAGTGTGTGTTAAAAAAAATAATAATAATACAAAAAAAAGATATATATATATATATATATATATATATATATATATATATATATATAGTTATTTCATCTCTATTCAATTAAAAGTTTGCTAAAAATTTTTGTAATTACTAAGTAAATTTATTTTTCTCTTTTCTTAATTTTTATGAATTTATTTATTTTTAAGTCATTTTATATCATTTTTATTTCATTATTCATTTTTCACATGCATTTTATTTATTATACACAATTATTGTAAATAATTCTTAAACTATTTTTTATATTAATATATTATTTAAATCATATTATATTGACTAAAATTATTTTAAAAGATTTAGGGATAAAATGGATAAAAATTACAAAATGAATATCAATTTTCTCTGTAATTACTCCACTTATTATTTTTCTTTTTTTTTTTTCCTCACACATTCAGTGTTTTTACTATTGAAAATTTTTACAACTTTAACTTATGTTTTATATTTGAATATTTATAAATATTTTTAATTTGTATAAAAATTTAAATACAAAATTATAAAAAAAAATTACGTAATGTTGTAAAAAATAATTTTTGTGACCCCAATGATCGATTGGAGTCGCCCCTGTGCACCACCACCAGTACCCACACCTAAATGCCAAATTGCGCCACCACCTCCGCTCAAAATCACCCGTGTCACTCAATTAATCCAAAATTAATTTTTATATTGATATATATTTTATAATTAATTTTAGTATAATTATTAAATTATGATAAATAAAAGTATAAAATATAAGGAGAAAAAGATAAAAAAATATACATTAAAGAAAAAAACAATTGAAGTAGAATGAGAGAAAAGTAAAATAATGAAGATTGTGTTGGAGGATAAATAAATAAATAAGAAAATAATTTAAGAGTTTAATGAATGAGGAAGAGATTAAGTAAAAAAACAATTAAAATATGTGGGTAGAATTTGTATCTGGAAAAAAAAAAAAAAAAAAAAAAAAGTTCATGAATTCTGGAATAATACGTTAATAAATTAAAAAAAAAAAAGAAAAAAATTAAAAAGTTAAGGACAAAAAAAAAAAAAAGAGTCAATAATATATAGATTATATACAACATAAAATCAGTCAAATCCAAACTCACAAAAAATTTGAAATCACCCAAAATCGCCAAAGAATGTTGTGGGTGGAGGAAGGATGTTGATGGCTAATCTAAAATTCTGGTGGTGGCACTTGGACGGGCGTTGGACGGCCAATCTAGAAGCGGAGGCAATATTCAGTGGTGTCGGTAAGAGATGGGTTTTGAGGGTGGGGATGATTTGGTTTCCGGTGGCAACGTAGAGGAGGTTATGGTGGACGGTGAGGGATTTGACGGCAACGGCTCGGTCGAGTTTGAGAGAGGTTAGGAAAATTGCGGCGACGAAGGGTTTTCCGGCAGCGGGGTTGAGAGGGGAAAGGGTCGATATCCATAACGGAGGGTTTTATCTTTATTTTATCTTTTTTTTTTTTGGAATATATATATATACCTTTATTTGAAATTTTATTTTAAAATTTTCAATGTATATATTTTTTTCTTTCTTTTTTTTTTTAAATTGACACATGGGTGTATATAACTGACCTCATTTACACATCAAGAAAATTTTTAATTTTATGACACATTATATTTTCAAAACAACAAAATTAACCCAAGTAAGTGATTAAAACTGAAATCGGACTATAATTGTGAAAATTCTAAGGGCAAATTACATCCTGTGACGCCCCGCCTCTTCGGCATTTCCAGGTACGGCGTCACGAGAGAGTTTAATTCAGTAATTTTGTGAAATATGTGATTTAGCATGCTTACGTGTCAACGTGATATTTATTTTAATTATGTGTGCTTTAGAATTTATTTTAATGTCTGGGACTCAATTGTCCAATATTTGTAATTTAGGGACCTAATTATAATTAGGACGTTTGAGCCTTCGTGGCTATTTGAGCTCGGGAATTCGAATTCGAATTCCGACCCTATCGTTGAGTTCGTTTCGATGATTCGGATTCAATGAATTAACCTTTTATATTCTAAAGCCATTTGATAGCCTCACCGTTTTAAATCCGATCCGTTTGGACCGGACACCGTTTGACCCTACCCGTTTTAACCGACCCGTTTGACCAGCCCCAAAAGGGGCTAGCCTTTCCTTTCTCTCCCTCATTGATCGATCAGCAGCAACAAGGAAGAGAGAAAGGAGAAGATATTTCCCCATTTGGCCATCAAGCCTTTGGCTCGGGTTTGCAAGATCCAACCGTCCGATCAACGACTCAAGGTAAGATTTGTGACCCTTTTGTTACGTGCTTTATTTTATCGTCTCTTTCGTGCCTCGGATATGGGCCTACGTGCCTCGTTGGGGGAGATGATGAATAGTAGTGGGTTGGGGGTTTGGCGTGTTTAAGCTCGTTTCTTGAGCTCTTAAGTGTAATTATGTGCTATATATGTTATATATGCTTTACGGTGTTGATTTTGCATGATTTGGTTGTTGGTTGTGGCTGTGTGTGTGTGGTGGTGTTGGCTCCCGACGCCATTGCTGCTTCTACTCTGTTTTGGTGAGCAGGATGGTCCGGAACGGCCGTTCCCGTTTTGGCCTTGGGGCCGGAACGGCCCTTCCGGGCAGCGCTCGTGGGAACGGCTGTTCCCGTTTTGCCTTGTGTCTGGGAACGGCCCTTCCCGTGGTCCAGTAGGTTGGTTTTGAGTTTTTATGCTTTTAATTGATTTCTTTTGCCGCTTATTGATTTATATCTTAATTGTATTGCATGTTTTGACATGAATTCGTATTATATGCTATGTTAGGTGCATGAATTGTATCTTAATATTAAAGAATGAGTATTTTATGAGTGTATACGTGATCCATGACTTCATGCCAATCATAAGCATACGCCGTGCGTTTATTTGGTTCATTCACGTGTCTAAGTCCTGTTTTGTATTCAGTTTGTTCAGGTACACCCGGGGTGGTGTTTTGTTGGCCGTGTTGATTCCGGGGTGGATCAATTGTTATGTCTTCGGCCTCTTCGGTGTCAGGTGAGGTTAGGATATAGTTACACCTTATTGCAATGTGCTCGGTTTTGATTGCATGTGATTTAATAAGCCTTATATGTATATAAATAAGTGTGAAATATGTATTTGTTGAATATGCCTCGAGTTTGCAAGTATGTTAAGCAATGTACGAGCCTATGTATGCTTGATTTGGATTGTTTTGTTATGTTTTGCCACGTGAAGCTATGTTTCTAACCGTATACTTCTCATAAGCCAAGTTTGGCAAGGATCGAGTTTGATTGAAACGGAAAGTGGTATGTATACCTATATATGTATAAGTTATGTCTGTCTGTCTGTCTCTATTGTAGCGGGATATGATATGATATGTGTTTGTTGGGCCCCGGAGCTATGGGTAAGGAGCCCTCGGGACGGCATAGGGCCGTCGAGGTTAAGCCTGTGCATAGTCTCCATATGTCTGCAGAGGATCACCCCTGAACTCACCAGGAGGTTTGGTGAGGGAAGGAATCCTGAGGGTTTGAGTACTCGCAAGGCGCTCCCCTCGTTTGTTTGGATGGTTTGGGCGTATACACCCTTCCATCACCCGGAGTTGAGGATGATATGATATGATTTGTATGTAAGTTTTCTGTTTTGATTCTGATATGTTATGTTATGAGGAGATTGGGGGAGTCGGAGCTCGTACCCGCCGAGTTCTATATGATTTGATATGTATGTTCTGTTAAGGTTTATGAAACGGGGATAGATTCTAAGTTAAATTAAAAGGGAGTTTTATAAGATAAGTTAAGTTTTGATTATGTTAAGATTTAATAGGCTTTGCTAAGTTTGCTCGGTAAGTTAAAATTGGTTAATTTGCTTTTGTCAAGTAAACCCTATATGTATGTATATCACTGGAAATGATTTAGTGTGCAAAAACTATCCCCGCATTCATGAACATTATGAGTTTGATACGTGCTTTGCTCTTATATATATAGGGTGAGTGTGTTAACCCCTCACTCAGTCGAGTTAAGACTGACCCCTCCCCTTTTACTTTTAGTTTGCAGGTTTTGCTTGGAGTTCGTGCTAGGCGGAGTGTGTCTGTCTTTTGGAGTCTGTTCTGAGTCTTTATCTAGTAGGTGGTCTTGCATTCGCATTCCTTTCTTTCATCTTATGTATAAGATATGGTTGTATATGATATTTAGAATTTAATTATGAATTGATATGTATACTTCGGGATAGGTTAGGACAGGTGTGCTCGATTTAGTTAAACCCGTTGGATTTATGATTATTGTTTGATATTCGGGATTAGGTATTTATGCTAGTTGAACCCGTCAACTGTTTATGAATGTTTTGATTGTTGCATGGCTTGTTTCGCTTCCGCATTCTTGTTGTGGTTTGAGTTTTGCTTTCAGGGTCTAAGTTCCGCCTAGCCTAGGTGTGAGTTTGTCAGTCTCCCGTTCGCCACTGTTTGGTTCATGTACGGACTCTCCATTTCGTATGTGGATCGGACTTTGGTGCGGGGGATGTGGTGACCCACCGTGCGGGTGCTACACATCCACCACCCCTGAGGTTAGACCTAATTACAAGTCGGTCCCTATTCTTTTAAATATTACACTATAGTCCCTATATTTCTTGTTTTGTGTGAGGCCCATTAACGAATTTTGTAAAAGTACACTTATGTCCCTTGAGGTTTTGTGAGTGTTACATATAATGTATGACCAAAAATGCAAAATTGTCCCTAAAAGTATACAAAAATTAACAAATTAACAAGGCTTAGTGACTCCAATGTAATATTTAAAAGAATAGGGATCGACTTGTAATTAAGTCTAACCTCAGGGGCCTGTATGTAATTATCCCAAAATTTAAATTAAAAGATAAAATTGAAAATGCAATATCGAAAAGAATTGAAATTCAAAAAAATATAAATCACAGAACGACTTTTACAAATTTTCCAAGAATTATTATCTCAAAATGAATAAGTTACATGTTGAAGCTTTCAAGTTTGCATTTTATATTTTTATATGGTGCCTCTACTTTTCCTTTCTTTCTTTCTTCCCAGTACTCCTGCCTCCCCCCATATTAAAGTGAAAATAATGCACCGAACAAATTGTCAAAATAAGGCATAATCGGCTTCAGTAATATGCGTCGCCGGAATGACATATCTTTTTCATTTTATTGTAAATAATTGTAGTTGATTTCACTAGTACGGTTACTTATCCGTTACGACTAAATTATCTGCTCCCATAAAAACATGAATTTTAGTTGTCATATCATGGTGAAGCAGCAAGATCATGCAAGTCATATTCACTCAAAATTGAATAGGTGTTTTATTAATTATTATTTTATTTTCAGTCAAATTCATGAGTTGGTTTAGTGTAAAGATCACTTCACTTCAGTGGTTGGATAGAAGTGTGTGGATAAGATAAAACACTATGGACCCGTTTCTTGCAGTTGCAGGTTATATATGTTTCAATATCTCTGTTTTCCAAAGCTAAGTAGCAAAGGTCAACTTGCTTTAAAACCCACGCATTCATTGTATTTGTTCCAATCGTTAGCTGAAGTGTTGGTAAAACAGATAATGTTATAATTATATACGTAATAAAAATATAAATTGGATTTAGAGAGAAATAAATATAAATAACAAATGTAGTAAATTTGTATATGGTACAACAATAGCCTTTTGTTTTTCTTTAAGCTTCTGAACGACTTAGAAAATTAAGTACAAAATATTAATGGATTTTAATTTGGGTTTGAGAGAGTTACAGCTACTATCCATCAGGTTAGTTGAAATTACAATTTAATTCTTGCATCTTTTTTGAAAATTTGAAACTATAAAAAAAATGTGTAATTACAGTAAAAGTGTAAAACTTTAAAAAAACACCTAAACAACAACATGTTAAAGTCGTAAGTGGGAGTATATTTTTAAAAATTTACACATTTATTTAAAATGTTCGAGATTATATTGCAATCTATATATTATTATTATTATTATTATTATAATAGTGCGAGTTGAGTTTTTGGTTTTTTGAAATTTTGTGATCGCCTGAAATACCCTCATTGTAAGATTTTCAATAAAATACAGCTAAGGGTAATTTTATAAATTACAAATTTGATACATAAATATTCTTTCAGATATTTTATTCTAATAAAACTCTCAATTATGCCTATCTAATTCTAATCAAAATATAAGTCTTTCTCTAATTATAAAACACCATATGATGATAATCCTATAAGCTTTTGAATAAATTAATCCTAATATTATTCTAACTATCTTGGTTAAACTAATAAATTCTCAATTTTTGACCATGAACTAAAATCAAGTCTCAGTATATTTGGGAGAAAGAAAACCGTGTACAATTCATTCAAAAGTATTGTCGTATTATCAATTCTCGAAAATACAAGAAATAAACATGCAAATTGTACTTCCTCACGATAATACTTTTAACAATATTAAATTTGAGGATGATTTGATAAATTCATATTAAATATTATTAAATCTAAATTAAAAAATATTTATTTAAGTAAAAGTAATATATCTAATAAGTTAGAAGTAAAACTCCTACTATTTATAAAAAAACATATAGAATATAATAAGGATATTCTCTCTAAAAGTAATATATTAATTATAGGTTATATTATAAGATATTTGTACATTTAAAAATAAAATTAATAATATAAGAACAAATATTTACCATCTTCCACATAAATGTATATTTTTACTAGTAAAATTTATTATTATTTATTGATAAATAAAAATGATATCACTTAATTATACAATTAAAGATAAAGAGAAAATATATGAAATTATATATTAAAGAGTGTAAATAAATAAATAAATAAATAAATCTAATAGATAGAGACGAGTATACAAATGAAATACAAAGAGACTGATGGGGTCAAAATACGATCGTCCCACGTTAGGACACGTGGCATCACCGAGATGATGACATCTGTCTCCCCAAGGTTGCACCCATCAGCACACGAGCGCTAAGCCTAACGAGCGCAATCCTTCTTCATGAGTCAAGCCCAACGAGCGCTGTTACTCTCGCGAGCGTCCTTCATACTGTATGATTGGCACGCCCACGTGCCAAGGGAGCCCTCTTCGAGCGTCACACTCCCTCAGAGTGGCCTCCCCTTTGGCTCGTCACTTGAACTAAAGCCTTCATTCCCCTCAGCGGATATCCTGGCTTCCAATACTCTAGGTTGTCACGAGCGCGCTCTCAAGCCCTCGTTACCAACCACCCAAATGGCTCTCTGACACAACGTACATGCCCGCGCACCTGCCACTGTTGCCAGCACCAACTTTTGGCCGCTTTTGCAGAAGATTCCTCCTAGGTTTCTCTCTCACGGCGCCACGTGTTAGGGCAACATTCGGCCAGGACCACTTGAGGCAAATGACCAAAGGGCCCTTGACCCTCAACTATAAATAGCTAAAGTCATCTTCTACACTGGTAAGCATTCTTCATCACTAAAACTGTGGCTGAACTTGCGTTTCTTCAGACCTTGAACTGACTTGAGCGTCGGAGAGCCAAACTGGGTATCACCCCTAGTTCCCCCAGCTTGGCCTTCTGACTTTTATTGTGCTTGTCCCAACAGGTAGAACCCCCTTTCTCATCTCCGGTGAATCTCCGGCGGTTTCCTCCACAATTACAAATCATAAAGTGATCGGATTGGGACCCTCACATTTCTGAACCCATCATTTTTGGCGCCGTCTGTGGGAAACCGTTTCTCTATCCCTTTCTTTCTTTTTGTTGGTAGAAGAGCAAGCACACTTTTACCTTTTCCAGCCATGATCGCTACAAGGTCTGGAGCCGTGGGAGGAGGAGATAACGCCTCCCAGGATGCCAATATCATTATTCCCTCCACCACTACTGGTGGAGCCCCGCCTCCTTCCGTCACCGTTGGCGGAGCACCTCCCGCTGCAGGAGTGACTCCACAAGCAGAGTCTTCAATACCTCCACCTACACCGCCGGCACTGCCGATTCCCGCCGTCACTGGAGGAGTCTCTCTCTCTGCTCCTCCACAGCCTGCTCAGAACCCATGGGTCCATCCCCAGATGAACCTCGGAGTGCAGGGTTACATGATGCCCCCACCCGGATATACCTTCACTTCGGTCGTTATGATGCCCCGATCCAGCCGTATCATGCCAGTCAGATCCAGCTCCCGGTGGTGGTCCCCAGGGAGATTGAAGGAGTGGAGTTACCTCCACTAACCACCCAGCAGTTGAGGGCTCTCTATGCCCAGTGTGAGGTTCAGGAGGCCCAGGGAGCATGGGAGAGGTTCCACTCCATGTACTTTCCCTCCGGGCAGGCCACTCAAGTTGCTGCCCCTTTGGGTGGACAACAAAATTTCCCCCTCAGAGAAGCCCAGGCTGTCCCTGAGGGCACAACCGCCACCCCCACCAGCCAGAGAAGTGCCCCAGCAGGAGGGCAACGAGCGTCCCTCCATGGGCAGGAATAAAGAGCCCACAGAACGAGTGAACGAGAATGAAGGGGACTCTCATGTCTCCAGAAGAGGATCACGAGCCCCCAGACAAGGGGACAGACAAGGAGACGTGAATCCTGACATCCTCGCGGCTGTGTAAGACCAGCTGCAGGGTTTAAAGGATATTGTGGGACAGCTCTCACGAGGGCGATCAACTCAGATCTCCCCTAGTCGGGATGAACGGGTTGACGCCAGAAGCACCCGTACCAAGGACCCCCCACCAAAGGTCCCCCGCCGCAAGGAGCCGGAGGAAAACTTCGGCACGTATGAGTACCACCCGTTGGCGAGGGGCTCGCCCCTCGTGGAGGAAGTTTTGATGGCCCAAGCAGGCATGGCCAAAATCCCCACTTCCATCAACCGTTACGACGGGACAACTGATCCAGCTGAACACTTGGATCATTTTTTGCATCTTATGCACCTTTACGAGCATTCCAGCAACTATTGGGCGAAAGTCTTCGTCACTTCCTTGGTAGGAATGGCTCAGGAGTGGTACAAACGGCTGCCGCCGCACTCGATTCACTCATATGAAGAGCTGGCTCATGCTTTCCTCAACCACTTCAATTCTTTGAAAGCGCCAGTCACCGCACCTACTGCCCTGTACAACGTGGTGCAAGGCAAGAGCGAATCTCTGCGCTCGTTCTTCGCCCGCTTCAACAAGGAGATCCTACAGGTGGAGAGGCCTTCAATGGATTTCTTGATCCCAGTGCTCTTTCAGGCTGTGGATCACAAGCAGTATGTGAGCAAGAAATTTGCCGACGCCATTGTGGAAAGGAGACCTGGGACCCTCATGGCCTTAAGAGAAGTAGCCGAGCCGTTCTTCGCGCTCGAAGACATGTATGGGACGAATGGTCCCCGGTATCACAGTCCGGCCAGGAACGAGCGACCCCATCACGAGCGGGGACGGGACGTGGCCATCAAGAAGGAGTACCCTCAAGAGCGCAGAAGGTCGCCACCACCCCCTCGTCGATTCGAGCGAATCCCGCTCACCAGGCCGAATTCAGAAGTCTACAACCTCTCAGATAAAAAGCTCTTTAAGAGACCCATCAAGATGAGGGAAACGGACTCGCTCAGGCGCTCGAACAAATACTGCGCATTCCACAAGCAGAAGGGGCACGACACGGATGAGTGTCGCCAGTTGGAAGCTGAGATTCAAAGGCTCGTCGCAGGGGGCCACATGAAGGAATTCGTCCGGGTGCTCGAGCGCTACGATGAACGCTGCAACGAGCGCGCTGGAGGAAGAAGGAGGAGCCCATCCCGATCGAGGAGCCCAAGGGGTAGGGGACCCCCTGAAAGCAGCAGCCGCCGGGGCAATAAAGGAAAAGCCCCTGAGCAAGAAAACGAACCTTTCGCAGTCATAAATATGATTGCAGGAGGCTCGTCAGGAGGGGATTCCAACGCCTCCCGACGGAGGTATGTCCGGAGCTACAACCAACGCCCAGCAATGCCTAAACCCATCTATGCCATCCAGAGTTCCAGCGCTCAACGGTCAAGAGAGAATGATGTAATAAGCTTCGATGATAGGGATTTAGAGCACATTGTAACACCCCATGGGGAGGGTATAACCTCCGATTGCCCCATGGTGGTTAGTGTAGATGTTCATAATCATGTTGTAAAAAGGGTGTTGGTGGATAGTGGAAGCTCTGTTAATGTTTTGCCTTATTCTACGTTCTTAAAGATGAAGGCTGACCTTTCGCTCGAGCCTCTCAAAACGGCCCTCATTGGCTTTGGAGGCTCGGAAGTTGTCCCGCGAGGGCAAATTCGCTTAGCTACTTCATTCGGCCGAGCCCCTCAGCGCAAAACACTCTTGGTAACATACGCAGTTGTGGAGATAGACATTCCTTATAACATCATAATCGGGCGCCCAGCCCTCGTGGATTTCAAAGCCATCATCTCCACCTACCACCAGAAGATTAAATTCCCTACCTCCGAGGGCGTGGGAGAAGTACTGTGCAATGTGCAAGAGGCTTGGGAATGTTATATGCTGTCCCTTAGAAAGCCTAAAGCGGAGAAAACCTTCCAAATTGGCTCCACCAAGAAGTCAGTGGATTTCCCCAATCTAGATGAGGACAGCCCAGTACGGAAAAGGGTGAAATTGAACAAGAAGAAGAACAAAAAGAAGAGGGGAGACAACGTGGAGAATCCCCTCGAATGTGCACCACCAGGGACCGTTGACGGATCGTCCTCAGAAGGAGACGAGCCAGGAGAGGGTGAACCAGCACCCGGTGACCGTTTGACAGGAAAGAAGAGGGCGCTCGAACTTCCTCGCCCTGAGATAAGGATCGAGCCCTCGGAGAAGTTCCTTACCATTGAGCTGGAGCCCGGAAACAAGGATAAGACTACTCAGATAGGATCTAACCTCTCGGGGCCTTCTCAGATCATGATGATTGATTTTCTCAGGGAAAACAGTGATGTATTTGCGTGGAAAGCCTCCGACCTCACAGGGATTGACCCGAGCGTCATTGTCCATAGGCTTAATGTGGATCCCTCTTTCAAACCCATCAAGCAGAAAAAGCGGGATGTACATGGCTTTCGAAAGAAAGTCATTGAAGAGGAAGTTAATAAACTCTTGGAGGCTTAATATATCGAGCCCATCTTGTACCCGGAATGGTTGTGTAATGTCGTTTTGGTACCCAAGAGCGCGAATAAATGGCGCATGTGTAACGATTTCACTGATCTCAACAAGGCCTGCCCTAAAGATTCTTACCCGCTGCCTCGGATTGACCAATTGGTGGATTCGACCGCTGGCTGCGAGCTCATGAGCATGATGGATGCTTTCCAGGGATACTATCAGATCTTTATGGCCCCAGAAGACCGCCCCAAAACCTCGTTTGTTGTCCATCTGGGGGTGTATTGCTTCTTAGTCATGCCTTTCGGACTCAAGAACGCCGGAGCTACGTATCAATGGCTTGTCAACAAGATGTTTGAAAGAGAATTTGGAAGGTCCATGGAGGTTTACGTGGATGATATGATTGTCAAAAGCGAGCGCCAGGATTCCCACTTGGAAGATCTCAAGCGCACTTTTTCAATCTTGCGTCAGTATGGGATGAAGTTGAATCCTTCGAAGTGCACCTTTGGAGTACAAGGGGGAAAGTTCTTAGGGTACATGGTCAGTCAGAGGGGAATTGAGGCCAATCCGGAGAAGATCAAGGCCATATTGGAAATCCCCTCCCCCCGAAATTTGCGGGAAGTGTAAGTCCTAGTAGGAAAAATCATCTCGTTAAACAGGTTTATTTCGCGCTCGGGGAACAGGAACCTTCCCTTCTTCAAAATTTTGAGGAACGCACGTAACTTTGCTTGGACAGAAGAATGCGAAAGGGCGCTGCAAGATATGAAGGCGTACTTATCGAGCGCACCACTGCTGACTAAGCCCGTCGAAGGTGAGAGATTATTTATGTATCTTTCCGTTTCTTCCGAGGCCACGAGCGTGGTTCTGATCGCTATAGCGGAAACACTTACCTGTCTATTATCTGAGCAAAACATTACAAGGAGCCGAGAAGAAGTATTTGGAGATTGAGAAATTCGCGTTCGCTCTTATTAACGCCTCAAGAAGGCTAAGACCTTACTTTCAAGCGCACTCCATAACGGTTCTCACCGACCAACCCTTGAAGCAAGTGTTGTCCAAACCCGATGTGTCTGGAAGATTAATCAAATGGGCCATCGAATTGAGCCAGTTCGACTTATGTTTCGAGCCCAGGACCGCGGTACAGGCTCAAGTTGTAGTTGATTTATTGGTCGAACGCTTTGGTTTAGAGCCCACCGTTGCGGAGAATGAGGGGTTATGGGTACTGCACACGGATGGTTCCTCAACCTCTCAAGGGGGATGAGTAGGAGTGGCCCTCAGAAACCCCGATGGGATTGAGCTGGACTTTGCAATCAAGCTGGATTTCCAAGTCACTAATAACGAAGCAGAATATGAAGCCCTCGTGCAAGGATTGAATATTGCTTTTCAGAATGGAGCCTCCAGAATCACCGCTTATGTGGATTCACAGTTAATAGCGAGCCAGATTGAAGGAACTTATGAGGCTCGAGAAACCACCATGGTACAGTACTTAAGAAAAGCCAGAGAAATCATTGGGAAGTTCAAGGAATTTCATCTACTTCAAGTGCCGCGAGGAGAAAACGAGCGTGCGGACGCTCTGTCAAAGTTTGCATCAGCTTTAGAGGGCACTTCCGAACGTTCTGTTACGTTCCTTAGAACTGAGGAACCTTTGATCAAGGAAAGGGTCGCCACCAAGATAATCGCCATGATCGATCCAAACGAGCCCTGTTGGCTTGACGACATCGTCGTTTTCCTTAGGGATGGAACTCCCCCCACTGACAAGGTGGAAGCTAGGAAAGTCCGAAGTAAGGCCCCTCGTTTCGCTTTGGATCCCGAGGGGAGGTTATTCAAGAAATCATTCCAAGGACCCCCAATGAGATGCCTGAGGCCCTCGCAGGCGAAGGAGACGCTTGAACTCATCCACAATGGAAGCTGTGGGAATCATTCCGGAGGGCGTATCTTGGCAAAAAAGGTTCTGAGAAGTGGGTTTTATTGGCCTACAATACTCCAAGATGCCATTGAATTTTCGAGGAAGTGCCCAAGTGCCAATTTCATTCAAATCTCCCTCAATTGCCAGCCGCACAGATGATCCCCATAGACGTTTCTTGGCCTTTTGACCAGTGGGGAATAGACATCGTGGGCCCCTTGCCCATGGCTGCGGGACAAAAGAAGTTTGTCATTTTAGCCGTCGATTACTTCACCAAGTGGGCCGAAGCTGAAGCCGTTGCAAAGATTACTTTCAGAGTTGTGAGGGACTTCATTTGGAAAAATATCATTTGCAGGTACGGCATCCCGAGGGTGCTCATTTCTGACAACGGATCCCAGTTCATAGCAGCTGACACACGAGAATGGTGTTCTGAGTTGGGGATCGAGCAGCGATTTACCTCTGTAGGACACCCTCAAGCCAATGGGCAAGCAGAAGTTACCAACAGGATTATCTTGCAACATCTGAAAACCATGCTTGAGAGCAAGAAAAGTGAATGGGCTGAAGAGCTGCAAGGAGCGCTTTGGGCTTATCGCACTACCCCACGAGCGGCCACGGGAGAAACACCTTACGCGCTCGTTTATGGATCAGAAGCAATGATACCGGCGGAGATAGTAAACGAATCCGCTCGCGTCGGCTATTTCGAGCCTCAGCTCAACGATGGCAACAGGAGCTTGGAGTTGGACTTGCTGGATGAAAGGAGAGACAAAGCCTGGGCTAAGATCCACCATTATAAGGCCTCTGTGGCCCAACAGTACAACAAGCGTGTGAGGAAAAGAACTTTCCAGTTGGGAGACTTGGTTTTGAAGAAAGTGGAAGTATCCAAGCACGTGGGGAAATTGGACCCCAATTGGGAAGGCCCATTCAAGGTCGTACAACTCAGAGCTAACAACACTTACACCCTGGAGACACTTCAAGGTGAGCGCTTGCCTCGCCCTTGGAACGCATGTAACCTCCGGCGGTTTTATGTTTAAAAGCTCTTTGCAAACCCTGATGTAACAACCCTCTTTGACGGGTTCTATGTACTTCCAATCACAAGTAAACGGTAACATAATCTTTTTAATTTCTCTAATACTCTTGTTTCTTTGGTTGCTTGAATGGATAAGTCCCACATCCCTCGTCTTTGCGAGCGTGGTTGGCAACCCATTCCAATACGTGTGCTGTTATCTCGTATGGGTTACGCTTGCCAGCACTCTACTCCACATGGGGGGACGCCCTCATAAGGATAGACTGGTTACGCTCACAACCAATTAGGCGAATTGGAAGAAGATTATGAAGAAAATCCTAGTAGGCCTTGGCTGTTTCTTAAAACGCCTTGCGCTCGAAAACGGGATCTCCTACAGAGAAAGTCCTAGTAGGCCTTGGCCGTTTCTTAAAACGCCTTGCGCTCGAAAACGGGATCTCCTACAAGAGCAAATCCTAGTAGGCCTTGGCCGTTTCTTATGACGCCTTGCGCTCGAAAATGGGATTTTCTGCAGAGCCAGAAATACGACAAGAGCCAGAGCGCTCGAACGATGGCCTCTGAATCAAGAAGGTATTGCACAAGTCTTGAACGAGGGCAACCACTCAGTAAGACCCTCACACACACTCAAGACTTAGCAAAATCCCCCAAGGACGGAAGGAATGTCACAAGTCATGAACGAGGGCAACCACTCAGTAAGACCCTTGCAAATACTCAAGACTTAGCAAAATTCCCCCAAAGTTAAGAAGAAATCGCACGAGCCTTGAACGAGGGCAGCCTCTCCATAAGACCCTTGTATATACTCAAGACTCAGCCAAATTTTTAAGAGCAAAAACGAAATTTATACAAGTCTTGAGTGGGGGGCAATCTCACAATAAGACCCTCACGATCGCTCAAGACTTAGACAAATTTTCAAGGCTTATGACAAAGGCAAAAATTTATACAAGTCTTGAGTAGGGGGGCAATCTCACAATAAGACCCTCACGATCACTCAAGACTTAGACAAATTTTCAAGATTTATGACAAAGGCAAAAATTTATACAAGTCTTGAGTGGGGGGCAATCTCACAATAAGACCCTCACGATCGCTCATCAGAGAAATAACAAAATTTACAGAAGTTAACAAAATTTCTCAAAGTCATAAAGGCTCATCAGAGAAATAAAACATCCACAGAGTATGCTACACACAGTCTTATTATTACAAGATTTGTTCCAGCAAGCTCTAAATATGAGTTCTGATTCATAAATAAACAAAAGAACACAGTCATGAAAAAATGGGATGTATATTCACTGCAAGAAACATTACAAGATAAGGGCTCAAAGGCCACTGAACATTGTTTCAAAAGAAGGAAAAAAAGGCATTAAAACAGGAAAATACAGAGGAAAGTCTCAGGCAGCTGGAGCAATGTCTTCATCAACGATCACCAGTATGTTTTGGGCCACGGGGCCGTGAACTGGGCCCTCAGACTCTTGCGGTTGGGCTTGGGGATCGTCGGGCTCGTTGACAGCAGGAACGGGAACGTTGGCACCCTCGGCGGCTGGGACAGGGGCATCCTCCCCGCCAGGCCCTTGAGGCTCATCTTCAGGCTGGTCATTTTGTGCGGCCTGAGAGGTACCCTCCGACGGGTGAGCTTCCATATACTCATCCTGAAGGAGTTTGACCAGGAATTCATACTCTGGCTCCGCAATGGAATCCGCAGGGTTATCCCCCTCGTCATCCTCCTCCTCGCAGCGCTCATTGAATATGAGCCCCGTGCCCTCGGCCTCTTTCATGGCAGGATCCGTTAGCCCCTTATGTATGCCCTGCTCGATGGCTAAATTGAAAGCCTTCTGAGCCTCATCCAAGCAATGCAGGGAAGCAGCAAAATTGAAGGCCTTCGAATGGCAGAACCGGATAAGGGCCTCCTTGCTCACACGTTCCAGACTCCGAGGCCACTCGCTCATGGTGTCGTTAAATTTCCTCTCAGCCTCCAGAGCCCTCGTCTTCCAGCTTTCCCGCTCGATCTCCGCCTTCTTGCAGCGCTCGTTTGCCTGGGCCAACTGGTCACTTAAGCCGCTTCGAGCGCTCTCCACCGCCTGGAAATCCTCCCTCAGTTTTCCCAGCTCTTCCTCCGTCTTGTTGTACAAATCCTTGAGGGATTCATACTTCGCAATTTCTGCGTCCAACTCCAACTGAATCTGAGCCGGGTCGTTGGAACGGGCCATCTTCTTGTACTTGGCCTTGCGCTCAGCATAAGTGGAGGCTCGCATTTGCACATTTCGGAGCCGGGGAAGAACTTGCTGCATAAGTTAGAGGAAAGGGAGTGTTAGCCAAAAAAAAATGCTAACTTACAGAAATTAGCAAAAAAAAAAGCAAGGAGTGAAGACTTACAGAGATTAGAGCGTGGGCCGCGTCATAGGTCACTTTCTCCACAGACTCACTGAAGAGATGCCGGTGATCCGCCGAGAACTGGGCCTTGCTGTATAGATTCTCGGTGACAGCTTGAGCGAGCGTGCCAGGCCTCAGCAGAACTGGCCCACCGTCGGGAGCACCTGAGAAGTCTCTGTCCCCTCGTCGGGAGAACTCCCAAAAGTGTTCCTTCTCTGAAGAGGAAGTATCTCCTTCGCCCTTGGGGCCCTCGGCCACCTGCTTGCCCTTACCTCTTATTGCCGCTGAATCGGGCATCCTCTTCCTCTTGCGAGAAGGCCCACTGGCGCTCTGTGGGGCCTCGGCTATTGCCAAGGTGGTTATTGGCCTCGTTTGTTCTGCAGCCAGAGGGGGTTGAACGTCTCCCGCTTGCTCTGTAGCCGACCGCCTCCTGGTCTCTCTGTTGGCCAGTCTACTCTCCCCCCGGCCACGAGGGGGTTGGACCTCTGGAATAGCGCTCGAACTAGCGCCCTGGCTACCGCTACGAGCGTCCCCGCGATTACTACGATTGCGAGGGCACTGTTGCTCGCGCTGTTGGTCCCCTTGTTGGGCTTGGTTCCTGTTGGCATGAGCGAAACGTGCGGCTTGTCTGATTCCTCCTGCCATTTCTATTATAGCAACTCCTGCAAAAATGGAAGGTACAAGGGTTATAAATCCTTAAAAAGAATTGTTAAGTGTGCAAATTACAAGTACAAAAATACAGTTAGTATTCCTATCTAAAAGTTAGTGCCCTAAGAATCTAACCGTCTCTCTCTATATCACGAGCCGGAGGGTTGCCAAGGTAATAAGGGTCGTCGGAAAGACCACACAGGAACATGAGCTCCGCATCGTCTATCCAGTCCTTCGCCTGTATAAGGTGACCCTCGTCCCTTAAGGCTTCAGCTAAATACTTTCCCCAATCTCTGGGGAGGGCTGGCTCCAAACGGCTCTTCGCAACCGAGCCCCAATTTGTGGACACCCCAAAGCCCTCTCCTATGGGGGCCTTAACAAAGATGAACTTCTCCTTCCAATTGGGGCCATATGTGCTTGTGGGAGAGTTGATTAGCTTTGTACGAGCCTTTGCTTGAATATAGTAGAAGCCCGCCTCAGGAGACGAGCGTGACGAGCTAACTACTTGGAAAAGTGCATGAAAGTTCCGCACAAAGGGCTCGTATCCAACACTCCTCATCAGGATCACGAAGCTTGTCAGCAGAGCCAAGCCGTTGGGCACTATTTGCGAAGGACAGAGGTTTAAGTCATTCAACAGGTGGGCCATTGGGATCGAAATGGGGAACCTCAAACCCCCTGAGCTGACCGAGGCCACGTACACCGCCATTTCTCCAGGAGGCGGATTATTAGCACGCTCGTGGTTTTCTGGGATTCTCCACGTATACCGCTCGTCCCAGTAAATGGGCGCCATCATCGTTTTCACTTCTCCCACGGTAACTGTGCTGGGAGTCTCATCGGGCGTGCGCTCGGTAGCCTGATAACCTGATCCATCACCCTCGTTAGGCCCTTTGGATTTCTGGGATTTCTTGCTTTTTCCTTTATCACGGGCTCTTTCTGAAGGCCCGGTTATGGCTTCAGCCACTGGAAGCGGGTTCGCGACGGCCACAGTCACGGTATGGCGGTGGGGATGAGTGGCACTCTGAGTTATGGGGAGAACAACCCCTTGCCTCTCTGCCTCCATTACCAGATTCATCTCCTCAAAGAGAGGATCCACTCCGCCAGGATTCCTATCCTCCATGGCCATCACCGCCGCCCCCAACTCCTCATCTCTAGGGGAATCGGGGGAAGAGGAACTCTCAGTGGCCATTTCATTGATTTCACGGGCGAATTCCTCAACATGTTGGTCAGCCATGGCAGAAGCTGAGATTTGGGAGAAATTCAATCTCGGTTAGACAATGGGGCTTTCCTGGAAAGAGATTAGGGTTTTCTCAAGGAGAAAAATCTAAGGGGTTATGAAATCCTAAAGTCTGAATCTAAAGTTAGCAGAGTTAGAAAATTACGCTGGAAGTTTACCTTGAAGGTTTCTGATAAAATCTGGGAGAAAGGTTGAAGATGCCCTAAGAACTGGTGTGCGAGAGAATTCTTTTTGCAAAGGATGCTTGGGAGTTCTGAATGCGTAAAGAGTAGCAAGATTTCAGAATCCCACATTTATAGGGATGGGAGTTGGTACCGTTTTCGGCAATGAATTCAAAATGGTAATCATTTCCCGCCTGGGAAACCGCCCACTTTATGGAACCGTCACATGCTTCCCAATGCTCACGCGCCCCACGCGCACCCGTATTTAATGCTCTGACGTTTCGAATGCTTCAGAATAGTACAACATTTAATGCGGGAGCGTTACGAGCGGTCAGTTGAAAAGACCGCATTTATGGCACAATCAGAGGAAAAATTGCTCAGCACTCCAAGACCTATACGAGCGTTACATACGAAGGATAGAACGTGTCAAAATTCTACAGTCCTTATCACTAAGGATTACAGAATTGGGGGGCAAAATGATGGGGTCAAAATACGATCGTCCCACGTTAGGACACGTGGCATCACCGAGATGATGACATCTGTCTCCCCAAGGTTGCACCCATTAGCACACGAGCGCTAAGCCTAACGAGCGCAATCCTTCTTCATGAGTCAAGCCCAACGAGCGCTGTTACTCTCGCGAGCGTCCTTCATACTGTATGATTGGCACGCCCACGTGCCAAGGGAGCCCTCTTCGAGCGTCACACTCCCTCAGAGTGGCCTCCCCTTTGGCTCGTCACTTGAACTAAAGCCTTCATTCCCCTCAGCGGATATCCTGGCTTCCAATACTCTAGGTTGTCACGAGCGCGCTCTCAAGCCCTCGTTACCAACCACCCAAATGGCTCTCTGACACAACGTACATGCCCGCGCACCTGCCACTGTTGCCAGCACCAACTTTTGGCCGCTTTTGCAGAAGATTCCTCCTAGGTTTCTCTCTCACGGCGCCACGTGTTAGGGCAACATTCGGCCAGGACCACTTGAGGCAAATGACCAAAGGGCCCTTGACCCTCAACTATAAATAACTAAAGTCATCTTCTACACTGGTAAGCATTCTTCATCACTAAAACTGTGGCTGAACTTGCGTTTCTTCAGACCTTGAACTGACTTGAGCGTCGGAGAGCCAAACTGGGTATCACCCCTAGTTCCCCCAGCTTGGCCTTCTGACTTTTATTGTGCTTGTCCCAACAGGTAGAACCCCCTTTCTCATCTCTGGCGAATCTCCGGCGGTTTCCTCCACAATTACAAATCATAAAGTGATCGGATTGGGACCCTCACATTTCTGAACCCATCAGAGACAATAAAATTTTGGAATGACTCTGTACAAACCAAACAGAAGATATATGACTTAGACTCAAATATAAATCAAAAGGCCATGACGATATTTATGAATACCTTAAATGCATGTATACGTGCAATGATCGTAATTTATGATATTCATAAGAATATGATGCGTGATTATGATATATAAGAACATTCGGGCACCTATGATGCATGAATACGAACACAACATGAATTTTTTAAAAAAATGAAGACACGGCACGGCTCGGACACAGCTATGTCCCAGAACCATGAGAAAAAATAGTTCAAAAATTACTAATAAAGATAATTAACGCCTATTGACTAATAAAGATAATTAAACCTACCCAAAATTACGACAAAAGAATAATGATGAGAAGTGTAGAAAATTACTTAAAAAAATGAAAATTATTGTTGTAAGGTAATTGATTAGGAATAAATCATAGAATAGAGTTACTTTCGAAGAGACTAAGTTCTATTATTGAATTGATCAATCGATATATTAATAATTTTCTTGCTAGAATATTTCATTAATCAATGAACTCTAGCTAGCTGAAAAACTACTAATTAATAAGAAATCATTCAACTGATATTAAAATTAAAATTAATTCTTAATATAAGAATATCGTATTGATAATCGGCTTGCTTAAGTATATTTAAGGATTTTGGTAAAACGTTTCTAAGTTAATAAGAGATCAGAACCATTTTGTTAAAATTGAATCAACATAATTAATGTATTTAATATTAGTGTGAGTAATATATTATAAATTCTGAAACATTTTTGTGTTTGTCCGAACATACGAGTTGCCTATAGCATCCATATAATAAAGTTATTTTTATAGATAATCAATTAAATTTATAATGTCATTAAAAATAATATGTCCAAAGATTATTATAAAACGAGAAATGCAAAATTAGAATTTTGGCTTGGGAAGTTTTTCATTTTAACAATTTAGTTTTGTTGAAATTCGGTTTAGCAGTTAAGTTTTATAATTCTTAGGGAAAATCTCATTTTTGGTCTCATAGATTAACCCATTTTTACTTTTGGTTTCATTGATTACAGGATTCTCATTTTTGGTCCCGTACATTTCAAAAAATCTCAAAATTGGTCCCCCGTTAACCATTCTGTCATTTGACTAACGGTTGACCCACATGTCCGTTTAAACAGGGGACCAATTTTGAGATTTTTTGAAATGTATGAGACCAAAAATGAGATTTTCTCCATGGTTTTAAACGGACATGTGGGTCAACCGTTAGTCAAATAACGGAATGGTTAACGAGAGACCAATTTTGAGATTTTTTGAATTGTACGAGACCAAAAATGAGAATCCTGTAATCAATGGGACCAAAAGTAAAAATGGGTTAATATGTGGGATCAAAAATGATATTTTCCCTAATTCTTAAAAATTTGTAATGGATGTTTGATTTTTGCCTGAAAATCAATTTATCACCAGACGGCCATGTCACGTTTCCGGCGATAAATCGATTTTCTTGCTCGGATATATATTACAAATTTATAAAATTATAAAATTTTAGCGAGACAATTATCAAAATAGAAACGAACCAATTTGCGTATTGTTCTCAACGAGAACTATTCATGAAAAGGCAGCTTTCAACTGAAAAAGGCAAACAGATCAACTTCCATATTGTGAAATTCTCGAAATATGACGAATTAAAAGTTGAGCATTCATTGTACAAATTTACTCAAATTACATTCATTTTAGGTCGTGTCGAACAAACCCTATTGTCTCTTTGCACAAAATCGTCTCTTTCTTATAACTTTGCTTTGACCAAGATTTGATGTGGTTCATAGAGTCACGAAATATGGCTTCCAGAAAATCAAATGTATATCCATTTATCCATTAGTGCAAGAAAATTGTAAGATCAAACAAACATTTAACTTGTTTGGGTGAGCTTAATCATATTGTTAATTTATACATATAATTTTGACTCCTAGTCTGCATCATGGATTGTAGAAGAAACGTTGGCCTATAAATTGAGGCAACACTTGCTCGTATTATTCGTCCCGTACCTAAGCACTCGAATAAACTGCCTGCATAACTAGCTAGAAAAATGGCTTCCAAGAGTTTGCTGCTGGTTGGTTTTCTCCTTGCTATAATTCTCGTAATCTCTTCTGATGAAGTTTCCGCTCGAGTCGAGCCTGGGCTTGCTAAAACTAGTGAGTATTAATTTTGCTCTTTACAAAACATTTTGCTCTTTATATGCTTACTCTTTCTCATGATGTAACTACCATACTGTACGTTTAGTTGTCTCGAAAGAGAAAAGATTTGGTCAGAATAATTGATCATTTGTCAATATGATCTTTTGACAAGGGTTTACTTGTCATTAACTTGTCACGGCAGGGTTGATCATAATTATCAGTAAGTGAAAGCTTAAAAACAATCTTGTCACTATTATGCATAATTTTGTGACAAAATCAAGCTATTTGTCACTAATGAAATGGATACGTACATTTGGTTACAAATATTACATTAGGACTTTGTGTTTTATATAGTGTAATTCTTTTATGAACTTATATGACACGCGACCACTAATAATTATAAGTCGAGCAACTAAATTAAATCTGTAACATTTTGAATAAGGCAATGTTGAAATTGACGGAGGGCACCATCACCACTGCCACCACCCCCACTGCCCTGAGGAGAAGAGTAATGATCGTCAGGAAATGTCTGAAACTGAGACCACTAAATCAACCGATGCTGAAGATGGGCATAAGAAGCGGTGCAAGCACTGGCCTCATTGTTAGGCTTTGGGCATATAATTATATATGCCTAGATCGAGTACTTGGTACTACACCTTAATTATGATAGAGTCAAATAAGGCGACTACATGCTAGCTCCTGTTAGTGTGTCAAGCTCGTCATGTTATCAGAGTTATTTGCTTCTGCTTCTATGTGGATATGTTATATATGTTTCTTGGTTGAAACATAACATGTTTGTGTAATCTCATATGTATATTTGGTGTTCAATAAAAGTATCTTTTCTGTTTTTGGCACGACCCTCTTTCGTGTAGTCCAATATAAATGTGAAATTCTAAGCGCTGAATGTTTACTTGGTCCAAATCAGCAAATAAGGTCACCGGCGAATAGGTCTATTAAGTTCATGAAGGTTAATGAGTTCATTTTTCAGGATAATATCCCGGATTCGAATTCCGCTTCAGTGTAGTGTGTTAAAAAAAAAAAAATCATGAAGGATTACAACAAGGGCAAATATTTGTTAAAATCAGAGTCTTTGGGAAATCAATGGGATCCAGAAAATCTCAATTCAGATTTCCAGGCTTATAAGTAAAATCTTGACTAAGATTAAGATATTTGTACAAAATTGTGAAGATAAAAGACTAAAAGTCCTTTTCAGTTAGTCAATACGCTTGTTTAATCAGTACCTGTGTACACCTTTTCGATTTTGAATGCAATCGTAACAAACAGGGAAAATTGCAATTTTAGTCCCATTGGAATATTGGATTCAAACTGTTACAATAATGGTCCCATTGGATTGAAAAATCCAAATTACATCTCATTCGATTATAAAACGTTGCAAAATTGATCCCACCGTTAAATAACTAACAGAATAAACACGTGAATATCTCGTGTTCGGTTAATGGCTCACTAATTTTATTTCTAAAAAAGCGTATCAGCGTTTTTCAACATTAGAACTCTACAATTTCTCTCTCCAACCTTCACGATTAAACCCTAACCCCTCCAAACTTTCTTCTCAAACTTCTCTTCGCAAGCAAATTTTTTTTTTTTTCCTGATCTAATGAGAGAAATTGCAACAACCCAATCAAGATCAAATAGTTCCCTTGTAGTGGGCGAAATGGCGAGACCACGGGCAGTCAGAGAAATGGCTAGACCGAGGGCAGTAGGAAAAGATGCTGGTATTGTTAGAGGTTAGTGGTCCTATTGTCTTCTATTTTGTTCGATTTTACCAAAAAGTATGCTTGTATGATGTTTAAATAAAGAATATATTGTGGCCCTGCTGCTATGTATTTCTTCAATTTATTTGTCGTTTGGTGTTTGTTGGTCGGGAAACATGAAGATATTGTATTGTATTTTATATTTTTGCTTGTGGTCCCTTCTTTTCTGTTTATTTTATTCATGTATTCTTAATGTTTGTTGAATACAGGAAAAAAGACAAATTATATTGTTTATTTACATCACGGAGGTCTTATGCTGCATATACCTAGAGCAAAGTATGTTGGGGGTTTTGTGTTTGAGGTTTCTGTGCCAGATCCGAATGAGTTTTTATTAGTTGGTCTTAAAGTTATAGCTGAAAGATTGGGTTACAGTGGGCGAATAAAGTTACATCGGATTGATATTATGAGAAAATTTAAGCAAATACCTGATGACAATGATTTGATTGAGTTCATGCACTTTTATCCTAGAGGTCTACATATATACTTAGAGTGCATTGATGAAGGGCCTAGCTCACAACCTATGGTTTGGAACAATGTATACTTGCTTTTAGGTTGGCATTATGGAGAGCTGCTAAAGCAAGTACAGTAGCAGAGTATAAATTAAGAATGAAAGAGACAGGTCAACTTGACGTTCAATGTATTGACTGGTTTGCTGATAAACCTCCTTTGCAATGGGCCACGTCACATTTCGAAACATTTCCTAAGTGTGACTTGCTTTTAAACAACATTTGTGAGACCTTTAATGCCTTGATCCTTGAAGCTAGGGATAAGCCTATAATAACCATGTTGGAGTGGATTAGATTATATATTATGGGCAGATTACAAGAAAATAGAGATACATGTGAGAAAAAGTGGGAAGGTAGAAGGATATATCCTAAAATAAAACAAATTGTTGAATGGAGAAGGGCTAAAATTTCAGATTTTATTCCTACCAAAAGTAATGATTGGTTGTATGAGATAGATGGGTATGATGGGAGCAAATTTTCTGTAAATTTGAGAGCACACACTTGCACATGTAGAAAATGGCAACTTTCAGGAATTCCTTGCAAACACAGCTTGTGTGCAATTTTTGCCCAAGACTTGAACTATGAGGATTTTGTAAATGAGTGTTACTCTGTAGAGACTTATAAGAAAATCTACATGAATGCAATCATTCCTATGGATGGCCCTGCAAATTGGGAAAAAACAGATTTTATTCCACCTCTTCCTCCTAATTTTTGGAGAAAAAAGGGAAGACCTGCTACGGCAAGAAGACTTCGACTCGATGAACTTCCCATCAAAAGGAAAAAATCACAAGGAAGGAAAGGGGTAGGGAAGATGAAAAACCAGAATTTTTCTGTTACTTGGTTTTGTGGGGACAAGAAACACAATAAACGGGGTTGTCAATGGAGAAAATTTGCTGATGAATTTGCCGAGGAGTGGCCTATTGATAAAAATATACCAGAAGCAATACAAGAACAACCACAAACAGTGTCAACTCATATTAAAAGTGCACAATCTAATCAACAATCTGTGATAATGGAGCCAAGAAAAATGACCATAAGTCCAAGTATTATTTATTCAGTTTTCATAATTGTGATGTTCAAATTAATTAACTCTAAGTGTTATTTTAAATCACAGGCTAGGAAAAGGACCACCACTCCAAATGGAAGGGCACAATCCAAGAAGGCAGGAAAGAAAATTGGATTTTTTTGACTATGTATTGAAATCTTTTGAACAATGGCCAAACATACATTATTTTGGGTTGGGTCAAATTCTGTAATTATTTAGAGATATTGTTTGTAATGTTTGGCACATTCATATGATGCTTTTGACATGCGAAATGAAAATATCCTTTCTAATTACTCATAGCAGGACTTATTTATTTCATTGTAGTGCAGTGCACAGTACATGGTAAAAATTTTAAACAAAAATACACTCTTAATAAAAAAAAAAAAGAAAAATTTGATGAAAATTAAGAAATATAAAAAAGAAAATAATTAAATTCTTTAATCAAACGAATAGGAGAAATGTGAAAAATAGGATAAATATGGGTGAATAAAATATTTTAGAAGAAAAATTGGTTTCCAAAAAATAAGTGCACAAAAAGCCAAATACTAACGGAACGTGATTTTCTGTTAGTTATCTAACGGTGGGATCAATTTTGCAACATTTTATAATAGAATGGGATGTAATTTGGATTTTTCAATCCAATGTGATCATTATTGCAACAGTTTGAATCCAATGAGATTAAAATTGCAATTTTTCCTAACAAACATTAACGAATTTTGACCCAGAGTGTTGTTTAGTAGAAAGAATTTTGATTTAGAGTGGTGTTTAGTAGAAAGGGGCGTGCCAATACGATTTAGAAAATCGCACCAAGATGCAAAACAAAAAAAAAAAATTTAATAAAATTAATATGACTCGATAAGAGTGAGATCAGTGAGACTTCTATCCGAAAGAGAGATGTTTTCTCTGAAGGGTTACAATCTAACAGGAAAACAAGACTTAAAAAGCAATGGCCTCCGATTCAAAATAAGTTAACTGTTTAAATTCATTTTCATAAAATGATACCAAGATGGTTAATTTGCTAATTCTATTTACGTCTAGCCTGCCAAAATTCATTTAAAACTTTCTCATCTTCCTTACTCTTGTGCAATTGGAAAATTGCACGTGTTCTGCAAAACATCCAGTAGCTTCAAGGTATGATGAATGTTAAATACACATGTTTACAGATAAGGGAATAACTATAGATGCTAAATCACTTTACAAAACTTCTTATTCTATCATGTAATGTTTCAATTTTCTTAGATAAATAGTTAATGAAGGTTTTTACCGGAGTAGAAGGTATGTTGATAATTTATTGCCATCAGTTTGACTCTGTCTCTTAGTGCGTGAGAGGTAAATTTGTGAACACTATAAGTTTGTTCTAATTATAAATCACTACATGATTATCATCTTATAAACTTTTCAATAAATTAATTCTAATATTATTTTAATTATATCAACTAAACTAATAAAAAATAGGACTGAAGTGTTAATCAATCCCTATGATGCACGGACACTTCTAAAAAGGGAAAATTACAAAAATGGTATACCAACTCGGGACATTTTGCAATTTTAGTACAAAATGTTTTCCGGTTACATCAAAACCCCACCACTCCAAAAATTTTGCAAAACCATGCAAAATTTCGTCGGAGTTGGAAAAACCGGCCGGAAATCTGACATGTCATCCTACGTGGCCAATATCTTGAGTATGTGGCGAAACCACTATGCACACATCATAAACCACTATACATATTCCTTGGGAAAATTACAAAAATGGTATACCAACTTGGGTCATTTTGCAATTTTGGTATAAAAATGCAATTCGCCCTAATAAATATACATAACTGCTGGTAATATTGAAAAGCTTGGAACTTTCTTGGAAGGTATAATTTTTTGAGATTTATTAAAATTTTTAGTGATATATATGGGATGTAATTTGATCAATAGACTCTCAGCAGTGATATATATGGGATGCTCATTCTCAGCAGACTCTCATCTCATCAACGCTAAAGCTTCAGCCAAAAAGCTAAAAGCATTGCTAGAAAAGGGCTTGTGGGCCGAAACCAATCTCCTTGAGATCGTCCCTGCAATCACAGTCGCCTCGTTGTTGATCGAGGTCATTTCCTGCACAGTCAAGATCGCGGAGTCTGTCCACGAACCCGCCTCGCTGTCCCAATTCAAGGTCCCCGACCTGAAGATGATTAGACAGATAAGTTTGGAGAAGATTATGAGGAGCCCTAGCATTGAAGGATCCCATAATGTTAATATTGTGGTTGAATGAATATATATTACGATTATATTATAGCTTATAATACTATAGAGGCATAAGAGATGGATGGTTTAGGAATCATCAAATTTTATTTTACAGACAAATGTTGCTGCTCTCGGGTTGTCTGGGTACATGCACGTTGTATCTTCTTAATTTTTTCGTTATGTATACTGTCTACGGGGTCATTGATGTACGTATACATATAATTAAGTATACGATTATATTGAGTATTTAGTAATATCATTTCTGGTATATGTAATATATTACACATATATATTACATGCATGAGATTAATACATAGTGAAGAGGCTTAAATTTCTTTTTTTTTATTTTTTAGATTATAACTTTATAAAGTAATATATATTTCATATTATACATTTCTATATATATCTATGCATGGCTTCAACATAAACAAGTGTACAAATACACTACAACAAATTATCAAATTCGCAATCATTTTTTTAGGTACAATTTTATTTTTATTGCAAATAGTTATGTTTTGGTGGTGACACCTCTTCTCGAGATTCTTGTGTCTATTACTCTATTATATATGTTATATTTAATTAAAATAGTTAAAACATCTCTAAAATGTTTATTTTACTACTGTAAATTATAGCATATAAACTGTAAATTATAATTATAGTTAAGTACAATATATTTTTATTATAATATTATATATATTTATTAGAGTGAATTACATTTTTGTACCAAAATTGCAAAATGGCCCAAGTTGGTATACCGTTTTTGTAATTTTCTCAAGGAATATGTATAGTGGTTTATGATGTGTGCATAGTGGTTTCACCACATACTCAACATATTGGCCACGTAGGATGACATGTCAGATTTCCGGCCGGTTTTTCCAGCTCCGGCGAAATTTTGCATGGTTTTGCAAAATTTTTGGAGTTGTGGGGTTTTGTTGTAACCGGAAAACATTTTGTACTAAAATTACAAAATGGTCCGAGTTGGTATACCATTTTTGTAATTTTCCCCTTCTAAAAATATCATTTTGTCGTGTCGTGTGATGCCGTATCGTGTCGGACACTCGTGTCCGACACCGTGTCCGACACTCCTTACGTGGGAAATTCAAGAAAAAATCTATATCGCCGTGTCCGTGTCGTGTCGTGTCCGTGTCCGTGTCCGTGCATCATAGATCAATCCCCAATTTCTGACGAGCATTTATGTAACCTTCCCTATGGCATGATCTTGTCTTATTTTCTTAATCAAGAGGGTGTCAGACTGGTGAAATTTTAATTCTAGTGTACTGTTCACGTACGTAGTTTAAAATTGGTGTGTTTTTTTGGAATAGTTTAATTCTGGTGTAAAACGCTTTTAGGAAAAACGTCTTCGAAGACGTTTTCCTGAAAAACGTCTTCACTTAATTTTCCATTGACCAAATTTAAGTTGTTGATCGATAAAAAATGATAAGACGTTTTTATGAAAAACATCTTCACTGAGTTTTCCGTTGACCAAACTTAAACTAGCTAACTTGCAAAAATTGATGAAGACGTTTTCGTGAACAACGTCTTCCCAAGAATATCACCCACTTTTTCTTTTTTTTTTTTTGGTTCAGGAGCACCCACTTTTTGATCAAATTGAGAGCACCTATGATTTAGGTTAGAGGATTTATAATTTGTTTTCCATGGGACACATACAAGAAAGGGGATTTCTCCGGGAGATATACACTAAATAATATTTTTGAAGCGATATACATGAAATGATCACGATTTCATTTTATCTAATATTTTAAATATTTAAGTGATTAAAACTATAAAATAAATTATATGTTTGCTGAATTTATTATTGTTTATCGAACTACCCATTAATCTTGAACCTACCGTGAATATTCGATCCAACACTTCTTGAACTCGTGATCAGTATATTTTTCCGTGTCACCTGAAATTTCTTTTTTAATACATATCTATTATTGGACAAAAAAAAATTTATTGGTTTCTTAATTACCATACTCGAATATTTGATCGATTTGCTCCCATAGTGCAAATACATTCCAAACTAATAATTGAATCAAACTCATAATCAACATGTTTCCTAAAATTAGCGTTGTCCAACTACCCTTAAACTTACATTCGTAATGGATCTATTTGTGCCAAACTATCAATTTATCTTAAGAATTTTCAATCTTTTAAGTGCTAAATGTTTCGTAATGAATAAATCATACATATCATAGGAAAAGTTACCAGATAAACATAAATACTAGAGAGAGAGGAAAAAAAAAAAAAAGATAAGATATATATGCTGAATTTACAGTATCTCATCAAATAGAAGATCATTTTCCTACTTTTTTATTTACATATATAAGAATTAAAATGTATAAAAGTATATTCAATCTATGTAGAAACTCAAACTCAACGTAGAAAGATTACCTATTTTCTCGAAGCGGGGAGATTTAGTAGGTTTGTATTTTCCCTATTTTCCCGAAGCGGGGAGATTACCTATTTTCCCTTTCTTGTATGTGTCCCATCGAAAACAAATTGTAAATCCTCTGACCTAAATCATAGGTGCTCTCAATTTGATAAAAAAGTGGGTGCTCCTGAACCAAAAAAAAAAAAAAAAGGTGGGTGATATTCTTGAAAACGTCTTCATCAATTTTCGCCAATCAGCTAGTTTAAGTTTGGTCAACGGAAAACTCAGTGAAGACGTTTTTCAAGAAAACGTCTTCATCATTTTTTATGGACCAGCAACTTAAATTTGGTCAATGAAAAATTAAGTGAAGAGAAAACGTTTTCGAAGACGTTTTTTCCAAAAGCGTTTTATACCAGAATTAAATTATCCCCAAAAAACACACCAATTTTAAACTACGTGCATGAACAGTACACTAGAATTAAAATTTCACTTGTCAGACTTCTTCCTGATGTCGAACAGGAGGACCCTGAACACAAAATCATTGATATGGTGGTCAGGGTTAGGGTTAGGGGTTAGGGTTGGGTAGGGTTAGGGTTAGGGGTTAGGGTTAGGGTTAGGGTTAGGGTTAGGGTGAGGGTTATGTTGGGTTAGGTTTAGTTAGGGGTCAGGGTCGAGGTTAGGTTAGGGGTTAGTTAGGGTTCAGGGTCGGGATTAGGTTAGGGTTACTTAAGGGTCGGGTTAGTTAGGGGTCAGGGTGGGATTAGGTAGGGTTAGTTAGGGGTCGGGGTTAGGTTAGGGTTAGTTAGGAATGAGGGTTAGGGTTAGGTTTGTAAGGAGTAGTGCTTTTAAACACGACAACAAAATGATTCTTGATTGGATAAATGTATTTAGTGAGCTAACCTTGAATATTGATCTTTGAATAATGATCTTTCAATAAGATTTTCATTAATCAAATCAGGGATCAAAGTTTAAAGGTTCCCTTTAACGTTTTAATCTTTTTTAAACTCATAATGAAATTTAATTATCTTTAAGGTTTTCAAATCTGATGGAAATACCGTTAGTTTTTCTTTTTTCTTTTGTCAGTAGAATTTAATTATAGCATTATTTTCTTCCGTCAAGACGTTAATTTTATCTGTTAACAAAGTCTTTCAATTTTACACGTGTAGTCGCACATCTAATAGTATAAGATGTAGTATTAAAAAAAATAATAATAATATGGATGTAACTGAAAAATCTAATGATTTATTGAAATCAAAATTAAACAAGTTGCGTTACCAAAGGAAAACTACAATATATAATACTAGATTATAAGGTACCTTTTCCCACAACTTAGCTCACTATAGGGCAATTAAAAAAGTAACTTGTCGCGTAGAGAATTTTATTTTGCACCACAAAATAGTTTGTTTTAGTACTAATTCCCCAAATACTAAATTCATTGTAATACTCTTTATTTATTTCTTTGCAGTTTTTTTTTTTTATTTAACTTTTCGGTCATTTAAGTGAATTAATACTTTATTATACAACAATAGAAAACTTTTTATGATTTTTCACCATATAGCTCACCAAATAATAGGTGATTCACCTTCTTTCATAATATTTTATTTTGAAAACTTCTTTCAAAATACTAATTTGTTATACTAGTACCTATGTTGCACGGATACGGACACGGCGACATGGATACGACACAACATCGATACGACGACACGGATTTTTTTGTGAATTTTCTACATGAGAAGTGTCGGACACGGTGTCCGACACGACACGACACGACACGACACGGCAAAATAATATTTTTAGAAGTGTCCGTGCATCAGAGACTAGTACTTTCTGTTCTTAATTGAATACCTTATTTTGAAAACCAAATACCGTAACATTCATATGTTATACCCGATATCTTTTATTTTCAATTCAATCTCATATTTTAAACCATTCAATACCTTTCAATCTTCATTCAACACCTTATTTTTAACCATTCAATATCTTATATTAAGGTACTGAGTACCTTAGTTTTCATATGTTATTCCCAATAGCTTATATTCTCAGCTCAGTACTTTATTTTGAAAACTGAATACCTCAATATTCATATGTTATACCCAATACCTTTTGTTTTCAATTCAATGTCTTATTTTGAACCATTCAATACCTTTCAATCTTCATTCAACACCTTATTTTGAACCATCCAATACCTTATATTAAGGTACTAAGTACCTTATTTTCATACGTTATACCCAATACCTTATGTTCTCAGTTCAATACCTTATTTTGAAAAATGAATACCTTAATATTCATATGTTATACCCAATACGTTTTGCTTTCAATTCAATGCTTTATTTTGAACTATTCAATACCTTACAATCTTCATTCAATACTTTATTTTGAATCATTCAATACCTTATTTTCAACCCCTTATATTCAATACCTTATTTTGAACAATTCAATACCTTATACTAAACCTTCTCCATTTTTTTTTCGTCTCTCCACTAAATCTTCTTCTTCTTCTTCTCCGTATTTACTCTCTTTGTCACTCTCTTTATCTCTCCACTAAATATTTTCCGCTTTTCCACTAAATCTTCATCTTCTCCAGCTTTACTTTCTTTCTCTCTTTGTCGACGTGGTGCCATTAATTTTTTTTCCCTCCTATATTATCTCAAAAAACACACCATGCTTTCAAATTTCAGATCTCCCACTCATATCAAACTCTATTTTCTTCAAATCTTATCATTCTCTCCTCCTTTCCTTCAACGATGAAACACAGAAATCGAAAACCGTCTCCTACTCATCATCTCCTGCGTCTTCTCATCTTCTAGAATCACGATTAAGAAAACAGATAAAGAAATACTTTGATGTTTGAAGATAAACTCGTTCCTTTTTTTTTTTTTCTGTATTTATTTTTTTTTTTTGTTCTTCTCCTATTTTTAATTTGAGATTCCAGATATGTTGAAGATCGAGTACTCGATCTTCAAAATTTGATCTTCAAGTGATTTGAAGATGGCATCTCGATCTTCAAAACTCTTGAGGATCGAGACGAATAAAAGTAATAAAACAAAATCAAGGGAAAAAAAATAAAAGAAAATAAAAAAATAAAAAAAAAACCAAAAATAAAGGGAAAAAAATCTTAAAGATCAACATGTCAATTTAAACACGTGAAAAATAATTATATTTAATATTTATTTTATTAGACATAATTAAAAAAAAGGTTTTATAATGAAAACTATAAAATTAGGGGTTATTTTACTAAAAAAAGATTTATTTGTCCCTTTTAATAAAACTAGTAAAAACAATGTGCATTGCACATTAAATATACGATTTATTTAAATATTTTAAATAATTGAATTATTAAAACGAAAATATTTAAAACATTAATTTTTTAATTTTAAATATAGTGATAAGGCCTCAATTGAAATTTAATTTCCTAATAGACACTCTCACATATATAAATAAAAAGTTTATATATAGTTTTAAATTAACACTCTTATGATGCTCAAACAGTTCTAAATATTATTGTATCGTATGGTGTCATGTCATGTTCAGGTTAAACACCGTGACAAACGTCTTTAAATTTCGAAATTAATTTATGCACTCACTCATATATAACCCTAAATATTTAGTTTAATTTATAAATCACTCATGTTTTCTTTTGATTAAATGAGTTTTGTTTCTATTTTATTAGTTATCGATCGTAATTTACATAATAAGTATTTTTAATAAATTAATATTTTATAATAAATATGTAGTGCTAATAATATTTGAATTAAGTTTAAAATATGAAAACTACAACTTGTATCAAACTGTCAAAATTACAAATTGTCCACATTTAATTAAAAAAATCACAAATTCACTTGAATCCAAGAGGAATGGTTCAATATGAAAAATTTTACTAATTTTTTTACTAATTATGTATCTTTATGAATCCAAGACGAATGTGTAGCACCCGCACGGTGGGTCACCACATCCCCCGCACCAAAGTCCGATCCACATACGAAATGGGGAGTCCGTACATGAACCAAACAGTGGCGAACGGGAGACTGACAAACTCACACCTAGGCTAGGCGGAACTTAGACCCTGAAAGCAAAACTCAAACCACAACAAGAATGCGGAAGCGAAACAAGTCATGCAACAATCAAAACATTCATAAACAGTTGACGGGTTCAACTAGCATAAATACCTAATCCCGAATATCCATATCAATTCACAATTAAATTCCAAATAGCGTATACAAACATATCTTATACATAAGCCAAATTAAAGAAATGTGAATGCAAGACCACCTACTAGACAAAGACACCGAACAGACTCCAAAAGACAGACACACTCCGCCTAGCACGAACTCCAAGCAAAACCTGCAAACTAAAGGAAAAGGGGGAGGGGTCAGTCTTAACTCGACTGAGTGAGGGGTTAACGCACTCACACTATATATATATAAGAGCAAGGCACGTATCAAACTCGTAATGTTCATGAACGCAGGGATAGTTTTTGCACACCAAATCATTTCCCGTGATATACATATATATAAAGGGCTTACTTAGCAAATCAAACAAACCAATTTAACTTACCGAACAAACTTATCAAAACCTATTAAATCTAAACATATTCAAAACTTGACTTATCTTATAAAACTCCCTTTTTATTTAACTTAGAATCTATCCCCGTTTCATAAACCTTAACAGAACATACATATCATATCATATAGAACTCGGCGGGTACGAGCTCTGACTCCCCCAATCTCCTCATAACATATCATATCAGAATCAAAACATAAAACTTACATACATATCAAATCATATCATATCATCCTCAACTCCGGGTGATGGAAGGGTGTATACGCCCAAACCATCCAGACAAACGAGGGGAGCGCCTTGCGAGTACTCAAACCCTCAGGATTCCTTCCCTCACCAAACCTCCTGGTGAGTTCAGGGGTGATCCTCTGCAGACAGATGGAGACTATGCACAGGCTTAACCTCGATGGCCCTATGCCGTCCCGAGGGTTCCTTACCCATAGCTCCGGGGCCCAACAAACACATATCATATCAGAACCCGCTACAACAGAGACAGACAGACGTAACTTATACAAATATACGTATATATACCACTTTCCGTTTCAATCAAACTCGGTCCTTGCCAAACTTGGCTCATGAGAAGTATACGGTCAGAAGCATAGCTTCACGTGGCAAATCATGCAAATCATTCCAAATCAAGCATACATAGGCTCGTACATTGCTTAACATACTTGCAAACTCGAGGCATATTCAACAAACACATATTTCACACTTATTTATATACATATAAGGCTTATTAAATCACATGCAATCAAAACCGAGCACATTGCAATAAGGTGTAACTATATCCTAACCTCACCTGACACCGAAGAGGCCAAAGACACAACAAACGATCCACCCCGGAATCAACACGGCCAACAAAACACCACCCCGGGTGTACCTGAACAAACTGAATACAAAACAAGACTTAGACCCGAGAATGAACCAAATAAACGCACGGCGTATGCTTATGATTGGCATGAAGTCATGGATCACGTATACACTCATAAAATACTCATTCTTTAATATTAAATTACAATTCATGCACCAAATATAGCATATAATACGAATTCATAACGAAACATACAATGCAATTAAGATATAAATCAATAAGCGGCAAAAGAAATCAATTAGAAGCATAAAAACCCAAAACCAACCTACTGGACCACGGGAAGGGCCGTTCCCAGAAACAAGGCAAAACGGGAACGGCCGTTCCCACCAGCGCTGCCCGGAACGGCCGTTCCGGCCCAAAGAACAAAACGGGAACGGCCGTTCCCATACGCGGATGGGAATGGCCGTTCCGGCCCCAAGGCCAAAACGGGAACGGCCGTTCCGGCTCGTCCTGCTCACAAAACAGAGCAGAAGCAGCAATGGCGTCGGGAGACACCACCACACACACCCACAACCACAAACAACCACCAAATCAAGCAAAATTAACACAATAAAGCATGCTCGACACGTAGGTCACATATTTCCACATTAGAACCCGTAAAACGGCCTAGATCATACAAAACTCACACCCCGGTTACTATTCATCATCTCCCCAACAAAGCACGTAGGCACAAATCCGAGGCGCGAAAGAGACAATAAATTAAAACACGTAACGAAAGGGTCACAAATCTTACCTTAGGTCGTTGATCGGACGGTTGGATCTCCCAAACCCGACCTCAAGGCTTCTTGGCAAAAAAAAATGGGGAGAATGCTTCTCTTTTCCTTTATTGCTGCTGCTGAACGTGGAAATGGGGAGAGGAAGAAAGGCTGGCCCCCTTTTGGGGCTGGTCAGACGGGTAGGTTCAAACGGTATACGGTCCACGCGGATCGGATTTAAAACGGTAGGGCTATCAATTGGCTTTAGAATTTAAAGGGTTAATTCATTGAATCCGGGTCGTCGAAACGAACTCAATGATGGGGTCGGAATTCGAATTCGAATTCCCAAGCTCAAATAGTCACGAAGGCTCAAACGTCCTAATTATAATTAGGTCCCTAAATTGCAAATATTGAACAATTGAGTCCAAGTATAATTTAATCATTCTAAGGCACACGTAAATAAAATTAATATCACGTTGACACGTAAGCATGCTAAATCACATAATTCACAAAATACGGAAATAAACTCTCTCGTGACGTCGTACCTGGAATGCCGAAGAGACGGGGCGTCACAGAATGGTTCTCTCTCTCTCTCACACAACTACCAACACAGTTGCTCGTCTTTATTTTTTATTTTTTCGACCAACTCTTGTTATTGTCTCATTGTCGATCACTCAGTCAACATTAATATCATCACATACCACTATGTATGATTATATTTATAATTTTTCAATGATTCATTTTTTTCTTAAACATGATTATCTGTGGGTGTAGAAATAATGACAGTACGTCTTGTTTGATAATAAATTCTGTTCTTTGACATTTATATTATTAACTCTAGGACAATCTCATTAAATTTATATGAAAACATTACAAATCTAACCTAATAGTGTTGGTTTGTGGCATAATTTGTATCCCACATTGGAATCTTAGAATAGGGCAATAGTTATTTGTCCCACATAGGAGTTTTGTAATAGTTTGGGGACGATCTAACACTATAAATAGGCTCCTCCCCCTTCTAGCTTAGTGTATCGAAACAAAGGCTCTCTCTACTTTGTAATATTTCTTAAGTGAAATATATTTTGAATAGTGCCCGAGGACGTAGGCTAAATTGGCCGAACCTCGTAAATTTGGTGTTCTTTATTTACGCATTTTAATAGTCTTTTTTAGTTATATTTAGTTTATTATTTTGCTTGATTTTTTCTTTGTGAATTTTAGGCATTATAGTTCTAAATATTATTCGACGCTTCCGCAATAAGTGGTATCAGAGCCAAAGTTGTCGGAGTATGCTCTGTGGTTGAAGCTTAGTCTGATCTTCCACATCAGAAACGGACGAAGAGGGCTCGGTGGGCATCGCGCAACGACAAGCATCGGCAGGCATCGTGTATCGGCGGGTCCAACAGCTACCTTGCATCGGCAGGTTCAGTAGGCACCTTGCATTGGCAGGAATCCTGCATCGGCAGGTTCAGCAGGCACCTTGCACCGGCAGGCTTAGCAGGTATCGTGCATCGGCGAGCTCAGCAGGCACCATGCATCGGCAGGCTCGGTTAGCATCGCTCATCGCCGCTATTAAAAGAAAGGTGTAGCAGAAATGACAAAGGAAGAGATCTCGTCTGAAGAACTAGCTAAAGAGGCTTCCAGCTCGTTCAACTTGGCAAGGACTGGAATGGCAAATACGAGAATCGAGGTGGAGATCTTCGATGGATCCGGTCATTTCGACATGTGACAAAGTGAAGTTCTAGACGCTCTATTCCAGCAAGTTTTAGATCTCGCCATTGAAGAGAAGGAAACCAGAAGAGGTTGATGACAAAGATTGGAAGACCATTAACCGTTTAGCATGTGGTACAATTCGCTCGTGTCTCTCCAGAGAACAGAAGTATACTTTTTGCAAGGAGACTTTTGCAAGCAAGGTGTGGACGGCATTAGAGGAGAAGTTCTTGAAGAAAAACAGTCAGAACAAGTTGCATATGAAGAAATGACTGTTTCGCTTTACGTATGTTCCCGGTACCACGATGACTGAGCACATCACTCAATTTAATCAGTTGGTGGCTGATTTGTTGAATTCGGACGTGGCTTTTGAAGACGAGGACCTCGCGCTGATGTTATTGGGATCGCTTCCAGAGGAGTTCGAGTTTCTCGAGACAACCCCACTCCATGGAAAAGTTGATGTTTCGCTCGGCGAAGTATGTACAGCCTTATACAGTTATGAACTGAGGAGTAAGGATAAGAAAGAAAGCATTAATGGAGCAACAGAAGCCCTAGTTGTCAGAGGTCGTCAGCAACGCCAGTCAAAGGGGAGAAGAAGGAGATCAAAGTCGAAGAGCAGAGTTACCAAAGATGAGTGTGTCTTTTGCTACGACAAAGGACACTGGAAGAAAGACTGTCCAAAGTTGAAGAAAGGAAAGACTCTGCAAGACGCCAATGTAGCCGAATGCAAAAGCGATGCAGAGTCAGATATTTCCTTAGTGGCATCACCTTCAACGCCAAGTTGAGACGAGTGGATATTGGATTCTGGCTGCACCTATCATATGTCTCCAGTTCGGGAGTGGTTCTTCGACCTTGAAGAATTCGATGGAGGAGCTGTTTACATGGGCAATAATCAGACATGTAAAGTAGCTGGGATAGGTTCGATCAAGTTACAGAATCACGATGGATCCACCAGAATTCTGAAAGATGTTCGGTTAGTGCCCAGCTTGAAGAAGAATCTCATCTCATTGGGGATCTTGGAGTCAAAAGGCCTAGTTGTGACGATGCGAGATGGAGTTCTTAAAGCAACTTCGGGGGCACTCATGATGTTGAAAGGTGAAAGGAAGAACAACTTGTATTTCTACCAAGGTAATACAGTTGTAGGGACAGTAGCAGCAGCAACGACTTCTAGCAGCAAGAAGGATATTAAGGCAAACCCACAAACTTGTGCGTTTGGGAGACTTTCTCTCTCTAGAGATTTTTCTCTGACTTCTCTCTAGAATACGCACTACTTTCTCTTTCTCTCTCTCTAAAATTCTTCTCACTTTTTCATCAATTTTCACCATTTATTTCAGATTTCTCACAGATTATTAGTCAAAGTTTATCATTATTCAAGATTATTCTGAAGATTCCAAATTGGCGTGAAGTTTTGTCTCAAGATTTTGGAGTTATTCCTGTCATGGTTCTGCTCCAAATTCTCTCAAGAATATATCCTTCGCAGCTTTTATCTCTTGTTCTTGAAGATTGCTGTCACGATCCTTTTTGAAGAGTTAGGATTTTCCTCATTCTTGGCTCTATATCGATAAGTTTTCTGGGGTTATTTCTGAAATTTTATCTGGTATCTCTCCTATGAGAGTCAGCCATGGTGAAGAAAAGAAAATTCCGAAAAAATGCCAAAAGATTGGATGATTTTCGGGATTTTCAAAGTCTTGTTGAAAATATTGAATCTGAATCAATTTCACGTCTAATTAAAAGGACTGTCATCAATCTATCTCCTGAGATGTCAAGCGAAACTCTACACTCTCAAGATACCCCTGAGCCATCAATGAATATCTCCCAACAAGTCAATTCTGCTGTCAATAATGCTTCCCCTGCCCTGCTAAGCATCACTTTCAACACTACTGATACTCCAGAAACTGTTATCTCATGTTCTCTAAAATCTAATGCTCTTCCGTTTTTGGATAATTCTAAATTTGAAAGTCTGTCATCATTACTTCAAGAAAATCCTGAATATCTATCTTGTGATGAAGGGGAAGATTGTTCTTGTGATGAGGAAAATTGCTCCTGTTACGAGGATTGTTCTTGCGATGTGGATAATTGCTCCTGCTATGAAGATTGTTCTTGTGAGGATGAAGATTGTTCTTGCGATGATGAATCCTCTATTTCCAGCGTCGAAGAAGTTCCTCAGTCAGCGGATGAAAGAACAGCTGATGTGGCAAAAATTGGCAATGTGTGTAGCACCCCAAGCGGTGAGGCACCACACCCCCGCACTATGACCCGACATGTCTACGAAATGGAAGGTCCGCACACGCACCAAGTTACAACAAACGGGTGACAAACGAAAAAAAATAACCTAAGCTAGACGGTACCTAAACCCTATACAGAAACAGATATGGAAAACCTGAATGCGGAAGCAATGCAAAAATACGAATTTTCAAAAACTTAAATCAGCAATCATAAATTCATATAACTAGAAAGTAAAATAGCATCAACCTAAACGGGTTCAACTAAACAAGGCAACCTGTCCTAGCCTGTCCCGAATAACTATACAACAAAACGGGTTCCTTATTGTAACATTTTAAATTATAGACCTTAAAATTAAAAAATAAACACTTATAGCATAAAATTTGAATACAATTAATTGATATATTAATATTAAAACAATCCTTATTGTACTATATATCTTTTTCTGGGTAGGTTAGAGAAATTTTAATTCGACCAAGAGTCCTATTTTAAGTTGATAATTACTTTTTAAATATAGTTAAATTAATAATTTATAACATGTATTTACATTATTATCCTTGACTAATAGTGATTGACGTAATTATTGTGAGGATATTTTAGGTGATCCGTATTTTGTAAGAAACCAAAAACTCAACTCGTGATTTTATAATATATATAGATATATAGATTAGTTTAAAGTGTTGATTTCAAACACCTCCTTATCCTTTGGTCTTTACTGTGCTTTGCCCCACAATATTTGAATTAATACAATTATCTTTCTAACTTAAGAAAAATGTCACACTTAAACCCTTTAAATAGAACATATCTATATATAACAGATTTCAAATGTGTCAATATTGTACGTCAAATCGAAGCTCTCGATGCAAGAAACACAACGGTGGTTCCAAAACTAAAATTCGACAACAAATGAAGGGGAAATTATTGTTCAAAGATGGCGCAAGATGGGCGAAGTCTTGCAACGGCTTCCGACAACCAATAAGTTGACTGAGTATGAACTTTGTTCACCTTGTAGAGAAAATAAATAAATTGTTTTTTAATAAACTAAATGAAAAAAAAAAAAGACAAAATGAAGAAAAAAAAAATAGCGTTACAAAGAAAAATGACATTTTGAAAATTGTTTCATATTTCAATCAAACAGGGTCTTAAGAACATTTCTTTTAAGATAGGATTCAAAGTAAGTTAACTGTTTAAGTTCATTTTCATAAAATGATACTAAAATGGTTAATTTGTTAATTCTATTTACGTCTAGTGTGCCAAAATTCTTACTCTTGTGCAATTGAAAAATTGCACGTGTTCTGCAAAAAAATCCAGTTGCTTCAAGGTATGATGAATGTTAAATTCACACACGTTTACAGATATGCTAAATCACTTTACAAAACTTCTAATTCTATCATGTAATAATTCAATTTTCTTAGACAAGTAGTTAATGAATGTTCATACCGGAGTAGAAGGTATGTTGATAATTTGTTGCCATCAATTTGACTCTTAGTGAGAGGTAAATTTGCAAATATTATAAATTTGTTCTAATTATAAATCACTACATGATTATCATCTTATAAACTTTTCAATAAATTAATTCTAATGTTATTCTAATTATGCCGACTAAACTAATAAAACAATAGAACTAAAGCGAGCAAATAAACTACTGTAACCTTCCCTATGGCATGATCTTGTCTTATCTTCTTAATCAAGAGGGTGTCAGACTTCCTCCTAGTGTCGAACAGGAGGACCTTGAACACAAAATCATTGATATGGTTGTTAGGGTTAGGGTTAGGGGTTGGGATTGGGGTTGGGGTTAGGGTTAGGGTTATTAGGGTTAGGGTTAGGGTTAGGTTAGGGGTTGGGGTTGGGATTGGGGTTAAGATTAGGGTTAGGGTTGGGGTTAGGTCAGGGTTAGGTTGGATTAGGGTTAAGTTTGTTAGGAATAGGGCTTTTAAAGACGACAACAAAATGATTCTTGATCGGATAAATGTATTTAGCGAGCTAACCTTGAATAGTGATTTTTGAATAATGATCTTTAATTAATATTTTCATTAATCAAATCCCGAATCAAAGTTTAAAGGTTCCGTTTAACGTTTTAGCCTTTTTTAAACTCACATTGAAATTTAATCATCTTTAAGGTTTTCATTTTTCAAATATGATGGAAATACAGTTAGTTTTTCTTTTTTCTTTTGTCAATAGAATTCTATTTTTGCGTTATTTTCTTCAATCAACACGTTAATTTTATCTTTTAACAAAGTCTTACGTGTTGCACATCTAATATATGGGATGTAATGAAAAATCCAATGATTTATTGAAATCAAAATTAAACAAGTTGCATTACCATAGGAAAACTACAATATTCAATACTAGATTATAAGGTACCTTTTTCCCGCAACTTAGCTCACTATTATATCTATTACTAGAATCTACAAAGTGAATTTTTAGATTGGGCTTTTCCCCCACCTTAGCCAACTATTATCTTAATTATGGAGGGCAACTTTTAGAACATTATTGACATCGAATAGTTCTTGACGAGGATAACCAATTTTTTGGTATTGAATTTCCTATTCCAATTATATGTTTCATGTTTGATATCTCGAACAAACATATAACTATAGGCATGTAATTATTATTAGTATTCATATAAAACTAAACATGAAATTATTTAAGAAAAAAATATTCATATATAACATAAATTATTTAATAAAAAAATTATTGTGATTTCTTGAATTTTAGAAGAAATTTGTGTTTATTTTAGATTTTAGGCATGTAACTATAACTATTTCTTATATTATATGTTTTTTATTTTGATAATTTAACCCTACCGGAATCCTATTTTTTTACTTTAACTATTTCTACGATGCACATGATCTTCACATACCTTTTCAGTTATCTAGTTAACGTTGGGACCATTATTGTAACATGTGTGACCATTATTGTATTTTATTTTTCAAAAGTATGAGATCATTTTTAAATTTTTTAAATGAGTGGAATAAATATTACAACAGTATAAATTGAATGGACTAAAAATGCAATTTTCCCAAATAATAATTTCCGCACACCACCCCGCCCTCCCACCACCACCACCACCACCAAATATATATGTTATTATATAAATGTATTGAAAATAAATAATGAATGTGATATTTTGATATTGATATAAACCACTTATTATTATTTAAAAATTAATATATGAAGGATTTATGTGAGAATACAATATTTTTATTAGGGGGTAATATGTAATTTTGTTGGACCAAAATTGAATTTGTCGGGAATTGGCTTCTGCAACTACATTTGGAAAGCACCAATAGGGGTTGGTTCAAGCGGTTAATGAGTTCATTCTCCAGGATAAGATTTCGGGTTTGAATCCCATACTTGAATATGTGTGAGTTTTTTTTTAAAAAAAAATACATTTGGAAAGTAATAATAATAATAATAATAATAATAATAATAATAATATGTGATGTAACTGAAAAATCTAAAGATTTATTGAAATCAAAATTAAACAAGTTGCATTACAAGACGAAAACTACAATATATATATATTGAAACGAAAACTACAATATTTAATACTAGATTATTAGCTACCTTTTTCCGCAATTAGGTCACTATTATATTAACTAGTAGTCTAGTTCTAAGCCCATGCCGAAGGCAGGGATACATTCAATTAAAAAATAAAATTATCTTTAAAAACAAACATTATCATGTTTAGAAAATTTATTTGTAAAAATTAAATAAAAAACTCAAAAATCACATGCATTAAACATTCATAAATTAATCATCTTTATTGAATTATAAATATAAAATATTATATAAATAAAAAATAAAATAGTTAATTATAAATATGGAAATTTATATAAAATAAAAAAATTAATATCCTTTAAAAATATATATATGATCTAAAAACTCAACTCAAAAATACATATAAAACCATAACAATGCAAGGTGTATATATATATATATAAGTGATGAAATAAACTTAATATAAAAAAAAATAAAATACAGAAAAAATATTGATTAAAAAAATATTAAAAGTATCATCAAATATAAAATATAAAAAATATAATAAATAAGAGGCAAATATAATAACCGAAATACTTGAAGTACAAACAAACACATAGATAAAGAAAAATTTTAATGGATAAAAAAATGGAATACATAACTCAATAAATGGAATGGAGAACTTACCCATAGAGGAAGAAGTGTAGAAAAAACGCATAGACATAATTTAGAATGTAGTTAGGAATGCATGGAAAAATAGAACATAATAGATAAAGAATAATTTGGGGTGAGTTTAAAAATGAAATGTAAAACTTTTAGAAAACGTATTTAAAGTGTGAGTTCTACCAAACTTTATAACTATTTTTCTTTTGTAGGAATTACCAAATTATAAGGATTGTAGATATCAAAAGATTTTTAAATTTGAATATTTTATCAAATATCAACCTACTAATTTAAATTAAATTATTTTAACTGCATTAGATTGAATTAGATTTATTATTGATAATTTGATTTTGAATTCAAACATTTCTTACTCTTGAGATTCACTAAAAAAAAAGCACTTTTTGTGACAAAATAATTTGTCGCAATACATGACAATTTTGTCACAATAGATCTATTGTGACGATTATTTTTGTCACAGTCGCCGTCGCAACAGGCCCTTCGTATAAAGTCCCAGACGACCATTTCTACGTGCATCACAATAGGTTTGTTACAAACGTACTTTTGTCATGAAAAACTTCATTCTTGTGACAAACTTATTGTCATAACAATATATATGTATTGTCACTGTAATTCGATTTTGTCACTAAAGGCCCGGTCAAACGATCACTTATTATGACAAATGTTTTTGTCACAATATCATGTTCTATTGTGACAAACTTTTTGTCACATATTTGACACTTATCGTCATCATAGTCATATATTTGTCACTACAGTCATGTCAGTTGGGCACCTCATGTGACAAACATATTTGTCACCACATCATATTTTGTCGCAAAATAATTAAATAAAAAAAATTAAAATTTTCATTTGTGTGAGACCCGATCCACCCCAGGCACGAACCACACCCACCCCTCAGATGAGCCAGCACCGAACCCATCGAGCCAAGCACGAGCTAACGTGAGATTTAATTCTTTTTATTAATTGAACTAGTTGGAAATCGAACTCAGGTCTCCAAAATAGAATATTGACTCCTAAACCAATTTGGATAGCTTCTTTCATGTTAATATTATGTCTTTTAATATATTTAATAACAATGGAATATATTCATACACTAATTTCAATTAATTATTTAAATATTTTTGTGTTATTATTTTAAAATATAAAATATAAAATATAAAATTATTTAAATCAAATATAATCATATTTATGGAGATATTGTATTAAAATTGTTAGCTTATATACTTTTAGGTTTTAATTAATAATTTATATACTTAAAGTTATATAAAATATCGTATTGAGAATAAATATATTATCACATAACATATTTCTATTATGACAATATGAATATATCATAACAAAATAATTTTTAAAATAATAAATTTTTAAATGACAATATCACATTTTGTCACGAAAAAATTAATTATTGTGACGGTCAATCATTTATCATAACATTATATTTATATGGTAACAATAAGAACTTGCCACAATTGAAAATTTATATAAAACAAAAATATTTCACATGACAATAATTAATTTTGTCACCACAAATGACCTATTGTGACAATAAAAAATTTGTCATGATATCATATTTTTATAGTGACTATTATAAGTTGTCACATGCAAATAATTTATAAAATAACAATACTTTATATGATAATATTATTTTTTGTCGCGACAAAATAATTTCTTGTGACAAACCTAAAATTTGTCATATATATGATACATAAGTGGCAAAGTATTTTGTCACAAAAGGTTAAATAATTTGTCACCGTATATTGTACCATTTAGCGTGACATATGTCTGAATATTTTATGACGAATATTAAATTTTGTCATATATATGATACATAAGTGGCAAAACATTTCGTCACAAAATGTTAAATAATTTGTCACCGGACATTGTACCATTTAGCGTGACAAATATCTGAATATTTTGTGACGAGTATTAAATTTTGTCATATAAAATAAAGTCTTTCGTGACATATAAGAATTTGTCTCTTAAAGTTTATTTTGTGGTGACAAACTTATATATCGTCGCTATAGTGTAATCTATTATGACGCTATTATTTTTCGTCAGAACAAATTGTCACGAAAAATATTTTTTTTTGTGGTGATTATTATGATACAGATTTTGAGATTTTTATAATAATTTAATTTAAACAATTTTAAAATTTTAGATAAACATAAAATATTTAAAAATATTATTTATTTGTATAATATAATAAATTTTATGAGATTTCTTTCTAACGGATTTTAGGATTTATATGGAAACAAAATTTTAGATTTCTACATATAGTTTTAATATAAAGAGTTTTAAAATTTGGATAATTAACTCAATTATAAAAAATTGGATAAACATTAAATATTTTAAAAATATTATTTATTTGTATAATATAATATAATTTGTTAAGACTATCCACATCAGCATACACGTGAATAGTGAGGATTCTAAATTATATAATATATATATATATATATATATACACTAGAAACTAGAAAGTGAGTTTTTAGATTGGTCTTTCCTCACATGGGCACACCTTAACCAACTATTATCTAAACCAATTGAGGGCAACTTTTAGAATATAATTGTGAGTACCTGATTCTGATGAAGTAAATTGTATATATACTTTAGGCTTGAGTTAGTGGCGTGTTCCGTTTGGTCTTGAGCCTAGGGATGCAAACGAGCCGAGCCGAGCCTTTTTTTTCTGGCTCGAGCTCGGCTCGACCAAGGCTCGAGGCTCGCTCGGCTCGGCTCGAGTCAAATGGATTTTATATTATTTTTAATTAAAAATTAGTTTTTTTAAATAATTTAATATATATTTATATATAATAATATATATTTATTAAATATATATACATATATATTATAAAAATATTACTTTTTTATTAATTTTATATAAAAATAAATAAATATATATATAATATTATATAATAATAAAATATTTATATATATAAAAATTAAAATATTATTTTTTAATTAAATATATTGGCTCACGAGCCTAACCGAAAGGGGCTTGGGTTCGGGCTTGGCTCGAGCTTGCTCGCCAGGCTCGTGAGCCAGCTCGGCTCGTTTGCATCCCTACTTGAGCCCAACGGATTGTGAGTTGAGTGCTCTCGTCCAAGCAGACGAGTTGAGCGCTTTAGTCGTGCGGAGCGCATTAGTTGAGTGGAATGCCTTATAGCCAAGCGGAAATCTACCCTAAGGCGAACACTATGGCCGAACGTCTTAGTCGAGCGGAGAGCAGGTCCAACGCTTTTGGCCAAGTGGACAGATTGAACACTCTTGGCCAAGCGAACACGTCCAACGCTCTTGATCAAGAGGACAAGTCGAGCGCTCTTGATCAAGCGGATGTGCAGAACGCTCTTGGCCAAGCAGATGGGCCGAGCGTGTTAGCTGAGGGCTGAGCACTTTGGCTAATCGGAGTGCACTATGGCTGAACAAAATTTTCTCTAAGCCAAGGGATGCCTTATCCAATCCCAAGGGGTATGAAGTCCAATGAAAAATTGTATGAAGTCCGAGCGGGTTTCTTAGTCCTTAGTTTATTTTTTGATACTATTAGTATTGAATTTCCTATTCCAATTATATATTTGATTTCTAATTTTATTTTTCTGTACACATCAAATATACTAGTAGGTGGTCGAAATTATAAAAAAGAATCTTTTAATTTTTTTGCATATTTCATATATTTCTTTCTATTAATTTCAACCGTTTATTAATATATGTGGTATATGACAATTTACCCAGCCCCCTAAAGTTATTTATTAGTTTGGCACGATACCCCTAAAAGTCATTTAAAAGCATTTTACCTTAATAATAAAAAAATTATAGAGCACTTTGTCCCTTAAATTAATATCAAAGAAGATTTTCAATTAAAAAATAATATAACGCAATTTCATTAATTTTCTTTCTCATTAAAATATATATCATTAATAAAAAGATTGAAAATATTGCTTGATATTAATTTAGGGGGCAAAATGCTCCCTATTTCCAAATTACTAAGGTGAAGTGCTTTTAAGTGACTTTTAGAGGGCATTGTGCCGAACTAAGTAATTTTCAGGGGTAAAGTGTCATTTATCCTAATACATATAACACGAATGTATGTATGCAAATAGAAAAAGAAATTGCACAAAAATAGAACACAATATCCAAATCCCTATTTGCCTATGAATCTATCGGGTAATTGTAGCCCGAACCTATCTGTTCCAAACCGGTATAATGAGGGGGTGAGTATACTTGCCGTGTGGTTGGTGGAAAATTTAGGGAAAGTGACCAATCAAATAGCAAGTGTAATACACTTGTCTTTTTAATTGGTTGGGTTCGACCAAACCGGATTTGGGCTAGAATTTTCGGAACCCTATGAAAGTACACTTCATAAGTATTATCGCCTAAGGTAATATTTCGACTAGTTTGCTGGTTACAACATCAAGTAATACGTTTTTTTTAACATAAGCTACCACTATAGGCATACTCTATATATATAACAAACTCCACTTGAAGAACTAAATGAATCTCGAACAGAATTAAATCTAGTTACTCTAATGGATATCATCCACTTTTTCTTACTCCTTTTGGCCTTCTTCTTATTCATATTTTTGCTATTCAAACTTGGGAGCAGATTTAGTAACAAGAGATCAAGCCCAAATCTCCCTCCAGGGCCAATGAAGCTGCCTTTTATTGGAAATTTGCATAACCTCATTGGCGAATTGCCCCATCGTGCACTCCAAGGCTTATCCCTTAAACACGGGCCGTTGATGCACCTTCAGTTGGGTGAACTTTCTGTAGTTGTTGTTTCTTCACCAGAAACTGCCAAACAGGTGATGAAAACTCACGACTTAAACTTTGCTTCAAGAGCTACGTTTTTGGCAGCTGAGATCATCACTTATGGTTGCAAGAGTATCTCCTTTAGTCCGTATGGCGAGTATTGGAGACATCTTAGGAAAATTTGCACACTGGAGCTTCTGAGCTTGAAACGTGTTCAATCCTTTCGAACAACAAGAGAAGAAGTGTTCTCAGATGCTACAATATCTATAGCTTCTGAGGAGGGATCAATCATCAATTTAACCAGGAAATTTCAATCTTTAACCTATGCTGTCACTTCAAGAACGATATTTGGTAAGAACATTAAAGAACGAGAGGCCTTGACACTTGAAATTATTAAAGAAGTTGTTTTGTTGGCAACAGGTTTGAGTGTTTCTGATTTGTTTCCATCAATTAAATTTCTTGACACCGTCACTGGGATGAGGCAAAGAGCAGAGAAGTTGCACAAAAAGATAGATAGATTATCCGAGGATATCATCCATGAGCACGAAGAAGCTATTGATGTTGTGAAGAGTGACGGTACTTTGAGTGAAGATAGGCGCCAAGAAGATTTGATAGATGTGCTTCTCAAATATAGGGATGAGTCGCTGCAACTTCCTTTGACCAACGACAACATTAAAGCTATCTCCGCGGTTAGTTCTCTTGTTTCCCTGTCGTCTATTGTTGTCAAATTCAACTTTAATTAATTTAACCCCATGGGCAATTGTATACTCTCAAGTCTCAACACACAAACTAACTGGAATATATAAATTTGTGATGTCTCTCACATCAACATACATTAATAGAAGTTTTCTGCACAAATTAGTGTGAAAAATATTTGGTAATAAATTGGTCACTAAATTAAGAGTAATTTTTTTGTAGTTAACGGAAATTATTAATTTTATTTCATGGAATATACTTAATCTGATATAATTATATAATAGAAGAATGGTGAGTATAACGTATAAATATGCATTTCATATCAATAAGCGAATAAAAGAATCCAATCTTTTTATATAATAAACATGATTTCCTTCCATGAATTCAATTAATTTGTTTGCCATATTGATAAGTTAATAATTGAAAACCAAAACAAATCATTTCGTGAGCAGGATATGATGGGTGCTGGAAGTGAGACATCAGCCACAACTTTGGATTGGGCCATGGTAGAAATGTTGAAAAATCCAAGAACTTTGGAAAAGGCACAAGCAGAAGTCAGACGGGTTTTCGATGAGAAGGGATATGTCGACGAATCAAACATTCATGAACTAAAGTATCTGAAGTCCGTTATTAAGGAGACGCTAAGGCTGCATCCACCATTACCTTTATTGCTACCAAGAAGAAGCAGCGAGAAATGTGAAATCAATGGATACGAAATACCAATCAACACGAAAATTATTGTGAATGCATGGGCTGTTAGCAGGGATCCTAAGTATTGGAAAAATGCTGAAAGCTTTGAGCCAGAAAGATTTGTTGATGATATAGTTGATTACAAGGGTAATTATTTTGAGTACATCCCTTTTGGTGCTGGAAGGAGGATGTGTCCCGGCATGACCTATGGGCTTGCAAATATTGAGCTTCCTCTTGCAATGTTTCTGTACCATTTTGATTGGAAATTACCTGCTGGAATGAAACATGAAGAAATGGATATGACAGAACGGTTTGGACTGACGGTTTCGAGGAGAAAAAGTTTGCATGTTGTTCCGGTTATTAAAAGACCTTTGCCTGCCAAATGGTGCATATAACTAGAGTTTGCCAGGGGCATAACAATATGCCTCATGGAAGTGCAATAATATTTTGTATTTGATCATCAGTTATCTTTACCAGCTGTAATCGCGACACTTGATTTGAGTTCTGTTATGGAATTAAATCATTAATTAATGTCGTGAGGAAAAATAAAAAGAAAAAAATAATAGAATTGTTTATCAACATAATGTGAATGTAATAAATTTTATAAAATTAATAACAACGGGTAACTCTGCATATTCAAGCTCTGTGCACGGAAAGAAAATGTTATTCTTGTTGCAATATGTCAAATTTGGCGGCTACGTACACTGCTGTTCAACCTTAGCTGCGTTATTGTTGCCAAAAGTCTCTAAATTTGACAAATGTGGGATGACTCGTTTATTACTATGCATAAATGTACAATAAAAGTACTCTGTCTATAAATAGTAATTGATTTCGTTTATTTTGTACGATGAAATCGATTGAATATTAGTAATATATATTATTATAGATAGCAATAATTTTCTCAATATTTCTTGTCTTGTTTTGCGTATTTTATATTCAGTTTCATATGGATTCTTTAAATCAACTTAATTGTTCATGTTAATGTTTATTTTATAATTATCTTTAGTAGTGTGAATTTATGCTAAACAAATGAATAAATAAAATAAAATAGTATTACATTAATAAAAAAATAGTTATTAAAATAAAAATTAGAAAATATAGGAAAAATGACAGAAAGAATGTGATTAAAAAAAAAAGTGAGGTGAGGTGAGAGAAAAAGAGATATAAAAGATAAATGAGAAACTCATATGTTATTAGAACTTGTAGCCCAGTACTCTTGGTGTATAGGGTCGAAATTAAAACAAAGTTTTCATGTTATTATGTAATTTATAATTGTTTTAAAGAATGAACCTATTAACTACTTGCAAGTTATATCAACTCCGGTTGGCAAGAGAAAAAAGAATTAAAGATGAATAAGTGATAAATAAATAAATAAATAAGAATTTGAAACTCTCGTGATGTGGAAAAGGTTAAGAAATAAAACTGTTAAATGCGTGGGTAAAATTTGTATTAAAAAAAAAAATCGTAATAACAAATCTCCTCTCGCTTAATATAATAATATAGATGGTAGAAAAATAAATAAATAAAAATGTTAAAACTTTCTCAGATAATATTTGGTTCAAGTTAAATTTTGACCATCAATTTCTCCTCCGTCACAGTGAGCCAAGAGTCAAAACTCAAAACTACTACCATCGTATTCCTCTCTCCAAGATGAACAAAAATCATACCTCGTTTGACTCTATTAGCCATCAGAAAAGTCGAAATTCACCTGCAAAGTTTCGTCGGTCATGCACCATCTTTAACTGGTGATTCCTCCTTCGTTGGTTGTCAGATTTTGATTTTGAAACCACTGTTGTGTTCCTTGTGTCGAGAGCTTCGATTTGATATATAAATCAACATGTTTAAAATCTGATTTGTACAAATTTTGCCTTATAAATCACGCCAAAAAAATAATTAAACGGGATATTCCCTAAGATTCCATCTAAAATGGGTAAGTGTTACGTTTTATAAAGGTTAGAGGGTCAATCGCACCGATTGAAAATTTATGGGGTAAAACGCACTAACCCCCAAAAAATAGGGGGTGTCTGAAATTAGCCCAAATTAATATTATAGTATTATTCTTATAATTTTGATAATTGAATCAGGAAAACGGTCCATCCATATCTACACACTTATTCTAACTGGGTGGCGCCTAATTTATTTAATATCTTTTAATCCCGTGTTTATAATTTACTATATTAACATTACAACTTCACATTCATGAATATAGGTGAAAACTGAAATAGATAAAAATATAATATACATTCTCTTCTATGATCTTTGATATTAAAAAGCTTCTATTTTTGCTTCCTGGATGCATATCGGATCCCCTCACAAAATCCTAATGCAACTTTCAAACCAAATCTAAACTTCTGGCTCCTCATCCAATTTGAATATGAGAAAATGAAAGGTCTCCCACTTAAGCGTGTCTTGCTCTGTTGTTGCACATTCCCCGTCGAAAGGAGGTCTTTTCCCTCGTGCTCATATAACACAACTTCTAAAGTCTTCTTGATTCCACCGTTCATCGTCTCCGTTGTTGAAGTCACCTTGTGACAACAATGTCAAGTTTCAAAAGATTCAAGTTTAGATATTACAAGCATGGCATACGTAATATGTTGACATCAATTAGTACGGCATGAATTGAAGCCCCTCTTTGTGCTCTACTTTCCCCCTAGTGGACAGTGGAGGAGAAAGCGTTGACTTCAAGTAGAGTTGCAAATTTTTGACACATTTGTCTAAAATTTCAATTTCATTGAAATCATTATTGAAAATATACTTATAGAGGAAAGAAAATCCTTTCGAGGGAATCAATGCTTTCAGAACTACAGGAAACCGTCTGACAATGGCAAAGTTTGTCGACACTGTGGAAGCCCCAACCATACTGAAGCCACCCATTATAAGAAGTACGATTTTCCTCCAAATTTCTATTTTCGCAATCCGGTTGTTGCGGCTCTGTACACTAGTGAAGCTCAACAAGAAGATTCACAAGAGGATCAGGCTCAAATTACTCCGGATTTGGCTATCGGTAATCAGGAGCCTTCTCCAGTCTCTTTCACCGCAGTTGATGGCCTTCATCCGGAGTCAGCCTGACACTCAAGCAACTCATCCTGCTAATCAAATTTCCACAGCACTAGCTTCTTTAGACCACTTGGCAGCTACTTTTCGTGAAAGTACATCTAGTGTTTCAGCTGTTCCCGTCTTCAAGGTTCTTGGATCTTGAACACTGGAGCAACTGATCGCATATGTTTCTCCCTTTTTATGTTTGAAAATATTACATCAATTAAACCTATAACCGTAAAGTTACCTAATATAAGTCATTTAGCAGCTAACAAAGCAGAACAGTAAAACTTTCTGAAAATCTTATCTTGCATGTCTTATTTAACCTTCTTTTTCCTTCAATTTGTTGTTTGTTCCTCAGTTAACTACATCTCTTGGTGGTTGTATTTTTCAACATAATTCTTGTGTCATTCTGGATCCCAAGAGTTTGAGGATGATTGGTTGAGCTAGGCTTCAAGAAGGATTTATATGTCTTACACTCTGAAAAATCATTTGTAGATAGGAATTCTGTTGTCAACTTTACTAGTCCTACTATAGTTGATTCCGATAGTTTCTGGCATTTTAGGCATGGTCATCTTTCCTAACCTACTATGAAAATTTTGCATACTTTGGATATATAATTCAATAACTTGTAAAGCACATACTACAGCTTGTGATATCTGTCATTTTTTAAAACAGAAAAAATTACCTTTGAATCTCAGTACTTCTATCTCTTCTGCCATTTTCAGTCTCATTCATGTGGAAACTTACACCCTTCCTTTTGAGACGTTAGGAAGCTGATGAATTTGTTAAACATTTACTGTAAAAAAGAAAGAGAAGAAACCGTATGCTGGAAATGGCACTGTTTGTGCCATCTTTATAGTCAAAATGGCACGTTTTATGACATTTCATGCTGTTTCAACATATTTTTCAATTACTTAACAAAATATGAATTATTCTCAGCAAGTCTTCGAGTGGTCTCCAAAGTCGTCAACTCAGAAGACAAAAAAGCTCAGCCACGTTTTCCTCTATTTTCCTGATATCATGATCATCATCATATTAAAAAAAGAAAGAATTGTTTGGAACTGCAATTACATCCATTTGTAAGTGCATCTCAGCCTTGATTTTTATGTCTTGGGCCACAAAAACTGCAACCCCAGAGCATAAAGGTATAACAAAGGTGGATGCATCACCATCGCCATCCAATCAAAGATTCAGCTCTCACAATTGTATAGTCAGTGGATGTCAATATCATCTCTCTATACTTGCGTAGGCTGCTGATAAACTTAGTGCTATGCCATAATATAAACCAAGAAAAAACTATTTTTGATTTCTGACTACCTCACGGCTCACGTGTTAATTTTGGGCTTTTGGCGAAACTTTGTGATCTTTGAGATGAGGGTCAGATTCCACCAGGTGTTGTGTATGCCTCTGGTATATCATATTTTTGGCCAAGTAGTCATGTAATTGTCGTTGAAGGGATGGCGTGCAATCAATTAGGAGAAATTTACAATTTTGGTATATTAATTTATCCTACTTCGTAATTTTCATACAAAAAAATTTTCAACGAAAAAATTAGCTATTAATTCTAAAAATTGGTAATTTCATGTACTGTTTGAATCGAATAGATATGACCCGTCGAAAAATCTCCCCGATCTCCACGTGTCCGTTGAAAAATTTGCCACGAAGCGGGTTTTACAAGCTTTGGATGGATTTTTTGGCGGGTTATATCTATTAGGATCAAATAGCTCATGAAATTACGAACTTTTAGAGTTATAGGTTAATTTTTTCACGGAAAATTCTTTTGTACCAAGATTTCGAATTATGGTGAGTTGGTATACCAAAATTATAATTTTTTCGATCAATCAGTGAGAAAGGTATAATCTACGTTTCGGATTTGGAGATGATGTTCACTGCAGGCATTTTTTTTGTTAGGCTAAAATATTCAAATTATATAGTTAATCAAGTTGTAGGGAAATTTTGGTAGGGTTGCAGCCTGATAAATTGCAAATTAGAAGATCTTGAGAAACTGCTAGTTTCTATTATTTACAGAGGGTCATAACTCTTAGCATTGCCTAAACCGAGAAGATATTGTACTTATATTTCAAAAAATTTAAATTTTTGTCCACTCATTCGAAACTTTTGATTCTGCACGTCCAGATTATTCTTCATGTATCTGTCTCTCACCATGTATGTAGGTATAACTTTTTTTTTTATTTTTTATGTAGGTATAACTTAAAATGTATAAATAAGTAGTTAATTATTATTTTTTATTTATCAAATGGATCTTCACAATTCAAATGAAGTAAGGAACTCATATTATTATTATTATTAATTCGATGTGCATCAAGAATTGGTTGTGGTGGTGGTACACCTCATTCAATCACCACAAGCACATAATTTTCAGAGGGAAAAAAAAAAAAGGTTTATTTAATCCAGGAACGTGTGAGGCCAGAAAACTAACTACACCACACGTGTGTGACAATTTTCTATTTCCTAGAAATTAATTACCCTAATTAATGAGCTTAATGTTGTCTTAAAATTTGACGTAATAATGATTCGGGCTGATTAGCTGTAACGTGGGAAACCGGGACAATATCTTCATTATTTATCTCTCCAATCCAATGATGAGAAAACCAGCCACATGACGTGAATAATACATAATATTAATTAAAAAGCTTAAGCACAATTAATAGCACACATTCGTATGAGAAATTTGAATCTTTTATTTTTCGAAAATTTCTAATTATCTTTTGACTAATAATACATAAATACGAAAATAACTATATAAATTTGTTTTAATTTTATACATAAGAATACCAAATACAATATTTAATACGGAATATCATGATATAAAAAAATATTATTTTTAAAAGTATAGATCCATGGTAACTTTTAAGTTTTATCAGCAAGGCTACGTATTGTCATGCGCTTTTTAGGGGAAAAACAGAGCCTGACGAATTAAGCATGACAGCACGGGCAATTAATATTTAATGGTGTTTAGAGACCATTGAAACTGTCAAATCTCGGGAAAAACTATACTTCAAAATCATGGATCTACAGCTAATGAAGCATACGTAGATGATGATCTCAATAAAGCGTTCTGCATATTTTGTAAATAAATTAAGATTTATGTCTGATACCTTAATAGTTCTTGCTAATTCAGATCTGATATTCTGATTATTATTCATCAAGTAGTAAGGCAAATTCTAAAAAAATAAATAGGAAAATTAATTAATGCCAAATGAATGGATCAAAGTGATTATGATTTTTTTCATCTTTCTAAGTTTCCTTTGTGATTCTATTTCTATCCAATTGGATGAGGAACTAATTTTTCGAAATACTAAAAGTATTTTTTATGAAAATTTCTTCAAATATAATTTTTTATATATATAAGGTTCGAATCTAAAATCTTATTTAAGTGAATTCAACTAAGTAATTATAATTGTTTTCGCTAATTTACGCTCAAATGCACTTTAATCTAAGTGGTACAAACCAAGTTCGCTACATCACCTTTTCATTAATTAAATTGAATAAAAAACTAATTATTATTTGTCATTATTAGCAAGTGATCAATTATAGATTATATTTATATAGGGCGATCGAATAGTTACATTGACAAATGCTCAAATATAGCATAATTACCATTACAGACTTTTTATGTGATTTGAAATATTACAAAATTTTCTACCCTTAAAAAATTTAGACTGCATCTAGATTCATGAATTTTTAATCATCTTTAATTTTTTGTGTGATTATCTTAGTTTTTACACTGTGTTATCCTTTAATATGTAGTTGTAAGATTATAATGGAGGGATAAATATCTATAACTATAAATTAATATATCACATATTCGAATCTTATAGAAGTGTATGTGTGCGTGCATGGATTAAAAAATAATAAAAAATAAAAAAGTTCGAAATTATAACATATATTATGCTAAAATGTAAGATATTGAAAATCAATTATCCCTTCAAACAATTAATTATTTTATAATATTTGAGCAATCCCAATCTCATTAACAAACATATATAGTATCAAAGTAGATAATCTGCTACATATACCCTCCATATCGATTTTCGATTATTCAAACTTTTACTATATATTCAGTAAATTGTTACGAGATCAAAAAAATACATGAACATCGAACAAAGTCCAAACTTGATTAATCAATGCCTAAATATAGTTGTTAAAAAAATTGAACTTTAATTTTCAATATAATATACTCCTTCCGCATCAAGAATACCAAAGAAATAGGCAAGTATATGATCAAGATATTATTTTGATACAAACTAATAATATTTCCTCTTAACTCAAATATGTTAGGTGTGCATTGTGTGATATTAGCATTAATATAATAGCTTAGCTTACACAAATAAGTCCAAAAAATTAGGTTCCCTCCAACAAACTTCGGCCTTAGCCTTAATCTAAATCTTGACAAAATTACATCAACCATTAGGTCACATCTCACTAATTTCTCCATCCCAAGTTGCCAGCCAAAGTAAATAGCTAGAATCACATGGGCAGAATGGTAATTTCATTTTAGGACATATAATAATCTCTACATAAATATTTGAACAGTTTAGAAATATGCTATCTGCTCTCTCTGTATTTTCTCACAAAGTCTCCTTCTCCATTGTCTGATTCTTCGCTTTCTCTCTCAGCCAAAAGTCAGAGACAAAATACACTAATTTAAAGCTTAAAAGATTCAATTTTTCGCAAGCCCACCAGAGCAATTTGATATTTTGAAATCTTGAAATATGTCACTTCCACAAGTATCAAAAAAGTCAGATCATTCTTTGACAAACTGGCTTTTTACATTAAGGTTCTTCACTAGCATGCGGCGGCTCCTCCGTTTAAAAGCGTCGAAAAAGCTGTACAGGCTGCCGGAGGCGGAGAAACATATAGATACAGACATGGGTATATGTAAAGAAGCCAATATTGAAGTGGGCATGGAGGGAGATTCAGAGGGCGGAGGTGGTGATTATTATCATGACAATGATCGTTGGGTGGTGGTTTTGCAAAAATCTGTGAAGATGCTTCATTTTGGGAGCTGGGAAGAGAAAGAAGCGGCGGCGAAGGAGATAAAGAAGCTGGCCGGAGAAGACTTGAGACGGCGGAGGACCATAGCGGAGCTCGGTGTTATTCCGCCGCTGGTTGCCATGATTGGGTCGGAGGTGGTGGCGCGTCAGAGATTGGCTGTTGGGGCGTTGATTGAGCTCTCGAATGGTTCTTTCACGTGAGTGCCCAATTTTGTTTTGATTATTACTGTTCTTGTTTTTTATTTACGAAATTATAGTTGATTGATCACAAGGCAAATAGTTTGCGCAATAACAAAGATTGATCAGTTACTCATGGAATGATGGAAATCAATATAAGTACTATCATTCACAAGTGGAGAAAGAATAGTTTGGGAGAAAAGCAAAGGCTGCTACTGTTTCATTACTTGCAGCCTGCTTTTTTCTTGAACCATGACTTTTTTTCTTTTTTTTTTTTTTCAACTTTTTGGTGGTACTGAATTGAATTAGAGGCTAAGAATTTAATGGGATTAAGAGTTTTAGTCAGCAATCTTGTTGAGTTGTTGAATTTGTTTTATTGTGGGGTGGGGACTACAGAGTAGAAAGGTGTCACTGAATGTGTGATAAGGTGACACAGAAAGACTCAACCATAATGGAGGGCCTACTGGCCATTATTGACTTGGCGGAGAGGGTGACGGTCGGGGTTGTGGCGGCCATCGGAGTTTGCCCACTGCACAGCCCAGATCTCCGGTCACTTAACCGGTGGCGAATTATAAATACTGTTTATGGTTTGATAATGATGGACAACTATATATAAGGACTTGAGTACAAGGTTTAATTAGAACTTGGCATCCATTAATTGATGTTAGGTGCCTCCTCATTAGTTTTCATTGAAAGTCATTCATGACTTTGATTTGATTAAGCTTAGTTTGCCCTTTTGATTTGAAAGATATTTTGTAACATTAATGTACTTGAATAAACTTGGGATGCCTTTGTAGTTTGCTCATTCATTACCAGTCATTTTCTTTCTTATGATTGTTTGATTGTTTGGTCACAACTCACAAGGAAAATCTTGCCCCAAAATTCGTTGGACACTATTATCTATTATGTAGCTAGGTCCAGGATAATGATAGTTTGTTGAACTAACATCATTTGCTAACTTTAGCATATGGCCATATAATATGGAGAGTCTGACTTTTTTGCCTATTACTATCGTTTTCGTATAGTTCAAAGTTGACTTAAGTAGGGTTGCATTTCGAGCCAAGTTGGCTCATGAGCCCTTGTTTGGAACTCAAAACAACGCCTCGAGAATTTCGGTGGCAAAATTGTAATTCTGCAAACGAGCTGTAATATTTTTAAGAGAAAAAACGTAGTTGTTTAGATTTAGGAATATGGATTATCTGTCAAGAATATAAAAATCAATTCGTTGACTCTCATTTTCAAAGTTAGAGATTTACTTGAGAGAGAATCTTGTTGTCTTATCTCTTTGCATAATGTCTGTATTGTCTGAAAGTGCATCTTTTTTAGTTAGGTCCATCTATTATAAAATTTGGGTGAAGTCCCACATGGTTGACGGGACTAAATAATGAACACTTTGTTCCATAAGTGCATGCACTCTCCAAATTAACCACTATTCACATTTTGCCTTTCTCTCAGGAACAAGGCCTTGATGGTGGAAGCAGGAATCTTTTCAAAATTACCAGAAAACATCGCTGCCCTGGACGAAACAACTAAGCAAGAATTCACACATCTCCTCCTGTCTATATCATCCTTGGCGAACAGCCAATATTCCCTCGAATCAACGAGTATAATTCCCATCATAACCGCCATTCTCGAATCAAGTTCAAGCATCGACACCACTGTACCATGTCTAAACACTTTACACAATCTTTCCTCAGTTTTGGACAATTCTGTAAGCTTAATCGCTAATGGGGTCATCGACCATCTAATAAAGTTCTCCTCATTAAAAGAAACATCAGAAAGAGCCTTGGTAACTCTAGGGAACTTGGTTGTAACCGTTGTTGGAAGGAAAGCACTCGAGCAAAACCCCGTCGTGCCCGAGGGCATAATAGAGATTTTGTCATGGGAAGACAAGCCGAAATGCCAAGAACTGTCTGCTTACATCTTGATGATCTTAGCCCATCAAAGCTCGTTACAAAGGCAGAAAATGGCTGAAGCGGGCATCGTCCAGGTGCTTCTTGAAGTAGCATTGTTGGGTAGCTCATTGGCTCAGAAAAGAGCTTTGAAGATACTGCAGTGGTTCAAGGATGAAAGGCAAATGAGAGTGGGGTCCCACTCCGGGCCCCAGGTGGGAAGAGTACCGGTAATCGGTTCGCCTGTTAGTGAAAGAGACGTTGACGAAGGGAGGAAATTGATGAAGAGAATCGTGAAGCAGAGTTTGTATAAAAATATGGAGACCATAACTCGTAGGGCTAACGGTGATCATGGAGATACTTCACAGCTTAAGGCTTTGGTGATCAGCTCCAGTTCTAAGAGCTTGCCTTACTAGAGCTTTGCTCCCTGTTTCTATTTGCAAAGGAGAATGCTGCCTCATGTTACATTTGCGCTTCTTGTGCAGGAAAAAGTTGGTTGTTGATTTCTGTTGTAAATTGTGGGATATTTTTCCTTTTGAGTTAACTGCACCAAACCCCTTGTGTTTTTTCCAATTTGCAGAAAAAACCCTCTATTATAAAAATTAATTCAAAAAACTTTATGTTATTTTATTTTTTGCACACCGCCCCCTTATTTCATTTGGTCAACTATTAAATCTTTTAACCCTAAAATACCCTTATTTTATATATTAAAATAATATTAAAAATGTAAATATTTAATGTATTAAGAATAAAAATATTATAATTATATTATTTTTAAAATATACATATTTAATATATGCATATTATATTAAAATATAAAAAATATATAAATATTAAAAATCATTTTTAATAGTTTTAAATATATATTAAAATATAGATATAAATGAATAATTATTTTTAAAAATATACATAGATATAATTTATATATTTTTATTAAAAAATATATTTTAAATATGTATACTAAATAAATATATACATAATACAATATACAATATTTTATAATTATACATTATATTATATGCTTATAATGTATTTCTATTATTTAAAAATATTATTAATAAATAAAAATGTACATAAATATTATTTATATATTTTCATAAAAAATATATTATTTATATATGTATATACATTTACTTATACATATATATTAATAAATATATACATAATACAATATAAAATATTTTATATTTATATATTATATTATATGTGTATAATGTATTTTTATTATTATATATACTATTACTATATTAAATAAAAATATAAACCCCACCCCCGCCACCCATCTTCTTCCCCCCCAAGAAGATGAGCAGACCCGGCAGAATCACCAGCCCCAATCCACCACTCTCTTCCCCTCAGCCCCCCGCCCCACCATTCTCTTCCTTCCCCCGTTCCCCGCCCAACACCAAACAACAGCCGCCCTTCTCCTCCCCCGATCTACCGCCGCCGCCACCGACCTCCTTCTCCTTCCCCGATTTACAGTCGCGGCCGCCCCACTCTTCTCCTTCCTCGATTCGCCGTCGGGGGCGGCCACTCACTCTTCTCGTTCCTTGACCAACAGCCGCCGCCCCCCCTTCTCCTTCCCCGACCAACAGCCGCCGGAGATCCCCTCTCACGCCCACACAAACGCACCCTAAGATATACATATATACATACATATATATATATATATATATATATTATATTATATCTCATTAAGGGTATTATAGACATTTTGCCTAAAAAAACCTATTTCTACACAACGCTCGTGAGGGTCACACAACGCGCTCAGGGTTTTTTTTACAAATTTTTAGAAAACACAGGATTCTTTGGATGATATTTTATATGACGGGGTTTTTTCTGTTCTTTTCGCCTAACACGAGATAGTTTCCGGTAATTTACTCTTTTTCCTTTTGAGGTAAATGCAATTTACTCCCCTGTGAAAGTGCGAGTTTGCGATTCACCCCTTGAACTTTCCTTTTTTTTTTTTTTTAACCAAAAAAAACCATGTTCTTGCCTCCTTGTTAGAATGTAGCAGGGAAATCAATCAATTTACTGTGTTGGATTTTAGGCCCTGTGTTAAGGCCTCAGCCCGGTGCACATTGGGAATTATTAGGTGGGTTTTTTTTTTTTTTTTTTTCGGTCCTATGAATTATTAATTATTAGGTTATTTAATAATGAAAAAAAACTAAAATAGTTTAACCTTTGTTTTCTAACGGTGCATGTGAGACAAGTGTGCCATCTCTGTAAAAACATCTAACGGGAACCCTCAACAGAGTGCAACAAAATATTAAAATTTGGGACTAATTTTGCAATCTCTATAAAGTATGGTACTAAAATTGCAACATGATATAAACTTGGTGACCAAAACTACAACTTGCCAAAAAGAAGTAACTAAATTTAATTTCAATTTTGAAATTTGAAGCCCTAACCCCTAAATTCGCTTTCTCAAAGTGTGCAACAACAGTGAGAGTGTTGAATGTCACGCTCGACGCAACTCGTGTTCCACCGCCGCCTCGACGGCCCGCTTCCACCGCCGCTGCGACGCCGCCTTGCCATGTTGGATCTGCCACAGGCTTCTTCTCCATCCACCACACACCACCGTGTTCTCTGTCACCCGTTACCGATTACCGCCACCATGAAATTTTTTTGAGTGTGCCAGTGCGTCTGTTCTAATTGCCTAGTCCTGATTTCATCGAGAAGATGGAAAATTCTCGCCCCTGCCAGAATTGCGGGAAGAGAACTCTAGTTCCCGACGATGAAACAGGCAATACGGTCTGCTCATCATGCGGCGTCGTTCAGGAATTCGATAACTTTCAGGCTCATATCGGAGGCGTTACAGGTCCCTCCGGTACTTATGTTGGTGTCGGCACAGCCGGCGCCGGCACGCACCACAATTTCAGAGAGAGCAAAATTTTCGAAGGACAAAAGGTGATTGAGGATTTTATGTATAAGCTAGGTCTTTCCGGATCCAAATCCAACGAGGTTAAGCTCTTGGTTGAGAAAATCACCAATGCGGAATACGGCCAAGGGAGGTGGTTTCCAGTTTTTGTCGGAGCTTGTGCTTATGTTGTAATGAGAAAGGATCAAAAGGTGCTGCCAATTGTCGAAGTGGCTGATTTCGTTGGCTGTGATGTTTATGAATTAGGTCGCATGATTAGCCGTGTTGTTGATTTTACTGATCTGAAGTTGCCAGAGTTTGATATTGTTTATTCGTTCGAACGTGCGATCAAGAGTTGCCCCAGTTTTGTTAAGATTCCGCAGGATGTGATACAGAGGATGTCGCAGCAAGGTGTATTTTTGTTACAATGTTTAATCAAATGGTTTGTCACCACTGGAAGGAGGCCTATGCCTGTCGTGGCTGCAGTCTTGGTTTTTGTTGGTGAATTGAATCAAGTAGATGTTAAGATTGAAGATGTAGCTAAAGAATTGCATGTAGCTATTACTACATGCAGGCGAAGATATAAGGAGCTTGTCGAGAGGCTTGTGAAAGTTGCACAAATGTTGCCTTGGGGGAAGGATGTGAACGTGAAGAATATTTTGAAAAACGCTCCTTCTGTTTTTCAATACATGGAAATGAAATCAATGACGAAATTCGGCGGCAAACAAGGACAGAGCTTTGAGGGTTTCGAATATGATATGGACGAATTAATGGGAGATTGCTTGAGGAACCAAGTTGGATATGGATTCGATAATTTTATGATCGAAGAATGTGGTTCCCAATATTTTGAGAGAGATCATTCTTCAAGAAGTTATAATCCGGATAAATTCCAGATTTCACCTGAATCATTGACCATGATTTACTCTAATTACTTGGATGAAATTTCTTCAGTGAAAGCTAGTGCACAGAATGCTATAGAGAATAAAAGGAAAAGGCAAAAAAGATTTGGCCTTCAAGAATGTACAGATTGGTGGAGGGGCCAGTCAGAATTGAGCAAAAAGCTCTTGCTAAATCGTATATTAGAGAAAGATGTGGGATTGGATGATAATCCCCCATCTTTTGATAAAGGGCAGTTACTTAAAGAAAAGAGGCGAGAGAGGATAAAATATGCCAAATTGCGTATTCAGAGGATTATGCATCAGAAAACTGCCAACGCTGATTATAGCAATAGTATCTGTTTGTACGAGCCCGAGAAACCGGGAAAGAAGAGGAAGATGGAACAATTTGATACTGATTGGGAAGATTTCATAATTGAAGCTCTCCTCCTTCATAATGTGAAGGAGGAGGAGATAGAGAAGGGGCATTACAATGCCTTGTTGTCTTTGCATGTATTTAATCATAGTATTGCATGAATTGTTTCGGTGAGGAGCGATCATTTTTTGGGCAGATACAAAAATATGTGGAGATCAGTTTTGCCGGAAGTTTCTTCTTTATCGAGAATTCTTACATGCAGAAGGATGCCTGGTATGCTTTGTTATAACAGATGATTTGTACCATTTGATTGTTGTGCTATATGATCAATCTATTACACACTATCTTTTCTTGTCTCTTTCAGTTGGGTTGCTCTTTGTTTGCTTGTATGATATATCCTAAATTGCCTTCGTTTTCAGTTTGTGTTTGTTATATTCAATTTATTTATTATTTTGAGAGAGAGAATGTGTTTGCAAGAGACAGAAAGAAACTCCAAAAGGCACTTGTTAAGTTATGCCACCAAGAACTATTGCGGTGTCTGAAACGAGTTGGCAGAAAGCTTATCAGAAAATTAACAAGCTCCAGTGAATCTCATCCTAGCAAAGAAGTCCTTGGGGAAGATACGCAAGAGGCAGAAATAAGATGAAGACGAAGCGGAGGCAGTAGGGACTGAAACTTGAAGGTAAAGGATCCCAATTCATTTTTCTGAGGCATGTTTGTATCCTCCTATATAGGTGTTCAGTGTCCTGTTTGTAGTGTTATTTGTCCGAATGGTTTTTAACTTTTATGATTTTTCACCGCCACTTTTGATTTAAATGTCATTCTTTCAGACAATTTAAAAAAAACAAAGAAGAAAGAATCTAAAATTCTTGTTCATGGATTATCTTTGTTGATAAAAATTTGTTATGGAGAACTCCATGTTATGTAATTGATACAATTTTCAACAATTTGTTGTCAGGTGCCAGAATTTTGATATCTGACTCAGAGAGAGTACAACAGTGCAGGTAACAAATGAATGTCTCAGATTTGATTGGATTATACGTGTTGTAGTTAAATACCTAAAGTTGGGTAATCTGATCCCACATCATTTATGAGAGAAACTGATGAGTTGATAGTGTGCTTTATTCTTAAGAGCTTATGTGAGAATAAATTCCATTTAAGAATTAAGAGTGAGAAACCGCTCAATATAACTGAAAAAATATTACTCTTAGGACACACTCAACCACCCGTGACCTACTTTATTTTCAATTAAAGAAACACGAGACCTGCTAAACGTCAGTTGGTTTAGTGGGATAAAATACTACATATTTAAACAAGGTACCCGGATACAAATTCGTGTTTCATGGTCGAAGTAACTGAGTTGAAACACTAGATCTTCAAGCAAGATCTCCGCTCTCCGGGTTCAAATTTAGGCTAAGCAAGGTTTCCGAGCTCAAATTCGGGCTTTGTTGACGGAACAATTGAATTAAAAAGATGCACTCCATACAAAGTATAAACCTTTGTAGTATCAGAATCATAGAGGATTAAAAAAAAAAAAAAAACAGAGAGAACGGAAGTGAAGTACAAAATAAAGAAACAAGGAATTGTATCCATTGATTATCCAAATCAACCCGTATGGAGTTGTCTCGCTTAAAATATAATCATGCAATTCTTATAGAAAACAAAGTAAATAATTTAACGTTTCAATCAAGTAAAGTAATTACATTATTAAAATCAACATGTTTTTACGTGTATTATAGTTGTCTTATACAAGTTAGTCCAGTTGTCCGTTCTGGCTTATAACAGATTGGATTATTTAATTTCATATTTGATCCGCTTACTTCAAATTACATGCGGCTTTTTTCATCAATCATAAATGTTAAAACACAAACTAAATATTGATCGGATTAAATCCGACCCATTGATAAGTCTATGAAATGGAGTGAATTTGTTATAAATTACATTGATCATTTCCGTTCTGGCATGCAAATTGGCATATATACTGTGCTGCATTGTGGTGCTAGTCGAGTTCAACAAAAGTTGGTTGATAGGTGTCTAAACAACTAAGATGTCGATGAGCTGAAGCAACGATCAGGTCGATACACGACTCATTCGCAACCAAAATTCCAGAAAACGGTCCTTCACAACCTCCCCCATTAAGCTGAGCTCTTCAATTGCTCTCGCATCCGCACCGCCCCGCATCAACGGTGGAAAAAACAGCCAAAAACTCGTCACCACCACAAACCCCACCGTCAACGGCCCGCTCACGAGCCCCGGCACCTTCCATTTCTTCCTCGCAAAAGCAACCTTCAACCCAAACTCCACCACCACACAAACGCCTTGCACCACGAAAAACATGGTCATTTCCCAAGAAGGACTAACGCGATTGACATACCAAAACAAGAGCTCATGCATAAGGCCCGACACCAGAAACGCCGCCAGCACTCCCGCAAGCGCACCCCATTTCCTGCCTAGAACCGCCGCCACGGCTGACCGGACGGGCTTGTACACGGCCTGGCGCAGGATGCTGCTGACCGTTATATTCCACCGCCTCCCCCAAAAATCTTGGAGCGAGGTCGAAAGATATGGCTCGTCCGATGGGGGCTCGAGCTCCAAACCCAGTAAGAAACGCACCAATAAACTAGATACTTCAACCAAAATCTCAATCAGGAGAAAAACCAAGCAACAATACACAAGCAACACAACATGGGGGTGGATGTAATTTCTGTATTCCTGCAACACTGAGATCAGCACAGCAGAAATGGGAATTTCAGTGGCCAAATAGAGGGGCAGTTTCTTCGACTTTTTGGGAGTTGGTGTTTCAGTCTTGGGCTTAACCTTGAACGGGAGCGCAGCCATGGCGACGAAAATCGGGAGGGAATAATCTGACGCAAGAGGGCCCGAATCGAAGGCGAAGAGGAGAAGCTTGAAATTGGCAAGCCATGTGATGAAGAGAGCGGTGACTGCTGTGAAGAAGGCAGAGGTTGTGTAGAGTGGAAGAACCGCGAATATGTAGAATATGGGAACAAGAGAAATCAGCCTCCATACGCCTTTGGGCAATCGTGATGCGATCAAATGGCAGTAACAGAGAGACGCGATTACTGTTAGCCAAACGCAGCTTAGATTCTTGATTTGGCCTTCCATTAATGGCTGCTCCGTTGAAGCTCGCTAGGCGATTGATTGAGTCCTGTGGTTGAAGTTGAATTCATTCGTTAATTAATCTTCGGGGATTGGGAAGTGGGAAAATTGATGGGGAATCTGAGAGAAAGAATGTGGTGATTCGAGAGAAAGGACTACAAGTGGGGGCTTTTTGGCCGACCATGACGATCCTTTTATCGTTTTTGGAGGAATCCTAGAATTTTGTAGGGTGGTGGAGAGTGGAGAGAATATTTTTCAACTTTTTCCTACGTTAACAAGCATTACTGCATTAGGCATGTTTGAAACGTAAATAGTGGTCAAGAAACGCCGCCCAAGTGGTTGGAATTGACTGATGATTAAGAAATTATTTCATTTAGGATACTGAATTTTGAAAAAATATGATTGATATAATGGACTAACAGTTTGAAAGAACATAAATAAATTCATACCGGTAGTACCTGTTCCTTTTGTTTTCCTTTTTGCGTCCTAGTCAATGTCTCCTTTTTGCCTCTTTATTGTTCCATTGAACACATTTCTTGCATGTTTCAAAGGAAAAAAATAAAAATAAGGAAAAGGAATACATTTCTTTGAAGTGTGCTTCGAACTTTTCCAACGGCTTTGAAGCACCTAACTATTTAAGGTACCCATAAGAAAATTGTTTCAATATTTAATATTTCATTGGTTAAATGCATTTTATCATGCGTTCAAAGTGCCAACCTAATTAAATATTGACACCAGAAAAGAAAGTTGTTGTCCAATCTCATCATATCAAGGAGATCACTTAAATAGATAAACCTTTAAGTTCTTAAGTGCTAGACCAGTCTCTAAGTCCGTAAGAGCAAGACGTGTTCTTACGATTGAGTGTTTTTGTGAAGATTTGAGTTAATTCAAATATGTTTGTAGGTGATCGTGTCGAAATCTGGACACTGCACGGGGTTCCAGACTAGGACGCCAAATCACCCAAGATATTTGTAATGTGTGGAGAACTCCGGCGCTTCTCCCAACTGGAAAGATAGAACAAACGTGAACTCAGAGGCCAAGACGGGGAAGAGTGGGGGTTGGACCCGTTTTGGCACTCCGACGCTCAAGTCAGCTTAAGCTCTTGGACGGAAATTGCTAGAGTAGAGAGTCTTTGTGCGTGAAAAAGAGCTTACCTTTGGCCGTCGCCAGGCGAGACTTTTATAGGGTGAAGATGGACTTCGCGGGAGCAAGTACACCTCCCAGAAAGTGTGGATCTGGTTGGGAGGAGAGAGTCCTGGCCCTCAGGCCGGAACAGTGCTTTTCCAGCCAAAGCACTGTTCGCCTGCTCCTGCCAGGATCCCTGCCACTGTACTGGGAGCGGCTGCAATTAATGCGGCCAGCCGTAGGTGGTACTCGCATTAAGTGCGGTTGTCCGGTAGTGACCGGGTCGGGGTCTCGCTGGGTCGCGGCTTTCTCTGGAGTGAAAGGAGACCTTGGGTCGCGGGAGACCGCCGCCAAACCGGGACTTGTGGTGTTCAGTCAAGTAGTGGGTCGATGATAGCCTAAGCGGCTCGGTCGTGAAAAGCTTACGTGGCGTAGGCTGCTTATCTGGCAATGACATCTGGCGCTAAATCAGACTCCCCGATTTTCCCCTTATCAGTAGGAGACAATTGTTCTCTCATTGGAAGTTTGGTTATGATTTCTGGTACTTCGATTGTACTAATACAAGAGCTGAGGTAATTTGTCATTAATGTGTGTGTTAGATAGAAATAAGCCTAAAAACGAGAATCTTTAATATCATCAAGATAAAAGTATTGATGTTTTTCTTTTCATTCAAAAATAATTCACTATGGTTTGTATTTTCAAAAAACACCCGTCGCTCACATTACAGATATCACTTCTTATTTTTTTCTTAATTTTAATATTCGTTGATTTATTAAAAACATTGTAATTTTTTTTTTTTTCTTGCACACAGGATCGGCTTGCCCAGATGATTAGCATTTTTCATGATTTATATCAAATTTTTGGAATTTAAAACCTCACCATACCATAAAAGAGAGAATTGAACATGATGAAACAAGTTCAAGCAAGTTTTCTTAGTGAATAAATCTTTGAATGAACAAGGTGATATATTGCGAACTATTTGATTGACCATTTGAATTCCATGTGTTTCCAGTTTCCCTTCTACACATTTGCATAAAATAAAATCGCCAGTTTGATTAACTGTATTTACAAACCCAATCAGTTTCCAAACCCGACCAATTCTACTTCTAGCATATGAAAAAATCCTATCCTTCCCTTCAGTGAAACTTGATGCACCGTACACTTGATTACGTTAGAGCTCCATTCATATCAAGTAACTAGAGAGAAAACTAGACTAGGACTCAACTGTCAAACTCGAGATAAACAGAAGACTGCAGCAGAAGCTGAAAAAAAAAATAAAAAATTAAACTACTCATTAAGCCAGCCTGACGAGCTATGTGGAGGGAAAGAGTGGGGTGGACCTGGAGCAAAACCTAAAGCGCCGCCATAACCGGGTCGTGGCGGTCGAACATGATAATCTGGGACAGGTGGAGGTCGATGATTAAACTCATCCAAACGAGAAGCATATCGTTGCATGGCAGATGGTGGCGGATTCATTCCACCATAACCCATATTAGCAGCCGCTGAATTTAGTTGTCCATACTGAGATGGAAAACTAGGAGGGGGATACGAAGGACGAGCATCTCTTTGATTCCAAGAATTTGGTCCATACAAATTTACCTCCCTCCCATATTCCTCATTCATCCCCCCCATGTATGGTGGATGAGACAAAGTATTAGGTCTGCCTTGAGGAGAGCCCATCCATGGATCAGGCGGGCCAGTAAAATTGAAGTTATAATGTGGGCTCGCTGCATATCTCAGTCTACTGCTGCTCATCACCAAATTTTGAACAGGCTCATTCCCATTGTGTCGTGCTTGAGGGTAGTAAAGTTGATGTGTAGATGAGTTCCTTTGATAGTCTTCTCTCGCAGAAGGAACTTCTGTTGGAGTTTTAAGACGTTTAGGTGACACAGGACGTTTATGAGGGGAGTTGTTTCCAACAGAAGTGTTACTATTCGAGTTTTTGTTCCTATTTCTTTTGCCACCACGCTTCTTTGGATTTGCTTCAGAATTATTTTTCGTCTGAGCTCGATTCCTATCCTCATCTGCACCCTGGGTATCAGGTGGCGAAGTTTCTTGGGGACTTGGAGATACCTTTTCTTCTTTTTCTATTTCCCGGTTTTCGGGTTTATCTGGAATTGCCCCCTCAGGTTGGGGTACTAATGGTTTGTCAGCATTTTGACATTCTTTTGGGGAATTAGGGACGTGGGCCTCATTACGACTTTCCTCCAATATGTGATTGTTTTGGGTCCCAAATGGGTGGTTATGCTGTTCGGCAATAGGCTTGTGTTTTGCTGTCCAATCTGGGCGACTCCATAGATAAAGCACCGGTGCTTTGACGTTCCAATCCTCAATTTGTTTGTCATTTACATCAACAGATCCAGGTAGATAAAAAGACTGAAAGAGATAGCACATTGAAGAGCAACCAGACAATATATAGTAACCAGAGACGTACGTATCTTGGAAAACACAATGAGAATTAAAGATCTCAAGAGAGGAAACAACTTACTTTGCCAGCAAACATCTGATCATTCTCCCAAATCAGATCATAGCGAGATGCCTTTTCATCTAACCTGGCGAATTGAAAGCAAATGAAAACTGCCTCAACTCATTTAATCAAATCTATTGTTTTCTACTTATGAACATAGAGAATACTTGGAATATACCGCTCGGTCTCCCGTGGAACAATGAGGATTAGAAGTTTTGGTTTGAACTCCAGAGCTTTATTGATAAATTTGTTGGCAAGGGCAGCATTAATTCCAAAAGGTGGGTTTAGCCCCATAATCTAACCCAAAAAGAAAAAGCAAATCACAAATGAATAATATGATAGAACGCACTAAATTTGAGCACATGCACTTATGTTTTTCTCACCAATTGCGACCCTTCTGGTAAAACATTTGGTTTTACTGTCATCCAATCTCTTCGCTCAAAATTAAAATCATCCTGCAAACACAAACATGAAAAACATAATATTACACAAATTACTAAGATCAGTGCCACCTCAGCAACATACCCAACATAACAAATAATATAGGTCAATCAACTAAACTTTTTAACTGCTGAGAAAACATTTAGGTGCAGCACAATATATCATCTTGGCCATGGCTATGACAATGATGCAAGACGTGTTGATAGGGGAACCCCACAGCAAACTAATCCTACTAAACATGGAGCAATGGCATCAATTTTATAATGAAATTACTAAAATGAAGAAATGTGTCAAATATTTATACAGTTAGCAACTGTTTGCAGAGACCAATGAAATACAAACAAAATGGTGTGTGTTAGTGAAAAGATTGTCAGTAGAGGTTGAATGAGGTCGATAAGTATAGAACAAATTCACAAAAGTTTTATCCTACAGCATTGCCACCAAAGCAAGGTAATATATAGTTCATTCTTCACTTATAAAAAAAATCAATTTATGGTGAGAGCAGATTCACCTTTGCCTGTAAGATGTCATAATTTTTGAATGAGCATCTCTTTCCCACCTCGTCAAGCTTCTTCTTCATAAGGCAACTGAAGTCATTTGATCCGCAACAAAAATCAACTAGCTGATCAAAAGAGAAAACAAACTTGAGTGATATCCGACACACCAACTTGAGTGAGAGTTTGAGTATACAAATATGTTAAAAAGATTTCCATGATTTCTAGAGGTTACCCTGATTCTTTGTATATTTCCTTTTACACTATTTCCTTTAGTAGGACTCCTAGATATGGATATGTATATGAGACTTGCAATATTTTTAGTATAATAAAATGTAGAGAATGAATACAATTTAGGCTTTCTCAAAATCTTTCAAGATGTATGAGAGAGGAAAATACTTTTTAAGTAATTAAGCACCGTATTTAGGGATATGAACAAACAAAAGTGATCACATAAGAAAGGGGAAAGGAAGGGGACAAAAAAGAAACCGGCCCTTTCCATGAATAAAACGGAGGAAGGTTATTACCATGTCACCATCCTGCATGTACCAGTGAAGCATATCAACTATCTGCATGGCAAATTACATGATCAACATAGAGAAGATAATGAGCAAAATTTCAAACATAAATGAGCACCAAGGCATTTCAAGGAACACATGAAGAAGAACATCAGACTCGAAATTGTTGCATACCAGGAGGGACAAAAATGAATTAAATACTACCTGTGCACTTCAGTTAAGCCTTTCAAGTCTTAGTTGCCATCATAAGCAAATAAGAGAGTGCTCTATAAAGGTTTCTTCAAAGAAACCCACAAATACGCTATATATACCATTGATCACATGCATAAGACCAAGTGTCTAGCAATTTATTTTTACGTGTCTCATTTTTTGTCCTTTGCCATGAACATAGATGACTATTATAAATGTTATTGTTCTACCTATGTTTTAACTAAAATGATTGAATTAGGTCCTTTGGGTCAACACAACCACCTTATTTAAGTAGGGGAAGAAGTTTAATATAGATAATAGACAACAAATAGACCAAACTGCAAGCATTCTATATAGTTTGAACTTCGGATATATACATTTCCCCTTTCCAATAAAAAATACATAATCTATGGGATAATTACGAACTTCCCCCAGGTTTTGCGAAAATACGGATTCCCCCCTGAGGTTTGAGAAATTACGAACACCCCCCTGAGGTTTAAGAAATTACAAACACCCCTGAGGTTTACATTCTCTCACAAATTGCCCCGACCGTTAATAACGGTGTTAAATTTTGCTCACATCAGCAATATTATTTTTAAAAATTCCAATTACACCCTTGGGGGGTTATTGTAATAATATTGAAAGTGTAATGGTATATTTGTCATGTTGGTTAAATTTGTATTTTTCAATTTGAAAATTATAATTTAATTAATATTTATATTTTATCTATAAGTATAAATCAGAATCAATATTTCATGCATTAAAGTATGATAAAAAAAAAAATACAAATTCCACCTTATATTTTTTTGCTGTAGTTTTATGCATATTTTGCATAAGTTTATTATTAACTTTGTTCGTTTACAATAATAAAATTTCTCAATGAAATAGAAAATCATAACAAACAGACCAACATCAATAAATGTATTAGTAAATTCACATAAATATCCATCAGAGTTATTTAAACAAATATTTCAAACAAACATTGGTGATTTCTAATGAACGTACTTTAAATATGAATAGCATTCCAATATGAACATGCATGCCAAATATTATTTTTTTTAATATGAACATGCATGCCAAATATTTTTTTTTTGAAAAAAAAAAATTATTTGGCATCCTTAACTTTAGGATTATAACTAGTTCATTATAAAAACGTCAAAATATCATTAAGTCTTTGCTAAACGAAAAAAACAAAAAAAGATGCTAGGTAGACATTAGCCTCGTGGCTTTTGGATCTTTATTATATATACCCCCCCCCCCCCCCCCGGAAGTTTCAAGATATGAGAGGTAAAATAGTAAAATCGCAGATTCTGTTAAATTTAACGGCGAGCCAGGGGGAATTCTTAATTTCTCAAACCTTGGGAGGTATACGTAATTTTGCCAAACCTCAGGGGGGGCCTTCGTAATTATCCCCATAATCTATTTGCAAAAAGCGCCATTCTTCCACACGCCATACAAGTTGATTTGATAATAAAACTACTAATAATTGTCAAATGCACATTCTGGATCGCATGCAGATTTATTCTTTGGACTGATGGCTAATATCATACAATGTGTTTTTGCACACAGAGAAACAGAATAGTGACCAACTTAAACTAAACACTTGCATAATGAGCACAAATTGAACAAGCAGCCTAGAACACATCGCTGTAGTGGCCTGATGAATCCTAAGTTCAGTGTCATTCACAGGCTAAAATCACAGTTTCCAAATTTCAAATATCATCTTGTCTGTCACCTGATGAATCCTAAGCTGTAGTTCCTTTAAACGCAAACATATTTCCTACTAAAAATGGCCAGAAATCAATGGAAATCAACTAACCTCTTTCAATTTATCAGTTTTGGTGAAATGACGACCAAAAGATGTATAGCGCATGCCATACAGAAATGGTGCAAGATACACCTTTAGCCTATCCTGCACATACAAAATAGCTCATCATTAAAACAGTTTTCAACACTAAGTCACTAACTAAATTCAGGGTCTCCAGAATACACAAGCATGTCTACGGAAACTAGAACACACTTATTTCAACTGTACTTCAAAAAGGAAGCATTAGCACATAATATTGACAATATGAGAAGTTCAGTCGCATGGTCCCAACAAGATGTCAGGGAATCTGCGGCAATCCTGAAAGTGCATAATATTTCCATAAATATGATATCTACCAAGTGGATGTATGGAATATATGATAAGGATGGAAATTTTTGGGTTAGAATTCCAGATATGAAACAAAACATTCCCCCATCTCAGATCCACGTGGTTAAACATATTCCAGATAAGCTGTCTCTTCCTCCAATTCTAAGGCTGTCTCCTCTTCTAATTTTCAAAGGCACACACAGTTTAGGCTATGAAGCTTCTCAAAGTACCGCACCCCAAACTGAACATGCATTTGTTTCACTAATGTGTAAGCTAAAAAATTTCGTGCCGATCAGAGGGAAGTTAATTCAGCAATTCTCAAAATCTAATATCATTCGACGCCTGGAGGATTTGGCTGGGGAACAAGAAACGTAATCTGACTCCCATCCAACTCCATTGCAGAATTCCTTGCTCATAAGCAAGCAAAAGCCATATCCATAACAGCCATCAGCAGCAACAGTTTTCCAACTTCCCGTATTCAGCCAGGCGGACCAATTTGTGCTGTGCAGGCAAACAGAGAAGCAAATGCTATTACCATTCTTCATGATGGCTTGTAATATATCCAAGCTATAGTATCCGATCATCCCTTAGATTTTTTAAGATAAAACTGGTCCGCAAATTCACATAACAGCACTCCTTAAGGTACAAGAATAAAATGAAAAACTAATCTGCAATAATTAAGTTTCCAGTAATCTAAAAGAATTAGCCGAGTCTACAGCAATGAACAATCAGATGGATAAATTACAGTGATAGGCAAGTAATCCATTTGCAATAGAGTAAAAAGAGACGAAAATAGAATCTGAATTGAACTTCCAAACTCGGACACCCACCTTCCATCTATCCACCTGCGAGAGAAGATCATCCCCAAACACTGCTTTGGCATCCTGAACACTGCCTCCTTCATCCAATTTTTTTAATGCAGCACGCAGAGCCTGCAGGTACACAAGTATTAATTTCCAATAAGATTAAATGAATAATTTCTACAGATAAACATTGAGTCCCTACCTGAACAGCACCCTCCACCTTCCCCAATGTAATATTGTCCAATGAATTTTTTGAATACTGAGTATGTGTAGAGGGTGATTTATGCCTTTGCTTGACTTGATCAAGTGTTATTGAGGACGACGCCTCTTTCATCAAATTAAATATTCTGCATTAGAAGGAGAATAGAAGAGTGAGATGGTGCAAAAAAGCATGTTTTGGCAATCCTTTCATCTAAAGTGGCGAAGAACACTAAACTACAAAATTTTAGCTTGATATTTCATGTATTAATTTACCTAAATAGGACAGCAGTACAGGGGCCAGGCGTCCATGCTAGTTTCTTTTCTTTTTCTTTTTTTTTTCTTTTTTTTTTTTTTTTTTTGGGGGGTGGGGGGGTGGGGTGGGGGAGGGAATCACCTTTTTTTGGAATCAGCATCAAGCGTCAAAGAATTGCTTATGCTCTTTGCTGTGGACTTAACCTTCTGAGTTATCTCACGTCCGCTAGAAACACTAGCCATATTTTCAGAATTCTCTGGTTCAGAATCCGTACCAAACATTGTGGCATATAACCTATCTCCTAAAGATATCTTCCCTTCAGTTCTGGATTCTTTTGGCTTCCCAAGAGAGTTTCTGTTCTTTGCCAGTTTCTGCTTTTTAGGATAGCCCTGCACAGGCAATTGCTCCACTCTTTTTCTGGAAAGATCTCCTTGCTTTGAACTAGAAGATACCTTGTCAACCCCTTTTGGTGGTTTTGCAGAAATTCTCTTCCCTGAACTATCTTCGGAAGTTAAACCTCTTTCCATCAACAGATCTTTCTTTTTGCCAGATTCTAATGGTAGCGTTTTCTTTTTCTTCTGCTGAACACCTGGAAATCTTATGTGGTCCCTAACAGGTGTGAGAATGTCCAGATTGATCTCATGCTTTCTGATGAGAAGGGTAAAATTAGATGAAATTAAACACCACTATAAAAAGTAGACAAAATCAAAGCAGAAATGTTCAAGGACGCACAAGCAGTAAATCAGGACACGGTTGGGAATCAGATTCTCCCAGGCTCTTTGTATGATTCCTCTTTCCTCATCAACATCGTCTTCAAATGCAATATCCCTGTCAAAGTATCGAACATTCAAACTAAGAGAATAACATTACAAGTAACCACTAACGGTCAACCTAAAAAAATAAAAATGAAAAAAAGATGTAACAACAAATAATCCGAACAGAACAACTCACTTCGGCAAGCATTTTCTATGGTATGCCCGTGGACAACGACGACAAACAGCAAATTGCAATTCCTCTGACGATCTCACTTCCAAATCCTTACAGGCATGACACTTATGAGCAGGGCAGGTAAATTGTTCGCCAGAAGCAATCCTTTGCCCATGTTCTTCTGCTGCAGCATTATTCCCAGGATGGAGAAGTTTTGCCACACAATAAGGATGATAGAAGTGTCCACAAGCTCCATTAACACAACAGAAGACCTGCAGATAAAAGGCCAAACCGCATAACAAGGCCAACAGCAGGGTAAATGGGAGAAAGAGGACACAAATTTCCAGTCATGGAACACCTTCTGAAAAGAACATGGTTCACAACTTTCAAGGGTCACATACCTCAGCACCTGATGATTCATCAGAGGATCCCAACTTCCCACAAGCAAAGCATTGGTGCTGCTTATACTCACAATTTTTACAATAAAAATCGTTCTTTTTTATTTCCTGAGATTAAAATCATAAACACCATTAAGAGGTTGACAACAACGGAAATATTACTTATAAAATGTGAGGGAGCGGAAGTGCAAACACATTGAGGTCATACTTCTAGTTCTGACTCAGTAAAGCCCAGGGATTCACAATTAGATTCTTCACCATCTTTTACAGTCGCATGAAATGACCTCATGCACTTTCCGTCACAGCTGATTTAGATTGCGAAAGAGATTATTAAGATAGAACTAAAAATTGAACTAGAGATAGCAGAAATTCAAAATGTTTGTTATAGAAATAAATATGAATATATACAGGGCACATATCCTCGTAGTCGTGAGCAAAAAATTGAAGTAACTGAAGACAAATTGAGTTGGTGGATGATAATACACAATCTAGATAAGCTATGATGTTCAAAGGGGAGGAACTGGAACTACAGACTCAAGAAACTTCTTTTTTGAACAGGGTTGCCAAAATACCAAACTGGTTTGGCCACATCATTACCGATCCGTGGTTTTGCACGAGGCGTCTACGATTAGAAGATTTCTTCCAAAAAATGATGACATATAGTGAGAAATAATTATCGCATAGTTTACAGATCATGAGAATTGTAAAGAATGAATAACTTCATGAGGGACAAAGCAGGTTTCTAAAGTATGAACAATTGAAAATTGCAATTCTCAAGTTGCTTTTATATTCCCTTGGCAATTCAATTAGGAATTCCAATTGAATCATTGCAGGTATTACGAATAAACCAAAGTAACATTTTTGGCATGCATTCTCCAGAAAAGTATGAATTTTCATGCTGATCAAGGTATAATATCATCAAAGCATGGCCTTAGAAATTCTAACACGGATCACTTCAGAGAAGGATGCAAATGAATTCGATGAGGTGGCAAAGTATGTGATGCTGATAATAATCGTCACAAGAAAATTTCGATAACCAAAAGCAGTGTATTGGATAGACAATACTCTGACCACAAATGTGGGAAAAAAGGGAGCAGGTAATCACAAATAATAATCATGAGACTGGAACAAAGCCAATGAACATAATTTTGTTATTACACACTAAATCATGACAAGAATTAGAATATTAATAAAAGTAGGTCAACATACATAATTATATCACCACCATTGTCACAAATTGCGCAAACTGAGTCAAAACAATCATCCTCATCATCTTCACTTTCGTCCATGCTTTCGAACTCCTGATCTCCATTTTCCTCGGTATCATCAACTATAAAAGAAGGCTTCAAATCCTGCAAGCAGCACGCTTACATGATTAATACTACCGAATCATGTCTAAAAGCATGCTTGTATCGACATGTGTCTGTGTTTGTGTTTGTGTGTGTGTGCACGTGAGAGAGAGAGAGAGACCTCGTTAAAACATTGCCTCTTCTTAGGTTTTTCCTCAAGAACTGAGCTCAAAAGCTGCTTAAAAGGGGAGGGATGATATTAGTATAGATAAGATCAGGATTACAGTTAATCCACGTGATTCACAATAGCTCTGGAACTATCACCCATCACAAATTACACAAGCAACCATATCATCAATATCTTAATGTGCTCCAGGCTCGACACATTAAGCGTGTGTATGGAAAAAACTGGATATTCAATAGAATATATGGATCAAAGAAGCCTTATAGAATGAATGAGATTGACTTGAATGCCTACAAGCCAAAAAAACTCCCCCTATTAACTAATCATCACAAACTCATATATTTTAGGAAGAAGTGAGCAATAAATAGTCTGCTGAGTACTTAATATCTGGGCAAACACTTGGACCCTCATTTTTCTATTATCCACTCCAAGAAAAACAGACTACAGACCTTGGAGTTTGCCAATGTTTCATCCCTCTCAGCAGCTTCATTTATTAAAGACAAGTGATCTACCAGATCCCCCTCACAAGGCCTTCTCTCAAACATGCTACAAAATTGCAGAAAAATTTTAAGAATTGTGAAAAAACAAAGATCAAAGGAAGGAGATATCAAGCATTGCAGCAAAACTTCCATATTGACCTGAAAGATTTATTAAGATGATCCCACAAAGGTTTTGGCGATTTCTGAGGATTCCATTTAACGAAATACAAAAGATGCACTGTGATCTCAACCGTTCTAATTATGTCCTGGTAAGCTTTCCTAGGCTTCAGAAGCTTGATCCAGTAGCCATCTGTGGATAACACAAATATCTCGGGTTTCTGGCGTGAGAGATCAAATTTCCAAGCAGTAACCTGCTTATATATTTTCCGAAGCCCATTATCAGTTTTTCCACTCAAAAATATCTGCTGTGACTTCCCACTCCGAGTCCCGTCTTTATTCCACTCCAAAGGTAACTTGGCGAATGAAATTGAATCATCATTGCCTGACATAAATTCATAATCCGACACATTGTTTGGAACCATATCACCCTCATCATCTGATGATGCCATCTCTTCCTTTAGTCAACTCACAGAATGCCTCTTGTTTCAGAACCCTAGCAGTACCAGTGCAGAAAATTTAACAAGCAAGAAACAACATTAAAAGATAACACAGAGTAGTTCAGAACGAAGAAACATGAAAAAAACAACAACCGCCACAATGACAGTCACCAATACCAATTGGTATATAATAATTAATAAGGGTTCACAATAGAATATCATTGGTAATACAACAGTACGATCAATTACCTTTTTAACAGACACCCACAATTTTAAGAAATTCAGATAAATTGAACGTTGAGAAAAACCCTAGTTCCTGACGCCGCTAACTGAAAACTGTCCAGTGTCGATGATGCTGAAGGGGTGATTTAAACCGGAAGGAAGTCCGGAACTAAAGATTGGTATCGTGCTCTGATTGTGGGCCCGGTGCCTTTTTATTCGAAAAATATATATAAACAATAGAAAAAAAAAATGAAAAAATGAAAAAATAATAGTTTTTTCCCATTAAAAAATTAATGGATACATATACCGGACTGTGCATTGCAAGAATTTTTCTGCCCGCTGAGAATGGGTTGTCTCTGGATGATTTAGAAATTGGACATTTGCCACAGTTTTTAGAGTAAATAGACTTTATATCCCTAACTATAAGTTATTTCTTATTTAACCCCCACACATAATTTACTTTGATAGTTTTATAGGGTCTACCGGACAGTGCACTGATCATCGATCACGACCAGTTCGGTCCGATTTTTAAAATATTAGTGGTGTTGAGCGGTCCGCCTCTTACTAAAGAGAAACGAAAAATAAAGTAACATCAATTGACGACATCAAGATAGAGCAAATCAACTAAAAAGATACTAGTTCCCTCTTTTCCTTCTCCGTTGAAATCGCTGAATGAAATCTTAGGTAGGGTGTGCTGACTGCTGACTTTTGACAGGAAATCGCATATAGAAATCAGAACTGCCCTAAAACCTAACTTGTTCCATTATTATGCAATAAGCGGTATAATTTACACAAAAAAATTGCAAAATGAAAATGGTCTGGAGCAAAATTGATACATATTCCAAAATCCCAAAACAAGTCTCCAAAAGTCGACTTTCTTTCTCCTATTCAACTAAAACCATGTATATTTTGTGTATTACTCTGCAATATACCTAGTGTGTTCCTTTCTTTAGCAAAACTTCTGCAGTCACTAATCGCTTGGTAACTGCTTCTCCTCATTTTCATGTGGTGGTGTTGATGCTGCTGCATCAGATTCCGGTTCATCAGCTTGAGCAATAATATCAGAGGCTGCTGCTGTTTCTTCAATAGTCAAGTTTGATATTTCAGAAACAATGGAGCTTTCCTCTTTTGGGGAAGAAGCACCATTCGTGTTAGCAAAAGCAGCAGGAGATGCAGAGCCATTGGCTGAAGGTGAAGGTGAAGGTGAAGGTTCTGGTGATGCCCCACGACTACTAAGGGAAGCAGGTGAAGACTCTGGGTCGTCCACAAGCTGTTGAAGGCTCCAATACATAATACTTGCTGTCAGGGTAAGTATCATTTTTTGGTTTACCTGCAAAAATAGCAGTGGTAAGAATGTCGTCAAATAAAATGTCATGGTGTAATGAATTATTGTCATACAGTAGAAATTGGATCTCACCTCCATGATGTCCTCGGGCAACAAGAATATGGAACACCCAAGTTTCCTTGCAACACTGATTATATAGGTAGCGTTCAACTTCTTCTCCTCATCTATAAGACATGACAAAGGTTGAGTTTCCATGAATTACTTACACTCTTACAGGTAATACAAAATATATAAGGTATATTGAGAGTGGATGGACTTAATAAATACCAGGAGAAAGCAAAAAATCAAATACATGTATTTACAAGAATGAAACAGAATGCTGCAAGCTAGTCCTATAAATAGACAGATCATTTATATGGAGAAATTTGGTGAAGAACAAAGGAGATCTACCTCCCGAAAACAACTAGGCAGATTATATTCTAATAGATAATATACAGAATTTTTAACAAAATGCTTGTAAAAATCCTTTAAACAAATGGAATCCTGCTTACTGATGCCTCAGAGGCTCAGACATAAATGTAATTGGTAAAACGATAACGAGAGGAGAGCCAGGTGACCCGATTAACTAAGACATTAATTTCCAAGAAAATTTTGGCAACTTACCGCTTTCACCCTTGGTTACAAGGTTCCAATTAACAACTCGTGGCTCAACTGCACTAAGAAGGTCGAGGAAAAATAATCCGCTAGAAAGACTCTTATCCTGCAGAAGCATTCAAAAAGTTTGATCATCACCCAATGGGTCAACAATTGCAACTTTTTCTTACAAGCAAGACATGTTTACATAATGACAAATAGAAGCTTAATCCCCGACCTTGAAACTTTCCATTTGAGATTTTCTGCCAGAACTCTTCACTTTTTTGTTGGCCCAGTTCAGTATATCCGCATCAGTAACCTCCTTACCTTGAAAACGGGATCTTAAGTTTTTCACCAGTTGAAGCATATTAAATCTCATCAACTGCCAAAGGAAAGCTGCAAGCAAACCATAGCCAACCATGAGTTCTCAACATGTAGCAGGCTAGCAGCCATCTTTTACACTCAAAAAGGTTTTGAATCAGTTCATATGCAATCATCAACTAAAATCACACACACATATCTTTTGACAAGGCTTACCAGTACATTGAAAAACGGAAAGTAAGAAATCTAAAAAGAAAAGGTTCATTAAGAGAAAGTCGAAACATCAACGCAGAGAGTAGGAAACACCGAAACAGAAACTACGGTAGGAGGGGAAAATATAAAGCATTTATCAGGTATAAAAACCATCAATGGAAAAACAGACACAATTCAGAAGAAAAATATTCAGATAACGAAACAAAAATTGTGTGTTCTATGTAGATTACATAGAACCACATTGTTATATTATTGTATAGGATAATTAGATCTCAAATATGGTTTCGGTCAAAATAATCAGACTTAGGCGGAAAGTGCATAGAGTTGCACCTATCTTTTCTCCACCAACTTCACACACAACTTAACCATGCCAATCTCAAAGCTCAAAGCATGAAGATAAGTACTTACCAAGTATCAGCTTCTTATTGCCTTGCACGAAATCATTTCCAGCTACATTCACCAGGGAAAGTTTCAATTGCTTCCCAATCCGAACTACTTGGTTGCAGTTCTCTACTTTTCTAAATGGCATTTTTATAGGGGGTTTTGTTGTGTGCTTCCAGTTGACAGATCCTGGAGAAACTTTATCCAGCACTTCTAGAAGGGTCCACCTGCATATGTGATATGTTTGGTTAATATATATAAATGTGCTACCATATCAGATGTCAGGAAGTGAAACGCAACAGTAGCTGGTCCCCAAAACATGAAGGAAAATGCTGAAAATAGTAACTTGTCACAAGGCTAAAACCCACCCATTTCTAACGTCCTCAAACAGGTTATTGACATATGAGGCAATTCCTAGACTGTTGATCCACAGGCGGAAGCACCTTTCCTCTCTAGAGATTAGCTCATCATCTGTCATCATCTCTGCAAAAGAGATCTTTTTGTTGTCCGTGGACAAGCCATTCCTGGGAGAAAGAAATCAATATGCTAATCAAGTCCCAGAGGTTTGAACAACAGGATCAACGAAATAGACGTGAAACAAATGTCTCTTACATAAATATATCACAATATTTGGAGATTACCTCCTAGCAGAAAAAATATCACAGTATTTGACTAGCTTTTTTTTATCAAATAAATTGAGGCAAATAACAAACACAGTACTGAGTTTAGTTTGTGAAAGCAATGGTGACTCGGGCTAATGAACATACAAAGAGGTATCGGTCATATTAAATAAGATATAAGAACACTTGAGAAATGAGATTCATGGTTAACATGCAACCATAAAAGAACACTATCTCCTTTCCAAGCAATCATGCCATTTAATAAATGAAAAAGAATACTCTCTCACCTCTGATGGAATATTTGTGCAACGAAAGCAAGATTTAAATTAGTTGATCCTTCCACGATATCCTTGGGAGTTAGATATCTTTTGCAGTCCATTTTTTCTGCATGCTCAAGAACCAAATTAGCCCTTTCAGAGGGATCCTTTGTATCTAAGGTGACAGGACTGCAGTGCTCTGGTGCAAGTACATTAAGCAGGTAAGCATAAGCCTCTCCATCCTACAGAGTAGATAATAGAGCTGAATGATAATTAAGTGGATGGCCACAATCCTTATCCATAATAGCTAAAAGGTTTAAGGGTTAAAACTCTGTTAATTCCATCATATTAATCACACAATTGCCATTAGTAACATGTTCTACAAGATCTTCATTTTATCCATACACTTATGATCTTATATTCAAAATCAGATGTAAGTTTTACATACATGCCACAAAGACATTTTACAGCGTGTGAGAACTTATAACATCACTTAAATAAGCTTGAGGGTGTTTGGCTAAGCTTATTTCTAGGGGCTTAACTTCTTAGAACCATAGATGGTTATAATATAATAAGATTCAATAACTTCAAAAAAATTTGGGACCTAAAAATGATTGAAAAACAATAAAATAAAACCAACTTCATGTAAATTATTTAGTTGATAGAAATGTAATATCAAAGAATAATACTGATATTCATATCATTTTATGATTTATGTTTAGAGACCTTATTTGTTGTTTGTGAAAAGAGTTGGGGGATCTTATTCTTTTTTCAAAGACCTTATAAGCCCCAAACATCTTTTCAGAGCTTATAAAACATTCTAAGTAGCTTATAAATCCTCAAAACATTATATTAAGCTGCTTTCAAGATCTTATAACCACAACAAGTTACCCTTTCACCCAAACAACTGCTAAGCTCAAAATAGAAATGCACTTTCTAATCCCCATTGCATGTCAGAACTTTTACTCTTAAACTATAAAGCACAATTTACTATTGATCACATCTTCGAAAACCTCACCACTGTGTTAAGAAACATGAAATACAAATGTCACCATCAGCCAATCTCTTAACACCAATTATGGCCATTAAAACAACTAGAAAGTTAATGTAGCAACAAGAACGTACCTTGACATCAGAAGAAAAATTGGTGACAGTTTTCTGGTATCCTGCTTTCTTGAGATGAAAATTCATCCACTTCAGTAAAACTTTTTCCGGAGCAAGTCCCATAAGCTCCTCAACATCCTGCATATATTAACGACACTTGATCAACGTGTACCACTAAACTCTGTCCTAAATTATACACTGGTGGAACAGAGATAACGCGGACTTGATTTATTACGATTAAAAGGCAAATGAGCTGATTACATTGTTGTCCTCCACCAGTTCTACAAGCTGGGGTGTCTTTCTCAGATTGAGATCCGCCAATAGTTGGATCTGAAGTTACCAACAATGTTAGGAAGATTGCATTTGTAAAGATCACCAAATACAAAAAAAACTTGCTATAGTCCATTAATGATAGTGAAGAATACTCTCATAAACCTTCCTCTCTGTCCATGCTAAAGCAAACAGAAACAACAGTTACTAGGAAGCTGCTAACCTTTATAATTTGAGAAATTAATCCAAGCACGAGATGAGGCTGCAAGGAATAAAAAATATGACATAAAAACTTTAATACTAAATAATCTAAAACATTTTATAAAGCACAAGTGCCATATGATAACTACTTTTGGTTAATTAAGTTGATTGGCAAAATTAACCTTCAAGGTCATTTCCCTTTTTCTATACTATTATATCTCCTCTCCAGTCTCCACTATTGTAGACGTATTTTTCCTTTTTTTTTTTTTTTTCAGTCTCTCTCCACATTAAACATTTTTCTAACTATCTTATTTATTTATCTTTTTATCATGTAATATTGGTCTTATTTAAATCATTTTGCTTTTCAATAAATACTAAATAAATTGTATTTATTAAAACATAAAATATTTTATAATTTTATAATATCATATTAAGCACGTAACTAAATTATACATTTATACATGATTCATTTAATAAAAGTACAGCATAAATTGTAATCATGTAGAAACTTAATTTTTTTGCAATTTTATAATATTAAATGTTAAGCACTTGTTATACATCTTTTTCATTTTGCACATGCAACTGGTGTGACAGACTGTTATTTTAATGTGAGCAATCGACATTAGGCAATATTATCAGCACATAAGCTCAACTTACTCTTCCTTCAATAAGGTCCTGAGTACCAATATTGACAACTGTACACCCAATAGCCTTTGCAGAGTTGAGACAGAGTGTATGGTTCTCATTTCTTTCCCATGGATTGAGTACTCTTTTTGTGTTGATAGCTCGCTCATCTATTGTGCCAGGAACTGCAACATTGATCAGCTTACTGCAACAATTCAGTAGATCATAAACCACCAGAAACTGACAAAGTTAAAATCATTCAGGTGAGGGAAACAGAATCTGTTAGGTGGAGATACCATAATAAAACTCCATCCTTTGCAAGATCAAATAAAGCATTTGTGGATGGATCAATTGGAAGGAACTGCTTCATAAATGGGTCATCCCTAAGGTAGCTGTTGATATGAGCAACGTATGAAGCCTTTTCAGGGTCACTGATAGTGTGAAGAAGGGTGGTCGTGGTGGCCTTGAGGAAGGATGAAGAGTTTTTCGAATTTCCCAGTTTGGCGGTGGCTTTACTTTGTAAATCCAAATATGACTGCTTATTCCAAGCAACTAAACAAACGTTATAAACCATCCGTCTAATGTACAGATGAAGCAGAAAAACAAATGTATACTACTATCCACTTCATTAAAGGAAATTCCCCCCTCTTCAATGTTGTCAAGAGTGCAACCACCACATGGTCTCAAAATTCATAATTTCATATACCAGTTTTGATTATGTTTGTATTCTACTACAAGCAAAAATCAACTCATTAAAGTGTGCAAGGGATACAGAGAACATACCCTGAGAAAACCTTCAAAGTCTATTTCAGCATCCATATCAGAGTGCATTTCAGCCAGTTCTCCCTGAATCTCCTCCTTGGTGAATAAATCATTAAAACCCTTCAATTTTGTCATCAAAGACGATAAATCACCAACTGTAATTTTGCCGTTCTCATTCTTCATTGATATGAACTGCAAAGAACAACAAACAAAATCAACCCCCACTGAATTCGACATCAATCCAATGGAAACGCACTTATACATGCCTGCTTATACTGTCCAAGATACTGGGAAATCATGCCCAAGAACAAGCCAAATAATGCCATATAGATTCAGCAAGACAAGTACATAACCAGATCAACCAACCCGAGGATTAATAATTGACAAAAGAGCAAAATGAGAAAGGGAAGCTTACTTTGGATTTGAGGCCGCGAAGCTCGACTTGTGTGAACTGGCTCTGAAGCCATTGATCAGAAACTAAAACTCCCGCAAAACTAGACATCTCCTCCTTGCACCCCCGCGCTTCCACAAATCGCGGGGAAAATGTTCTAAATCACACAAAAATCCGAAGCTGCAATCCACCTCAAAATCCCCAGATTCCAAATCTCTGCCTCAGTCCAATAACACCAACACCCGCAAACAAAGCAGAACAGCAACCATGCACCCGGGCATAAAAACTTGACGAATTTCCGGTGAATCACACAATTGAGTTCCTAACACACAAAATCAATCTGAAATCAGTTAACAACTGATACTCAATACACCCCCGTCAAAAAAATTCCCAAAATCGCTCAAATACGATGAAACGAAACGCGACGTGGGATTGAACAGTTATCGAGAGTACATGCATACCTGTCAATACAATCCACGATCCGAGGAAATGGATTTTTCTCCTTACGATCTCTTCCTCCGGTGATCTTCCTCAAGTTTATTGAAGGTTTGACTGTTTTACGCAGAATCCGGAGTATCGCTTACCAGAATAGACCAAAATGCAATTGCTTCGGTGAAGGGCAAAGATGGGATGGGAGAGAGAGAGAGGAGAGATTTGGAGTGTGGACACGCAAAGACTATGAAGAGGAAAAAAACACAAGCCAGTTAATACGCTACTGTATGGAGGCCCAGTATCGACAAAATGGGACCCCCACGCGCCCGAGATTTCCGAAGGAGTTGCACGCGCTCTGCTTCTCTGACACGTCATCTTCATATCTACACCTCATTTTCTAGATTTTTATTAAATAATTGTGCAAGATTTCTTTTAAGAGTGCTAAATAAACGGGGAATTCCCGAAAACTCCCCAAATGATAAGTCCAATTCCTTTTAGCTCCCCATTTTCAAAAATGATGTATTAAAACTCAAGAATCGCGTATCTAAAACCCCAAATGATGTATTTGAAATACAAGGAAAAAATCACGTATCTAAATCCCAGAATCACGTATCTAAATCCCATAATCGCGTATCTAAATACTAGAATCGCGTATCTAAAACCCCAAATGATGTATTTGAAAATGGGGAGCTAAAAGGAAGTTTTCAAACCCATGGGGAGTTTTCAAACATTCCCCCCTAAATAAATATACATGTATCCCTTTTGGTTATAACTCATCACTTTTTGTTTATTAAACTTTTACATAGAAGTATTAGATAATTGACATAAATATTTATTGTTTGACATTCTTGTGAAAGTTATAAAAACAGGGAAGAACTCATTATTGAATTTTTCTATTTAAATTAATATGATAAGATTGGTATATTTTTTAGGATAAATTGCATTTAATTATCTTTAAGTTTGGCCTAAATACAACGTAATTTCTATTTTCTGGGTTTTTATCATATAGTCTATAAATTTTAGATTCTATTTGAGTTCCCTAACTTTCGATAGATTACCGTTAGATTGGTCACCTATCCTTTCCGAAATGCTCTTTAATATTATATTATTTTTTTAAAATAACTAAAATGCCCTCGGGGATGAATTTGTTATTTCCGTCAAGTAAAAGGGTTGATTTATGATTAAAAACTAACTTAAGGGTTGTTTTTGTAATATTTTTATTTATTTGAAACCCCTATTAAAGGCATCATAATTAGTGAGTCTGCGCCATTTCAGTCAACTGTAGGAGCTTTTAATTTATTTTTTCCCGTATAATGTAGCTTCTAATGTGCAATATTCAATTCTCATGGCATGCAACGTGAGAGCATTATTCTGGAGTCCAATATGAACTTTGAGGGTAGGCTCCCTATAAACTTGTGGGAGACATCCTTCCCTTAACGGACCACGGGCAATGGAATGAAGGTATAAGCACAACCTACTTCAAGTTCTAAAGATAAATAGAACGAGTTGGTATCCAACTTTGTTGCTGCAACTGCAAGTTCATAATGTCCTAGGTGTAAAAAATTTTAGCCAAAATCTACATCATGAATTTAGAACACCGATATAATTGAAAATGTAGATGCACCTGATTTTCGCCTATTGAATTGAACCTGATATTTACCGATCTTGTTGGGCAATTTCGCGTGCTATGGTCGACTTCTCTGGCTAGATCTTCCTCTCCTTCTCACACCGACAGTTGACAGCTTAATGGGAAGCAGATTTCAATAACGTGGAGTGGAGAGGGGACCTAGTCATCAATAAATATAACCCTAGAAGCCCTCCCATCACGGACCTTCTAGAGTGGGCCTACACCAGTTGTCAGACCACGTCTGCTAACATCAAGGCTTTAACAATAGTGGGTCAAACCAATAAGCATGATAAGTCTTGTCCCATTAACCGTATTTATTTAGCCCGTTTTATTTTAATACAACCATCAATTAATAGAAGTCCAAAAGAAATATTCTTACAGTCTCCCACTGGACAATATTAATTGAAGTTTTGACTCCAAAAGACAAAAGAAAAATGACACTATTTTGAAAATTAACTCTCGGGCTAAATTACACAAAACAGTTTTGACTGTGGCCACAGATTTTAAAAGACAATACGGTAACAGACAAGACTTAAAACAATCCGGTCTGACGAAAGTTACCAAATATCGGATCATGGCGATAATTGCATATCTTATTGATGCAAGACCTTCCATGGTCACAAATACCAGCAACTTCCACTGACATTGATTCAGACGTGGTGGTGTAGCAAGAAATAACATCCAAAATATGACCCAAATATGTTATTTCATTGTCGGTCCTCCGATTTTCTTGTAAGATACGAATTTCTGCACAATATGAAATTCCAAGAAAATCTAATTTCCTTATCATATATGGTCTCGGAAGCAATATGAAACCCAAAGGAAATTACAGTTCTCTTGTAAGATATTGATTTCTACACAATATGAAATCCCAAGAAAATTTAATTTCCTTATCATATATGGTCTCGGAAGCAATATGAAACCCAAAGGAAATTACAGTTCTCTTGTAAGATATGGATTTCTAAAACAACATGAAATCCTAAGAAAACTCAACAACTTCTCAGGAAGTTATATATGTCCCATTCAATGCTCAATATACAATATGGTGTGTTTATGAGACATACCCAACATTTCTTAAGAACACCCAATCTTAAGATAAATATACATGCGAGACACACAACTCAATCATGTGCAAATGAAAGAATCATTAATGAGTCAAAAAAATAGTCTCGCATTGAGTGCACATAAGATATTCAGAATGCATATTTTATTCGCATTATGGATATAAACAAATCACATAGACTAATGTGCACATTGTAAGATGCACTCACATATTCTCTTGTCAAAATATCAAGAGATTTACATACTAGCATAGGTAATATGCTATGTCAAAATAAGGCCACGTCAGTTTCATGTATGGAGTAAAATTATCACTATTGACAAGTAGTATATCATCATCATAAAACATAAGAGATGTACATGTACTCCGACTGATTCAATAATCATCACATATCTACGTGAAAATTATGGATATCTATCGACAATTAGCAACTAGAGCTAGAAAACAGTATGCTCCTCAATAAGCCAATCAAATATGTCTTTTCAACCAAAATAATTGTCCTCGTCAAGTTTCTTTATAAGAAACCACTTATTTAGACAAAAGCATATCAATACGGAAACTAGGAGAGTTAATCACCAAACATAAGTCTCCTATTTTGTGACGTGTGTTTTTCTACTAAATAAAACTTACAAAAAGTCACAATGAATTAATCAATGTTCCAAAATTCACTTTCAAAATATTTTCTTTCTCAAACCTACTAATCAATATGCACATGTAGGTTATATAAAGTACCGATCTATCTCAGATTCTCATGAAATAATAATCATAATAATCAAGTTTATTATTTTAAAGATATTTCACTAAAATAGCAAGACATTCCAATAATTGATATATGAGTGTCACAAAAGTCATGGGTTGTTTCAATTATTCCATAACAAAAAAATTTATCTTTCACAATTTTCAAGAAATTATTAAAAACTAATATATCCACATTCACCCCGTTTTTAAATAATTTCTTTGAAATCAAATTTTGATAGAAACAATTGTGAAAGAACTCCCACATATCTAGATAAATTAAACACTAGTATGAGTTCATGATGGTATGAAATTGAACCAGGATCAATTTGATAACAGAATAACAATCATTCCCCAAAAAATAAATAAATGCAAGATATCCTTATTCAAATAAATTTTAAGATACTTGCTGACGAGGATCTCAAAGTGAAAGAACTCAGTATATAAATAATAAATTTATCTTAAAAGAGTTTACTATTTCTTTCACACATTCCTATCACATATTGGGAATGAAGCTAGTAGTGGAGATCAAAATTTAAAAGGGCGAATTACATCTGACTACCCTCACTTTAGGCCTAATTACAATTTAATCCCTGTACTTTCGTTTATTACAAATTAGTCCCTGACTTTTGTGTTCCGTTTGAGGTCCCTGTTTTTAGTTAAGTTTTCGTTAATTCTTTTTCCTATTTTACCCAAAATACCCCTAAGGACTATTTTGTTATATATTAAATGTTCAGGGGTCGTTTTGTTAATATTTATAAATTTTAGGAATTATTATGCAAATATTTGTGTTTAAATATTGAATTTCTGGTTAAATACGGATGATTTTATAGGGAATTTTTTAGAAAACTAATCTCACAAAATCTGAGAGGATAATCCATGACAAATCATGTCATTCTTTCTAGGTATAAAAAAATTGAAAACTTACACCACCACTAAAAAAAATATAATACATTTATATTTAATTTTAAGTTAAAAATCATAAAATAAAAAATACTGAAAAAAACTAATCTCACAAAATTTGGAAGGATAATCCATGGAAAATCATGTTATTCGATACGAAAAAATTGAATGTTCCTTCATGTATTTTCTCTAATTTTCATTTTTTATAAACATATGTGATCAAATTTAATGGCAGATTGCACCAAAAATGTGTTCTTGGCTTTAACAATGCATAGATCCATAAAAAAAATTCTAAAGTCATGCCAAATAAGTTTCTAAAGTTCAAAAAACTCTCTTTGCTTTCAATGGAGAAAATCCTAAGAAGAAAAATTTCTCCAGCCATAGAATACCATCATGGTCGGCGGCGTGGGGAGAGGAGAATAATGGAATTGGATTTTGAGAAAGTGTAGATTTGGAACCGGTAGTATGGTTGTGGTGACGGCGATGATGGATGATGGGTTATTTGGTGGTGGAGGGTGACCGAGCAGCTGAGGTGGCAGAGGTGTTTAGTTGTTTTTTACGGATCTATGTAATATTGTTTAAGCCAAAAATTTGTTTTTCTTTTTTGGGGTACAATTTGTTATTAAATTTGATCACACATGTTTACATAAAATGAAACTTAGAGAAAATATATGAAGGAAAATTCAATTTTTTTCGCACCCAAAAAGAATGATACGATTTGCCATGTATTATCCTCCTAGATTTTGCGAGATTAGTTTTCTCAAAAATTCCCTATAAAATTATCCGTATTTAACAAGAAATTCAGTATATATATGCAACATTAGTCTTTATAGATATATTATATATTCTCCTCAAAATTACTATATATATATAATAAAAATAAAATTTATCAATTATATACATAAATTATAAATATTATTATTTTATATAATTTAAACTCAAATATTTGCATAATAATCCTTAAAATTTATAAATATTAACAAAACGACCCCTGGACATTTAATATATAACAAAATAGTCCTTGGGGGTATTTTGGGTAAAATAGAAAAAAAATTTAACGGAACCCTAACTGAAAATAGGGACCTCAAACGGAATACAAAAGTCAGGGACTAATTTGTAATAAACGAAAGTGCGGGGACTAAATTGTAATTAGGCCTAAAATGAGGGTAGTCGGATTTAATTTGCCCAATTTAAAATTACTAGCCATACCTAAAACATCATGTCATTTCAGGTTTAACCAATATTAGTATGCATATGACAAAAATCAAATATTTGAATCAAGCATTAGTCAAATAAAGTGCAAGATCAAATCATTTTAAATATTGCAGACTAACCCAAAACTGACAATTTTACACATATTTGGTGAAGATTTATGTTCAAATTTGAATACAAGAACTTCGTTTTACTCCCATACATAAGAGTCAAAACATAATTTATACAAGTATCGAAAGTATATGTTGAATGTTACTCGTGTCAATTCATTTGGAACTAGACATGACAGATATAGTAACAATTTAAGGTGAAACTCAGTCAAATTCTTTCAATAAATGTGGAATTTTAGAATTTGACATTTTTTCCAATATCATTATAGCTTCCATAAATTATATTTAAAATGACTTACTCAACTATTTTGAAAACACTTTGGAAAAAAAATTTCTTTATATCTCAAGAAAAGTATCTTGAAAACAAGACTAGAAATTGAGTAAAGCCGCCATTAGAGTATAGAAAAATCTCTAATTCATAATGTAACAAATATGGCGGAACAACTAAGTTACACATAGTCAGAGATTATGGTTCACGATTCTAAAAGTTTAAGGAATCTTTCAACCTTAAAACCAACTTCAAGATTCTTGCTAATGTGACACAAACACTAAAACTCAATTAACTAAAATTTTGCATAAGAAAAGAAATTCCCACATAAATCATAAAAATATCAACTTTAGGGATTTTTCAAAAGCAACTTCATGCCTATAGTTAAGCCCATAATTAACAATACATTGTGTCAAACTTTATATTTTAGACTTAAAATTTTACTTGTCTCAAGTAAATTCTCATATAGCCTAAAATCAAACAATTAACAGTATTGTTTCATCTACCAAGGCAAGAAAGCTGCTCAACCAAAGAGTATTAACTTATTATCTCTGCTAATAGACAACAAAGTATCTTGTCACAGGCACAATTCATATAAATGCAGAGTAATTATGCCACATAAACACTTATTCAAATAAGTTGGAACCAACATAGCTTATTCATGAGAAAATCAACACTTGTCATGACAAACTCCCCTTTGGGCAGAGTTTATCACACAAATGATATTTTATCCATGCAAGAACGGTACAAGAATATCCTAATTTTCGAAAAGTTGACTCCTTTGGGAGAACAAACCCTCTAAATTAGTAAATTCCAGTCAATATGCTCTGCATCAATAGTTTAAAATATCTATGCATATAAACTCCATTTAACAAGTGAGGATATATTTTGTCATCATAAGAATTCCTCAATATTCATGTGATATGTCATGCACGTTTCAATATAGGACATTTAATCACATGAGATCACATAACATGCAGATGATGGAGTTCAACATATTATTGTGTATACTTCAAACTATGTATACAAAACCATTACTATTTAAACTCACAGTAATAATATGGGAGACCATAAATGCAACATATTATGATCAGCAGACAATCAATAAGAATAAGCCTAGAAAATAGAGCTTTATTTTATAGAGAGTGCAGGGTGTCATGACAAACTCCCCTTTGGGCAGAGTATGTCATACGTAATAGGCCCCTCTGTGCAAAACGGCATATAAATACCTCAATGTTCGAAAATCGTTTCCTTTGGGAAACTAAATTTTCTTGATTGATGCACCCTATCAATATGTTTTGCACAAATAAAATAAAATTATCATACATATCTCACCCCCTTTGGGCAGGTAAGAATGCATAATAATTTATTCACTCGAAATATGCATGTTCTGAATTTTACAAGTCTTCATAAATAGAACACTTTGGTGTAACTATCTACTTAAACTCAGTAAATTAAGAACATAGCCGAGTTCAAATAGATTGCCCAATTTGCACACGGACGATATGTATGCAATTACTCCCACAAAATAAAGTACGAAAACTATGTACTTTTGGAAGTTATCTGTAATATAATATGTTGCATGCAAATTATTCCCAAGATCCAATTTGTTTGAATACTCATGTAAAGCAGTCAATAAACATAGTTCAATTCCAACCAATATGATCAAATATGTTAATTTTATATCATATTCACCATTTATAAAAACTTAGTGAATAATGAACAATTTAATCTCAACACAATTGTCATTCAATATAAAATATTTGATCACATATATCTCAAATTGAACCGAACAAGAGCAAAAGGGACAACCAACCTTCCAAAACATGCTCTCACTCAAAAGATTTGGTACCAAAAGTCACATTCGGCTACAAAGTGCCTCGGGTGAAAAACTATCTTTCTCAGTGTCTTCCAAACATGCAAACACTGAAACAAACATCTCAACCCACAAGCGAGCTTTCAAATTAATTAGTAATGACAATAACGATAAGGGAAGTGACATAGGTGTTAAATATTTCAACCGGAATGCTAATAGCAATGACTTTAAAAGGTTATAGTGACAAAAGATATTGATAAGGTTGAAATTACCTTTATTCCCAAAAAAAAACTTCCACATAGACACTGAAAACGATATGTTGATTCAGTTGCAAGTGACATAATATAAGAGAGGTTTTAATCTTGCCCAAAACAACTTGTGTCTCTATTTTGTTATGGGGTAATTGTTAGGAATAGTGCCCTAGAAAGCCAATTGTATATCCGCTTTGTGCTTTTCCTTATTGTAATCATAGACAATCTTTGAATGAAATAACGAATTGAGGCAACACTTCTTTATATGCTCTTGTTTGGTATGCGTTTACTTTATCTGTGCATGTATAAGAACTCCCCTAATCCTGATGACTTTAGGACTCTACCATTTTAGGTGAAATGGTTCATGAAACGAGCCCTATATCACATAAGTCATAATTAGTAAAATACTCCAAGCCGATGAGTCCTACAGACAGTGGGAGTGTCAACCTGACTCCTCTAAGGCTTGCTTGTGGGATCACGCCCTTAAGAAGGACCACCTTGTTTCATGGAGGTGCAAAGTGTATAGTTGATACGTGTGTGATACATGAGGGTGCTTACTTTAATAAGTAAGTTCACTGAGGTGCCCCGTGTGAGAACATTCCTAAATGGGAAAGGAAGTTTCTATTTCAGGAAATGGATACTTCCAGATTAGGAAATATCTCACGAGTCATTGATGTGATTAATTGATCCTTAGACTTGAGGTTCCTTGTCACTTTATGAGTTAACTCTGTAGTCTTAGGTATAAGCTTTAAAGGGTGTCGCCTTAGACAACTGATTCAAGGCTTATGCTAGGGCTGCACAAGTGATTCATGAAAGTGAATGAGAATCAAGAAAGGACCTACACTTGCATATGCAAGGTGATCTCTTATTGTGTAAGTCATTCATATGCCATATGGAGTTCTTGGCCAAGGCAGTAGATCAAGACATCAAGAAAAGGGTTTCTTGGATTGAGATCAAATGGATATGAAATGCACTTAGCTTTAAGACCGAATTATTAGGGTTCTGATTATTCCCTTGCCCTAGATCTTGGTTGAGAGATAGTAAGTAGGAGGATTGTATCTCACATGAATCAATGACTTAAAGGTTCTGTCGAATCTGAACATTCCAATTCAGCTAGGGGTTAAACACCTGTTGCTAGACTATGGTCGTTTAATCTGTGGACTGATTAATTAATTAGTGAATTAATTAATTGGGGTCACTGCTAATTGAATTGAGAACCTAGAGGGTCACACACAACAACTTGGTTACATGAGTTGAGGCTTTAAAATGATTAAACGAGTTAATCGGGCCAAGAGGGTTCCACACGTGTGGCTCACGTGAGTGACACGTGTCATTGTGACACGTGTCTCACACGTGTGTAAATATATGTGTATATTTATTTATGTGTTAAATAATTAATGTGATTAATTATTTAATAGACTTTGGTTTAATTTTGAATTAAAAAGAAAGTCTTATTTTGGAGAAAATAATCTGGTTAATTAATTGGGAATTAATTAATTAGATAAAAAAAATAAGTTATTTATTTTAAATAAATAAAGTATAAAATTATCCAAAAATAGTTTGGATATTTTACCTCTCTTAAAAGTTGATTTGAATTTGAATTCAAAGTCAAAGTTGGAAATTACTTAATGATCAAGTAATAGGAGAGAGGGACCAAATCCTTGCCCCATAAGGACTAGGTTCGACGTCCCTCTGAGCTAATTGACAATTCTTTTGGTTCATGTGTTGAACACCATCCTTTCTCCAAAATAAACGAAACCCTAGGTTAAGCCTAAACACTAACTAGAGAACTAGCATCCTTACTAGTTAGATTGTAGTCAAGTTGGTGGACTATCTCTAAAGAGCTTCAAGTTAGAAGTTTGAAGATTTGAGTTTTACCAAGGAGAGGGGATCATGCCGCGAGAAGAGCGTTCTTGGGTGGCTTGAAACGCTTCAAGAAAGAATAAAAGAAAAGTAAGTTTCTTATCTCTACGAATTTGGATACACGATTGCGAGTCCAAGGTCCTTTTGTTGGAAAATTTTTAAATTTCCGCTGCTTTCTGATTCGTGTTTTCCAACAGCAATCTCTCAAGTACCAACTGTAAGAAATAATTTTAAGGAGCCAAAATCACACCATTCAAAACATCAACCATAGCAGTACCACTATTCAAGTTTATTGCAACTGATACAAATAACAAGAATGCAACAAATTAGATCAACAAGCAATAATTGGAATAAGCTCAACAAATATAGCTTTATTCATACGAGAGTCCGGGATGTCTTGACAGACTCCCCTTTGGGCAGAGCATGTCACACATATTAGTTCTCTCTGTACAAAACGGGATAGGAATACCCCAATTTTTTGAAAGTTGATTCCTTTGGGAAACAAACTTCCTTAACTGTTGTACTCTATCAATATGTTTTACACAAACAAATGAAATCATTGTACACATCTCACCCCATTTGGGCAGGTGAGAATGCACAACAATCCATTTATTCGAGATATGCGTGTTATTGAGTTTACAAATTTCAATAAATAGAACACTTTGGTGTAACTACATACTAAAATTTACAAAATAAGCACACGACCGAGCATAAATAAAATTGTCTAAATTACATACGCACAATATGTATGCAACACTCCCACGAAATAAAATACCAAAAATATGTATTTTGGAAGTTACAAATATTAATATGTTGCATCCAACTATTTATGCAGCCTTTAACTTATTCGATGAGAATAAAACATTTAATCAATTAACCCTTGGATTAAGCTAGAAGATACGGGATTATATAATATTCACAAATAGAATTAATCCACAACTGATCTTAAAAGGGTTATCACATATTACGACAATTCGAGTAAGCCAATGTCATTCCTAGATTAATGATCTGACTAAAAACAAATTATAGGCGCAATATCAATTAATAATGGAGAAACTAGAATAGAACACTATTTCTAATCACAAGTAGGGCTGTAAATGGATATTCGAAAATCCGATATCCGTCCGCATCCGAATTCATTTATAGAGGATATTATCCGAATCCGTCTCAAGAGGATATTATCCGTATTCGATTATAGACATCCGAATTATAAACGGATAAGGATATGGTAATAAGGCATCCGATCCGTTTAACATCCGATCCGTTTCATTATCCGTTAGATATATCCGTTATCCGATTTATCCGTAATCCGTATCCGATAAATAATGTATTATATTAAAATATATACACAAAACTGTGTATGTATGATAGATTATTAGTATTAAGTAAATTTTTTAGCGCATTTATTAAAGAAAAACCTTAGGTTTTATTAGTAACTATATGTTCACGTCAATATTCATATAGAGATAATATAATTAACATATATTATGTTATTAATAAAAGTATTATATTTCAAATTAATTATATGATAAAATTTATAATTTCACCAAATTTATACATTCGCTAAAATATAAAAATGATCTATATAGATATACTTATTATTTCTCTATTCGTCTAAAATATATATATTCAAAGTTATATAATTATTAAATAATTTATCTATAAATGAATAGTTGATAATCTGATTAAAAGTTCGAAGTTATATAAATAAATAATTTATGTCAAATTTTGAATAGTTGAAAATCCGATTAAAATCCGAATCCGTCCGAATCCGCCTTGTATCCGTATAAAAAGGATATTATCCGAATTCGATTTAAAAGGATATTATCCGTATCCGTCCGAATCATAAACGAATAAGGATATGATAATCATACATCCGATCTGTTTATTATCCGTTTACACCCCTAATCACAAGCCAAAATCCGTGAAGTTATGGTCATGGGCCCACATGCAATTGACTAAGTTACATGTGATCATTTAAAGAAACAGTGGACAACCATATCAATTTTCATGTATATACCATCAAACACAAAAAGGAAATTTATTGCCATAGACTTCTATCCAAGACGAAACATTATCGAGAATAGAAATTAATGTGATGCAAGCAAATTTATGAATAACGACATAATTCCGAAAAGTAAACCAAGTAATCGAAAATTGATTCACAAAAGGATTCACATGAATAACGCAGCACATATATAATTTATTCTCAATAACAATTGTAACTCAAGTCCGCATCAACAATGAATAAATTCATAGGCAAAATATACGAGCTCAAATTTCATAAATTCAAACAACATCAATTATATCAAATTACGGGTTTAATGTAATAAAAATTTTAAATCCATATTTTGATATTCGTATTAATTCAATAATCTCAATTAGGGTTCTAAATTCATGAATGTTTGGCTCTGATACCAACTGTAAGAAATTTTAGTCAAGATCTACACCATGAATTTAGAACACCGATATAATTGAAAGTGTAGATGTACCTGATTTTCTACTATTGAATTGAACCTGATATTTACCGATCTTGTTGGGCAATTTCGCGTGGTATGGTCGACTTCTCTGGCTAGATCTTCCTCTCCTTCTCACACCGACAGTTGATAGCTTAATGGGAAGCAGATTTCAATAATGTGGAGTGGAGAGGGGACCTAGCCATCAATAAATATAACCCTAGAAGCCCTCCCATCACGGACCTTCTAGAGTGGGCCTACACCAGCTGTCAGACCACGTCTGCTAACATCAAGGCTTTAACAATAGTGGGTCAAACCAATAAGCCTGATAAGTCTTGTCTCATTAACCGTATTTATTTAGCCCGTTTTATTTTAATACAACCATCAATTAATAGAAGTCCAAAAGAAATATTCTTACACTGGGTTCTTCTACCATGGATTCAAATTGCCACCTAAATCATCAAGCAAGAGGAAGTTGGACTATAGGATCCAATATCTTAAACGTGCATTTGGAGTTTTTAGCTGGTATTTGTTAATTTTCGTCTTATCATATTTATGACAAACTGATATTATATTTCATTTATCGCATTTTTTGGAAATTGTCTGTGAATGATTTGTATGATTTTGGTGGTCTAGGAGCCCTTTAACTCGGGTAATATGGGATAAATACCTAATTGCGCATCATATTTTTACTTAACTCCCCATTTGGGCAAAATGTTGTATGATTTTCACATAATGTTGTAAATATCTTTCAAAATATGTTGTATAATTTTCACAAAATGTAGTACTAAAACGTTCTAATATCGTATTTATATCCTATTATATAGTATAATTTTATGGGAAATTAAGTAAAAATATTCCAAATTGATGGAGAGTTATTTCAAACTACTATCCCTTAACTTAAGCAAGTAATTATATGTGAACGATGAGGAAGTAGTGAGCACTACTAACTATTGTTATCGGCTAATATATGACAATTTCACATTCAATTACATAATAAGGGTAAGTAGCTGAAAAAATAAGGATAAACGATTTGAAAAAGTTTGGTTGGAGTGTAATTCTTTGATGACAACCTTTCTTGTATATGATCATAAAATCACCCTTGATTAATATCCTTGGGGCAATTTGATTACGGACTGTATGGTCCTCCTTGCTCGCCCTTGGAAAGCGAAGATTACTCATAAGCGGCGTGAAGGTAATATATGCGCGGACTATCTAGGAAGATTAACCACTCTTGTTACGAGCTCATGAACTGGAACGAATCAGATGATGATTTGAAAATAATCCTTGATCGATAGGGATGAACATGAGACAAGACGAGACGAAATCTGGTTTGTTTTGCTCGAGATCGGCTCGACCAAGGCTCGCACTCAACTCGACTCGGCTCGAGCTAAACAAAAAATGTATTTTTTTAAATTAAAAAATAGAATTTTGTAATAATTAAATATATTTATATGTATAATAATATATATTAATTGAGTAAATTGCCAAATAATTATAGTTCAATTTGTCCGAAAATTTACTTATTTAATTTACTTTATTTTGTCAGCATCTCAATAAAAAAAAAAAAAAAATTAAGCTCCTTGTAAATCACTATGAGGAAGTGTAAAGAGTTTCTTTCAATGACTAGGCAAGCAGGACAGCACAAGATATGTCGTATAAGTAATCTTATACCAATAAATACAATAAATATTGCATTGATTTATCTGTGAGAACCCCCCACATAGTTTCACTTTTAAATTCCATACCAGACACCATAAATACTTGGATTTGTTTTTTCTTTAAGAGTTTCCCTTATTCAATGCTTGAATTTGATGAAATAAGGCATTGCCTTTTCCTTTCTTTTTTTTTTTTTTTTGAAAAATAAATAATTAGAATGGGATTTTAAATCTGTAATCTCAAAGTTATGATAGAAATGAACTCCTATGACTAGGGTTCAAGTTCAAACCAGCACGATACAAAGAGTTTAGACAAGTTGCAAAAGATGTTCATGATTTGTCGCTCTAATTGTATAATAATTATAATGGACATGAAGATGGAAGAGATGATGAATAATTTCTTGTATGAATTGACTTATGAGAACGAAAATAGTTAAGAATTAAAATTCAGCCTAACTCAATAGATTTAAGCTCATTACATTTTCGGATATATTTTTTTGTTATATCTTTTACTCCATCCATCCACATCTATCAAGTGTATTTTATTTATTGGCGTTTGAGATTAGAAAAGAGATTGTTTATTTTTTTTATAACACAATAATTTTGTTCTTCTTAGCGTAGCCTATATAAATCAATAAAATAAGATATGAAGCAGAAAATCTGATATGAGATTTAGGAGTGTGCGACTGAAATTTGGCTCTGTGGTATATATATGATAGGCATAAGCTTATATTTATCTTTGATTGATTTTGATTCATTCTATCACTAGAGCACATGACAAATTGACAATGGATCCGGCATATTACTCCACTCAATTTTGATGGATTTGGGTTGAGTAACTAGATATAAAACTGGGGAAAATTACAAAAATGGTATACCAATTCGGGCCATTTTGCAATTTTAGTACAAAATGTTTTCCGGTTACATCAAAACCCCACAACTCCAAAAATTTTGCAAAACCATGCAAAATTTCGCCGGAGCTGGAAAAACCGGCCGGAAATCTGACATGTCATCCTACGTGGCCAATATGTTGAGTATGTGGCGAAACCACTATGCACACATCATAAACCACTATACATATTCCTTGAGAAAATTACAAAAATGATATACCAACTTGGGCCATTTTGCAATTTTGGTACAAAAATGTAATTCGCCCTAATAAATATATATAATATTATAATAAAAATATATTGTACATTAACTATAATTATAATTTACAGTTTATATGCTATAATTTACAGTACGTAGTAAAATAAACATTTTAGAGATGTTTTAACTATTTTAATTAAATATAACATATATAATAGAGTAATAGACACAAGAATCTCGAGAAGAGGTGTCACCACCAAAACATAACTATTTGAAATAAAAATAAAATTGTAGCTAAAAAAATGATTGCGAATTTGATAATTTGTTGTAGTGTATTTGTACACTTGTTTATGTCAAAGCCATGCATAGATATATATAGAAATGTATAATATGAAATATATATTACTTTATAAAGTTATAATCTAAAAAATAAAAAAAAGAAATTTAAGCCTCTTCACTATGTATTAATCTCATGCATGTAATATATATGTGTAATATATTACATATACCAGAAATGATATTAATAAATACTCAATATAATCGTATACTTAATTATATGTATACGTACATCAATGACCCCATAGACAGTATACATAACGAAAAAATTAAGAAGATACTACGTGCATGTACCCAGACAGCCCGAGAGCAGCAACATTTGTCTGTAAAATAAAATTTGATGATTCCTAAACCATCCATCTCTTATGCCTCTATAGTATTATAAGCTATAATATAATCATAATATATATTCATTCAACCACAATATTAACATTATGGGATCCTTCAATGCTAGGGCTCCTCATAATCTTCTCCAAACTTATCTGTCTAATCATCTCCAGGTCGGGGACCTTGAATCGGGACAGCGAGGCGACTTTGTGGACAGACTCCGCGATCTTGACTGTGCAGGAAATGACCTCGATCAGCAACGAGGCGACTGTGATTGCAGGGACGATCTCAAGGAGATTGGTTTCGGCCCACAAGCCCTTTTCTAGCAATGCTTTTAGCTTTTTGGCTGAAGCTTTAGCGTTGATGAGATGAGAGTCTGCTGAGAATGAGCATCCCATATATATCACTGCTGAGAGTCTGTTGATCAAATTACATCCCATATATATCACTAAAAATTTTAATAAATCTCAAAAAATTATACCTTCCAAGAAAGTTCCAAGCTTTTCAATATTACCAGCAGTTATGTATATTTATTAGGGCGAATTACATTTTTGTACCAAATTTGCAAAATGGCCCAAGTTGGTATACCATTTTTGTAATTTTCTCAAAGAATATGTATAGTGGTTTATGATGTGTGCATAGTGGTTTCGCCACATACTCAACATATTGGCCACGTAGGATGACATGTCAGATTTCCGGCCGGTTTTTCCAGCTCCGGCGAAATTTTGCATGGTTTTGCAAAATTTTTGGAGTTGTGGGGTTTTGATGTAACCGGAAAACATTTTGTACTAAAATTGCAAAATGGCCCGAGTTGGTATACCATTTTTGTAATTTTCCCATAAAACTGGTTAGGGGGGTTAACCGGCCAGGTTTTAATCTAAATCCTATTTAAATTTCAACATTTTTCATTGTTAAAAAGTTTGATGGATCAACATATTTAACCTATAAACCGTCTAAAGAATCATATTCCATTATAAAGCTATCTAAAATAAACAGATTGTATATTGAATTAAGTAATCCAATCATTAAAAATTCAATTTCGACATTTTATACTATTTTAGTAAATTAATTATTTTATTAATAAAGTATGTTAATAAAGTATAATTAAAATAACCTTTTAATACAAGTATCACTGCATTTAATAATAAAATTTGCATTGCATTAATTATTTTAAAAATTATGTTAGCTTTTATTAATAATCTTAAGTTAACATTTTTTAAATGAATAGAAGTGAAAATGATAAATAATCATTAAATAATAGTTTTTTGATAAATATTATATATTAATGTTTGTTTTTTATTAAAGTTATAGTCTCCAACTAATAGACTTGGTATTCTATCGGATGTGATCCGAATCGATTATATTCATATTCAATATTAAAGAGTGTGAATCCTACCGTATTCGAATTCAAATTCAATTATCGAATCTCTTTATCGTATTCGGCTACAAACTTTTCCTATTAGATTCGAATCCGATCCATTGAAAATCCTAAAACGGTGTGGATTCTTTTTTAAGATTTATCTTACTTCGGGATAACGGGTCCATATAAACCTGCCCCAAACCCGACTGTTAAATGCATTATATACAAAATTAGTTTCTACTGTTTCCCCAACCCTGATTTTATCTGTAATTTTGAAGAGAATAGAATTAACATTCTTGTAATTTTACTAACATAGAATGTTCATGCTGTACGTCTCAAAAAGATTAATACGATGGGTGATCTCAGTTTGAGATGACCCCGCACGGCCCACCCAGAGCTGTTCTATTTCCATCCTTGCCTACAATATGATCTTCAGTTCTTGACTTTTAGTTTGTGTTTTCGAGGGATGAATTGTTATTCGTTTTTTTCAATTCAAAAATTAGTGGAGAAGCTTTACCTTGTTTTAGACAAAATGATAATAAATCAACAAATATAAGAACAGATATTCTAGTTTAGTGGAATGCCGTCCCTTTTGGACCACCGGCCACCGACCCCGGGCGGCGGCTCCAACAATATTTGGGGTCCGTATTCGTCAATAAAATATTCCAGTTAAACGTATAAAATAATTAAAGAAAGCCACTTTTGCTAAAATTCCCCTATAAATCTATAATTTTTTTTGGTTGCCCTATTTAACGAGCCAAAATGGGAAAGCAGTATTTGAGTCCGAAGTTGGTCGATCACCCGATAATTTGTATTTTGAGAAATCGTTTGATCTTGGAGTTGTAGGAAAGAAGAAGCAAACATGAGTTCGAGCCCAGCTCGGGATAGGATGAGGTTTTACTTGGAGTACTTGACAGCCCAAGGCTTAAGTCTGTGATCTAGTCAAGGTTGAATGAATGAAGTTGAATACAAGAGTGCATTAAATGTGCTTATTTGCCGGAATAAATGAGGGGTGTTTATACCCTCAGTCGTGAAGTGGTGGTAGCTGCCGTGTAATGTGCTCAGACTGGCAGCTAGCGCATGTGGGTATACCTTGAGCTGGGGGATCGAACATGCCATATCTGGCTCCAAAGAGGTCATGTGGGTGGCGATAGACAGCCACGTGTCCGTATAGGAAAATGCCACATGGTTGATGGGTGGCGATAGATAACCACATGTCCGTATAGGAACACGCCACATGGCCTTGTCGGTCAGGGTTGACGTGGCGGCAACCTTTCGAGTTTCCAAGGTGGGCCCTGCTTAAAATTATAGTGTTTTTTCACCTCCCGTAAATAAGGCTTTCAGTAAATCTCATTCTCCACCTACTTGAGAAGAGAAATCCAAGCATTTCAAAACATCATAGCTAGTATTCGAGTCATGAGTTTGTAGGAAGCAGCTTTCATTTGTTTTCAAGCTCTGTTAGTTTCGACCACTCAGATATCGTCCGATTTAACACTTTAATTTCAGCACAATAATTTATATATTTTGTTTTGAGATTATGGTCTCGAGGAAGGAGATCCCCACATCGACCCGTAAGACTCGATTCCCCGATTTGGTAAAAACCTCTGTCCCATTTGACATTGTGACGGAAGGGGACATCCTCGATGAAGGGATGACAAGAAATCAAGGTGAGTTTTACATCAGGTTGGGTAGTGGAGAATGAATCTCCGGCTTCTTCGAGTATTGGGGGGTCGAGTTCGGGCTTCAATTTAGATACTAACTCCAATTCAGGTTCGAAGAGCGATTCTAACGGGGCTTCTTCTGAATCATCCGAGCAAGGACTTGTGGATGAACACATAGATATCATGGTCGTCTCCAACCCCAATCCAGAAGAGGAATTGGAAGAGGTTGTCGATTTGGGGGGTGATTGAGGTGATGTTCCTTTGACTTTCAGCTGCCGTGAGGAAGTGACAGAAGAAGTAGAGGAAGAAGGGGAGGGATCTGAGTCTTCAGGCGTGCCATATGCTGCATTGTTGTGAATTTCCATATAGCGGCTATGCATGGCTTCCGGATCCTAATCCCCGAGGCTGATATACGTCCTATCAACCTTTGAACATCTCAGATCGAGGTGAGTTTCGGGATATGTTGGATAGCCTTGATCATTTTAGGATTGATGTCAATCTCCCGCTGGTTGATCATGTAGCCTAAAAACTTGTCCCTGCTGATCGTGTCGAATCCGGACTGATGACGTGGCGGTGTCCTGTATCGATCGACTCGAGTCACTTGAGATTTGTTGGTGGGGCAGAGCTCGATATGGAATTGACCTGGGGAGAATGACAAACGTAAACTTCGGACCGATAAAGGACGGGAGGGGTGATTCCCTTTGTCGGCACTCCGACGCTCAAGTTAGTGTCGAGTGGCTGGGAGCTTATCGAGTAACTTGTGCGCTTTTAATGTGGTAGTTGTGTGTTAAATGGCATTTATTGGGGGGGGGGGGTATTTATACCTATTGAGGTAATGATTACCTGTACAGTGCGACTTGCAGGTATATTAAATGCGCCACCTGCTTCGTACGGCCTGTCAGGCCTCATTAAATGCTGGAAACGGCGGAGTGGGCCCCGGGATGGTCAACCCCAGTTCGACCTAGGAACCATACGGTCGAGTACTCGCCGACTTGCCTTGGTCATAGTCGAGGGTGTTTCGACTATTCCTGAGGGTAGTCGAGTCGACACGGTTGGATGGTCAGCTTTTACCTTTTTGAAGGGTTTGCCGTTGAACGTGGCTGAGTGGGAGGCTTACGTGGCACCTTTGACCGGTCTGCCATCCGACGTGTCTTGTGGATAGTGGTCCACGTGTCGCCACCGTGGCTGTACTGGATGGGACCACGTCATTAGCCCCCGGAAAGGCGGTGCCACGATGACGTGGCAGCGTCCTTTCGGTTTTCGAGAAGTGGGCCCCAGGCGTAATGTTGGCGACGGTTCGCCTTCGATTTTCCCGCCCAGGGTAACCCCTATAAATAGCCCCTTACGGCCTTCATTTGCACCCTTCCCTTCTTTAGAAATTCTCAGAGCAGTTCGAGTCCTGAAAATCTTTTCGAGACCAGCATCCGGATACTTCGAGCCGACCAGATCATCTACGAAATTTTCCGGTAAGCCTTTTTCGACAACTTCTTTCTCTCTTACTGCTTTAATTTCTTTATTTTCTATCTGTTGGAGAGTCTGGAGTCGAGTGAGAAGAACCCCATCTCGAATCGCTTTCGACTCGATCCCTGACACGAAAAACCTTAACCCTTATTTCAAGGAGAAGGCGAACTCCAAGGGAATCCAGTCGAAGAACTGTTGAGCGGTGGGATGACTTCTTCTACCTCGACTAGTTCAGACCTGTCAGATAAGATCCCAGGCCCTGGGGATGATGTACACTTGATCTCCTCGACGTCGAGTGAGGAGGAGTCGGTTAGATCGCAGGACTCCGGTAGGGTAGAGGTATCGGAAGCTTCGGAGGACTCTGAGGATAGACAGTCGGCCTCTCCTTCGAGTCTCGTAGCCTCTGCAGAACCCATAACGGCGATTCCACCAATTGGGATGAGACTCGGCCCGGCATTCGCTAGTCGAGTAGGAGACGTGGGGCCGTCAACCTCGGATGATCAAGGAGAGGGTGGCGTACATATCCCTTATGGTAGGAAATCCCCTAGCCGAAATTTGAATAAAGACCCTAGGCTAGTCGAAAGCAAAGTATCGGCCAAGATGTTCGAAGAAATGAGGGAGATTTTGTTTGGGGGAGATGTTGAGCTGGGGGGATACAGTTTAGTTCGACCTCGAAGTGGGGAATCCATGACCGACCCCCCGAGAAACTGCATCACCGTAACTTGGAAGATGATCCAAGCAGGGTTTCGAATCCCGATAGATGATGACGTCCTCGACATTCTGAACCATTTGAATATCAGCCCGGTCCAGTTAATGCCGAATGGTTATGCGATGCTTAACGGCATCCGAGTTCTGATGAAGTATTTCGGGATTCCCATGCTTGGGGTAGCCAAGGATCTTTTTAATGTAAGTGTGACCAAGGAGGGGTCCGGATCGGGTTATGGGTTCGTGCAACTTTCGTTTAAACAGAAACGTAAACTCACAACGTCGCCGACCTCTTCAAATGGACAATCTTGGAAACACTAATTCGTTTATGTCGAGAGCGAGTCGGGTTGGCCGAATTTATGGAACAGAATGTGGTGTTGGAGGCCGAGCTCGATATTACCGGTTGCTGCTACACGGTGGTCTAACACTTTCATCTGGGACATGCTATCCCTCGGCCAGTTTGACTGCAAAAAATTGATCGAGACTAAAGTACTGGTCGATTTTGGCCTAGCCCCCGGCCGTATGAGTCGGACGTTCGACCCTGGTAAATCATGTGGTCGAGTCAGACTTGATCGCTTTACCCATAATTGCATTTCTATCTGTTTAGTCGATTCTAACATTCGCCTTTCTTCTTTTCAGATAAAGTCATAATGAGTCGCTTGGAAAATATGAGGGCCGACATGGAAGAGCTAGCAGCTAAACATGCTCTAGCGAAAGCGGCCGAGGTGGCCCAGCCCCACAAAACCATGGATGCCGTTCTTCCAAGGGGGGCGGACAAGACGGGGGCCGAGCCGAGTCAAACGCCGCAGACCCTAAAAAGGAAAGACAAAGCCCCCGTCCCTGAACCCGATAGGAAACGGTCGAAAAAGGACAGGGATCCGAAAGGAGCATCTATCCCCAAGCCGGCAAGAGACATCGATCTCACTGCTGGTGGTAGCCAGTCGAGGGGCACGAATTCCACCGGCTCGCTCCCGTCGACTCCTTCCGGGACCGAAAAGGCGCCGGCCCCCTTCTCCTCAGAGGCCATTAGATTGGCACACCTTCCGTTCCACCCTCCGGCGGAGGATCTGGCCGACTTTTTCAGAATGCTCAAGATTTCCGAGCCGCATCTTCCTGGGGGCTACAAGCTGATCGGGGACGATGGTAAGCCTCGAAGGATAGGGTCGATCCCGAGGGACAACCGCGCTGCCGGGGCGGTGTACCACTGTTGCCAAGTCCCAGTCGACCATGAGTCGAGATGGAAAATGTCCGAGGTGGAGCTGGAGATGTCGGCGGCGGTGAAGATTATCGGGGTAAGAATCCGAGCTCTTCTCCATCTGTCGATTCGCTTTATGTCCGACCATTAAACCCCCTTTTCTTTTCGTGTCCCAGCTTGCTCAGGATGTCTATCACATGAGTCGGAGGGCCCAAATCTATAAGGAGGGGAGGACACGTCTGGAGGCTAAGGCAGGGATCGACTCGGAGGTTTAAATTTTGAAGAGGAGGGTGCAGGAGTTGGAGACTGAGAAGGCGGGGCTCGGTTCGAGCGCGAAGGCGGCGACCCTGGGGAAGGAGAAAGCGGAGAGGGCCCTCGAAGAAACCAAGAAGCTGCTGGAGGCCAAGAAGGCGGAACTGCTCAAGGCTCTCCAGAAGCTCGATAAGGAGGCCGAGAAGACCCTTAACGCTTTCAAGGACGGAGAATCGGCCGGGGAGGTGAAAGGTGCCCGGGCTGCCATTGAGCGATGCCAGCAAATCTATGACCGAATCATCGCTGACTCGGAGCAGTTCGGGGCCTACCGATTCATGAAGTCGACGGCCTTCATAAGATCGACCGCCACCTTTGGGATTTCTGACATGAAGGAGGGGTTCGAGTTGTGCTTGGCCCAATGTCGTGCTGAGGGCTATCTTCCGGTTGATTATAACACGTCCAAGGTTGGCCTCCTCTGCCCGGATCCGCGTCCTCAGACCGAACAAGCTGCTGAAGATCCCGAGGAGGACTGGTCGAAGCATGAATTTGGGTTCGCTATTCCTCTGGCACAGTCCATAGTCGGTGGGATCGAGGAGGATGCCAGTCGGATGCCCCAAGGGGTCGACCCTATGGTCCTGAACCATGCCAAAGTATTCCCCGAGCTCTTCTTCGAGAAACCCGCGAACACTCCCTCCGATGAAGAAATAGACTAGGCCTCTCGATTTCCTGCACCGTTTCTTGTTGATGTAATTTTTTCTTCTTATTTCAAATTCTGAATTTTGATGTACTAAGTCGACCCGGGGTGGTCGAACAATGTTCCCGCTGGAAAATCCAAATGTAATTGTTCTACAAATATTAATGAAATTTGCTTCCAAGGTTTAATTCGAATTAGCATTTTCGAGTATGCATGTTCAAACCAAACAATACCCTCAAGTCGACAACATAAATTGCTCTAGCCCCTTGCGAGAAGGACGTCAAGCAGTTAGGTTGATTTTTAAGAGATAAATTTAGTCGATTATATCGATTAGGCTATTTAACCCATTAAGGATATGACAACCTTTTAGGTCGAAAAACTACTCCAATTTTATTGATTGACATGTTGGAGGCTACATCTTTTCAAACATAAAAAGCCCTAAGGTTGTGGGCGTTCCATGATCGAGGTACAGGGTTGCCGTTCATTTCTTCGAGGTGGTAGGCGTGGTTTTTCCCGACCTTGGAGACTCGGAAAGGACCATCCCAGTTGGCGTCGAGTTTTCCGACATGTTTCGTCACATCGACCCATTTCAGAACGAGATCACCGACTCGGAATCCTCGATGAAGGACCTTTTTGTTGTAGCTTCTGGCCACCGCGGCTCGGTACTGCTGCATCCGTCGGAATGCCCGATCTCTTGCTTCTTCAATTATTTCTAAGTCGAACTGTCGATTCTCTTGATTGCGATCGAGTTGATAATGGGACACCCTATCGGTTTGGTGTATCAACTCGGCGGGGACCACCGCCTCGGAACCATAGACCATTGAAAAGGGGGTCTCCCCGGTGGCGGTTCGAGGGGTGGTTCGATAGGCCCATAGGACGCCGTCAAGTTCCTCGGCCCAAGCTCCTTTGCTCCCGTCGAGTCGGGTCTTCAGATTCTGCACGATTATCCGGTTGGTGACTTCGGTTTGGCCATTGGCTTGAGGATGGCCGACCGACGTGAAATGCAAACTGATGCCGTACTTCGAACAATAATTCTTGAACATCTTGCTTCGGAATTGGGGGCCATTATCGCAAATCAAAGTCCTTGGCACCCCGAATCGGCATATGATGTTTTTCCACAAAAATCGAGTCATTACTGTATGGGTGATCCTGGGGACAGAGACTGCTTCGACCCATTTAGAGAAATACTCCACACAGACAATAACGAATTGGTGTTGTCTCGGGGCGAGGGGAAAAGGCCCAACAATGTCGATTCCCCATTGATCGAAGGGCCACGAGATGTCGACCGGGGTCATTTCCCTCGGGTGTTGGTGGGTGAGGTTTGAATGTTTTTGGCAGCTGGGGCATTTCTTTACCAGATTGATCGAATCTCGCAGGAGGGTCGGCCAGTAGTAGCCGGCCCGAGAGACCTTCTTGGCGAGTATCCGGCCTCCCGAGTGGTTTCCGCAGGATCCGGCGTGCACCTCTTCGAGGACCTCCTTGGCTTGGGAGGGTCTTAGACACCTCTTGGCCGGTTCATTGACGGACCTCTTGTATAGCACGCCTTCTGGGTCGAGTGAGTAGCTCGCTGCCCGGGCTATCTGTTGGGAATAGTGCCCTGAAAATTCAATTTGTTGAATTAATTAAACTGAATTTACAGCGAGTTGTGAGTATTTCACATATTAATAAATTAATGACGTGTGGTGGTATTCTTATATGAAATGTGTTTCATAGGAAAAGACTTTGAATACCGAAATCACGTGTCATTAAAGTTCTAGTCGGTAAGATAAGAATATGTTCTTATCAAGACTATAACGTGGTTATATAAGATGATTAGTCTTTCGTCATAGGGAATGGTGATTCCAATTATAACACGTTGATGATTTTCAATAGGATTGGAAACATCGAACTGGACCACTGAGATTATTCATTTTATACTGCTATCTAAAATGAATAAAATCTCAGGAAGCATTGTACTCTTAATCCTGATAATATTTCGGCTTTAGGCATGTAGTGTTAGTCACTGTAACATACTCGAAGTGAGGTCTCGGTAACGGGTGGCCAAAATACTTTGTATGTTCGGTGGTTACATGAAATGTGCTAAAGAGTTATATTGATCGAGGAATCTGTGGCCTTGCTGGAAGGTAAGAGATATCCTTGAAATAGATTTGTAAAAGTTTGAATTAAGACTTTGGCCAAAGCACTTCGCGTGATAACGTCACCGAAGTTGTATGTTGAATGTGTTTCACATACAGAGAATTTGAACTTAAGGCGAATCAATAAATTTCAAATTAGAGATGAAAAATAAATGATAGTAGTTGCAATTTATTTTTCATGGATATCTACACGGAGGAGTAAAATGCGAAATTATTCTAGATCGAGAAATTCGTGAATAATTTAATTAATTTTAGAGTGCAACAATATTTATTTAGTGGAATTAAATATTGTTAAATGGTAATTAATTATTATCATGAGATGATAATATATTAATCCATTTGGAGCTAAAATTAATTAGTCCTGCAGGTCCCCCTGCAAGCCCCAAATTGAAAACCCAAAGAGAAAATATTAAAAGGAGAAAGAGAAATGAATTTTCAAAGTGTTTGAAAATAGCCAAGGGATTTATTTTAAGAAAATAAATCAAGTTCCAAAGAGTTGGAAATGCCCGGAATTTTATTTTGGAGAAAATAAAATTTAAAATTTTTTTATTTAAAAAAAAAAAAAAAATGCTGACGTGGCAGGTGACGTGGCACTGACGTGTCACGCCACGTCAGCAAGTGGGTCCAGCTGGCGTGACTGGGCAGCCGCGTGGCATGCCACGTGTGCGACACGTGGACGTCCCAGATCACGCCACATCAACATGAGTAACGGCCCAGATTTGATCTGGACCGGGTCGGTCAAACGGGTCAGGACCGGGTCAACGGGTCGGATCTCGGATAGGGCCGGACCGGGTCCGGTTCCGGGTCGGACCAGACCCGGACACGTGGCAGCCTCAGAACAGGCCACGTCGTCGGAAACCCTAAACCGCAAGTGATCACACGCGCCGCCTTGTGGCCGCGCGTGTGGGCGCGTGCGGGGGAATTCCGGCGAACGGCCGGCGGCGTTGGACTCGTGGTGACGAGACCTTCAACGTGGTATCCTTGGTTTTCGTGTCCAAGTTGTACACGCAAGTGGGATGTGAAATTACCATTTTGCCCTTGCTTTTGAATCCAAAATGACCGAAATGCCCTCGGTTTTTCCCCTATAAATAGGGGCCTTGGGTCCTCATTTCTCATTCAACATTTGGGAGAGGTTTTGGCTAGAGAATAGCTTTGAAACCATATCCCATTTCTCCTAGTTAATTCCGATTTATTTCGGAATTAATTTTAATTAGGTGTTTATATATAAACGCCTGATTTTGGGAGAATAAACCCTGAAAAGGGTTTCCTAGTTTAAAGTTTTTTTCTCTAAGTATTTAGAGAAATACTTTCGGAGCCCACACTCCGAGGGTGTCCCTGGGGATATTGCAGGGAAGCTCTGCCGGTCTCACGAGTGGGCAAGGAGCTGGAAAAATGCCGTTAGATAGCCATGATTGCAGTACGGTAATAGTTTACAGTTATTTTATTTTAAGCATGATAAATTATGTGCTCTTAAGTGTTAATTGCATGTTAGATATTTATCTGCTTAAGTGATTTAAAATTTATTATCAATTGCATGTATATACTTGAGTAGATCCGGCTAAGTCTTCCGCTTTGTATTAAAATGTTTTAGAAATATTTTAATACTTGTATTATAATAAAAATTTTAAAATGTGGTCCCGGACTGCTACTGTTGTGGGCCCGCATCCCATCACTATCAATCGACGCCTCTCTGTTCTGTTTTCGGGCAAGAAGGGGTCCCTTAGATGTAAGACCAGATCGTCTAACCAACATGGCTCGACGGGGTCGATGCTGTGTACCGGCTTTCCCCCTTCCTCGATTGATCTAGCTGTGACTGTGAGGAAGGTAATCGACCTATCCCTTGTTCCCCTGAGGCCATTGGCCACCTTGGAAAGGACATCGGCTCTCTCATTCTCCTCCCTAGGTATCTGCTCAAGCCTAAAGTTTTTGAATTTCGCGGCCCATTCCTTGACCTTCTGCAAGTATTTGGCCATCGATTCCTCCCTTGCCTCATAAGAGCCAGCATACTGGCTGGCAACCAACTGTGAGTCGGTTAAAGCCGCCAGGCTCTCGATGCCTTGTTCTCTAGCGATCCTCATGCCCGCTAAGAGCGCTTCGTACTCGGCCTCGTTGTTCGTGGCGGGGAAGTCTAGGCAGATGGCGAAGTCGAGCTCATCACCGTCAGTACTTCTCAATGACACTCCCGCACCTCCCCCGGATGAGGTCGATGAACCATCGAGTGATAAAGTCCATTGACACGCATTTTCTCTGAGCGGGGCCAAAGGTTGCTTCTCGACCAAAAAGTCTGCCAAGACTTGGGCTTGGTATGCTAACCTTGGTTTGTAGGATAAGTCATACTGGCCCAACTCGACAGACCATTTAACAAGTCGACCCGAACTGTCCGGTTTGGACAACACCTGTTTGAGAGGTTGATCGGTGAGCACGATGATCTTGTGGGCCTGGAAATACGGCTTCAATCTTCTGGCCGTGTGCACAAGAGCCAGGGCAAATTTTTCGATTTCCAAATATCGTGTCTCGGCCCCGTGCAGAATTTTGCTAACATAGTAGATCGGCAGGTGCTTCCTCTCCCTTACAGCAACTAAGACCGAGCTGATCACTTCATTCGACACGGCCATATAGAGGTATAAAATTTCTCCCTGTTTTGGCTTAGCTAGGAGTGGGAGTGACTCGAGGTATTTTTTCATCGCCTCGAAAGCCTGGTCACATTTCTCGGTCCACTTGAATTCTTTAACATTCCTTAAGATTTTGAAGAAGGGAAGGTTCTTTTCGGCTGACCTGGAAATAAACCTGTTAAGAGAAATAATTCGTCCAACCAAACATTGTACCTCTCGAATCGTTTTCGGGCTGGACAAGTTGCGGATAGCATCGCTCTTCTCGGGGTTTGCCTCGATCCCTCTCTGGCTAACCAGGTAACCAAGGAATTTTCCCCCTGACACCCCGAAGGTGCACTTATTCGGGTTGAGCTTCAGGTTGTACTGCCTGAGAAGCTCGAACGATCTCGTTAGGTCTTTGAGGTGGTTGCTCGACTGTGTCGACCGTACAATCATGTCGTCGACATAAACTTCCATGGTTTTACCAATCTCTTCCTCGAAGATTCGGTTGACCAGCCTCTGGTATGTAGCCCCCGCGTTTTTGAGCCCGAAGGGCATCACTCGGAAGCAGTAAATACCCTTCACCACTATAAAGGCGGTCTTATCTTCGTCCTCGGGTGCCATGAAGATTTGATAGTAGCCTTGAAAGGCATCCATCATACTCATTAGCTCACATCCCGTAGTCGAGTCGACAAGCTGGTCGATATTTGGGAGGGGATAGGGGTCCTTCGGGCATGCCTTATTTAGATCTGTAAAGTCGTTGCACATACGCCACTTTCCTCCTGACTTGGCTACCAGAACCACGTTACAAAGCCAGTCGACATACGTGGCAGGCGTGATGTATCCAGCGTCCAATAGCTTGTTCACCTCTTCCTCAATTATTTCATTCCTTCTGGTGCTTTGGGTTCGCAACCGCTGCTTGACTGGTTTGAAGGATGGATCGACATTGAGATGATGCATAATCACGGAGGGATCGACTCCTACTAAATCGTTAGCACTCCATGCAAAGACATCGGCGTTCTCTTGAAGAAATTGAATTAGGAGTACTTGCTCGTGTTCCTTCCCCGGTTCGGGGAGCCCCACATGAGTGATTTTCTCTCTTTGTCCCGGAAGGAGCTCGACTTCCATCGTTTGAGTGGATGCCTCGAGTCGATTATCCGAAACCTTTTGCTTCTTCTTAGCTTTCTTCGATTTGCGGATAGGCTCGTCACTAGGAGCTTTCATGTCCTCGATCTGATCCTCTTCTCCGTCGGGTAGGTCCAAAACGGGGACGATTCGGCGGTCGGGTATCTTCACCTTCTCCATGGAAATTGAGTAACAAGCCCAGGACACGGGCACATCGCACCTCAATTCACCTATCCCGGCGGGAGTGGGGAGCTTAATCAATTGATGGTAAGTGGAAATAACTGCCCTGAAGTCGATTAATCCAGGCCTCCCTAAAATGAGGTTATATGCTGAAGGTTGATCGACTACAAGATATTCCAGTTCGAGAGTCGATCTCTTAGGGAGCGTTCCCATGGAGGTGATCAATCGGACTCGACCTTTAGGGTATACCTCCGACCCTCCAAACCCCGTTAAAGGGGTTTTGAGAGGCTCCAAATTCAAACTTTTGGCAAGATTCATGCGATTCAGAGTCGAGAGATAAATAATATTTACAGAGCTTCCATTATCAACAAGGGTTTTTGATACAGCATAATTGGCCACGTCAAGCGTAACCACCATCGGACAACTAGGCGTATCGCCTTCCCGTGGTGGCATGCCGACTAGGTCCTTACTGTTAAAACTAATATCCTGATCTGCCCACTCTCTACTCGACTCGATCTCCATCACCTCGTAGGGGCCGTAATAGTTTCTTTGGGCTTCTCTGCGGGTCCTCTTTCGGGCAGTTTTTGTGTCACCCCCAGCTGGCCCGCCGGCGATCATGTCGATTCGACCAAGGCAGGGGAGGTTATGATCGTCCCTCTCGGTCGGGGGTTTAGCCTCCCTACGTCGAGGCGGACTGCGATCGTCGGCTCGGGTGGCTAACTCATCTAGCCTTTTAACGAACTCTTGGAGCTCCCCTCCTTGGATCAATCTCTCGATTTCATCCCGCAGGGCAAAGCACTCCGAGGTGTTGTGTCCGGACTGCCGATGGAAATGACAGAACTTCCCCGAATCCCTGTTCTTCTGAGTTTCCTTGATGGCTTTGGGATTCTTGAACAGCTTTTTGTTGGCGATATTGTAAATCTCCTCAATCGACCGATTTAACGGCGTATAATGCCTTTTAGAGCTGCTTCCGGAGGTGTGGTCGACTCGATTCTTTTGCTCCTTCTTGAGCTCACCCTTCACTGTCCGGATGGCTTCCGATTTACGATTCGCGGCCCCTTTTTGTGCCAACTCGACCTCCTCCACCCTCATCCAGGAGGAGGCGATATCCAGTAACTTAGATATCGAGGCGGGGTTTTTCCGGACAATGTGTCGAGCACACTCTCGGTCTCTTAAAGCGGCGTGGATGGTAGGTATAACCATGTCCATACTTGGAGATTGAACTTGCACCGCCGCTCGAGAGAATCGAGTGAAAAAATCCCTCAGGGTCTCATCCTCTCTCTGCACAATGTTGTAGAGGTAAGTGGCCGGCAACTTGTCGCCTTTTACAGAGGAGAAATGAGCCACAAAACGCTCTATCAACTCATCGTATGATTGGATACTTCTCGGAGTCAGCCTTGAGAACCAGTCCTGGGCTGACTCGACGAGAGTGGTGGCAAAAATCTTAGCTCTCACGTCGGATGAATGGCCGAACATACTTATCTCAATTTCAAAGCGATCTACGTGCCGCTCGGGATCGGACACGCCATTATATGTCGGGAGATTTGTGGGCATCTTATCCGCGGCCATGGCTGCCAAGATCCTCTCACAAAAGGGGGATCGCACTTCGCGAGAGCTCCGGTATTGATGAGTCGGCCTCCTTCTGGGTGAGGGTGACCGATTGCTGTAGGATATCTCCTCGTCATCATCGACCCGAGAGGGAGCTTTACCATGTCTGGATCGCTGGGGGGAATCTCCCCTTCGAGGCAAGCGATGTCTCAAATCCTTCCGCCCCACGGGGAGTCCTCGGTTCGACAGTCTGGGGGCTTCAGGAGATGCCCTAGCCCCTAGTCGATCGAATACCCTGGAGTTTTTTGGTCGCTGCTCTTTCTCATGGCGAGAGGGGCTCCTCGATTCCCTCGCATCCCTCGATCCCCGTGCAGTCCTTGGTTCTCCTCCCTTTCCCTTGGTCCTTGACCTAGCACCTTGAGGTTCTTGATCGACTGGGCGCTTACCTGGGCGCCGAGTCGATTGGGCCTCTTGGTCGGGAGGTATCACCTCGGTCTGTTGTGGCTCCTGACCTGCCCCTTGCCGCTGGTTTTGACCAGGCGGTGGGGGCATGCCATAGGGATCTTGATGGTATACTATAGGGCCGGGCTGATACCCCCAATGGGGAGGGGGCGGATATCCATAATGAGCGGGTGGCCCGCAGTAGTACGCATACTGGCCTGTCGGCGGGACGGCCGGTGTTGCTTGAGGCTTCTCTGGGAAGACTGGGGTTCTACCCTCGGCCGCCGCCGCTACTGCCTCGGCCTGGCACTTCTCTAGGTAGGCGTCTAAATCGGGAGTTGCGTACACCATTGGTGCAGGGGCGGCCATTATCTCGGCCCTCGATCGTCTCGGGGTCTGACTCGGTCCGTCCGCCCTGTGTTGGGTTTCCGTATCGGGGACGTCACCCCCCAGAGTACGATGACTGCGTAATTCCATTTCCTTTCGACTTCTCGCTCGCTTCCCACAGACGGCGCCAAAATGATCGTGTCGAATCCGGACTGATGACGTGGTGGTGTCCTGTATCGATCGACTCGAGTCACTTGAGATTTGTTGGTGGGGCAGAGCTCGATATGGAATTGACCTGGGGAGAATGACAAACGTAAACTTCGGACCGACAAAGGACGGGAGGGGTGATTCCCTGTGTCGGCACTCCGACGCTCAAGTTAGTGTCGAGTGGCTGGGAGCTTATCGAGTAACTTGTGCGCTTTTAATGTGGTAGTTGTGTGTTAAATGGCATTTATGGGGGGGGGGGGGGGGTATTTATACCTATTGAGGTAATGATTACCTGTACAGTGCGACTTGCAGGTATATTAAATGCGCCACCTGCTTCGTACGGCCTGTCAGGCCTCATTAAATGCTGGAAACGGCGGAGTGGGCCCCGGGATGGTCGACCCCAGTTCGACCTAGGAACCATACGGTCGAGTACTCGCCGACTTGCCTTGGTCATAGTCGAGGGTGTTTCGACTATTCCTGAGGGTAGTCGAGTCGACACGGTTGGATGGTCAGCTTTTACCTTTTTGAAGGGTTTGCCGTTGAACGTGGCTGAGTGGGAGGCTTACGTGGCACCTTTGACCGGTCTGCCATCCGACGTGTCTTGTGGATAGTGGTCCACGTGTCGCCACCGTGGCTGTACTGGATGGAACCACGTCACCTGCGATCCTAAAGGTGCACTTATTGAAATTGAATTTTAGGTTGTATTTACGGAGGAGGTCGAATGCTCGACCCAAGTGCTTTGTGCCTATTAACTTTTAACAAGTCATGTCATCGACATACACCTCCATTATTTTCTTGATTTCGGGATTGAATACCCTGTTGATCATTTTCTGATAAGTAGCTCCAACACTATGGAGATCAAACATTACTTTGAAATAATAAATGGAATTAAAACATTTTTAAATTTGTTGCGCAAATTTCCGTTAATTATAAATCGACCACCACATTCAATATTTCATTTACTTGATTTCAAAAATACCTAAAATAGATTATGTAATAAAGAATATTTAAGTTTTTGCATTTAAAAAGTGATTAATCCGATGTTGTCATAATTTGTAGAGCCATTAAACGACGGCCAACACCACTATGGACCAACCTCATTTTAAGAGCAAAGAATTAAAATCTTATCTCAATGCTTATTCAAGTCTGTCGAACCATAATAAAACACACCATTTTGACTATATATATATATATATGGGATTTTTACATATTTCACCACTGTATTAGGTGAAATGAACAAAAAAAATCCTATGTTACAAAAATTAACATAAAAGATCCTATATTTTCAAAATATTTGCATGAGGAACCTTAAAAATTTCTAGTGTTGAACATGCACTAAAAGTTCGATTAGAACACTAATTTTCTTTATTTATTGGATGTGAAATGACTAATTTATCCTTTTATATTTTGATATAGATCATCTCACATCTCTCTATATTGTTCAATATTTTTTTATATGCACCAAAACCCTGTACAAAATAAAAATTACATGAAAAACCCATAAACAAGTATATGTTTAATACTTTTTTATATGCACAGAATGTAAGAATATTTCTTTTGGACTTCTATTAATTGATGGTTGTATCAAAATAAAACGGGCTAAATAAATACGGTTAATGGGACAAGACTTATCAGGCTTATTGGTTTGACCCACTATTGTTAAAGCCTTGATGTTAGCAGACGTGGTCTGACAGCTGGTGTAGGCCCACTCTAAAAAGCCCGTGATGGGAGGGTTTCTAGGGTTATATTTATTAATGGCTAGGTCCCTTCTCCACTCCACGTTCTTGATTCTGCTTTCCCATTTAAGCTGTCAATTGTCGGTGAGAGAAGGAGAGGAAGATCTAGCCAGAGAAGTCGAGCATACCACGTGAAATTGCCCAACTAGATCGGTAAATATCAGGTTCAATTCAATAGGCAAAAATCAGGTATATCTACACTCTCAATTATATCGGTGTTCTAAATTCATGGTGTAGATCTTAGCTGAAAAATTTCTTACACAGAAACCCTGTACAGAATAAAAATTGCATGAAGAACCCTATAAGCAAGTATAAAAATGGGTATATAGAGAGAGGTGAGATGGTATATGTCGAAATATAAAAGGTAAATTAATCATTTCACATTCTTTAAATAGAGAAAATTAGTGTTCTAATCGCGCTTTTAGCACATGTCCAACACCAAAAAATTTCAGTGTTCTCCATGCAAATATTTTAAAAACACAAGATTTTTTGTGTTAATTTTTATAACACAGTTTTTTTTTGCTCATTTCACCTAACATAGGGGTATGGTGTAAATAAATCTCTCTATATATATCTCGAACAACTAACAGGCCTCCCTATGTTAAATCTTCAACGTTTTTCACTTCTCTGTTAGATTTTTCTTTATGGATTGATAATTTGGACCAGTAATCATAACAACAATTAACCAAAACTCTGATTAATCTCATGATATCAATGAAAATTGGTTAGAAGGAACAAAGCATATGGAGAGTGTCTTGCAAGCATTTCCAAAAAATGGAAAAAGCACAAACGTATGTGGAAAAATAGTTGAATCTATTTAGAGTTGGGCCATTTTTTCTGAATAGCGAACATGTAATTGATCTCCAAGTAGCACTTGTTGTCATCATCAACGAACTGTACACATTATTGGAAAAAGTAAGATGGAGAATTATTATTCTTCACAAATCTGTTGTTCATTATAAAGTAAGGAGAATATATAATTACAAGAATTTGTATAATTGTTATGCTCCTGAAAAACCAATAAAGAAACAGTGAAAAAGCAATTGCAACATATATATATATATATTGTTACTATTCACAAAGAAATGGATATATAATTAATTAATAATATACTGAGCACTTGTTGAATTCTCCTTTTCTCCCACTATTATTTTCTCTTGTATGTGTTTTTTCCCTGTGACCTCATATTCTTATATATAAGGAAAATTCGACTAGGGTTTTACTCTATAATTCTTCTAAATCCTTCCTTAACTTCAAACTTCTTTTCTTACCCGCCAAATTATTTATTCTCTCTCGATCCTAAGGGACATTCCCATATTTGGATTTACGATTGGATTTTGCTACACAACAAACTCATGACTCACAAATTCATTATTATTTTCAGACTTACTTTTATACCATGTATCCATCTTGTAGCTGGTCAAGTGTCCGTGGTGGGTTGAACCCCATCATATACTAAGTACCAATCATTTGAAAACAAGATATTTCATACATATAGAATATAATGACTAATTGGACAAGTTGTTGATCCTAATATTTATCCATGCTTCTGTTAATTACCATATAGAAACTAGCTCCTTTGTTGAACAGAATCATGCAATTAATCCAAGATCATCGCATTTACACTTTGGTTACTGGAACCAATTAACAGTAAATTTACATGATTATGAATTCATAATTATTAGAATAATTGTCATATTTTATCCCAAAGTTATCACTTTGCTATTTAATATTCTAGAATTAAGTAACATCAAAATTCCTTTTTTCTCATTTGTTTCACTCAAGTCCCTTGTACTGAACTTTAATGATTTTTCAAAGTTTTCAATAATAATAAAAATCAAAGGAAATTGGAAACCATCATTTCTGAACTAAGCAAACAATATGTTCATTAGGTAAAATCTGTCTTATCATGAAAACATGTTTAATGTATCATCAGGTTGTGTATATTTAGCAATTCGATGTTATATTAGTTTAATTAAAAGTATCCTGTTCGATTATCTGAATAAACAATTATTATTTGTATAGAGAAATTTATCCCTTAATAATCCAATTCTACTCTAACTATAAAAATAAATAAAAAATATATATACTATATATATATATATGTATAATAGAGGCTGATACACGCATTTACTTTCTTGAGTAATTCAAGTGTTTTCTTCGATCATAATTAATCAATCATGAAAATTACTAAATTAGTTTTTTATCAGCAAACACCGTGTATATGATCTGCCATCTGTATTTTTTAATTTTTTATATATTTTTTTACGTCCCTAATTAATTTTGTCTTTCTATAGGTCAACAAACAGCGCATAAGTTCCTCAATCAATTTATTTGTACTTATGGTAACATGTTTGGATTCCCATTACGAGGAAACATAAATTCGCAGTTTTAACGAGAATGGAGAATCAGAAAAGTTAACGGGAAAGCAATAGTAAGTAGTTACTCGGTAATTCAAATTCTAATTTAACTCGATCAAATGGATGTAATGAGGGATGAGTGTTTTATATTTTCCGTATGATTAATGGCAAATTTAATAGCAATGACAAATTAAATAGCAAATGTAATATATTTGCCCTAACTTTAATTGATTGGGATTCGATTGAACCGGATTTGTACTAAAATTTTCTGTAATTACATACCTTTGTTTTCGCTGAATACGATCCTCTCGCAAGCATCCCCGATGGAGTCGTCTCTTCAGCCATTTCATGTGTATAAGGTTCTGCTTGAGGACTAAATGTTCCCAGCATTTGTTTCGAGCTATCAACTATATATATCAATTGCATATAAATTATTAAGTAATTACAATTCTCGTAAGTCAAACCATATAATACGACCAAAATAAAATTCAAAAAAATATCATGCCCATTGGGACAAATACAAAGCTTAGAAGCAAGTATTTGCACCTACGAACATACGGAAATTCGAGTTCCATTGGAAGGAATCGGGAACCAGCAATATATTAAATGTACCATACGGAAATTCGAGTTCCATTGGAAGGAATCGGGACCAGCAATATATTAAATGTACCTCTGATTCCAGTCTTCCATACGGTATTAATGTACTTGAGTCCACAGACAATGTTATTGCTGACTTTGATGGAAAAGCTTAGGCGATAGTGGCTTCCTTCTTTAAGAACGAACCACAGTCCTTTGGGTTTCCCATCCTCAGGAATTGGAAGCTCAATATCAGGTCTCCCCGGAGACAAGATGCTCAGCCTCAAAATCTTCGCATCAGCTTCGTAATTCTCTGATTTTTCAATAATATATATGCATTATTATTATAATTACTACCAATTGTATATTATATGATTTGAAATTTTAATTTGTATCTTTGTAACCCCGTGTCAAAAACGCAATATAAATTGTTGATTACTATATTAATTAGATTTATATAATAAAAGTAGCAGATCGTGAATCATAGGTTAAAACATTTTGGGATGTTTTTAATACCATGTAAAAGATTAATTCAGGAAGAAATGAACATATATACAATTAGAGAATATTATATGAAAGGTACTGTTTTAATTTAAGTTATCATAATATGAATATATATAGCATAAAAAATTACCCTGGTATTTTTTAATATTGGTTGAATTTAAATATAATATTTTGATTAATAAAATAAATGGTGTATCCAAATTTAGTTTCTAACAAACTTATCTTAATGATAAAAGATGAATTCACCCTAATCTTTTGGATTTTTGTTTAAAAATTAATTATATTAACGGAAATTTAACACATATTATATATATAATATAATTACGACGTACGAGACTATTTATTAGAAATAGAATGGTTTGAGATCTCACCTAATTATACAAACTTTTATGATTAAAAAATTACAAAAAATTTAGTATTATAGAGTTTACATTAAATTTGAATCGACGGATCCGTTAACACATATTATATCATATAATTACGAGGTACGAGACTATTTATTAGAAATAGAATGGTTTGAGATCTCACCTAATTATACAAACTTTTATGATTGAAAAATTAAAAAAAAAATTAGTATTATAGAGCTTACATTAAATTTGAATCGACGGGTCCATTCCGTTGGTATATTTCCAACAGAAAAAATATTTTTCCAATAAAATATTTTCTAACGGAAAACCAACAGAAAATTTCCGTCGGTTTTAGAGATTAAATATTAGAGAGGACTTTTACAAAATTCCAAACCTTAAAAGAGAACTATATGTAAAACCCTAAGCATGTATTAGCGGGAAAATTCTACGCCAAATCCGATTCGACCGAACTCAATCAATTAAAAGGACAAGTGTATTACACTTGCTATTTGATTGATCATTTTCCCTAAATTTTTCACCAACCACCCGACAAGTGTAAAACATGCGTCTTTTCGTTACATCGGTTTGGGCGAGCTAGACTGGGGCTAGAATTGCCCGTATCAGTGTAATTATCCATAATTATTCTTATAAATATATCGCCAAATTAGTTACTCGTATGACATAGGATTCAACAAAAGTAGAAAACTATGGCGACAACTACGGGGTTAGGATCTCCTGTTTTATCTCTTATTTGTTCACATGCATGTATCAGGTGTATAGATAAATGGTTCAGATTAGGAGAGAGAAATAATTATTATGATCTGGAAAAAATTTAAAAGATCTTTCTCCTAAATAAACATAGTGCATATATGTGAATAAAACGGGAGATAAAACACCAATATAAAATAGGAAATCTCATGCCAACACTATCCAGCATTCTTTCCTAAAATTCCAACAATACTTGTAAAACTTCTCCTAATTCAAAACTAATAGGAGACGAACAAATCAAAACTAAAAACACTATGAAGTACCTTTCACGGGATCAGCGTCGACGCTTCCTAGGAGCTGTTCTTTCCACCTCCTCAAGCTCTCATCGTCCTGCAAATATATAATTAAACTCCTCAAAGCAATGCATGCAAGTAACTAGGAAGCAAAATACTTTAGTTCTCCACGAACAAATAAATTATCAAACCTTATCTTTCTCGAGATGTTCTTTTATACTCAATTTTGGTCCCAAATCATGAACTTGTTCTATCACATTTTCATCATCCTCCGTTTCATAGCAAGAAGCTTCATTCAGCTGTCTGCTCATCCTAACTCCCTCAGACTCTAACATCATATCCTCTTTCACTGCTCCACTACAACTTAATCCATTATTGTCTGAACTAACCATTTCTTCCGTATTATTTCCACATTTAGATCCCATTTTCTCTCAACATATCCACCTCAACTTGAATCTATGAACACATTTTAAGTATTTTAAAGACAAAAAAAGGGAAAAGTAAACGTCACACGCGTCTGTTGGGAACGGAATTGTCAAACGGGTTCATAATGAGAAGGGAGAAAAGGGAATATTTTTAGATGACTTGAAGGTCAAAGAATCATGAGTTGGGAGGGGTGGAATGATTATCAATCCATATATGCAAGAAATAAAGAGGGAATCATTGATGAGAGAGGAGTGGTGTGGTGCCTTCACTAACAGATTGGTATATTTATATGCACTTTTATAATGATGAAAGCTGTCTTCTCGAAAGTATGTTGCACCTAATTGAAGGCGCGAAAAGAAAGAAAACTTGTTGTGGTGGTGAAAAATGATGGTGCTTAGGATAAAGGCGAATATGGATCATAATTTGCTTGTGGCCCGTTATTTGGTTTATGGTGCAATAGTTATAGAATAAGGATTTAGAAATAATTACATTTAATTATCCTATATTTAAATTTAATTACAATGCAATCTATCTAAAACGAAAAAATTGTATTTTCATCCTTAATTTTTAAAAATTGTTTGTGGTCCCTGAAGTCCGTTAGGGTTCTGTTATGTCATTCAAAAAATATCTCTGATTCATTATTAAATTCATAATTTGTAAAGATCATTTTATTTATATTTGTAAATTTTAGGGATCATTTTGTAATTTTGGTGATATTTTCAATGTAACACTCATACAACCATTAGGGACGTAAGTGTATTTTTATAAATTCCATTAGGGACTTCAGACCAAACAAACAAAATTTATACGAACAAAAATGTAATTTTTCAATTTAGATGAAATGCATTGTAATTAAATTTAACCCAAGATAGTTAGATGTAAATGATCCTAACGAGTTATTTGCACCGTTGTTATCGCTGTTGCGTTCCTTGTTTTTGACGCGACCACATTTCCTATCTTATTCCTCCCTCACACCACCCTGTTTTTTCTTCTATGTTTGACATTAGTTTTGTTACAAGTGAAGGAAGTTTGGGAACTATTTTTTATGGAGTTTTTTTGTTCGGACACCTTTGTTTTGTGTCTATGATCGCGCTAAATAATGTCATATAAAATATCATTAAAAAAACTTTGTGAGAGTTAAAAGTGATGGAAAAATGCAAAAAATATAAAAAATGAAAAAACATACCAATCTAACAGCTACTAGTACTTACGGGACAAACTTTTCCAGTAGCAAAATTGTCACCTAATTGCCCAAAATTCTCAAATTAATGCTAATTTTCGCAAGAAACCACTCAGCCTTGCCACAATTGCCTTGTGCGACACATGTGCGCCCACTAAACTGCCAAACGTGTCAAAAAATTTGATGTGGCAATACCACTTGGTCACGAATTTGTGAGACATTGTTTAGCACACTTCTCCTCGATGACGGGAGAAAAACTCTCCTCTACATATATCATCATCCAAGGGAAGCATGAGACCTTGCGGGATTTTTTCACCCACTTCTCCAAGATACCAGTCAGGGTCAACGAGCATGGGATCGAACTCGTGATCCAACCCTATATTGCATAGTTTGAAACATGGAGTGCACTCGAAAGATCATCCTCCTCGAGCCCCCTTTTTATCACTCTTAGATGGAACAAAGATGAACGAATTCAATCGTCGAAGTGTAGGTCCTGTAGGAATTATTATAACAATTTGTTTTGTATATTAAATTGTTTGCATTAATTATCTTATCCAACTCGATAAATTATACAATATACATAGCACGCTTGTTTATGTGATCAATCACTCTATAAAATAAATATAAATTATTACTACAAAAATTAATACTACTACTGATATAACCGAACTAAACTCATAATAGAATTTATCCAACTATGCATGGTTAATGGAGAGAGTCCAAGCCGAGGTTCAAACTGTTGTCCGAAAACTATCGAGAAAATATATATAGAATTCCAATTATATACGGATATGAATATAGAGATACACATAATACAATTAGAATATGATATTTTTAACAGTGATCGTGTATTCTAATCCAAAACGAAAGGGTCAAAGGGCCCACGACTCATGAGTGTCCCCAACCCCATTTCTCATTGCAAACGTGTCTCGTCCAGTCGTCCTCATCGTCATTCCCAATTTACTGCATACCCACCACCCCAAGATGAAGGATAATTCAGTCATTCTCATTTGAAACAGAGAGAGAGAGACAGAAAGGGATAATCGATACAGAGCGAGAAAAAGAAAGGGTTAATTTCTGTCTGGTTGTGGAAAAGGAGTAGTAGCAGTACAGTACAGTGGCAATTTGGTAATTCAATGAGTGACAGAGGGGGAGCAGCACCGCCAGCGCCAGCGGCAATGGCGGTGACGGACCACCAAATAGCGGAGACACTGGAGTCTCTCCTCCGCGTAAACAACTACACCACCTTAAACGCCGTCGTTCAGCATCTTGAGTCCAAATTAGGGGTTAATTTGAGCCATAAAATCGACTTTATTCACGCCCAGATCCAACATCTTTACCTGCGCCACCAGCAGCAGAACTTCACTCCTCAGCATCACCACCAGGAACGTTTCGCCGTTCACCAAAACCCTAAAATTACCGCCCCACCTGCACCTGCACCTGCACCTGCACCCGCACCCGCACCTGCACCGCATGCGAATCCCAATTTCGCTGCACATCATCCCGAGGAAGGTTACGGTTTCCGCCCGACGCCACAGCAGCCACAATTGTCTCCGGCTCCGCCGCCGCCTACACCTACTGTCGTGGTGAAGAACCCTAGTGTCCCCACTGGCAGTGTTTCAGCAAAAGAGAGGTGGGTTTTATCAATTTCTTTCAGTTTTTGCATTTCATTGAAAGAAGAAAGCTTTTGTGGTGGAAGCGTTTGGTTCCTGAGGGAAATTTGGGTTTTCTCTCCCTTCAAACTTCTCAACCCCAAACATGTGCTCATTTTTCCCGCTCCCCCCTTTGTTTTCCCCATCTGCTTCTATGTTAATTTTTTTGTTTGTGGTTAATCTAATTTTCCAGGCCATTCCTACATTATGAATGCATAAAGGTTTACAAAATTTAGCCTTTCGTTCATTCTTGTACATACTGAAGGAGTACGTCTAAAAAGTAGGTCTTGTTTCTCGAAGGACTGACTTTGCAGACTGCCTGTATGGGTATATTCATTTGAGAGTAAAAGCTTTGAATTTTTCATTTGTTGTTTAACCCGTAGAAGATATTATGTCCATCGTCCCCTATCAAACGAATCACCAAGCAGCAGTACATTGAGTCCTTTGAACCTTATTTATAAATATTCTTTCGAAATTTACTGAGGTTACAATTATTATAGCTCTTTGGCTTGATGCGCTTTGTATGCGACACTTTTTCAGTGCTCCAAGTCCAACTGCCAAGAAAAGAAGAGGTGGCCCTGGAGGCCTAAACAAACTATGTGGTGTTTCTCCTGAGCTTCAAACCATTGTAGGCCAACCAACCTTACCACGGACTGAGGTTTCAGCGCCTACTCTTTTTCTCCTTTTCCTGTACTTTTTCTTGTTTATGTTTCCCTCAGAAGAATATTAGCGCATTCTTAATAAAATACCCTTCGCAGATCGTGAAGCAGCTGTGGGCTTATATAAGGAAAAACAACCTTCAAGATCCAAACAATAAAAGAAAGATAATTTGCAATGATGAGCTCCGATTGGTATTTGAGACAGATTGTACTGACATGTTCAAGATGAACAAATTACTGGCTAAACATATACTCCCACTTGAGCCTACAAGTATTGATCTTAGCTCCAAAATTGGTTTGTTTGCCTTTTGGTACCTTGTTGCCTTTGATTAATTAGCATGGTTTCTTGTATTTTGCAGAACAGACTGCTCAAAATGCTAAGAAACAAAAGGTTGATGTGGTCAAATCTGAGAGTAAAAGTGATGACACTGTTCCAATTGTGATGATATCTGTAGCACTTGCAAGTTTCTTTGGAACTGATGAGAAGGAGATGTCACAACCAGAAGTATTAAGACAGATGTGGGAGTACATAAAGGTTAACCAACTTGAGGTATGTAACTAAATTAACAGTTTCATGCATAATGAAGTTTATTTCAGAGTATACCCTATGCACGTTTTCAGATGTACCGAGAAGTCAACATAGTGCAACAGGTTACTGCTGAAACTTGATCGATGATTTTCTTACTAATATATATTCTGCTTAATGAAATGTAATCACATTATTCAACATGTGAAGCATATTTGTTTTCTTGTTCAAAGCTCACCTTTATGTTGGAAAAGAGAAGAAACCACTGGATTAGAGTTTGTGATCAGATGTTTTTCTGCATGTTTGTCTGATATTTTGTCCATAGCTATAGCTCTTTGAAAAATCTCTGAGTGGTAGTATCTAGGTCAAAAGTAGCTATGATGTAAATAATGGCCAGGATCATGTGTGAACTTAAACCGTGGAACTAATATTCTGGTACTTGATAATGGCTGTGTGTTACGATGTTTCAACATTTCCTCTTAGACATCCTCTTTCTATGATTCTATCAGCTTTTGCTCATGTTATTGAGTATATCATTAGCTCATTATTATCGGAGGAATAATAACCTTTAAGTTTTATTATTCAACATCTCACCATGTTATGTGTTCTTAGGATCCTCTAAACCCAATGGCAATCGTATGTGATGCAAAATTACGGGAGCTTCTTGGTTGTGAAAGCATTTCAGCATTGGGGATGCCTGAGACCTTGGCTCAACGTCACCTGTATAAAAAATCTTGACGTTTTACTGACTGGTATGTGATTTTAGAATTAATTGCTTTCTTTCGCTATGTGTAGTTGGTTTCTTACAGTTTTTATAGTACGATTCTGAGGCTTCTTTACCTTTTCCTTTCGCAGATCAATGATGTTAATGCTGACTTAAAATGATCCCTGGAAAGAAGGTTATATTGGCAGCTTCTTCCAACTGTTCATGTTTCTGAATCACGACTGTTCTAGGATATTAGGAGGCTTGTAATTTGTAAACTATGGGTAGACTGCTGTAATTTCAGTCTTTTGATTCTTTTGTGCTGAAACATCCATCAGTTGGAACTTCCCAACACTGTAAATTTGCTGACCGTAGGAGAACAGATGTAAAAAAGAAAGTTCCTTAAGTTCTGTCTACCCACAAAAATCAAAATATAGCATGTTATCCTTGCTAATCCCCGTTTCTATTCAGTTTGTTACATTTTTCAGTGTCTCGATGAAATCTAGTGAGGCCATTAATTAAAAAACTAGTCTTAAATTCCAACAAAGAACAGTTAGCGTCTGAGAGGATCAAAAGGCCACATTTTATCCTATATCCACGTATTGCAGATATCTTTAAAAATATTATTTTATTGTATTTTATTGTGGATACTATTTTCATTACTTTTCACTTAAAATTTTCGAGAAAAGATTAATGTCGATGTATTCTTATCATATTTGAGTCATTTTATCCATATTCATGCATTTTCTAAGCCTTTCGTTTTTTCATACCACAGTTTTCCGCGAGGCCGCAACTCAATTATAATTAACAACTAGCAATTCTGGCACACTCTATGTGTGTGCAAATAACAAATTTATAATTATTTAAATATATATTAAATTAAAATTTTTATGTTCATATTTATTTTATATTTGTTTTTAATATGACTAAAGTTTAAAAACTAATACAAAATAGAAATTAGAAAATATGAGAAAAAATAAAAATATATAATAGATCAAAGCTGTTAGTCTCTTAAAAATAGTTAAAATATAAATTAAAAAATATTTGAAAAAAAATAAAAGAATATAAAAGAAGAGAATAAAAGTAAGTTGAGAGAAAAGTGGATTTGAAATACGTTACGTATGGGATGAAAATAAATAATTAATTAAATAAAAAAAGAAATTAGAGACCAATCCAAGAGACCACACTTGGGTCTCGTGCTTAATAATAGAGTAAGATAAAATAATAGATTAAATGTAAAATAAATTTTTTTGATCCATTCAAGAACAATTCGAATCGGACCTTTTATAATATTTCTATTAAATAATTATCGTTTATATAATACCAAAAAAAAGGGAAAAGCTGAAGTCATTATGTGTCCAATTCCTATTTACATATCATCCATTATTTTCCTGGAAGATATCATTTTGAAACATCATTTTTATTGATATTTTTGCTTTTAAAGTTTTAGATCAAAATATTTCAAATGGATGTTAACAAATCAAAATTTTAAATTGCATATTCCCTAATAATAATAATACATTGTATAACATTTTTTGGGTAAATATTATATAATTATCACACTATGATATAAAATTCGGATCCAAAAATTTTCGAATCGGAACAAATCCTATCCGAATCCAACACGTTGACAGCCCTAAACGGAAGAAGGCTGCTCCCAGCAGTTGTCACAAGCATGTCATTACATACACAAGTTCGTAAAAATATATTTGCTCTGGTTTACCTACCCTTAGCAACGACAAGATCATGGATAACCAACCCTCTGAATGATGTCAAACCATTAAAAACTACCCTACCATTACCAATGGACAAAATAACTGGAAAATAGCTCATTCAGGTTGGTCATTTAAACTGCAACCTTCACCGAACTTCCCACGGATGATCCCTTCCGAAAACCTCTCACAGTCTATATACTACACCAGCGAAAAGTGCAAACCCGAAAGAGACATTCATTGCTCCTTACGACTATGAAGGTTCGTTGCTCTGGGGCCCACCAAATGTGGGTCTCATGTACGTATCGTCGAATCTCCTCCAGAAGGAATGAATAGTGCGAACAGGCCTTTCTATTAGCATGGACAAACCATCTTTTGCCCGCTCGATGTTCGTTGCTGCTGATTCGTCGAAGGAGAGCAGAGGGAGCTTCATCTCCTTGGAAAGACTTGGATCGCGCTCTATGGGATTACCATTAGGCAGTAGATAGCTTATCAGAGGCTTTGTGAGGACACCAAACACCTGCAATAAAATGGAAAAATGTTTCCGAGGCAGCACTATAGATATCGACAATTAAGAATTTTTACGGATTCTACTCACAAATGTGCTGAAGAGCACAACGATAACTGTTGTTGTAACCATTGTGGCATTGCTTGGATCCAAGGGCACGCCGTAGTGCGTAAACTGCAACAACTCAACAAAAATTAGCTTGGGAAATGCAAGCAAAACATCAGAAACACCACAAGCTAACTTACCTGTTTGAATGCCAAAGCAATGGAGACTGCTCCTCTCATCAGTCCGGCCCACCAAATTATAACCTAGTTGAACACTGGGAGACTTTAGCAAATATATATTTATAAACCAAATTCCCCTCAAATTAAGTTATATGAAGGCATTGGACCTGCTAACCTGTTGCCTGAAAGTTAGTAAGGATGATCTTACTGAAGTTCGGCTCATACAATTTGATAAAGCCGAGAGAGGAAACACAAAAGCAGCACGTCCAAGTAATATCAGGAACATGACAGTGCCGTATACACCAATTGAGTTCCCAGCACTGCAAGGAATATGGTAAAAATATTTTTTTTGGTTCAAGTAGGAGGCAAAAGTACATGCACACACTTGCAAACAAATTGCCTAAAGAATGAATTCATCTTACTGATCAAGTTAAAATATAACTGATTGCAAGGCTGGATATTATTATCTGACCTAGTTTTTCTCAAGAATATTCACAATATGATATGTTAACCATTCTTATTCATTTGCTTGGAATGACGATGCAGATAAAAAAGTACGTGCGTCTTATTAACTTGAAATCGGAGAAGGAGCTTACTTCAGCTTGCTCATGTTCCATTTTTCAATATCCAAGGCATCCATCCCCACGTATAGAAATATGAATGTTTCTGCAATAAACGACATCATTGCAAATACATGCCTGCAAATGAATTAGTAAAAATGAAATCCATGAACTGATTTCTAGTGAAGAGAATGAAGAGATCAATCTCCAGCTTCTACAGATAATGTGGGATATGGCCCATCACAACGTTTAATAAGTGGGATGGGAATATGGTTTTCTGTAAACGAAGGTCTGAAGGGCAAGAAATAATCTAATAAGCTGTTGTGAGAATTTCAGCCATAAAATATATACATACCGAGTGGTGATTCTTGAACCTTCAGTCACATTATGCCAAGCATAATGTGACATGAAAACCCCGCAAAAGAAGACCGTCAGAATCCCACTTAGTTTGAACAGCTGTGAAAATACAGAAAAGATCATCTGTCTGTTCTACAGTACTAAGTAAAAAGGACGGTGCGGAGGAGATGGAACAGCCACAATAACAAAACAGCAAATAGTTACTGAATACTGGTCTATTGATTAAAACTTAGAGAAGCTTGATGCTACAATGCCCGGTACCTAAGCAAATGACTGGAGACAAAAGAAACATCGACTCTCCAACATGAAGTAAACATGTAAGACTGAGTTGGATATTATAAAGATGCCAAAGTTCTACAACTGAACAAAGAAATTTATGTATCTAAAGCACACCCCTACAGTAGCTAATTGGTTTTTCTTTTGACCTTCTATGAAAAATAAATAGGTGAACTTATGAAACATGTAACTGAAGGTATAGGGTAGCTAAGCTATACCGATTCTAGTGTTTCCATTACCTCGGCCAACATGTAGGAAAGGTATGCCATCAGAACCATAAGAGAAACTTCACGAACAGTTGAATGTCTGCCGACACGAATAAAGTCCACAGTCCATAAGTTCCCCAAGTAAAGCACTGATATGCAAAAAGTCATACATAAACAAAATCTCACCTTCCAAAGTACAGTCCCTTGAGAACATATGCAGTCAAAAGCCCGGCCTGAACACATAAAGACAAACTGAGATATTTTTTTGAATAGAGAATACAATTCCAAATGCAGAAAACATCTACTTTGATATTCATGAGTTTCTAAGCTACATATCAACATCACAACATGCAAGCAAGTATGACTCACTCAAATTGGAAACACAGGGTTCACGAAAGATTCTTCAGATATATCCTGGATGTTTTTACCAGTGACAATAATGACCAGTCCGTAGCATTTAACTTTACAAAGCATCATAAATTTCTAGGTTCCAAACTGTTATACAGAACACAAGAAAATATACTAGTTGTAGTTGGATACAAACTCACAACAACTCCTAGAGAAGTGCTTGTCGAGAACAAGTACAGGAAATCAACAAGAACTTCGGCTGCTGCCCAGCCGTCTAGTCTGTTAACATCAAGCTTTTGGATTGCATTGAACAGAACAACTGATGTAGCATCATTCACCACCCCTTCCCCAAATACTAAGCTGTATAACAAAGGAGTCTCCTCTTGATGCAGAATCTACGACAAGTTTGTATGTGTTAGTTCTTCATCCTGGAGCATTAGAACTTTTGATCAAAGAACTCGTTCATTAAGGTGTTAGCATTTCTCAACCTGCAAAGTGCATACGGTGTCCGTTGAAGAAAAAATTGTTCCTATAGCTTTTGTAAACAAACAAGAAAACGGGGTCAGTTAATTGGTAAACCATAACAAACAAAATCCACATAAGGGAAAATGCCATGAATACTCTCTCAAATTTTAATATGAGTTCATGTTAGTCTCTCATGTCCAGGACCTCCAGGTACTATACCTCAAAAAAAAAAAAAAAAAAAAAGAATAATTACACTGACTTACCCTGAGGTTTGACATAATTACACAAACTTCCCCAAGGTTTCAGAAATTACAAAAAATTTCCATTTTCGAAGAATCTACATTACATCAGGATCAAAGAATTTTGATAATTTCATCTACTTTTTGTTTTAGGAATACCCTATTTGGCCCTTTGACAATTGTTAACCAATACTCGAATTCAAATTCATGACTATAACAACATGCATTACGCCAAAACTTAAGAGTGTGTTGGTGGAAGTTTTTGTAATTAGGCCGAACCTCATTGTATATCTGGTGTAATTATCCCTAAATTTTAAATTAGAGCTTACCCTTAAACAATCTAGGTGCCTCTCACATCTACAATTCACAAATTAAACTGCTGCTGATTTAAGGTATTACAAAGTTGAGATTTGAACATTTGCCTTGAAGAGATCATAGTCCAACAAACTAACCAAGATAATCACGAGGAGTAAGAGAAATCGAACTGAACTGGTGAAACAACCACCAGGTACCTATAGCAGCAATAATATCCGAAAACATGAACAAGGGATCATTAAAATATTTGACATAATACTATCCAGCAGGGTCAAATACTCAGCTTGCAAGATAAATTACCAGCTGTAAGGATGACTGATGATATAAAAACTCCAATGACTCCAAAGAGCATAATGGTAAAGAAGTTATGGAAGAACTGTTTCTTCTTGACCTGGAATCTGGCAGAAGAATTCTAGTGATAAACTACTGAAATGGCAACCAATATTGAGATATATACTCCAAATAAACAGCTCAAAATTCTTACCCTGCATTAAAAATGATTGGCGGGAGGAGATAAATGAAGAAGAGCTCCTCATTAAATCTCAATATGTGCGAACTCTTCCCCTTGCTGATCACCAGAATTATCGCCCCCGATCCACATCCCTTGTTCATATGACCATGAGTTAATCATAAAATAAAATGCAACGAAACTACCAAAATGACAACACAAAATAAAAGCATCCATATATAGACAAATAAAGAAACAACGAAGAGAGATAGATATGTATTACGATTAAAAGAGAGATGATGGATTCGTTGACCCATCGCTTTTCTTCAAGCAAGTGGCCGATGATTAAACAGAGGCAGAGAACCGCCACGAACACCGTTATGGGCACCACCTCGTCGTGGCTTTCTCCCAAGTTCCCAGCAACTGATTCCCACATCCTCGACATTGATTTGATTTCCTAATTCTTTAATGCAGCAAATGTTTGTTAGGTTTAAACGATTTAGAACAAAGTAGTAGAAGAAGATCCGAGTGATGAGTAGTGAACAGGGCACATGGCGCGATTTCGCGGGTGCATGCTGATACGTGGCCGCTGCTCTTCATTTGGGACTGTCTCTTGTTCCAACCCCTCTATTTTTTTTTTTATTTTTTTTTCTCCTTCTCCTTTGGCTATCAAAATTGTAATTTTATAAATAAGTGTTCATAGATTGTAAAATTATAATTTCATAAATGATAAATAACGAATTTGGCTTTAACTCATCCTCAAAAACTAATTTTTGGAGGGGTTATTATGAATCGAACACCATACTATTAAAGTTTTTGATGTAGAATATTTGATACAACCTATAATGACAAAAGCGACGGAATGCGGAACAAACTGCAATGTAAACTTTGCAGCTATCGAAATATTTGCTAGAGATGGAGAGATAGGTCTATAATAGAACTTTGTTCTGGTATCAATATGAATAATGTGTTTGGATGACAATCCTCCCCTCACGAGCTAACTTTTGGGGGTGAGTTAGGTTAAACATATTATTTATTATGATATCAGAGTAAGTTCTATTTTAGTTCTGTCTTTTTACCCTCACAGATGTTTCCATTCCTGCTTGCAAATGTTCTAACTCTTGCAAAGTTCATGCTCCAATTTGTCCCGCATTCTATGATCCTGGACGTGATAGGGGTATTTTAGATATCTCACGTCAAATAACCAAAGACGTGGAGTTCAATATATAATGGTTCGACAATCTTCTTTCAATAACTAGTTTATAGGGATGAGTGAGGTCAAGTACATAATTGATTATAAATTATAATTCGTTAATTGGTTACAACTTACAAATATCCACTTCCATTGGGCTGTGATACTAAAAGTTTGTATATCTTTAAGTTTGTATATATATGTTACATGTCTTGTTTTTTAACCAAATTCACTAAAAAATAGTTTAGATTAAATAACTATTTACAAGTCGAAATAGTTTATTTTGTAAGTTGCAAAAGAAATTATAATTAAAATGTCAAAATTTATTTATATTTTTTTCTTATTTAAATTTTCATATATAAGCATTCAAACTTCTCAAAATGATCAAATTTTTTGATATTTGGAACTTCGAAAGATGATTATTAAGAAATTGTGGACATCATTAGTAATTTCGGAAATAACCCTATATTAAACAACAATAACTTTAAATCTTATCAAAATTAATACAAAATTTGTATGCTGAAATCGATGTTCATAAAATGTAAGAGCGTAAAATAAGAAAAATTAGAACTTACCGTTAGTTACTGTGCAAGTATGGCTGAATAGTAAAAGAATATCAAACTTTTAGCTTTTTAGATGGTTGCATAAGTGCATGGGAGACCACTCTTATTAAGTTGTAATATTTGATTTTTCTCCCCATATATATATATATATAGAGAGAGAGAGAGAATTACATCTGGATCTCAAATGAGTTTTTAAATAATAAACACATCATATTTAGATTAAATAACATGAACACCTAAATAAATTTTAAAATTATAAATAACCCCTTCCCCATTAGGATTTATGATAATTTCGTCCAAAATTTTAATCTAAATGAGTTTTTAAAGCACAGAAAATTCCCAAAAATGAGTTTTTACATCTAGATATCAAATGAAGAATATAATAGTTTTTAAATAATTTTTTTAATAGAGAGGGGGTCGTTTGTAATTTTAAAATTCATTTGGGTGTCTAATGTTAATATATCTAAATGTAGGGGTGTTTTGTTATTTAAAAACTCATCTAGGGGCTAGATGTAAACAAGTCTATATATATATAAATTAAAAGGCAATGTTATACATGTATAACTTTAAATACTCCTCTCCCTAAAAAAAGAAAAAAAGAAAAACCTTTAAATTCCTCACCTACTAGAATAAGCCATATATATATATATTATATACTTATAGCTTAGGTAATCCTTAGCTAGAAGTATTTCCAGGCGTAACATCTTATAATATGAAGCAAATCTTAGATTAATTGATAATAGACTTTCTCAAAACAAGAATTCACTGAAAAACGAATTACTCTATAAATGAAGCTTTCTTCAATAATTTTGATGGAGACCTAATGAAATTGTAGTATTTCGAATGAGAATAAGCCAAGAAAATAAAGTGAATTCCATTGGTGTTGTCCTTATAGCTCCCCATAATGGATGGAAGAGCTTTTGGAAGTCTACAAGCTAAGCTCAGTTTATTCGTCACTATTTCTCCTTGATATTTGATGCCTGATAACAATTGACTTGATCAAGACCAGACTCACTCAAAGTAGTATTCGTGACGTAGCAATTTTTATATATATATATGGAATATATAAAACTGATCATCGAAGCCGGGAAACTCTATCCTCAGCTTGATTCGGTCAAATCGGTGTAATGAGAGAGTTAATGTTTTACCTTTGTCGTGTGATTGGTGAAAAATTTAGAAAGAGTGACAAATTAAATAGCAAATGTAATACACTTGTCCTTTTAATTAGTTGGGTTCGATCGAGTCAGATCTGAGATAGAATTTTCCACGGTGCTAATTAAACATATTGAATGCTTCCTTATAAGTTGACAAATTAGGTTTGAGCAAATTGGGTAGAATACAATATTCCCATTAAGATGAGTCGATTATATTTTGCTATCCACTAGCTATGCATTTTTTCTAATTTAACTACTTGAACATTTAATTATTACTAGTCACTACTTCAGATTGAATTATTTAAATAATTGGCTATATTTACGATGTTTTAGGTCAGTCGTCGCCAACATATGGTTGGAGGAAGCAATTTTTCAATAGAGGTGATTGACGGAAAGTAATATATATATATATATATATATATATATATATATAGCAAATAACAATTATTTAAATAATTTAGATAGTTGTTTCTAATGATTAGAATTTCAAATAATAAATTAAAACTTGCTTAGTTTAGACAACGAAATTTTATTACAAGAAAGGTGATATAATATTCGTTTTATATATATGACTGTTCCCTTTTCATAAATACGCTCTTTGTTTTCCAAATAATTTACAATTCTCAGGTAAAATAATATTCAACTTAGGACTGTACCTGTAGAATTTGGTATTACTGATTGATACAAAAATTTCGGCACATGCCGAAAATCAAATTAGAAATTCAGTTCGGTATTCGATATAGATCATTTCAAAATTTTGATATTCGGTTCGGTATTGATATTAAGGTATTGTATATCGAACAACCAAAATACCGAATTTATATATATTTATATATAATATTATTATAACACGTGTTTATCTTTCTAACACCTTAACTCCTAAACAAAAACATTTAACACACATTATTCATATTTAAGAGTGAGACACTGAATTCAACACTTCATTTTTCCTGGCCTAAGAAACACTCGCCGCCGCCCTCCGCTGTCTGTCCATCCCGCGTCGATGGTGTCGCCGTCAGCCCACCCCACGACAACGCTGCTTCGAGTTCGACAATTGCCTTTCCAAATTCCAAGCATATATTTCTTCATTGCTACTCTCTGTTTCTAAGATTTCAGTAGTAAATTGGAGACCATTTAATGGTTGGCTGGCTTCGTTTCTCTAATGGTTGGCTGCATTTAATTTTTTGTAATGTTTTTACTTTTTCCTTTTAATTTCAATAGTTTTGTTTTGTATCCAACCATACCAAAATAAATTTTGATAAAAATCGTAACGAACCGAATATTTTGGTTCAATATTAAAATTTTGGTGTATCAAAATATTGGTTCGAGTGATTTGGTAAATACCGAATATACACTTCTATTCTCACTGCCCTCCACACGGACAGTCAAATAGAGACTCAATCATGGGCCATTTAATCTATATATTATTTATTCAAACCTATTATATTGTGCTGAAATTTTATATGGGATACGGATCCCTCCATGTGTGATCCACATGCTCTTGTGCAGAGGAATTGGACTCAGATGATGATGACAGTGAAGCCAGCCGGAGAAGAAAAGCAAAAAAGAAAGGCTTTTCTTGTAAATCTTCCAATCCCGATGATGAGGAACCTGATCCGGATCACAACACAATGAGGCTTTGGATTTCCTCAGAACAATACAAAAATATTCAAATAGGAGAAAAGAACGACGAAGTTAATAAAGGGATACAAAAAATATAATTATAAAAAAAAGTAGAAAAATAAAAAAATAAATCAAAAACACAAAACAAAATATAAAAAACTATACTTTGGTGCAAGAAAAATATAAATAAATGGGATATATAATAGGTGAAACGCACGTACATTCTGCTACTATCATCTAAAAGATTTGAATTCTAGAATTACTCTATTGCTATATATATATATATATAACTTTGGTAATCCTTAACTAGTAGTATTTCCAAGCATAACATCTTATAATACAAAGCAAATATTAGACTAATTGATAACAGACTTTAAGAATTTCATTGAAAAACAAATTAGTCTATAACTATAATGAAGCTTTCTTCAATAATTTTGATGGAGACATAATGAAATTGTAGTATTTTCAAGTAATAAAGTGAATTTCATTGTTGTTGACTTCTTGTCCTTGTGCTTGGCTCCAAATAAGGCAGTCAAGAGCTTTTGGAAGTCTACGAACTAGTCAATTTGGCTAAATTTCTTTGTGACAACCATAGACTCGTTCAAAGTAGTATTCCTACTTTTTTTTTTTTTTTTGGTTATCCATAATAGGGAAAAATTCATATTCATTCTTATATTTTTAATTTAAATTTAAAATAATTTTTATGTTTTTAATTTACTTTAAATTCATCTTTTAAATTATTTTTTAGCACAATTATAATCCACAATATATTAAAAAACTAAAATACCCTTTAAACTAAATTTAATCTATTTGAGTACAAAGATAATCAAATCATTTAGCATTTTTCTTAAATCATAAATTATTTAATTTAATTTTTATTAATTTCATTAAATTCCAAAATCTAAAAATAATAATATATGATATAAAGTTACACACAATTATCGAAACATATATTCATCAAATTAAATAAATTATTAATGTTTGACAATATTTAATTCATGCATATATATTATTAATGGAGATATTGAAAATTAATATGAAAAATAATTAAATTTATTAAATAAATTGAGCATAACTACAAAAGCGCGCACCTTAAGTTAAAAATAAAATCAAAAAAATTAATTAATTATTAAAATAAAATCAACTAAAATGAATTAATTTCTAAATGTAATGTCACATACTTATTTCAATGAGGTTTCTACCAAAACAAAAAAATAAAAAATACTTATTTCAATGAGGTGAGTTACCACTCGTTTTGGAATTTAATTCAAAGATTGTTGATTTTGCTGAACGAAGATTATCTATATGAGTTATCTCTTGCTGGAAATTTTTTAATCTATTTAATTGAAATAAGCATGTGGCTATACATTACATTTAGAAATCAATTTCATTTTATTCATTCTAGTTGATTTCATTTTAATAATTGAGTAATTTCTTTGATTTTCTTTTTATCGGATATGAACTTGACATGTTTTTGTAATTATGCTAATTTTATTTGATACATTGAATTATTTTTACTATTAATTTTAAATATTTCCATTAATAATATATAACTGCATGAATTGAATACTTTTCGACTTTAGCAATTTATTGTAATTCGATGAATATATGTCTTGATAATTGTGGATAGTTTTAATTTATATATTAGTATTTTTATATTTTAAAATTTAATAAAATTAATAACAATCAAACTAAATAATTTATAATTTCTTATTTCTTTTATAGTTTGAGAAAAATGCAACATGTTTGATTATCTTTATATTTAAATAGATAAAATTTAATTTAAGGGTATTTTATTATATTTATAAATTTTGGCCCAAAGTTATGTTAAAAAAATAACTTAAAGGTTAAGTTTAAAATAAATTAAAAATATGAGAACTATTTTGAATTTATAGTGAAAACATGGGGATGAATATAATTTTTTTCCATTTATAGTGTCATGCATACTTCTTAAAATATTCGTTAATCCATAATAAGTGTAATGTATTTGAAAAGTATTTGATACCAGAGATGAGTTTTATAAATTTAATTTAGTCAATACTGATTAAATGAAACTAAATGTCATTAATCAAATTATATTATTATATTTAATATAAAAGATAATTTATTCACCTTGATGAGATTTAATGATCTTATCTTTAGGGATGAGATTGAAAATTGACTAAAAATGTGTGAATAGTATTAAATGGTGCCAAACTAAAGAAATAAGTGCTGTATGACAAAACGAAGTAGAATAGGTTGATTATAATTTGCTATATACAAACTATGCAGTTTTTTTTAACTACTTCGAATATTTAATTATTTTCTATTACTACTTATTAATTAAACTATTTAAGTAACTGATTATATATAGGGTACAGTGTCTTAAGTAAGTCATCATCATCCACCTATAATTGGAGGATACAATTTTTCCGATAGATGTAGCAAACTACAATATTGAGTTGAATAGTTTAAATAGTTATTACTGATAATTAAAATTTTAAATAATAAAATAAAATTTTCCTTAGTTTAGATAACGAAATTTTAGTATCGCCTAGGACATATGTTAATTATAAGAAAGGTGATTAATGCAAAACCAATATAATATTCATTCTTCCCACACTGTGCACTGCCACAGTCTCACAAACAATCGGACAAATACCCATTCATGGGCCATTTTCATTTAATCTATATATATTATTTATTCAAAAGTATTATATTGTGCTGAAATTTATAATTACTTGTCAATTGCATGCATTTACAAAAGCAATGTGATTTTAGATCTAATCATATATGTAATTAAATTTTTATTAACATATAAATAAACACGTATTTTAAATACAATATATTTGTTTTGTTGAAGATTTATGTCAAAAAAAAAAAAAAAATAAAACAATATAAAACCTCAAATATTTGTACCTATGAGTTAATAGTATCTCTACTTTAACAACTAATTTAAAAATTAGAGATAAGCAATAATTTAGTGATAATATTGTACCGTACCTATGAATAGATAAATCATAAGTTCGATTGACAGCAATTCGGAACCACCCATGATTCTCTTTCTTTTAAAAACAACACTAACTTAAAAAGATTTATTTGCAGTGGGGTCCTTTTAACTGAAAAAATTTAGAAATTAGATAGAGTTTTATGCTTGATGAGCTTAACTATGCAAAGTAAAGTTGTTCTCCTTTTCCACTACAGGAATGCAATAATAATATCATTAGGCAAGAAAGATGGAGTACAAGTATATAACATTATATTCGAGTACAATAATTTAGTGAAATACAAAAAACAAGTGTGCTGAACGTGTCGACAACTCGACATTACAAAACCTATACTTTTTGTCCAAAATTAGCAATGTATTTCTCCTTTTTTTTTTTTTTTTTTAAACCAAAACCCTCAAAGGGGAATATAAATATTATAGCAAATCATGAGTAACAATAAAAAGAATACAAGAAGCAACAACAAAAAAATTAACGCAGGCCGGTGCCGCAATTCCAACAGATTTGTGATCTATTATATTAGCATTACAATTAGTAAAAGAAAAGGACTCTTTGAAGATTGGTCCTCTCAAGTTGATCTCGATATGATGCGGCTGGAGTTCCACAGTCGCATTTTCTCCGAATTGAGCATAGATAGCTGGGCCTACAACAGATAACTCAGCCATAAAATTTCCCGGATAAACACAGGAAAAAATAAAACTAAACTTCCAAACGAAAGGGACAAAACTTCCATACGGAAGGGATAAAGCTTCCATACGGAAGAAACGAAAGACAACATACAAAAAAGAAAAAAAAAACAGATAAAAAAATCGTCTGTGAACAGAGAAATCCTCTAGATCTGGGAGGAAGCCAGTAGATCTGGAAGATTAGTGATGAAACTTACCGTAGATCCGTGAGAGTGGCAGCAGATCTGAGTGGATCCCGATGAACGAAAAAGAATTGAATAAAACAGAACAGATTTGGACCGATCCGACGATGGAACTGTGTTCTCCACCGCTAGATCGGAGTTGAGAGAGAAGCTTTTGACTTGCTAAGAGAGATAACAGGAAGAAGAAGGTGTTAGGAAAGCTGAAAATTAGGGATTTCCTTTATGTATGGTATGGTTGACTTACCTTTCTTGTTGATAGCCTGTAATTACTTATACCGTATCATTGTACAGTGTTGTTAACACATAATTCAATAATACAAGATTATTCCCCAAATCATGTTCTCTCTAAACTCTAACATGGTATCAGAGCGGGCGACGATCCATTAACGGATCTGACCCTTGCTCATCACGTACCTCAACCCTTCTCGGCCATGGCCGACGACAGCATAGCCAGTTCCGGCAAGGAATCGCAGCAGCCCGTCGATTCCTTAGCCACCCAATTAGCAAGCATCATCGAAACCAAATTCCAAACCGCACAGCAGCAGTCACAACCAGAAATTAATCAGTTCCACATACCTCAATCAGTCAACATAAACATCAAACTCAACCAATTCAATTTTTCTCGTTGGTCTCGATTAATGAAGATGGCAATTGGGGGAAGGGGGAAACTCAGCCATATTACCGGCGTACCTGCACCGCCGGCAATTGACCATCCAACTTACCACAGGTAGGAACAAACTGATTTAATTGTTTGTTCATGGATGCTCGAAAACATGGAACCAGACCTGATAAGGAATTACGCCGAATACCCGTCGGCAAAAGCTCTATGGGACGGATTAATGGCAACATATGGATCCGGAGCAGATAGCTTCCAAATTTTTGATCTTACCGTCCGAGCCAACAACATGAAACAAGGCACGGACACGATCGAGCAATTCTACAGCAACCTCCAACGGATTTGGAAAGAAATCGAAGCTAGGCAACCAAACCCTATGACCTGCGAAAGTGATATTGGGACATTTAACCGCCTCAGATCCGAGACCCGTCTCTTTCAATTTCTCACCGGGGTAAGCGATCGTTATGACACGGAACGGCGGGACCTATTGAAGGAAGACCCCTTGCCGTCGGTGGAAAAAGCATACGCCACCATCCGACGAGAATCAGCACGAAGAGAAATTCTGGGAGGAGATCGGATTGCATCATCGGTAGGGAACTCTGGTAACTCCGGCGTAGGCGCCGGCTTTGCAACGCAGAAGTTCCGGGAACGCGGAAAGCCCTCGTCAATTTCTCCCGGAGAGAACTCTCGGTTCCGACCAAATCCAGCACCGCGAAACGTCGATTCGGATACAAGGGGGTCCGTCACCTCTAACCCGGGAGGCGGCGATCGGAACCCCATCTCCTGCGCGAACTGTGGACGTCCGGGTCACAAGAAAGATGGGTGCTTTGAACTTATAGGGTGGCCGGAAGGCTGGCGTAGCCGACGGCGGGACAGAACAGTGCCGGGCTACGCCGGCGAACGAAAATTTGCAGCCGCACACCAGGCCGCCGTGAGGGAGAATGGTGGTGAAGAAGAAAACACCCAGGAGAAAGAAGCGGCGGATGACAGAGAGAAAAAAGGGAAAGCACTATTAGGTAAAGGGATGGGCCGGGTGGAATCCCCATCCTACCCTCCCCTCAATTTTGACTTTAACTCCAGCATTTCTAGCTTTTCCCACGTTTCAAAATTGAATCAGTGTTGCCATACTCCTATAATTAGTGATAATTCCCCTTGTATATGTAATAAAAAAAATGGACAGAATGTGGCATATATTTCCCAACAGGTTGATGTACAGAACAATGACAAAGAGACACGTTGGCTCTTTGATTGTGGGGCGTCGGATACGATGACATATGACAAGAGTGATTTGTCAAATTATATAGTGGCCAAGAAATTTTCTATCCAGAGTGCTAATGGTGGATCTTCCCCGGTTCAGGGAACGGGAAATCTTTCAATTTCCCCCTCGATTAACTTAAGAAATTGTCTTCATGTGCCTAGTTTGTCCTGCAAATTATTGTCTATAAGTCATGTAACAAAAGAATTGAATTGCATGACCTTGATATATCCCACGTTTTGCTTATTGCAGGATATTCAGTAGGGGAGAGTGATTGGGCGTGGTACTGAGCAGGATGGGCTGTACTATGTGGATGAGGTGACTCACCAAGGGATTGCAGCGCTTGCTCACGGGACAGTGGACCGCCAACAGTGGTTGTGGCATCGCCGGTTAGGTCACCCATCATTAGGTTATCTTCAGTCTTTATTCCCTAAGCTTTTTCCTCAGAACAATCAGTTGTCGTGTGAGACATGTTTCCTTTCTAAAAGTCATAGACAACATTTTTCGCCCTCGAACTTTCGGGCATAAGACGTTTTTTCTTTGGTTCATTCAGATGTCTGGGGGCCTGCCCCGAATATTGGTGACCATGGTTTTAAGTATTTTGTTATTTTTGTGGATGATTGTTCTCGAATGATGTGGATTTATTTTTTGAAAAATAAGTCTGAAGTACCTTTAAAATTTGTGGAATTCTTTAAAATGGTGCAAACTCAGTTTAAAGCCCGAATTAAAATACTTAGATCTGATAATGGGGGGGAATTTGTTAATTCTGCTTTAAAGAATTTCTTTCAAGAAAATGGTCTCATTCATCAAACCACTTGCGCCCATACTCCTCAACAAAATGGGGTAGCTGAACGTAAGAACCGCCAACTTCTTGAGATGTATAGGGCCCTTATGCTTGAGTCCCAGTGTCCTAAATACCTTTGGCCAGAGGCAGTAGCCACTGTCGTATACCTTGTCAATCGCCTTCCCACCAAACCATTACAGTTCCAAACTCCACTCCAGTTTTTGGGTAGTCAGGTCAGCATACCTTCCTCTTTAACTCTTCTTCCCCGGGTATTCGGCTGCTCTGTCTTCGTTCATATCCCTAAGTCAGAACGAACCAAATTTGACCCTTGCTCCCTCAAGTGTGTTTTTGTCGGGTATGGGGTTCATCAAAAGGGCTATCGATGTTATCATCCATCTTCTCGTCGTCTTTACACGACAATGGATTGTAATTTTCTTGAAACAGAGTATTTTTTTCACCAACCCAGCACTCAGGGGGAGACACCAAAACAGGAGTCACTAGGTTGGTTAGATTGGTTGCCCACTTGGCCAGACACAGTCCTAACAGAGCAAGTAGGCGAAACCAACGAGCCTGCCTCTCCTACAGTACAACCCACCACTACACCGTCTACCACGCCCCCACTCAACCCGGCGGATATCCCCGAGGTATGTGATAGCAATTCAGATTATGGTACTTCTTGTTGTCCTATAAGAGAGCATGAACCTAACAGTGCAGGAAGTCAAGAAAGACAGGGGGAGTGCGAGGTACAGAACTCAGAACTTGAAGAACCTAGATATGTGTTACCACCACGAGCTAACAGAGGCATTCCACCCAAGAGATACGAACCAGAACTTGGGAACAAAACCTCGAGATATCCAGGGCTAATGTGGTACAAAGGAACTTATCGCGTTAAGCGCGGGCTTATACTACATCCGTATACTCTACTGTGGCCCCCACTAAAGTAGAAGAGGCACTCACTGATAACAGATGGATTCAAGCTATGAGGGATGAGATGGAAGCCCTAGAAAAGAATGGTACATGGGAAATATGCAGGTTACCTGAGGGGAAGAGAGCAGTAGGGTGTCGTTGGGTGTACACTGTCAAACATAAAGCAGACGGGAGTATAGAGGCCCGACTAGTAGCCAAGGGATACACACAGACATATGGTGTAGATTACTCGGAGACGTTCTCCCCAGTGGCAAAGATAGATACTATCAGGGTTTTGTTCTCGATAGCAGTAAATCAGGATTGGCCACTGCATCAGTTTAACGTTAAGAATGCCTTCTTGCATGGCGATTTACTGGAAGAAGTGTATATGGAACCACCCCCAGGTTTCTCAGAGGGGTATGACCGAGGGGAAGTATGCAGGTTGAAGAAGGCTCTGTATGGTCTGAAACAGTCACCACGAGCTTGGTTTGGGAGATTTACTGTGGCCATGAGAGGATATGGATACCACCAGAGTAACTCAGACCATACCTTATTCCTCAAGAGAAGGAGTGAAACGGTCACCTGCTTGATCATCTATATGGATGATATGATTATCACAGGAGATGATTCAGAGGAAATAGCTCAGCTTCGATAGAACTTGTTCCAGGACTTTGAGATGAAAGATTTAGGGGAGCTAAAGTACTTTCTTGGGATATAAGTGCTTAGATCGAGGCGAGGCATCTTCATATCCCAACGAAAGTTTGTCCTTGATTTGCTTGCTGAAGTTGGACTCCTTGAATGTAGGCCAGCTGATACTCCAATGGTGGTAAACCATGGATTGCAGATAATAGATGGGGGAGAGGATGCTGACAAGGGGAAGTACCAACGATTATTGGGGAAGTTGATTTATTTGTCACACACTCGGCCAGATGTAGCCTATGCAGTTGGGGTGCTCATCCAATTCATGCACCGGCCTCAAAAAGAGCATATGGAAGCAGCCTTGAGGGTGTGCAGATATCTAAAGGGACATCCGGGGAGAGGTGTTCTATATCAGAAACACGGGCACTTAGACATTGAGGCGTACACAGATGCAGACTGGGCTGGGAATCCAGTGGAGAGGAGATCGACATCGGGGTACTTCACACTAGTTGGAGGAAACTTGGTAACTTGGAAATCAAAGAAGCAGAAAGTGGTAGCATTGTCTAGTGCAGAAGCAGAGTTCAGGGGAATTGCACGGGGAGTAACCGAAGTCTTGTGGTTGAGAAAGGTGCTTGAAGAAGTTGGATTTTCGGCGAAAGATGCGTGCAAGCTGAAATGCGATAACAGGGCAGCGATCAGCATATCAGAAAATCCAGTTCAGCATGATCGAACGAAGCATGTGGAAGTTGACAGACATTTCATTAAGGAAAAGTTGGAAGAACGGGTGATTAATATTCCGTTTGTGAGATCTGAAGATCAATTGGCAGATACTCGACTTGAGGGGGAGTGTTAGGAAAGCTGAAAATTAGGGATTTCCTTTATGTATGGTATGGTTGACTTACCTTTCTTGTTGATAGCCTGTAATTACTTATACCGTATCATTGTACAGTGTTGTTAACACAAAATTCAATAATACAAGAATTATTCCCCAAATCATGTTCTCTCTAAACTCTAACAGAAGGTTACGTCACCTTAGGGTTTAGAGAGAATAAAAGTATTTCTCCTTAGATACTTGTATAATACTATAATCTTTTCTATATATAATTCGTGTTAGAAAATTGAATACAAATAATGCTAGAAAAAGGTTACCATGATAATAGAATTTTAAAATTGTCACCCTCTACTCATGCATAATAGTTCGGGGAATTCCCGAAAACTCCCCAAATGATAAGTCCAATTCCTTTTAGTTCCCCATTTTCAAAAATGATGTATTAAAACTCAAGAATCGTGTATCTAAAACCCCAAATGATGTATTTGAAATACAAGGAAAAAATCACGTATCTAAATCCCAGAATCGCGTATCTAAATCCCAGAATCGTGTATCTAAATACCAGAATCGCGTATCTAAAATCCCAAATGATATATTTGAAAATGGGGAGCTAAAAGGAAGTTTTCAAACCCATGGAGAGTTTTCAAAAATTCCCCCATAATAGTTTACTATTAACATTTTAGTTGTCACTTTTTTTTAGCTTATACACTACACTTGGCAGCCTCTAATATTAAAGAGATCAGAAAAAAGAAAAAAAATAATAATAAAATTAATATGGTCGAATATAGTGGCGATGCCAATTACATGAGAGAAAATCATACAGCTAAAATTCTGCAGGTCAATTATTTATGTATCAAACTCGTCATAGTAATAATAAGTATATTTTTAAAAGCTTGAATATAAATATAATATAGAATAGTTAAGTCACATGATTTTATAGCATTGAAATTAAATAAGGAAAGATGGTGTTACTTTTTATGTTAATTAGTGATAATATACTTGGTATGAATATAGTAGATTAGTATAAGTATGCAGTTGATACCATTCAGCTAAAAATTAAAATAATCGCACTTTTAGTGTATTGGTGGGCTGTGGGGTAGGAACTAGGAAGACCAAATTGGTGTGGAATATGGGAAAGTGGGGAATGTATTGTAGCCAACCTATTGAAAATGATTATTTGGCTTTGCCTTCTAAGTTCTATTAGGCGACTTCACTTTGGAGTTTGGACATTTCTAGTCCACTACTACTGTCTCCCTTAATTAATTTCCAAAATAAATGTCACTTATTTCTTCAAATTTGAGTGCTTTGTTATATTCATATGATATCACCATTGATTAAGATCCCAATTTCGAATTCCCCCTCAATCGCTTTCACGACTTACCCAAGTCGATGATTTTAGTATATTATACGGCACCAAAGCCAAAAGCTGAACATTCTCCTTAAAGAAAACAAAATATACACGTATTGCATGAAAAGATTATTATTGTGTATTCTCTTAGCTAATTTTATGCTATCATCAATATTTCTTAATTTGTTGTGGTCTCTCAAAATGAGATGTTTAATTCTACAAACTTGACCTTTTGTATTTTCTGATAATTTTTTGAGGTCGAGTAAAATCTCAAATATATTTAGGCAAAGTTATAACTTGGCTCACTATTAAACTATTTTCTATTTTGGGTAATTCTCGTTTTATTAACTAACTTTTTTTTATTTGTATTAAACCAAATACATATTAATTATGATAACAGAACCGACTATATTTTCAATAAACTTAATTTTCCAAGCATACCCCTCACTGTTGGGGCCTGGCCTTAATTTGTCTCACATCAATTAAATATTAAATTAGTTACTACCTAACAATGCTTGTATGTCACTTATTTTATTAGCGAGCTTTTGGAATATATTAGGTCAAAGATATATTATTTAATCGACAACGTTAATAAAACATTACATAATTTGTGTTTTTAATATATATACATATATGCATGTATATTTTCAAATTAAATATATATCAAATTAAATTTTTATATTTATATTTATTTTATAATTATAAATAAAACTGTAAATTTATAGTAAATAAATAAATAAAATAAGATAATATCAAATCAATAAAAAATAATAGTTAGAAATAAAAATTAAAAATTGCAAAAAATAAAAAATAAAAAATGTAATGCAAAAAATTATAGTAAGGTGAGAAGACAAAAAATTTAGTAAAAATTAACACGTTACGAAATGATAAGAAAAATGAACAAAAAAGATTAAGAATTAAGAGTTCAAGATACTACGATCGTCTTGTTCTTAATATAATAACTAGTAATCCACACACATTTTATGTGTGTGCAAATAATAAAATTATTATCATTGAAATATATATTAAATTAAAATTTTTATGTTAATATTTATTTTATAATTATTTTTAATATAATTAAAAATTTAAAAGATAATACAAAATAAAAATAAAAAAATATGGAAAAAGAAAAAAAAATATAATATAAAAAAAATAAGGTGAGAGAAGAAAAGAAGACGTTGAGAGAATAATTAAAAATATAACAAATAATAATTTTAGAGTTCAAGAGACCAAACAGTTAATTTAAGGATTTCTCATTTAATATAATAGTATAGATATATACATTTTATATAATATTATAAATATAATATAATATAGGAGTGACCGACTGGTGAGGGAATGAATGCACATTGATATAATGATACAACATTCAAAAGGGAACTCATGTAAAAAGCTTCCATAATAAATAGTTGTAGTGGACCACAGCACAACCCTGCTCAGGCAGTGCCAGCTTAAATAATAGGGAAAATTACATCTACATCCCTCGTGGTTTGGGGTAATTACAAATAAAGACCTATTGTTTCGTTTTTTACAAATACACCCCTAACACTTGTATTCTGTCTGTGATCCTTCTAATTCCGTTAGGGTTCCGTTAAATATTCCGAATATACCCCCAAGGACTGTCATGTTATATTGTTAAACCTTAGGGTTCATTTTGTAAGAAATTATATACCTGAGGGACTAAATTGTAAGAATGTCCAAAATTTTCAAACTAGCCGTTTATAGTCATTGGGATTTGACTACTATATATATTTAGTCAGGGTTTTAGCTTTTTAAAGCCAATTTTACATGGCTACTTCAAGAAATTCATCCCATACATATTATCAATGTTTGAAATATAGAAAAAAAAGATGTAGAGGACTTGTGGTTCATGCACAACAATTAAAGTGGTGGAGAAAAACAATTTAAATAAGAGGAGGCTATTTTATTGTTGTGATTTGCATGTCTTCTCACACCGGTGCACACCAATTGAAGAAGGCAGAGTTTGAAGCTCTATACTCTAATGAAAAACAAGAAGCAAGTAGTGTTAATTTCAAGTCAATACAAGCCGGAGACCAAGAACAAGCAAAAAATAGCATATTTGTTATGAGACTTAGATAAAACCAATAAGTAGGCCTAACCGTTTATAACACGCTTAATATATTTCAATCATTCACACCCTCGCTAATTATTGATATATCACACGCAAATAAATATATTTTTTTTAAATTATAACATCATTTTAATTACTTAATTGTGGGGCACATACGCAAAATCCACAATGTTATACTTATTTTTCGATTCAGGTCGATCAAAATCTTTTTAGTTTCTGAATTGATCTTTTTTCTACGTTCACATATTAACAAAGGACGATCCTTCTCTTCTTATCGTAAGACTAGTAATTAAAAACTATAAATAAGCATGAAAATAAAATTCTTTTGTTTTTCTTTAAAGGATTCAAGTATCTTAAAAGGTTAAAGAGTGCAATTAACACTACTTGCCTTTTATTCTTCATCAGAGTGTGGACCTTCAAACCTATCTTCTTCAATTGGTGTGCACCAGTGTGAGAAGTCATGCAAATCACAACAATAAAATAGTTTCCCTTTGTTTAAATTGTTTTTCTCCACGACTGTGCATGAACCACAACTAATTACTCTACATCTTTCTTTTCTATATTTCAAATATTGATAATATGTATGAGATGAACTTCGTGATTAACCAAGTAAAATTGGCTTCAAAAGGCTAAAACCCTGACCAAATATATATAAAAGTCCAATCCCAATGGCTAGTTTGAAATTTTTGAACATTCTTACAATTTAGTCCCTCAGGTATATAATTTTTTACAAAATGAGCCCTAAGGTTTAACAATATAACATGACAGTCCTTGGGGGTATAATTGGAATATTTAACGGAACCCTAACGGAATTACAAGGATCACAGACGGAATACAAATGTTAGGGGTGTATTTGTAAAAAATGAAACAATAGGTCCTTATTTGTAATTACCCTAAACCACGAGGGATGTAGATGTAATTTTCCCTAAATAATAACAATAATTCATTTTCTTTTGTTAAAAATTATAATATATAAATATGGGAAAATCTTTGAATAGTACCAAAAAGTTGAAAAAATTCCTTTTAGGTCCCCAATTTTGAAAAAGTTCCCATTCAATCCCCAATTGAAAAACAAAATTCCTTTTAGGTCCCCACAAATAGTACAGGTTCGTACATTGTCTTTAGGAATTGCGTACATTTTTGAGGGAATTGCGTATAAAAATCCCGGAATCTCGTATATACGAGATTCTGGGATTTTTATACGCAATTCCCTAAAAAATGTACGCAATTCCTGAATTATTATACAACCTTGGGGAGTGAAAAGAAATTTTGTTTTTCAATTGGGGAGTGAACAGGAACTTTTTCAAAATTGGGGAGTGATAAGGAAATTCAGTTTACACTTGGGGATTTTTGAGGAATTGTCCGTATAAATATAAGGATACGGTCACAATAATAATAAATAAAATAATATAATTTTTTTAAGACAATTCGATAAAAAATCTCATAGATGGCAAAAGTGTACGCATAATAATTAAAAATAATAATAATTCCACGCCCACAGGCCACAGCTATCCAAGTGTGGGGCCCACCAGATGATCCTTTTCTGCGCGTTGAAATGGCGTCAACTTTCCAATTACTTAATTAATTAATTTCCTGATACTCATGAAAATCTACCTATTTTTATTTTTATTATTGATTAACTAAAACAATTTAACTAATATTATCTTTCCCAACACAGAAATCCATAAATTAATGAACACCAACCTCTGACTCTGAGTGCCTACTGTCACTGAGCCTGCAAGCTGAATTGAACAGAGGTGCTCTCTCTCTCTCTCTCTATATATATATATGTATAGATGACTTTCGTCGGTATCTCACATTCTATATGTTTTACTAGCAGCAGATCGAATTCACCGGCGAAACACGCCGCCGTCATGTGGAAGTTGCGGTCTATCTTCGGAGCGTTTTCGCTTTTGTTTCTTTGCTCCGCGGCGGCTTCGGTTGCTGCTCAAGGATCCGGGAGCGGAGGCAGCCAATGGAAAACTCTTGACGGTAAAAGATCTCTCTCTGTGTCTGCTTGTGTGGGATACTGTGTGTGCGCTTGCTGTTTGGTGCGTGCGTTCTCAATTGATGTTATTTTCTCGGAAAAGGAGTAAGGGAAAGGTGAATTGAGGTCTCTTTGCCTGGTGTTAGTCAGTTGGAGTCGGCTAGTAATTTGTTGGCACTGTGATTGTCTGGAGATTCTTATTTCACACTTATATATACCGCAATTAGAAGAAATCCTGGACTTAGAATTACTCGTTTGAGCTTTCGAGTTTCTGCCTCTTCACTACTGCTTGTAAGCTTCTTCACTACTGCTTGTAAGCTTCCTCTGGTTAAGTTGAGGAAGGATGAGAATGGAGGGATTTTTATTGTTTATGAGGAGGTAGACTAAAAGTCTAGATGGTGGAATTATAGTTGTGGCCTGTGGGAAGAGATAGTTATTAAAACTAAAAGAAACATCATTAATTCTTTTGAAACTACTTAATTTATTTTATTTGATTATTATTATTTTTTGAAGCTGATAACTTACGATTTCAGGAAAAGTTACGTGATTGTGAAACTGGTTGATTTCACAGAGAAATTTGATGTCACTATAAAATTATTTCTGACTATCTACATTTATTAGTTTGTTAGTTGATGCATGATATTGTAATTTCCAGAACTATATATAGTTATTTCAGAAACCTCCTTATTTTATGTTGGATGTGACAATGGGTTTCCAAGGTTTGGTTGCTCGAAGTCTGGTAAATAGTCAGTCGATCATGGAGTGTTACGTTCTGCATTTCTGCAAATAGATATCTTCAATTGCAGTGTTGTTATAGTTGATTGGAATTTGAATAATTTGAATGCTCCATTATTTTATCTACAAGACAGAAAGATATATAAATATGAAATTGTCTCTGTGTTTCAACATAGTTTAGGTTCGTACTCTATCCACCAAGTCTATCATTCAAGACATCATCACAGTTTCCTGTTCTTAATGAAGGTTACAATTAATTAACCTTTTAGATTGCACTTGCAGGAAATGCACCTTTGGTCATAGCAAGAGGTGGATTTTCAGGGATATTTCCTGATTCTAGTTATTATGCATATCAACTCGCGCTGCAAGTTAGCTTACCTAATTTACTGGTATGGTGTGATGTTCAGCTTACGAAAGATGCAGTTGGAATATGCTTTCCAGATATCAGGCTAGAAAATGCCTCTAACATTGCTGACGTTTACAAGAACAAGCGCAACACCTACACTGTAAACGGAGTCCCGGTGAATGGATGGTTTTCCTTGGATTTCACCCTTAATGACCTGGCAGCTGTCAATTGTAAGTTTGGTCCATGGTCATCTTCATGTCTTATACTGTGCTTGGTGATATCCGACAAAAGTTATTCTCTAGTATTCAGAAAACTATATTGCTACTATCCTGTTCAAGTAGTGTAGTGACATGATTACCATTTCCTACCTATTACTTCTCTTTACTTATTATTTCTCCTCCTAATCTTACGATTTACACCAATTGACGATGAACATATCAAACCATCCAAAAGAGGAGTAGCACTGCAGACAATGACTTACCCTATAAAGCACGTTGTGTTGCATAATTGGAAATATGGAACACTCCTCCGGGCCATAGGTTACCCTAGAAAACTTTTAACAATTTAATCTTTAGAATCATTCTGGGTACATTTATTCTCAAGGAAATACTTTGATGTTTTTCTTTCTATATATATTATGAAGAACTGCCGGAAGTCCAAGCTTAAGCATGTAAAACAAGTCCAAAACCTGAATTCTTCACTGTTTTACGGCTTCCAATTTGGCTTGGCTTCCCATGAAAGAACACAAACTGGATTCCTTTGTTTGTGGTTATACTGTCCTTGTGCGAAGCAAGCCACTTAACTGGTTTCTGCTATCTTCGACATTCTACAATCTAAAACTACTATTGATACAATTGAAGCTTTTACATGCTGGCAGCTGGCTTCTTTCGTCACGTGGATAAATGTAGATGATATGAAGTCATTATATCCACCTGACTGTTTTTCATTCTGTGGCAGTGAAACAAAGGATTTATTCTCGTGCCCCGAATTTTGACGGTACTCCTATGCAAATTCTTACTGTCGATAATATTAGCCAACTAAAGCCGCCTGGATTGTGGTTAAGTGTTCCGGTATATGAATCAAATCCTTCTTATTGTATTTTAGATTTTTATCAGCTATTACTTAATGAGTTCTAATCGACCTAGTTTTTATGTAAATACTCGTGCAGCATGATGCATTTTTCGGACAACATAATCTGAGTATGAGGAGCTTCATTATTTCTGCATCTAAACGCATGATTGTCAAATATATTTCATCGCCTGAGGTTGGTTTCCTAAAGAGCATACTGTCAAGATTTAGAACAGGGCCGACAAAGCTTGTCTTTCAATTGTTGGATCCTAAGGATCTGGAGCCTTCAACCAATCAAACATATAGTTCACTTATGCAGAATCTTACCTTTATCAAAACCTTTGCTGCGGGTATTCTTGTTCCCAAAAGTTACATACAAAATGTTGACAAAGAGCAATATATAGAGAGTTACACATCTCTTGTACTGAATGCTCATAAAGTGGATCTAGAAGTTCATGCATCCAATTTTGTAAATGATGATGTTGCTTCCCCATATGATTATGGCTATGATCCTGTGGCTGAGCATCTCTCTTTTGTTGACAATGGCCAATTTTCTGTTGATGGTGTGCTATCTGATTTCCCGTTGACTTCATCTGCAGCCATAGGTAAATGGTGGTCACATTTGAACTTTTTCTTTAATGTTAAAAATTAATTTGCGTTAATATGGGCTTTTGAAATTCTAAGCGTTTGTGGCTTAATTAAGTTCCCTTCTTTGACTAAGTAGACAGATCATCAAGTACTGTTGATTTTTTATAATTGAATTTCGTCTAGCATCTTCATTTTAACATCAAGACATTGGTTTTTAAAGTTCTACATGTCAGAGTAAATGTCATTGGTTTTCCGGCACATCGGGGTCCAATATCAGCCTTTTCCTTTGGCCTGCTGTAATATTTTTTACGTGTTACTGGTTTCTGGCGGTGGTGGTTAAGGAATTTAGGATCCTATAATGCTTCTTGTCCATGCTTCTTTGATGATTGCGAATTTCCTTAACTACCATGAGAAATGTTTTTACTTGTTGGAAACAGGAGAAATGTTTCCCTCAGTATTATTGTTCACAAAAGAATTTATGTCTGGAGTTATCATCCTGAAGCCAGTTCTGCAGTAGCTTTTCGTCAATTTCTTCTTTGGTGATTATTTTCCTTGCTCTTGTTCCCAATGATCTATATTGTGTTATGTGATATTCTGATAATTTCTGGCTGAACTGAAAAAGGTTCCTTAACTGCAAATAGTACTACAATGGTTCAACAAGCATTCCATCAACTCTTGGTTATTTAGTTACAACTTGTTATGTGGAATGAGTATTTTTCTTCGGGCCTGGAAATATCTTATTTCCTATCTTCATTTTCCGTGCAGATTGCTACTCCCACATGGGCAAGAATGACACAGTGCAAGGTAGACACTAATAGTTGCCCTATTAAAGATTTTCTTTTTCCTCTTCGGTACCAAATTGATATTGACAACCTCCTTTTGTTTGATCAGCTAAAGTATTGGTTATATCTTCTGAGGGAGCCAGTGGGAACTATCCTGGATGTACTAACGAGTCATATGCTAAAGCTGTATCAGATGGTGTAGATATACTTGATTGCCCTGTTCAAATAACCAGTGACGGAGTACCCTTTTGCTTGGGAGATATTAATCTTAGAGAGAAAACAAATGTTGCTCAAACTAATTTTAGCACCCTGAAATCAACTAATACATACCTTAACATAAGGGATGGTATTTTCGCCTATAGTCTCTCATGGAGCCAAATTCAGATGTTGACGCGTAAGTGAAACTTGAGCTTGGGCATTGTTTATGACTCCTTTTCCGTAACATCCTCAACCTGAAAAATGATTAGATTAAAAGCCTGGCCTTAATATTTTGGAAGAATATACTTATTGCCATGCATATATAAATGTCGGTTATAAATAAACATGTCTGGTTGGGTGAGCAGGGTTTTCTTTTTCAGCTTACTTTTCAGCTGAGATTTAGGTGCCCCCTGTAATGATAGTGCCATCTAGCTAGTTGATTGACCTTTTACTGGACTACAAGCTAACATGTCAAATTCATGATTTACACAGCATATTCTGCTAACTGGAGATCTTGCTCACAAATTTGTGTGTTGGCCTGTAATAAGACATTTCTTTTTACTGCAAACTTTTGAAGTGTAATTTTCTTGATTGAACATTTCCATCACATTCACTATATTTCTTACATATGTTGTTGTCTATTTGGCTGCACAAATTTCTATTGCCACTTGTTATCTGAATTAGTTAAACTTGCGCTGACATCGTTTTGGTTTAATTTCAGCTGCTATATCTAATCCTTTTTCAAAATTTTCACTTTTTCGAAACCCAAGAGCTGCAAAGAAGGGGAGCTTCATGCAGTTATCTGATTTTTTGGCTTTTGCACGTAATTCATCTTCGGTCTCTGGAGTTTTGATTGGTATAGAGGTGAGTGCTTCATGCAAGTTCTACTGGATTTCTGTTTACCTCAATTCCAGTTGCAATTTAAAATGTGGGTGTCCTAGAACATCTGGACCAAGTTCTCTGTTGCTTTATTTTGTATGTAGACTTAAGAGAGTATTGATCAGCTTCAGCTTATAATGACTGATTGAAATGTAGATCGATCAAAATTTAGGTTCATACTCTGTTAATTATTAACTCAAGATTTCCAATTCAAAGCTTTGATAGTCAATGACAATTTATAAGAAAACATCAAAGAATTACAGTTGATGAACAGGCTAATTTGTTGATTTATGTACTTGAACAATCTATTGCCTTAATTCTGACTAATAATTGGTAATCTGATTCCCAATAACGAAAATTTAAGTGCAAATGCGGTCCTGAAGTTGTTTAATTTGTCATTATCTACAAGATACCCTGTAGTGAAAATTGTGATGTGGTGTCAAGGATTTGAAAATGACTATCAAGTAAAGAACATGTAGGAAAAATACACATACATGGTGTGAAAAGCCAGAGGATTGTATATATTATTCTGACGAAGATTTTATATTATATAGACGCAAGAAGAGAAAAGACCTAATAAGAGAAGAGTTCTAATCCCCTTGAGCAAAAACCCATTACAAATAATTCCACACATGGAATATGACATTTTATCTCCTGTCTTGCAGAATGCTGCCCACCTAGCAGAGAAACAAGGATTAGGTGTAACTGATGCAGTTTTGGAAGCCTTAAGCAAAGCTGGTTATAATAATCCGACGGACAAGAAGGTCATGATTAAATCTAGTGATAGCGCGGTTCTCTCGAAGTTCAAGGGCAGAGGCAATTATGAGCTCGTTTACCTAGTTCATGAAGATATCCGAGACATCTTGAACTCAACAATTTTGGAGATAAAAAACTTTGCTAGTTCTGTGGTGGTCTCGAAAAGATCTGTCTTTCCTACTGACGATGCCTTTCTCACCGGTGAAACAACTGTTGTTCCAAAGCTTCAGGCATTTAATCTTTCAGTTTACGTGCAATTCTTTAGGAATGAGTTCGTTTCTCAACCGTGGGACTTCTTCTCTGATGCACATGTGGAGGTTAACACTCATGTCTCTTATATGGGAGTTGATGGTGTCATCACAGAGTACCCTGCCACAGCTGCTAAGTACAAAAGTAAGTTCACTAGCAAATGCTTATATCAGTTTGTTCGTCTGCGAAGTACGTTTATTATTATAATACTTCGAGTCATAAGTAAAATTGGTGAAACTAAAATCTTCTGTCCTTGATATCCCTCAATGTTTCCTATGTTTTTCTCTAAGCTATGAAATTTGGGGTCTTAGGGAATGCGTTACAGTAACAATGCTGATGATTAACCAGCGTCCGAAATAATTAATTAATTATGAGATGGCATTGGCAGGTTACCTTTTTCGTTCTTTTAGTGTTGCTAGAGCTACATTTTACTGGTGGTGTTCTGTAGTTGATCAAATCATACAATTAACCCATCGAGAAAAGCATTTACACCCTTGTGTTTTTCTGAAACCCCTAGAGAAAATTATACAGTGGGTGTGATTGTGAACCATGAAAATGAAGTGAAAAATATATAGAAGGCTAAGATGGTTTTTATGCCACTGTTTAATATATGTATGTCTGTCCGCCCTCTCTTCCCCTTATATTTACACATTCCTTACATTTGTCTGTATATTGCATTGTTCCCTCATTGGGCTCCAGAAATAAAATCATTTGCTGTGTTAATTCATTTACAGGGAACCGATGTCTTGGGTATAAAGACCTACCGCTATACATGAGTCCTGTCCAGCCAGGTGGTCTTATTGCTCTGATGGCGAATGCTTTCTTGCCTCCAGCTCAGGCTCCAAGTCCCGTCCTAACAGAGAATGATGTGGTTGAACCTCCTCTTCCTCCCGTCACCAACAGGCGCCCGACTCTGGATAACAGCTCAATAGTACCTGGTCCAACACCAACACCACCACCAAACGGGCACACTCAACTTATGGTAAACTCCATTTTCAGTATAATTACGCTTCTTCTTGCATCTTTTCTGTGCTGGGGTTAAAGTAACAACCACCGGGTTGTAAATTGTAATGTTTATATTCTAGAGATTCAACATTTTGAGAGGCCCTCTCTCTTTCGTGTAAATTGTGTTTCATAATTTATTTGTCATGTTGTATGGAACCATTAAAATTGGAAATTAATGATGGATCTTCAGCCTCGTTCTTGCGAATCATCTCTGGTGAAAATTTTCACTGACATTGGGGGGCACACCAGTAATTTTAGTTGGCTCAAGTCATGACCTAATTACAAGGCAAAACTCAGTTGGCTCATGACCTAATTCACTCCAATACATTAAAGTAAGAGTTCCGTTAGTAGGGAAGAGGAGTGAAAATTGCTCGCGATAAAGCGGTTTTGGGGAGAAAAAAAAAAAAATTTAAAATGTTAATTATGATCACCAACAATAATGTTTGTGGGAGTGTGCACATGTATGTAATGCAACATACCTGGATAATTAGCAATGACTACTCGATTATTTTCTACGACACTAAAAGGAAAAAAGAAATCGTGAATAAATGACCAGTGCTTTAAACCCTTACCTTCCGGTAGAAACAAGAAAACTTCCCAAAATTCGTCAAAACTCAAAAGTAGCACAGCAAAGTAATTCTTTTTCTTTTTTTTTTCTTCCCCTGAAATAGGAAGAGCATATATAGGAAACACCAACCATGAAAATCTAAAAGAAACCATCGTGGCCATGCACATTGTGATGATCGTCACTCGTTTCTAATATTCCCTTTTATACACCTCCTAATTCCAACTTCCCCAACCCATAATCTGGTTTTATCTGCTCTTGTTACCTCATTTTCTTTGATCCACCGCCGCCGTGCATTCATTAATCGATGGCTTCACTAATTACAACCTGAAACCCTGGAGGTCGTGCAGAACACCATCGCGAAAGAAACAGTTGTCGATCGCCGGAAACGAAGTTCGTAGATCTGTGTGCGGATTCTTTGGACACGGTGGAGATCTTGATGGCCCTTTAAGAGAAATTTGGGGTTTCGATCGGAGCAGAAAACATCGCCACCGTGCAGGACGCCGCTGATTTGATCGACAAGGTCAAGGCGGCCGCAGCTTAGCCATATTAGTAGCTACAACAACAATGAATTAATGCTGCTTTCGGCTGCCAATGGCCAATGCTAGAATTCCCAATTTTTTAAATTTATAGGACATAATAATTGCTAAAAGATACTACAACGGACCAAAATTGTCTAAATAATAAAATTACATGACCAAATTTTAATTTTTGTATGATTGTATATATGTGTGAAGTAATTCAAAACAGGGAGTAATTGGTGAATAGTGTCGGGTGGGAGTGGATCACCAGAGATTAAGTCTACAGAGCTCAATTACCATAATCGTGTATACCAAAGGCGATATAAGTTGGTGTGGGAAGGGCAGACTTAGGCTAATCATGATACCAAACACTTTTCTAAATTAATTAGATGAACTAGCTACATTTTTAGTTCAATTTAAATTTATTTATTCCTAAATAAGTTAGCAATTAGCATGAACTTGTTCACAATGTGGTTTAGTTGGCCAATTTTTATAATAATCATAATAATAATATAATTAATAATTAATAATTTGCAAACTCAACATGCATATTTAAAAAATTATGATTACTTATATATACTGAAATTAAATCCTGATTATTAAAATATATTGTATAGTATCTTTGATATAAATATTAAATTTATGATGAATAAAACATAAATAAAATAATATACAGTTGTATTAATAAAATAATAGTTAACTAGAATTTTAAAAAAACATATGTAAAAGAAATTGAAATTGAAGTGAAATAAGAAAAAAACAGAATTAAAGAGACAATAACAACTAACTACGTTGTTAGAGTAACTGGCCTTTGGTCATTTCAACTAACAATTGAACTCCGCAATTCTTGCTAGGTTTCTCTACACTCCGCAATTCAACTAATTACATGGCCGGCACATCGCCGGCGGTAATCCCGTCGGCCGCCACACATGCCGGGGCTGCTGCTGGGACATACGCAGCAGTAACATCTACTGTGAAAAAGTTGATCCTGACAAGCTCCGGAAGGGTACATCTGTTCCCCAGAGATCCAAATCGTCGTCGATATGGCAAAGTTACTGAACGCAATGGAATCACTAACATATCACTATCCGATGAGGAAATAGAGGAACTCTCTGAGCCTTTTCAATTCGCTCTAATCGGAAAATTCTCTCATGGATACCCATCCATGACACGACTCCATGAGTTGTTCATGGATTTGGAGTTGAAAGGCGAGTTCAAATTAGGTCTCCTAAACGTGAAACATGTTCTGATTCGCTTGGATTCGGAGGAGGATTATAACAGAATATGGTTACAGAAATTTCACGTTTTTGATGGTTTTCCTATGAGGGTCTTCAAGTGGACGCCGACTTTCAATCCGAAGGTGGAACCCTTCATAGTTCCAGTATGGGTCCGTCTGCCAGGTCTCAAAACCCAATTCTTCAAAGACACATCCCTCATGGATATAGCGCAGCAGATTGGGGAGCCACTATGCCTGGACGAAGGCACGAAAGACTTGAACCGTCCTTCAATGGCGAGGTTCTGCGTCGAAGTTGATCTCCTTAAGCCACTAAAGGATCGATTGACAATAACCTATCACTGGGGCACACACATACAACCAATAATTTACGAGCGACTCCCACCATATTGTCGAAGATGTAATAGATTGGGCCACCATCAAAAGGACTGCTATGAGGGCAATCAAGTGATAAATGAGGAAAGTGAGCCACAAAACGGAGAAGATTTGAGAAAGGTTATCTCTGAAAAAAGAGCAGCAAAAGAAATAAACAACAACGCCAATCATGAAGGTATGGATGGGGTGAAAAACCAACTGTCTTCAAAGCAATGGGTGAAAAAAGTTTTTAAAAGGCACAACCAGGAAAATGCCCCAGTGGAAACACAAAAAACTGTTGGTAACAGGTTTGATGCTCTTAAAGGGGATGATGGAACCATGGAGGATCAAGAAGATGAGGAAAGCAATCCAGAAGTCGAAGGCGAAGAGACTAATCAGGATAGCTCTTCAGAGAAAACAGAGGAGAACAATACTCTGAATGAAGAAGCGGCAGGGGAACATAACATATTGGAAGTGGAATCTGCCATTCAAGAACACATCAAAAAGGACATGAGTAAGAATAAGGAACCGATCAAAGACCAGGAGGATGATCCCAACACACAGCGGGAGAAGACTATTTTTAAGCGATCTAAATCCTCATAGAACCTTAAAGAACCACCATTGCAGTCGAAACAAAGGAATCGTACGAAAGATGATCTAGCTAAACAACCTGAACCTCCTCGGAATAAGAAGATCAAGGAAAAAATCACATCCACGGCCTCTAAAAGGACGACTAGATCGTCGGCCAGTTAAACGGGTACTAATGATTAAAGGCCTAATATGGAATATCAGGTGTATCGCCGATGAGGGGCGAAGACTTATCCTTAAGAAAATTTGCAGGAAAAACAAATTGAAATTCCTTGCTATTATTGAACCTAAAATTTAGCTTGATGTCAATTTTATGTGTAGAAGATTTAATTTTCATAATGTTATCTGTAATAGCTCCAATAACATATGGTTTTTTTCGTGCGAGGGTATGCAAGTCCAAGTGCTGGGGGACGATCGACAGTACTTGCATTTGATGGTCAGCTATGTGGAATGGAATAAACCAGCGTACATTTCGGTCGTACATGCCTATAGCGAAACCTCCCAACGGAGACCTTTATGGGAGTTTTTCAAAGAAAACGTTGATCCTGACTCTCTGTGGCTTATAGGAGGAGACTTTAACATTGTTGCGACGCCGGAAGAATGCAGGGGTGGCTGCACCCCGGACCTGAATGAAATTGAGGAGTTTGTGAACTTCATACAGGATAATGGTTTAATTGAAACTCTGTTTGAGGGATCTCCGTTTACCTGGACGAACATGACAGTTTGGCAACGTATAGATCGTATAATGGTTAATGAAGCTTGGTCCGAGTTACACTCTATAATGAAAACTAAGCACCTTTCCCGTGGTACGTCGGATCATTGCCCCTTGCTTATCTCTTGTGACAATACCCAAGAAACACATCCAACTGCCTTTAGGTTTCAAGATATGTGGCTGCGACACCAAAATTTTAAGGAAGTGATTTCGGAGAATTGGAAAATACCTACTGCAGCAGCCGGTTTATGGAAATTACACCTGAAACTTAAAAGGCTAAAGGCTCGCTTAAAAGAGTGGAATAATTCCGAGTTTGGGAACGTTTTTGACTGGGTGAAAACTTCCGAGGAAAGAGCGACTCAGGCGGAATCAACATATGACAGGAACCCGTCCGAAGAGAACTTGATCTTAATGAATAAACGGACAGCGGAATGGAAGAACTGTTTAGCTATAGAAGAAGATTTTTGGCGTCAAAAATCATCTTGCAAATGGTTGGTAGAAGGGGAGCGAAATACGCGTTATTTCCATTCCTTAGTCAAGAAAAAGAGGTTTCGAGGTGCCATAAACTCGATTAAAGATGGAGCTCACACCATTAAGGACCAAAATGAAGTTCGTAAGTCCGCCAATAACTTCTTCAAGGAGCTGCTGACTTCGGAAAACAGTAACATGTCCTCCAATATGGAAATGGATAGCATTGAGGCCCTATTAAATATGGAAGACAAGACTAACTTGTGCAAACCGCCATCTTTACAGGAAGTCAGGCTATCGGTCTTCTCAATAAGCCCCTCTAGTGCTGCTGGCCCGGACGGCTTTGGAGCCCGATTTTATCAGGCTTGCTGGGACATTATTAAGGAAGATGTAATTGAGGCGATCGTGGACTTCTTTAATGGTTCGCCACTTCCTAAGGCTTACACTTCCACGACTGTTGTTCTCATCCCTAAAGTGGAGAACCCGGTTCATTAGAAGCATTTTCGCCCTATTAGCCTCTACAACGTCAGCAATAAAATTATCACCAAGCTACTTAACTCTAGATTGGCAGAAGTGCTGCCAAAAGTAGTCTCCTCTAACCAAAGCAGCTTCGTTCGGGGTCGAAATATTATTGATAATATTCTTTTAGCCCAGGAAATGACACATGGTCTCAACAACAAAGGCAGGGCTAAGAATATTATTCTAAAGGTGGATACGGAAAAAACCTATGATAGGTTGGAATGGACGTTTCTGCTTGAGATGCTTCGAAGAAAAGGTTTTCCAGAGGCTTGGGTTGATATGATCAGAAGATGTATAGATAACTACTGGTTTTCGGTGCTTATTAATGGGGTCTCGGCAGGCTTCTTCCATTCCACGAGGGGCTTGAGACAAGGGGACCCGCTTTCCCCCTCTCTATTTGTCATAGCTGCAGACTTACCGTCTTGCCTCCTGAACAGATTGGCCATAACTGATCCAACGAGTAGATATGGAAGACCTCAAGATATAGCCGTGACCCATCTCTCTTACGCGGATGATACCAACATCTTTACGAATAGCCGGATTAACTCGCTTCTTGGGATAAGAGACATTTTGGGCAAATACCAGCTGTGCTCCGGACAAAAAGTGAACGCTGATAAGAGCTCGTATATTATCGCAGATGGTCGCTGAAACAGTTAAAGAGATTCTGGGATACAAAAGAGAACTTCTCCCTATTACTTATCTTGGCGCTCCACTCTTTAAAGGAAGAAGGAAAGTTATTCTCTTCGAGAGCTTAATCAACAAGCTCCGTACTAAGCTGACTGGTTGGGAAAACAAAAGTCTATCATACGGAGGAAGGCTCCAACTAATCAAAAGCGTTTTATATGCCATCCCGGCATACTTGATTCAAGTCATGGAACCTCCGAAGTCTGTTATCCAGCGTATCCATCGCATTTTCAACCGATTTTTTTGGGGGAGCAACTCTGAGGGTAAGACGATACATTGGGCTGCTTGGGAGCGGATGACCTATCCTACAGAAGAAGGAGGGATTGGAGTTCGGAACTTAGAAGATGGGGTTGAATCCTTCAAGTACAAGCTGTGGTGGAGGCTTAGAACTAGCGATTCTTTATGGGCCAAGTTCATGGGAAACAGATACTGTGGTAACTTACATCCTACTCAAGCTGCTCTTTTGAACTCTAGCTCTTTGATTTGGAAAAGACTGTGTGAAGTGAGAAATAAAGCCGAACAGAACATCTCTTGGGCACTCTCTAAAGGGTCGATATCCTTCTCAATTGACAATTGGTTGGACGGTAGAAGAATTATGGATATCCTTGACAACATCAACGGAGACCTACGGGTCAATCTCTTCTGGAATAATGAGGAGTGGTGTCCTAGCACACTTCAAACGTTCGTCGGACCTCAGTTAGCCAAGGAAATCTCGGAGGTTCCCATCAACGGAGACCTACGGGTCAATCTCTTATGGAATAATGAGAAGTGGTGTCCTAGCACACTTCAAACGTTCGTCGGACCTCAGTTAGCCAAGGAAATCCCGGAGGTTCCCATCGTAGCGGGGGTTTCTGATAAACCGATTTGGAATTTAGAGGATAATGGAAACTTCTCTATAAAGTCTGCTTATGAGATGATTCGACAACATAAGCCAAAATCCGAGTTCCTTAGAGCAATCTGGAGCATGAACTTGACCCCTACCATTCAAATCTTTTTGCTCCGGCTCCTAAGGGATTGGCTACCTTTAGATGATCGGCTCGAAAGAAAGGGGATCGCTGTCCCATCGAAGTGCGCCTGCTGCTGTGACCGTGTAACCATGTCACACGTCTTCCTTACAAACGAGAAGATAAGAATGGTTTGGAGACATTTTGGCGATATATTCGGAATCCAACAGGGCATAAAAGTGTCTCCGGGAAATGAATTGCATCGGTGGATTAATTTGTAAAGCTCAAAGTGCTTGTCCCACATCGGTTGGAGAGGGGAACAAAGCCTCCTTTATAAGGGGGTGGATACCTTTCCCTTGTTGAGGCCTTTTCCTGGGTGGGCGCCTTCGGGCTTAAATTCCATCGGGAGAAACAAAACCGTGAGGGTGGTGTCGCTTAGCCCACCAAAGCGGACAATATCGACAGGCGGGTTTTCGGGCTGTTACATAATTCGTCTCCGTTTAGCTCGTCGAGACACATCAGGATTGTGTCCCGATTCTCATACTTTGGTTCTCATGGTTGGAAAGAAACCGATGCAAGCATAAAGCGAGTAGATATTCTTACTTTCACATTATATCTCGTGTTAAAAACTATGTTTTCCTTCTTAATAAAATGGGACATCTGCGCAGGAATTGGTGGCTGGGCGATACTCATACGGCAAGAAAATTTGGGTGCAGGCTGCCGGAGACAAGCCCCAAATAGCCAATTATAGTTCGCTGGATCAAACCCTCTGCGGATTGGGTCAAATTGAATACGGACGGATCGTCCCGTGGGAATCCAGGCCCAACTGGTATAGGAGGTGTGTTTTGAGACTCTAACGGGGCAGTTATAAAGGTTTTTAGTTCTGGGATTGGACATGCCTCACATATCGAAGCAGAGATCCGAGCGATGGCATACGGGGCTAAGATAGTAGTTGAGTTGGAATGCTCAAACCTCTGGATTGAGGTAGATGCCGACGCAGCCATGAAAATTATTAAGAGAGGAAGCTCAGGTCACTTGGCTACTCAGAGAGCTGTCTGGGAGTTAATGAAATGGGGGAAAAAGTTGAATGTTCGTATCTCGCATATCTATAGGGAAGGAAATAAGGAGGTAGATTTTTTAGCCACTTGGGGAGCTCGTGAGCAACACTTGTGGTCCTTTCCTACCTCAGTTATCGAAGGATATTTGCAAGGAATAATAAGGATGGACATGTGGGACATTCCTAACATCCGTGGCCGACCATGATGAGTAACACTTACCAGGTAAGTCGGGCTCGACCTTTGTCAGGCAACGGTATGAATTGCAAAGAGATATCTTTTCTAATCCCTTGGTGCTTTGCTGTGATGTGGAATTTCTATAATAATATGCCTAATGTTAACAGAGTTTTTACTCTCGCTAAATTAGAGAGAAAGGCAGGTTGGTCTTTTTGGATGCAGGAGCAAAATGACAAAGAGATCTTGGATCTGGATAATTGGCCCACATGTAATATGGAGAGGAGGAAGAATCTGAAGATTGTTCATAACCTCACAGGGTGTGACATCCCGTTTATCCAATTTATAAGGTACGCCACGTTTCAACCTTTTAATGTGTTTAATTATGTGATTTTATATTTTTCGTGGCCCTATTTTGAACTCTTTTAGAGTTTAAGGGCCCCTTTGTAATTTTCTCTTTTAAGGGGTTTTCTGGTCATTTCTCGTTCGGTCGAGAGTTCGACTTTTTTGACCCCTTCAACGCGTCCGGGGCGGCGAAACGAGTCCGTAGACTCTAAGTTTGCCCAATTCGGATGTCGTTAGCTCGTTCGTTTGATCGTTTTTGCGTACGAGGACCCCAGATATATACCCCGGATCCTCGTTTTGCGTGCCAGAAGATCAGATCTCAGCCTCAGCGTTTTTCTCCAGCGAATGGCACTGTTCACACGCACTCGAGGTGTGTTTACACACACATGCTCGTTCTCCCTCGTTTCTCGACGGAATTCGATGAACCATTAGTGGAAATTTATTAGCTCGACGAGCCCGTCACGATGGTACAAGAATCTCGGCCAACCGATGAGCGACGGCGACGGAATCGGTGAATTTCAGACACAGCGGCGGCTAGGCGGAACCCCCGCCACTTCGCCGCCCTTTCGCGGCGATTTCCGGCAAGATTCCGGCGACACGCGCCACCCCCCCTGAATGAAGACCTTCCGACGCAACTCCAGTTTTAACGGCGCGGCCATCCGGGCCGTGGTTGGGCCGCACGCGCCACCCGAAATGGCGGTGGCGGACGCCCGTTACTGTAGCACGGCGACTCCGCGGTGTTCCGGCGAGTTTCGCGGGCGGAGCTTGGCCCTATTCGACCTGTTTTGGCCTCCTGAGTTCGATTCTGGGATCAAATCAAGCAACCGGTGGCCGTAGGTGGCGGAAACCGGCGGTGACGCAGCGGCGCGACTTTGGCCGGCGGTTTGGGACCTTTTCCGGCCGGTTTTGGTGGTGCTCCCTTCACGAAAGTTGCTTGGAATGACGAAACATAGCGGATGGCATCGGCGACGTTCCAGGAACCGGCCGTTGGCGGCGGACCGGTGGTGAACCGGCGGGTCCAAACCGGTCACTGTTCCGGTGACCTTTTTCCGGCGACTTTCGGACAATAGGTCCGTTTCGTTGTGGTGAGTCCAACGCCACTTTCCGTTCGTCAATCGGATGCCCGGTTGATTTTATATGAATTTTTGAAGTTATTGTATTTTATTCGTTAATTGATTTTAATTGTGCAATTCGATCTTGCATGTGCTATAAATTGAAATTATGAATTGTATGATACTTGGAAATATGTTATGATGTATGGAAACTTGATTCGTGATTTATGGAAATTATTTGCCTCGTATTACGACTATCTACTTGAGAATAATTATTAATTAAGGGGATGTTAGTGTAATTTTAGAAACTAATTGATTATGAAGTTGTATGAAACCTAGGAAACGAATCATGAACGGATACGTTGTACTTTAACTCGAATGAATTGTTTAAGTATACTATTGTTGGGAATTTTGTAAATTATGCAAATATGTAAATTTGAATAAATTGATATGAAATTTATGTTTTATTCCCGCAAGACTTGGTGCATGATATGAATGAAATTCATAATATCCTAATTTGTTTTATGTAATTAATTAAGCTTGACCCTTGTTTGATTGCTCCATTCGAATATATGCCTAGTTGTGAGGTGAGTTTAAGGGTATTGCAATTATGAATATATGTATAGGATGGACATGCAATTCGTGTTTACTTGTCTAGAGACCTAGTACTTGATAAGAATTAAATTTGTGATGTCTTGATTTATTCTATGTAATTAATGTTATGAATTTATAAGCTATGCATCTCTTGATATGATGTGTAATATGAATTATAATATGCTCTGAATGACTTGATTGAATAAATAAGGATTATATGCTGCATCATGTATATTCGTGAGCATGGCCGTGCGTCTTTATGGTTGTGTTTGGAGTCTGAGTCTGTGTTCTGTGTGTATTCAGCCGTTCAGGGTTTCTTCAGGGAATGTCTGTCAGCTGGTTGGGTTCCAGTGGGACTTCTTGACTTGTGTTTTCCGTTCTCGTCGGTGTAAGGTGAGGTTTTAGGATTTTTGCTTTAGTTAAAGCGACCTACAACCCTATATGCTCGTTTTCAAGCCCGCATGCGAATATATACTATATGTATATTAAATATGTGTCTTACGATATGTTATGAATTTTGTTAATTCGATTTGATATGAATCCTTCTGAAATTATACGTATGGGCGTATATAAGCTTAAAATGGTTTTGCAACGAGGCTATGCTCCAAACCGTGTATTTGCAAGCGAACTATGGGTCTCCTTCAGCTTATTATGAATTTGGAAGACACGGAGAGGTACGTGTATAGCATATGCCGAGTTGCACGGTAAGGTATGTTTCTTATGGTATGTTTCTTAAGTATTAATCATATGTTTCTAGGTTTCGCGAGTTAGGTATGTTTCTTATGAATCCTTATGAATCTTATGAATCCCTGGGCCCTGGAGGCGTGGGTAAGGACGCCCGAGGCGGTGTTGGGCCACCGGGTTAAGCCTGTGCACGTGCTCCTTTGAAGTACCTACGCGCGACTCTAAGGGAGATGGAGAAGGCGTGGTGCTTTGAGCCTTCGGCTGAGGCCGGAGAAGGTACGTTGTGGGTTCGCAACCCCACGTATATTGAGTTACACGATGTGGGCCCGTAACCCGCGTGCAGACTTCCGGAGAAAGGTTGGAATACGGGAATATGAATCTATGAATTTATGAATCCTATGAATTTTATGAATTTATGCTTCCTTATGAATCTTTTGAGTCTTTTGTTTAAGGAGTAAGGTTGGAGACCCGTACTCGCCGGGTATTTGAATTCTTTTGTTATGATGATTATGAAACGGGATAGGAGAGGTTGTTTTCAACATGAGACTTCCACGCTGAGTTATGAATCATTATGAATATAAGGATCTCTATGAGTTTATAAATATGAATCCCTATGAGTTTTAATATGAATCCATATGCGTCTCTGAATCTATGAATCCTTACGAGTTTTCAAACTTAAGAAGATATGAGTATATGTGTAAATATGAGCTCTTTTTGGAAAATGGTTTTGGTATGCAAAACCCTACTCCCGGTTCATAATCATTCTTTTGATACGTGCTCTGCTCCTTATTATGTATAGTGTGTGAGTTCAGCCCCCTCGCTCAGTCAGTGGACTGACCCTCGCCCCACCTATGTTTTCAGTATGCAGGTTCAGGTTCTTGGAGTTCGAGCTAGGCGGCTTTGTGTCTGGTCTGTTGAGTCCGTGTCTTTTGAGCCTGTATCTATTTGATTAAGTTGTGAATCTCTGATCTGCATCCGTTTGTAATTATGTATATAGTATGTTCTGTACAAGATGATACTTATGCTTTGATTATATGAATTTTCGGGACAGGTTAGGACAGGGTGTGGATTAGTTGAACCCGGTTATTTATGTTTGTTGATTAAAGTTTTTGTTAGTTCATTTTGCATCGCTTCCGCTTTCGGGTTTTGCTTATTTTACTTGTACAGGGTTTAGTTACCGCCTAGCTAGTGTGTGTGCTTTTGTTTGTCACCCGTTCGCTGTGACTTGGTGCGTGTGCGGACTTTCCATTTCGTACCTCGTGTCGGGTCATAGTGCGGGGGTGTGGTGCCCCACCGCTTGGGGTGCTACATCTTAAGTGGTATCAGAGCTACCAGGTTCAGAACCGGTGCTCTGGAGTCGTGTCGTGTCAGTTTAGGGCGTACGGCATAGGAATACTTGTGCATTGCATTTGTCTGACGTGAAAATTTGACTTCTCTGTATGAATTTGTCTGAGTTTATGTGATTGTGTGCACACTATGATTACGATTTTTGTAAAATTATTATTGTTACGATTAAATTTTATTAAATTACGTATTGCATCTTCATTACTTAAGTGTTCTTAATTGCTTTCATTACTTGACATACCCATGTACTAACCCACATGCATAGATATTTGGTCCATTTGTGAATTATAGAGTGTTGCCTTGATGTCAAAAATTGAAGTTGATCGAGACAACACCTCCTACTTCTACAAATTCGTGAAGGAGGATTTGAAACTCTCATCTTCTGACTACTTGGATGAAAAGCAAATGAATCTATACAAGAATTCAACAAAGGCTTCGATGCTAATATTAGGGAAACAGGTATTCTGCATACATGGCACGTGCATCATGCATTGGAGTAAATTTTAATTATTTTGAACATTTGTTCTACGTGCTCGACTGCTTTCTTTGCTGGATAGGAGTGCACGCCATTCACATCCCTAACCCCACATGCATTAGCTCTGTGGTTATATTTAGGTGACTTCCTTACCTGTTCCAACGAGGATCGATTTTAGTGGAAGCAACATTGGGATTCGAACAGGGGTTGACCAGATGATGTATGATCAAGCTAACACAGTCAGGGTAGTGAGTGGATAAAAGAAGATACTCGAATATGAGAGAGACAAGAGATCCTTTAACTATCAGGGTGCCCTCAGGGTAGGTACGTATTACTTGGAGGTGCTCAGGAGTACATGTTTTATAAGAAAGCCAGAATTTCTAACTCTGGATGGCGTGAAGTGACATTGAAGAGATCAAGGAAATTGTACCATTCAGAGAATTCCAAGCAGGAAATCAGGTTACTGTTATAAAGACACCTACTAGTGTAGTTGCACTTACACAAAGGAAAAAGGGGAAAGTTGTGCAAGCTGTGGAATTTTGTGCCGAGGTCATTGAAGATCAACTTCACCAAATATTGAGGATAAGAATATCAGTCACGACGGCGGTATACTAAGCAAGATTGTGTAGAGATTCTTCATTTATCTCTCCACAATTGTCTTGAGAGATTTTACCGTGAAAGAATGGTGATTTCCGATTACCGAGGATTCTATTGGGATTTCAAGAGATTACACGGATCACTATACTCCGAGAATCAAGTGAGACTATCTAAGATCAGTTGAGTACCCGAGAATCTGAAGGAATACTAAAGAATGCAAGTTTGAACGGGAAGTTGGAACTATGGCCAGTTAAAGAGTTGATTAACCTTCCAAGTTAAAGAAATTGCTAACCTCGACTCCACTACTACGGTGAACGGTACATTGAGCATTCATGGCATTTGCACCCATGCATTTAATAAGTAATTGTATTTTATTTTAGTTTGCTTGATATAAGTGACAATGTGTAATGTTTGATGTTGCTCGAGTGTAATAACGTGACTAACTGCTGTAATTTTCATAACTTAAAATTTGTTGCTGTTGTGAATTCCTGTAAACTAAATGGATTACTTGCTTGTGTGAACTATCCGTACTTCAGTGCTTATGATTACTTTGGTTAATCACTAACTCTTCATGCACCTACAAGCATATTGTGATTTTACTTTACAGAGATTCCACCGCGATATCCCCCTTGAGTTGAGCATGGATGATGAGTCTATACTCTAGGGACACCGATATCAGTTGTGATAAGAGAGTTGTTGAGATCTCTCTATTTACGTGTTAGGGAGATGTGGGATTCTCCCTATTTATGTGATAGAAAGATGCTGGATTCTTTCTAAATTATGTGGGCAAGAGATGCTGGATTCTCTTGGAGTTAGATGTTTGGGAGATGTTGGATTCTCTCGAATCTAGGGTTTGAGAAATGTTGGATTTTCTCAAACTAGAATGTTTGGAAGATGTGGAAGTCTGCCAGACTTAGGTTGAGAGACGGGGTTCTCTCGATTATGTGGTTGGGAGATGGGGTTCTCTTAATTCTGTGCCTGAGGGACGGGGTTCTCTCTTTTGATGTGCTGGGAGACGGGGCTCTCTCTCTTGCTTGCTGAGATATGGGATTCTCTCTTGTTTGTCGCGGCTGAGTTGATGTGGCCTGGTGCTGGTTTGCAATCGACGAGGAAGCGATGGTATCGAGCTTTGGGTGCAGTGGCCTAGTTGGGGATCGAACGGGTTTGAAGGGACCAACGGTCAAGTGTTTGAACAAACCTCTGTGACTACGGAACTCTGCAGGGAGTTGATGCAATCAGTGGGAGTAACTCTACACGATTTCAGGAGATGGATTGAAGTATTCCAGTTCGAAGCTTTACAACGCAATAATAGGACCTGAGGACAGGTCATTTTGAAGGAGGGGAGTTTGTGACATCCCGTTTATCCAATTTATAAGGTACGCCACGTTTCAACCTTTTAATGTGTTTAATTATGTGATTTTATATTTTTCGTAGCCCTATTTTGAACTCTTTTAGAGTTTAAGGGCCCCTTTGTAATTTTCTCTTTTAAGGGGTTTTCTGGTCATTTCTCGTTCGGTCGAGAGTTCGACTTTTTTGACCCCTTCAACGCGTCCGGGGCGGCGAAACGAGTCCGTAGACTCTAAGTTTGCCCAATTCGGATGTCGTTAGCTCGTTTGTTTGATCGTTTTTGCGTACGAGGACCCGAAATATATACCCCGGATCCTCGTTTTGCGTGCCAGAAGATCAGATCTCAGCCTCAGCGTTTTTCTCCAGCGAATGGCACTGTTCACACGCACTCGAGGTGTGTTTACACACACATGCTCGTTCTCCCTCGTTTCTCGACGGAATTCGACGAACCATTAGTGGAAATTTATTAGCTCGACGAGCCCGTCACGATGGTACAAGAATCTCGGCCAACCGATGAGCGACGGCGACGGAATCGGCGAATTTCAGACACAGCGGCGGCTAGGCGGAACCCCCGCCACTTCGCCGCCCTTTCGCGGCGATTTCCGGCAAGATTCCGGCGACACGCGCCACCCCCCCTGAATGAAGACCTTCCGGCGCAACTCCAGTTTTAACGGCGCGGCCATCCGGGCCGTGGTTGGGCCGCACGCGCCACCCGAAGTGGCGGTGGCGGATGCCCGTTACTGTAGCACGGCGACTCCGCGGTGTTCCGGCGAGTTTCGCGGGCGGAGCTTGGCCCTATTCGACCTGTTTTGGCCTCCTGAGTTCGATTCTGGGATCAAATCAAGCAACCGGTGGCCGTAGGTGGCAGAAACCGGCGGTGACGCAGCGGCGCGACTTTGGCCCGCGGTTTGGGACCTTTTCCGGCCGGTTTTGGTGGTGCTCCCTTCACGAAAGTTGCTTGGAATGACGAAACATAGCGGATGGCATCGGCGGTGTTCCAGGAACCGGCCGTTGGCGGCGGACCGGTGGTGAACCGGCGGGTCCAAACCGGTCACTGTTCCGGTGACCTTTTTCCGGCGACTTTCGGACAGTAGGTCCGTTTCGTTGTGGTGAGTCCAACGCCACTTTCCGTTCGTCAATCGGATGCCCGGTTGATTTTATATGAATTTTTGAAGTTATTGTATTTTATTCGTTAATTGATTTTAATTGTGCAATTCGATCTTGCATGTGCTATAAATTGAAATTATGAATTGTATGATACTTGGAAATATGTTATGATGTATGGAAACTTGATTCGTGATTTATGGAAATTATTTGCCTCGTATTACGACTATCTACTTGAGAATAATTATTAATTAAGGGGATGTTAGTGTAATTTTAGAAACTAATTGATTATGAAGTTGTATGAAACCTAGGAAACGAATCATGAACGGATACGTTGTACTTTAACTCGAATGAATTGTTTAAGTATACTATTGTTGGGAATTTTGTAAATTATGCAAATATGTAAATTTGAATAAATTGATATGAAATTTATGTTTTATTCCCACAAGACTTGGTGCATGATATGAATGAAATTCATAATATCCTAATTTGTTTTATGTAATTAATTAAGCTTGACCCTTGTTTGATTGCTCCATTCGAATATATGCCTAGTTGTGAGGTGAGTTTAAGGGTATTGCAATTATGAATATATGTATAGGATGGACATGCAATTCGTGTTTACTTGTCTAGATACCTAGTACTTGATAAGAATTAAATTTGTGATGTCTTGATTTATTCTATGTAATTAATGTTATGAATTTATAAGCTATGCATCTCTTGATATGATGTGTAATATGAATTATAATATGCTCTGAATGACTTGATTGAATAAATATGGATTATATGCTGCATCATGTATATTCGTGAGCATGGCCGTGCGTCTTTATGGTTGTGTTTGGAGTCTGAGTCTGTGTTCTGTGTGTATTCAGCCGTTCAGGGTTTCTTCAGGGAATGTCTGTCAGCTGGTTGGGTTCCAGTGGGACTTCTTGACTTGTGTTTTCCGTTCTCGTCGGTGTAAGGTAAGGTTTTAGGATTTTTGCTTTAGTTAAAGCGACCTACAACCCTATATGCTCGTTTTCAAGCCCGCATGCGAATATATACTATATGTATATTAAATATGTGTCTTACGATATGTTATGAATTTTGTTAATTCGATTTGATATGAATCCTTCTGAAATTATACGTATGGGCGTATATAAGCTTAAAATGGTTTTGCAACGAGGCTATGCTCCAAACCGTGTATTTGCAAGCGAACTATGGGTCTCCTTCAGCTTATTATGAATTTGGAAGACACGGAGAGGTACGTGTATAGCATATGCCGAGTTGCACGGTAAGGTATGTTTCTTATGGTATGTTTCTTAAGTATGAATCATATGTTTCTAGGTTTCGCGAGTTAGGTATGTTTCTTATGAATCCTTATGAATCTTATGAATCCCTGGGCCCTGGAGGCGTGGGTAAGGACGCCTGAGGCGGTGTTGGGCCGCCGGGTTAAGCCTGTGCACGTGCTCCTTTGAAGTACCTACGCGCGACTCTAAGGGAGATGGAGAAGGCGTGGTGCTTTGAGCCTTCGACTGAGGCCGGAGAAGGTACGTTGTGGGTTCGCAACCCCACGTATATTGAGTTGCACGATGTGGGCCCGTAACCCGCGTGCAGACTTCCGGAGAAAGGTTGGAATACGGGAATATGAATCTATGAATTTATGAATCCTATGAATTTTATGAATTTATGCTTCCTTATGAATCTTTTGAGTCTTTTGTTTAAGGAGTAAGGTTGGAGACCCGTACTCGCCGGGTATTTGAATTCTTTTGTTATGATGATTATGAAACGGGATAGGAGAGGTTGTTTTCAACATGAGACTTCCACGCTGAGTTATGAATCATTATGAATATAAGGATCTCTATGAGTTTATAAATATGAATCCCTATGAGTTTTAATATGAATCCATATGCGTCTCTGAATCTATGAATCCTTACGAGTTTTCAAACTTAAGAAGATATGAGTATATGTGTAAATATGAGCTCTTTTTGGAAAATGGTTTTGGTATGCAAAACCCTACTCCCGGTTCATAATCATTCTTTTGATACGTGCTCTGCTCCTTATTATGTATAGTGTGTGAGTTCAGCCCCCTCGCTCAGTCAGTGGACTGACCCTCGCCCCACCTATGTTTTCAGTATGCAGGTTCAGGTTCTTGGAGTTCGAGCTAGGCGGCTTTGTGTCTGGTCTGTTGAGTCCGTGTCTTTTGAGCCTGTATCTATTTGATTAAGTTGTGAATCTCTGATCTGCATCCGTTTGTAATTATGTATATAGTATGTTCTGTACAAGATGATACTTATGCTTTGATTATATGAATTTTCGGGACAGGTTAGGACAGGGTGTGGATTAGTTGAACCCGGTTATTTATGTTTGTTGATTAAAGTTTTTGTTAGTTCATTTTGCATCGCTTCCGCTTTCGGGTTTTGCTTATTTTACTTGTACAGGGTTTAGTTACCGCCTAGCTAGTGTGTGTGCTTTTGTTTGTCACCCGTTCGATGTGACTTGGTGCGTGTGCGGACTTTCCATTTCGTACCTCGTGTCGGGTCATAGTGCGGGGGTGTGGTGCCCCACCGCTTGGGGTGCTACACAGGGAGTTGCCTCTTTTATTTCTTTCTGTACCCCTGTTTTTACAGTTATGACATCCCTTTGAATTTCTTTTGCTTGGACTTGATCCTGGAGAGGTATTGGTTTGTTTTGATGAGTCAGGACAGGGCTAGTATCAGAAGGTCCCCATGGCAATGGTGTTGGCAAGTTTGGAACCTAAGAATTGACGGTCACCGTAGATATCTCCTGGCCAACCGCAAACCTATGAATGATAGCCCTGTGGACGCTAGCGACACTGATGCGTCTCTTCGTTGCTAGACGAACATCCCTCTGATGTTTGTCGCTGTCGCCCGGATGCCTGGGCACCTCCCTAGGAGGCCAGCGAAGAGTCCGAATTATGCGCTTAGTATGAGGGGCTGCCTCTTAAGGCCTGATACTTCTAAGATTTGCAATGTTAGTCAGGGCTGGGGTTGTATCTTGCTCTGGTTAACTGCCCTCGCTTTGTTCTTGCTTATTTTTTATTTTCGTGGGCACTCTAGTATCAATAGTATTTGTGATTATTGGATCATGAACTCTTGTATTTTTTCCTTGGTTTGCGTGGCTATATATGAGGTGTGAGCCTCCTTCCTTTAAAAAAAAAAAAAAAAACTACGTTGTCTGAGTGGCGATAATAAATTTATGAAAAAAAAGGTATAAAAATAAGAACATTCCGTCTCGTTGCAAAGCTGCACACTTTCGTCATGCTGTAATAGTAATGACGTCATGTCACTCTTTGTCGCAATCTTCTCGACCACAAAGCAGACATATATTAATAGGAGACACACACACCCTTAAAATAATAAGAGGAACGAAGAAAACATAGATATAAATTAAGGTAGTCTTTTCTTCCTACATATACATTTCAATTTTAATTCAACAGTTGTTATTTCATTCTCAAGCCTAATTCAGACAACTCACCAAGCGGACCCTTAATAATTAATACCATGTTTAATCATTATTATTATTATTCCCAGTTTAAATTACATAATTGTAAGAGTTAAAATTAAGAATAAGTAGATTTTCTATTGAGAAAGTGTATGTAATCCTCCAAATGAGTAGATAATTACGCCACGTACCTCATTATGACTTTTGTGGGCGCCGTTCTTACTTTGAAAGCAAAATTTTTTTGAAACGACTTTGAAAGCAAATTGAGTGTGCCAAATTTTAGTAAGTAATTAAACAATATTGAAAATTAAGCCTCAGCAACAGATATATAATCATAACTTCTGCAGTATCCAAATTTCAAAAATGGGATGGACAAACAAAGAATATAGCTATAAGGATAACTACTAACTAGTAATGAAGATTGTTGGTGACCATTAAAACTTCAAAATTATCCCAACGTGTGGATCGTATTAGTATTCGATACTATTGAAAACTAATCAGAATGTTTTAATTAATTCTTTTATATAATTTTAATTATTGACAATTAATTCAGATATTGGAATATATTCAAAAATTTTATTAAATATTTATCTGATCTGAAAATTTAAATGATCGATAAAGAGTAGAAATATTTAATCATTTATAACGCGTCTTGTCCTTCATTAGTAGGCTGACTTATTCTTTTAGTCTAGTCTTAAAAGTGATTTTTTTTTGAACATTGAATAATAATGAGAATTCGATCTCATGATTCTTTTTAACGTGGATTCTGATATCATATTTTAAGTTGGGTAGATCAAAATATCTTATTTCGGAATTCGTATAGAGATTAGTCTAACATCAAATCTTCATATTTCTTAATTTCCAAAAAGTAATTCCTCAAAATAAGGTGTTGATGTTCACACACATAGGGACAATATTATTACACCTTAAAGTAAATGTTTACATTCCCATTTCAATTTGTTGGAACTTCTCGAAGCTCATGATCATTAAGTTAAAACGATTTCTGTTTATCAATTTTGAATTGGTGTGTGTTAGCTGTCCTCAATACCTAATAAATTAAACAGTGTTTGGTTAAAGTTTAATTTTAAAAGTTCATGTGTTGTGTTGTGTTTTGTTTTGGTTTTAATAATTATATGGTGCGCATGGAAACTTATAAATTCTTACATTTTATTTTTAAGGAAAAATAAATGGAAATGTTTGCATATAATGTATTGATAGCTTAAGTAATTTATATAATTACCAAAAGATAATAAGTTTGGGTAGTGTATAATGGTGCAGTCAAACATAGGACAAGTATTCTAGTTATTTAAACTAGATATAGTTGTTTGTCTATCATAAAAAGTTAACTAGTATTGATAAAATTAAATATGAATATTTTATTCACCTTAAGTTTAATAAGCCATATATAATACAATCAGATTTCTTAGTGGTAACAGGTAAGTATCTACATTTATTAATAAGTAGGTCACCAATTTGAATTTGATTGGGGGTAATTTGGAACAAGCATTAGAAAATATTTTTAATAATAATAATTAAAGACTTTTTCTTTTTCAGGCTCAACACATTCTTTTAATTTCAAAGTAAAATATAATATATTTTTAAACAAATATTAGAGAGATTCGAGATATATATATATAGAAATGGATACAAATAAGTTTCACTTTAGGTCAACAAAATGAATAATATTTAAAAGAAAGTAACCAGGTCTTTGTTTAAAAATTTTAGATCACTGACCCAATAATTTAATTTCAAACTTAGACTATAAAATCTTCTTATACATGGTGATTATTCCAATATTTTGAACCATCTTTTAACCATATTATTGGATGATTACGTGAGCATGATGCAAAAGTTTATGCAGGATGACGTAGCGAGAGAGTCATGCTGATGCCAGCAAAATGTGGCAAATACATTTGAGTCCTTTATTATGTATGCCTCTCTCGTGGGCCCCACTTCAGTTGGTTTGACCCTTCTTCCCTCTCTGCCTCCCTTTCCTATATAAATGAACACACGCATCAAACTTATTCTTCATTTCAGAACACAGTAAAATCAGACAACATTAATCTTTCATAATTAATAATTAATAAACAATTTTTTTTTAAAAAAAAGCATAAGAATACGCATGTCGAATGTTGTAAGAGAGGCTCGTCCTGTGGTCAGGAAATTCCTGGCCAGGCCTCAGCATGAAGGACTTGGAGCTACTGTCAGAAGGAGCATTGGAAGGTAAAGTACTCTCTTTTTTTTTTTTTTTTTTTTTCTGGATAATTATTATATTGCTTATATATGTAAATTTCAGAATAAATTAGATGGGGTACGGTTTTTATTTTTTATTTTTGGCTGCAGGTTTGAGTTGAAATATTTTGATCCTTTCCTTGTTCTTGATGAATTCTCAGGTGGGGTGTCTCTGTTTTTCTTCTTCTTCGTTTTTTTCATTAAATTTCTTGAATCATGATTAAGGTTTTCTTTGGTAACAGTTTGTGCTCCTGCTGGATTTCCTGATCACCCACATAGAGGTCTGGTTTCAGAACAATATAAATTTCATATCTGCTAAATTTATTTAGGCTATGTTGCTGATATATCTGTTTTTATGGACCTACAGGATTTGAGACCGTCACCTACATGCTACAGGTAATTAATACTAATAGCTGCATTAATGTTAGTTTTCTTGAATCATAATAATAATAATAGTAGTAGTAGTAGTTTAATGAGTCTTTTCCATTATTTTTTTTTGGTCTGTTGTTGTTTGTATGGTTGAAAATTTGAAATGAATCATAGGGAAAAGGTAAAATATAGTCAATTGCTTTGATATTTTACCTTTATGGATAGATTGTGAATTGGCATGTTACCGAGAGTGTTGAAAAGATATGTTACTGTCCAGCCTAATGAAAGCAACATAAATCATTTCTTTAGGTTGACAAATACTATCGTATGTTAAACTTAAACATGATGCAATCATGTCTTGTCTCCCTACTCTAATTAATTAATCAACTACTCAACTTTAATATGATAATATCATTTCTACTCCTTCAAAAATACCGTAGAATGGATATTGTCCTGCATATCACATCAAGTTATATTTATATTTTTAAACATATTATTTTACCATATCACATTTCTTACTTTTAAACATTTAAATAAAAATTTGTCCTATGGCATCATATATATAGTAATGAAGTCTTGCCATATAGAAAGCAACAAAAAGGAATGAATTTTGTCAGGGTGCAGTGAGACATGAAGACTTTGAGGGGCACAAAGGCACCATAGAAGCAGGCGACTTGCAATGGATGACTGCAGGCAGAGGAGTAGTCCACTCAGAGATGCCTGCATCTCACGGTACTCAAAAGGGCCTTCAATTGTGGATCAACCTTCCCTCCAAATACAAAATGTATACACTACAAACAAATCTTAAAATTACAATTCTAATTTTGATGTGGGATTGCTTTAATTCTAAGTATTTGACCTAAACAAACAGGATTGAACCAAAGTACCAAGAATTGAACAAACGGAACATATCAGAGGTAGAAAAAGATGGTGTAAAGGTCAGGGTAATAGCCGGGGAGGCATTGGGAACCAAGTCACAAATATACACGAGGACCCCTACTATGTACTTGGATTTCACACTCAATCCCGGGGCCCACATCCGACAGCCCATACCCGTTTCGTGGAATGCATTCGTATATGTATTGGAGGGGGGGGAGGGTATTTTTGGAAATTCACGATCTTCGCCCGTCTCGGCCCATAACCTTGTTCTTCTTGGATCCGGCGACGGCCTTGAGGCGTGGAACAAATCTTTGAAACCGCTGAGGTTTATTTTGGTGGGTGGTGAACCGTTGGGAGAGCCGGTTGTGCAATATGGTCCTTTTGTGATGAATACTCAAGAACAAATTGATCAAACTATTGAGGATTTTGAGAACTATGCCAATGGATTCGAGAAAGCTAGGCACTGGAAATCAGAGTCCACCATTCTTTTTGGTTATTGATTCATTCTTCTTTTTTTCCTTTTAATTTTGTATTATTTTTCTAGATCCATTTATTCTATTTAAATAATGATATCATCGGTTATATATATTAGTAAATTCCACACACTCGATGTATATGTCAATTAAAAAATATTATTATTTAAATATATTGTATATATTTAATAATTATTTTAATATGATTACTAAATTATAATGAATATATAGCATAATATAATATCATATTAATAAAAATAATAATTAAATAAAATTAAAAAAATGAAGACAAAAACTAAAATTTGTATAGAAAAAGAAAAGGAAAGGAGTCTAGGTAGGGTGAGAGAAAAATGTTTTTTTTTTTTTTGTTTTTGTTTTTTCCCCAAACAACCACGACTACAAACTAAGAAGCGCCAACAAAAATACAACATATTGCAAAAAAATATACAATATATTACGATTTAGGTACGCGAAATCGCTATTTCGCGTACTTCGCGTACCTAAATCGTAATATGTTGTATATTTTTTGCAATATGTCGTATGTGCTGTAAAAAATAGAGAGCAAACTAAAATTATGATTCTCATTTGGGGAGTGAACAAAAAAAATTTTGACCATGGGGAACAAATTAAAATTTTTTCAACTCACGGAGAGTTTTAAAAAAATACCTCAAAATAAAAATTGAATACCAAATTGTGCTTCAGTCTTAATCAGTGTTTATTTCCGAATACAAGTATTAATGTTGTACGGAGATCTAGCTACGTATTAACCTACAAACGACAAATATCCAGCAACAGTATCTTTGTATGCACTTTCCTACTGTATTCTTTATTTCTTCTCATGACTTCAACCGCTTAATCTCCGCTTAACTTTAAACACAGATCGTCATCATCATCAATCTGTAAATCAAATATATATATATATATATATATATATATATATATATATATATTATACACACACACACACAGAGCATCAGAACATGAAATACAGCAAGACGCTGAGAATTCTGCTCTCTCTCTTCGCAATAAACTTCTTCTCTCTTTACCTCTACTTCTCCTCCCACCCGGACCACCACCGGCCGCCGTCGAGCCACCACTTGTCGTTGGAATATACCCCGCATCTCTCACTTTCCATAAAACCCTGGCCAATTCTGCCCTCCTACCTTCCATGGTCCCACAACTCCAAAAACCCACCTTTCGGTTCATGCGAAGCATATTTCGGCAATGGGTTCAATCAACGCGTCGACCCTTTGAAACCCACCTCACATTTCCGCCCGAACCTCTTCCCGTCCGGCGGCGGCGGGGGATGGTTCGGGTGCTACTACAGCGAAACTTTGAGGAGCTCAATATGTGAAGGGGGGAGAATTCGGATGATTCCTGATAGAATTGCGATGTCTAAAGGAGGAGAAAAGTTGGATAATGTGATTGGAAGAGGAGAAGATGAAGAATTGCCGAGCTTTGCAGATGGGGCTTTTGAGATTGAGGTTAGTGATGGATCGAGAATTGGCAAGAAGCTGGTGGATGAGGAGTTTTTGAATAGATATGTTGAAGAAGGAGTTATTGAGAGGCATACGATGCGTGGATTGATCGATTCGATCTGGTTAGTTGATGCCAATGAATTTAATTGCTCTGAGGTCAGTTTTTGTTGTTTAATTTATTTGTATGTCCGTTTTTGTTTGGTGTGTTAAAGCTCTGATCTTTTTGGGATTTTGATTTCTTATAACTGCTGCTGCTGCTGCTGCTGCTCTGATTTCATTTGATCTAGAAATACTTTTAGTGATCGGTTTATGGAAAGGGGTGCATTTGATCGAAACAGGATAAAGATTAGATTTTTGGTGTTCTTGTTTGGAATTTAATTGAATTTGAATCTTGACATATGTTCCTGACGAGTGGTTTGAATGCTTAAGTTTGTCAGATAATTTTGGATTGACATTTCTTAGAATTCGTGTGTAATCTGAAGAGATATATAGTTAACTGTAGGAACTAAATCACCATAAATCAATATTTTTTCGCAATATTAATCAACTGTATGTGATGGTGATCTTGTAAATGTATTAGAGGTTCAGTTCTTTTTGTTCGTCATGGTTTGATTGTTTGTATGAATAGGTTACTGGACACAGTTACGATCATGCTAACGGCTAAAAACGTATTATTCATGCTGAAAACTTTATGTTAGATATCCTTTTTTGCTAAGCTTGGTTCGAAAAGCTAGCATTGTACTTTTTTAAATTTTATTTGGAATGTGGAGTAATTCAAGAAAAGATTTTGATCATTGATGTCAAAATTTTCTACCTGATTATATTTTAAGTTTTACTGCATCCAATTTCCGAAAAAAATCTCAATTGTGTTGAACTTCCCATTTTTGGAATGGAATAGGATCAAGATCAAACCTTATTCCATGGTATTTACATGAGGTTCCTCCTTAAGAAAGTCCCCGAGGGGGCTTAACTATTGGTTTCTGATGCTTGTCAATTTTCGCATCACTAAATTTGTAAAGAGGTGATAACTTACGAAATCTCGATTTCATCTCTTTCCATCGACTCTAACCTGTTGGAATTAAAAGGGGGAGACCTGCAAAACAAGGGGTCATCCTCCACTGAATTAAGTCAGTAATGATAAAAAGAGAGATAAATAAAACGATAAAAGCGATTAAGAAAGCAATAATGGAAAAATAAAGAGCAGCTAGGTGCTTAGCTGGTGGTATATTAGCCTGTTACGAGCTTCACGCTTAAGGAAATAAGTGTGTCGGATGCTGTAAAACGTATGCAAGCTGGTGGTCTATCGAAAGTGGAAGAATGGAGCTTTTGGGGGTCTCTTTATAACAGTGAGGAGCTGGGAGGTGAGAGCTGGAGCAGGTTGTTTCTGGGCAGCCAGCCGGTTGAGAGATTTCAGGGACGCCTCTTCTACGGGAGGCTGGGTCCTTTGAAATTTGAATCCCCCTCCAACAACTTCCCACGTTCCTACCAGTTGCAACCATCCCCAAAAATAAGGGAGAGCAGTTAGGGCTGCATCCTAGTGGGCTTACCTACTGGGTTAACTGAGCGGCTGGTGAGCAGGCAAAAAACGGGCTGTTGTTCCCAATAGATACTCCTAAACCGAATTGTTTGCCAAAATTAGTTGGACCATCCCTTGGGGTTGAAAACATTAATTGCCCATAGCATCATCACTCCCCCAACTCTCGGAGCCCAAAGTGATTGGGCTGTGAGAGTAAATTTGTTGAAAGTATGCGCTCAGCAGTATCTGAGCTATCCTGTCTTTATGGCATCATTGAGCGTGACGAAGAGGCCCCTCCTTCCGTCTGCTCAATCGCCTGCTTCACTAGCTAGTCCCCATCCGGCTGACCAGCTGCTAACCACCTCCTTACTCCTCTTTGCTCTTCCTCCTTTTCTGCGTAAAGGATCAAAACTTCTTTGTTCAACAATCTCCCTTTTTCAGCAAACTCATCCATATCAGATTAATACGAATTCCTCAAAAAGATAATTTGAAAGGAAAATTCTTTTCGAATAGTTTAAGAAATGGACTTTTATACAGACAAATCATAGATTAGTACCATTGGATTAGTGATTAGTTTAGATGTAATATTTGACTTTTTTTTTTGTTTATAGTTTTTTTTCTCTTTTTTTTTTTACTTATTTTATTTATAGTTGATCCTCAAATCCTCAAAAATTATGTTTTTGCAACTTAATATTTATTTATAGTTGATCTCAAATACTAAAAAATTATGTTTTTACAATTTAATCTTTAAAACGCCATCTCCAATCTCTTAGTTTTACTATTTGAAGGTACATCTTCCAACTGAAAAATTAACTAAAGAAAACCAAAAATTTCAAATAGTGTAAATATGTGTGTATGCGAAAATATAAATATTTGATAATATAAAGTTATTTTATAATATAAAATTTAGTTTTTCAAGCAATACATGTTCACACAACAAATTTGTTCTTCTTAGTAACTTTTAAGTATGAACTTTTTAGAGAGAAAAAGAAAAAAAGAAATGAAAAGAAAAGAACAAGGAAGTTTAAAAGCAAAGAGAAACACAGAGTTTATGATAAGATTTATACGTGTATGTTAGTGTGAATTTTTGATTTAGTTTTGATTTTGTTATAAATTTCATTAGATTATTTCACAAGAAAATTAGTGATTATATTTTTCTTTACGATTTTCCTGACAAGTTTGATAAGTTTTACTACAATCCTAATCGATTAGTTATTTTCTTATATTTTTAAAGTTTTCAATTAGTTATTTTCTTATATTTTTAAAGTTTTCAATTTATTGTTTGTATAAATCATTATTTACGAGAGAAGATAATTAATATTTATGAAAAAAAAAAGAAGATAATTAATTGTCTGTGAGAAAAAATCTCACAGACGATCTGTGAGATAAGCAGCTTGTCTTTTAGGAAGAAAGATTTTTTGCCATCTGAACTTTGCCTCTTTTTGTAATTTACCATCTTAACAAACTTTCGTTACAAACCGCCATTCAATCTTTGCGTTTGTAACGCACCGCCATCCAAACATTTTTTTTGGTGGTTTTGGTGAAAATACAACTGACGTGTATGTTTTATAAACATGCCACGTGTCATGTTTTCTAGTCAAAACCACCAAAAAAAAAGTTTAATGACGGTATGTTACAAATGCAAAGATTGGATGGTGGTTTGTAACGAAAGTTTGTTGGGATGGTAAATTGCAAAAAGGGACAAAGTTCGGATGGCAAAAATTTTTTTTCCCTATCTTTTATCTAGCAAGTGTTTCAATTGAGGAAGAATCTGTATGAGATAAGAATTTAAGAGTCCTGCTCATCCAAGATTATTTTAAAAATTTACCTATTAAAACATAATCATGACATCTTATCTATCACAATTAATATTTAGAAGAGGGGTGCAAAGTTCTCAAGAAACGAGGTAGGTGATTTTACTACCTGGGCATCCGAAAGTTCACAAGGGTTTTAATTACTTAACTTTACCAATAATTTCCCTTGTGGATGTCCTTCTAACAATTTGCTTCCCCCTTATTGCAAGTTCAGCCATGATATTAAGAGCCACCACATGGTAAGCCGTGACTTGCCTCCAGCAGCCGGACTGTTGTGTTGGATCCTGTAAAACGTATGCAAGCTGGTGGTCTGTGAAAAGTGGGAGAATGGAGCTGCTGGGGGTCTCTTTATAGTAGTGAAGAGCTGGGAGGTGCGAGCTGGAGCAGGTGGTTTCTGGGCAGGCAGCTGGTTGAGAGATTTCAGGGAGGCCTCTTCTGGGGGAGGTTGGGTCCTTTGAAATTTGAAATGAAGAAAACGGCAGCACTGTACCTGTGGCCATGTTGTCAAAAGAATCTAAAGCCTGCGTAGAGCCTCGAGCGGATTGAAGAAGGATAGATTAGTAGCTGGGGGGGAGCACACCCGAAGCAGCCAGCTGAGCATTGCAAGCTCGGAAACCCTGGTCAAAAGCATCAGAAAAGACCTTGCGGACGTAGTTGTGGGTGGCATTCTCCAAGTCCTGCTTGAATTCGGAGGACTCCAAATAGCCAGCCTTCTGGGTTTTCCTCACAGTGTCAGCAAACTGCTCACCGGCTGCAGTATTGGGGAATTCTTGAATCGCCTTCAAGTGAGCTTCTTTCAGTTTCTTCGGCAAGGTATCTTGGTGTTTCTTCAACTCCTGGTCTAGCTGGGAAACTCGCTGCTCCGCGGATGCTGCCTTAGCACCTGCTAGCTCTTGTGACTTCTTCAGGGAGGTGCACTCAGCCTGTAAACGAGAGTATTTGGTCCTCAAACTCGCCAACTCTTCAAGCTCAGTAGTTGGGAGGGAATGTTCCTGACTAAGCCAATGACCAACTAGCATGCTGGCCTATAGGAAAAGGATAGGGGCAAATGTCAACAAGGTTGTTGACAAGGCTGCTGCCAAAGCTACCGGCGGAGCTGCCGACAGGGCTGCCAGACGCGAGGAGAAACGCCCATTGGTAACTGACACGGTTGGTTCTGAGAAACGGCAAAAGGGAGGAGAAAGTTCAGCTGCCTCCACCATCTCCAGCGCCTCAACCGGCTGATGGTGATGGCATATTTCTGCATGTCCCTCAGTGGGATGTCCCATACTGCTCCTTCCTCTTTAGCGGCCCTAATAATGGTCAAAAAAGTAAAGTGGGGCTGGGGCTTCTCACTTCGCCGAGGTAGCTGCTCGCCACCGCCGCTCACTTCGCCGGGGTAGCTGCTCCCCGTTTGAAAACAAGGTAAGAGATTCTATGGTTTGAGACACAGTTTATCGTCATCTCAAATATCAAGGATCTTCAAGAACTAGTTAATAAAATGTTCATCTGGTTTTAGTTATCCTTTCAGAGCTGGGCAATTGGACTCACTAGATATTTTAGATTTAGAAAATTGGGAAAATCGCAAAATCTGTATATCAACTCCAAAATTTTAGCGTTTTTGGTATTGTAAATTTTCCGGCGAAAAAAAAAACCCGCAACTCTAAAAAATAAGCATAAAAGTACCAATTTTGCCCAAATAAACCAAAACCCGGCCGAGATCCGACCCGGATGCTGACGGGTCTTGCCGGAGTCACAGCTGGCCTATGAAGCCTTCCACATCAACAAAAAACCAGTCCAACTCACATGTCACATACACAATAAACAAAGGGAAAATTGCAAAATCGGTATACCAACTCCAAAATTTTAGCCTTTTTGGTACTGTAAATTTTCCGGCAAAAAAAAGGGCTCGCAACACTAAAAAATAAGCAAAAAAGTGTCAATTTTGCCCAAATAAGCCAAAACCCGTCCGAGATCCGACCCGGATGCTGACGTGTCTCGCCGGAGTCATAGCTGGCCTATGAAGCCTTCCACATCAACAAAAAACCAATCCAACTCACATGCCACATACACAATAAACAAATTATTGATGCCAAATAAGAAAAAAATTTTGTGGTAAAAAAAAAAAAATTCACATGTAAATTTAAAATTCATCAAATATTCGTGATCAAAAAATTTAATTGAAATGAGTATTAAACTGGAACCGTTTCGATATAAATACAATTAAAAAGATTAAGAAATTTTAAGTAATTTTTAATTTTGATTATTAATATTTTTACATTTAAAAAATTATTCTTTACACTTTATTATTGTTGGATGTATACATATTTTAATTAACATTACACAATAAGTAAGGAAACAAAGTATCGCCGCTAGCTCCGTCGCCACTATCCACCCTCCCCCCCACTACAAGAAATCCTGCAAATTCCGACGGAAAATTCCGAGGGAATTCCGACGGAAATAGTAAATTCCGACGGAATTTCGAGGGAATTCCGACGGGACACATGCCGTAGGAAAACCCTCCCTCGGAATTTAAAATCGACGGAAAACCGACGAAATTCCGAGGGACAAAAATCATAAAAAAAAATTTAAATTTAAAAAATTCCGACGGAATTCCGAGGGAAATTCCGTCGGAATTTGCTTTAAAAAAAATTTTTAATTAATTATTTCCGACGGAATTTCCCTCGGAATTTACTGGAAAAAAAAATTTTAATTAATTATTTCCGACGAAATTTCCCTCGGAATTCCGTCGGAATTTACTGGGAAAAAAAATTTTAATTAATTATTTCCGACGGAATTTCCCTCGGAATTCCGTCGGAATTTACTGGAAAAATAAAAACTTAATGCGCCCCTGGGGATTCGAACACCCGACGTTATGGTAGTAAGACCTTATGGAAACCAAGGTAAACCAGTTGAGCTAGATCAATTCATTGGTTTAGTTTGATACAAATATTTATATATCATTTGAAATAATAAAATCATAAATTTTGTAGACTATATTTAAAATTGAGTTCTAAGAAAATATTAATTATAACTACAAATATTATAATACGTCATAAGAATTCAATTTAAGCATAGATAAAACCGACGGAATTCGAACGGAAATTCCGTCGGAATTATTTAATATTATTTTTAATTTTTATTTTTAAAAAATTCGACGGAATTCCGATGGAAAGTTCCGTCGGAATTATTTAATATTATTTTTAATTTTTATTTTTAAAAAATCCGAAGGAAAGTTCCGTCGGAATTATTTAATATTATTTTTAATTTTTATTTTTAAAAAATCCGACGGAATTCCAACGGAAAGTTCCGTCGGAATTATTTAATATTATTTTTAATTTTTATTTTTAAAAAATCCGACGGAATTCCGACGGAATGCCCGTCGGAATTATTTAATTTCTATTTTTATAATTTATATTTAAAAAAACCGACGGGAATCCCATCGGAATTCCGTCGGAATTATTTAATATTATTTTTAAATTTTATTTTTAAAAAAATCCGATGGAATTCCGACGGAATTTCCGTCGGATTTATTTAATTTTTATTTAAAAAAAAAAAAAAACAAATTCCGTCGGAATTCCGACGGCCTGTTTCCCTCGGAATTTTCCGTCGGATTTCGGCGAATTTCTTGTAGTGCCCCCCCCCCCCTCCCCCACATCAGATTCGCGAACGTAGCCATCGCCGCCGTCACCCCCCAGCAAAACCCATGGCCAGAAAAAGAAAACCCCCTGCAAAAATCTCTACCGGTGAACTCCTTTTCGAAAGTGAGATTCCAGTCTTTGCTTCATCAGATCGGAATGCGCAACCATCAGATATGCTCACGAAATTGTTGGTGGTGGTGAGTGGCACTGTTTTTTTTTTTTTATGTGGAAGGCTTCATAGGCCAGCTGTGACTCCGGCGAGACACGTCACCATCCGGGTCGGATCTCGGCCGGGTTTTGGCTTATTTGGGCAAAATTGGCACTTTTTTGCTTATTTTTTAGAGTTGCGGGCTTTTTTTTGGCTGGAAGATTTACAGGACCAAAAACGCTAAAATTTTGGAGTTGGTGTACCGATTTTACAATTTTCCCTTTGTTTATTGTGTATGTGGCATGTGAGTTGGACTGGTTTTTTGTTGATATGGAAGGCTTCATAGGCCAGCTGTGACTCCGGCAAGACACGTCAGCATCCGGGTCGGATCTCGGCCGGGTTTTGGCTTATTTGGGCAAAATTGGTACTTTTTTGCTTATTTTTTAGAGCTGCGGGTTTTTTTTTTCGCCGAAAAATTTACAGTACCAAAAACGCTAAAATTTTGGAGTTGGTATACCCATTTTGCAATTTTCCCTAGAAAATTACCATAACAATTAGATTGCTATATATATATTCTTTTTGGTTCTAAGATTGCTGTGTTTTTAAATGTTATACAAACCTCTTTTTACATATAAGTAAAATCCAAGTAATACCCTTTTGTATAATTACGTTGGAGATTTTGCTTACAACTGAAATACTGAATTGTGGCTTCAGATATCTCCCTTTCAACATTTCAAATTTTGTTTTGTCTCAGTGGATTGAAGAGCCAACTATTCTGGTGACTCGCTTTGAATACGCAAACTTGTTTCACACGGTTACAGATTGGTACAGTGCGTATGTGGCTTCCCGAGTCACCGGTTTGCCTAACCGACCCCACTTGGTTTTTGTAGATGGTCACTGTGAGGTAAACCTCTTTCACTTCAATCTATTTTCACTTCGTAGATACTAATTTACATGCAAAATCGAAAAGGATTAAATATTTTTCCCTCCTCAACATTTGCCGGGAGTTGTACCCAATCGTGAAAAAATGTGCACTTCATTGCCTAACCTTTGTTAAGTGTTCCCATCTGGCCCCTTTTTCCCATTCCGGCAGAATCTTTTGGAATATTATGGTGGATTTCACGGAAACATCTTATGAAAATCAGCCTTTTAATTATGATAAAGAATAAATACACTGGTATCCACTGAGGTTTGAGAAATTACAACCACCTCCCCTCCTGTACCTTGAAGTTTAGCATAATCCATGCAACTACAGTCATATATATTAGATTAAATGTTGATCAGTAGGTGTCAAAAGACAAAATAGGTTATTCATAAAATATTAGAAGTAATATCTTGTGAACGTGTAATGTAAATTTGTTGATTGGGAAGTTTTTTATGATTTCTCAAATCAAACCTCGGGGTAAGTTTGTGTAATTTGGTAAAATCTCAGAATATGTCAGTGTAATTATCCTGCATAAGAGTAACATCACAACATTCTCTTGATAAATCAGACTCCCTTGGAAGAAACATGGAGAGCATTATTTTCGAGCCTTACTTATGCCAAGAATTTCACTGGGCCGGTTTGTTTCCGCCATGCTATTCTATCCCCATTGGGCTATGAAACTGCTCTATTCAAAGGACTCTCTGAAAATATCAACTGCCATGGATCTTCTGCCCAGGAGCTCTGGCAAACGCCGGATGATCAAAAGACTGCTCGATTGTCTGAGTTTGGAGAGATGATTAGAGCAGCTTTTGGCTTTCCAGTAGACAGACAATTACACCATACCCCTAATCATGACATCAACATTCTTTTCGTGAGGCGTGAGGATTATCTCGCTCATCCACGCCACAATGGTAAGGTACAGACGAGGCTCAGTAATGAGGACCAAGTGTTCCATTCAATATCTAACTGGGCTTCTTCTTCAAATAACAACTCGGATTGTAAGTTGAATGTTGTGAATGGACTTTTTGCACATATGGGGATGAAAGAACAAGTTAGAGCCATACAGGATGCTACAGTTATTGTTGGAGCTCATGGGGCGGGTCTCACTCATATAGTTTCTGCAATGCCGAAAACTGTGATTCTAGAGATAATTAGCAGTGAATACAGACGACCCCATTTTGCCCTGATTGCCATGTGGAAAGGGTTGGAGTATCACCCCATGTATCTTGATGGATCTTACGCTGATCCTGAGGCTGTGATTGGAAAGCTGAGTGGCATTTTGAGAAGCCTTGGATGTTGAAGCTAAGTGTGTACTTGAGATTATTGTCCAAGAATCGTGCTGCTGCTAACACGGAACTGTGCCGGTTATTGATTTGTAGTTGTATATGTTGATTCTCGAACAGGGTTTCATTTACCATGCAGAACGGTACTGTGATTGTGCTTTGAGAAGCAAGAGGTTGGAATCGCTTCGAGAAATGAGGTGATGAAATCCTGGAAAGTTAGACTGCAATGGAGCTTTAACTTTTACACTTTTTTCCCCCATATTTTTAGTACCTTCATCATTTTTTATTTTTTTTAATGGTGATAGAGAACTGTGAAATTTTACCTGTAATTCTTTGAAGAAAAGAAAGCTGGAGTAGTTTTCTCAAATGCATCAATAAATGTTAAACGTGAGCTTAATACCTGCCTGGTTATCCTGTTTCTTCAGTTTTAGTTAGTTTTTTTTTTTTTTTTCAAATTTAGCATAGCTTCGAACTACTATACAATAGTATATGAAAATTTTTGTTAAACTAACATAGCGTCGAACATCTACATCAACATTATACTATGTCATTTGATGGTATTGGTTTCGTTAAGTGAATTCCCGCTTCTGAAGTAGAAGTATTTGAAATAAGTTGTGGGTAAATTAATACTATATTTAGCACCAGAGAAGCTTAATATTTTGCTTTAGGAATAATTACGAAATACCCCATGTCTTATATGGTGAAAATACGAATTCCCTCATAAGATTTGGCTAATTACGAACACTTATATGAAGTTTACATTTTTTGTTTATATTTTTTCTCACAGATTGTTCCAACGGTTAGTTATGCTATTAAATTTTGATGACATCAGTAATATTATTTTTTGATAATGCCGGAAATTGGTCGCCTTCGAAAATGTGTGATCGGCTTTGAATTTCCGACGGATCAATTGAGTGTGAGTTTTTTACCAAATCTGTTTGTTTGAATTGAATCAGTTGAGTAGAAATTTCGGCAAAGTTTTGGTATGTTTTTTTTTTTTTGTGTGTCCTTGATTCTGGTGAGGGAAATGGTATTTATATCATTAGTGTGTGTTAGTGCCGAGCCCGTTCTGACTTAGTGGGCCCGGAAATTGCAGACCACGTATTTGGATCGTGGAGTAGTTGAGGAGTGGGGGCAACCGTCGTGCACAAATATGTTGGGCATGCTCCGAACACTTAACCGCCGAGCACTTCATAGGCCGAGGCCGAGCGCTTGTAGGCCAAGGTCGAGCACTTCATAGGCCGAGCACTCAACGCCGAGCAGATGTTTGAGCCAATTTTAAGAGGTATGAAGTCCAAGGAGAGTCTAAAATCCGAACGGGTTCCTTAGTTTATTTTTACCATTATCATTTTTAAAATTTTCAATTCTACCTTTGGAGGGTATATTGTAATTATATTGAAAGTATAACGATATATTTGTAATGTTAGTTAAATTGATATATTTTGATTTAAAATTTATTTTGAATTTAATATTTACATTTTGTCTGTAAATATAAATCAAAATAAAAATTTCATGCATATTTATCCATATAAAGTTGGATAAAAAATACAAATCTCACATTATGTTTATATATCTTAATTTTCTGCATACTTTGTATAAAACTATAAATCCATTTAAACTAATCTAATCTAATAGGAAAATATTTACTTTCTTGGTTTATTATCAACTAATATGACCATGTTAAAAATTTTGTTAAATATCAATTCATTTTTTTTATTACAATAGATTATCCTAGTTTTTTTTTTTTTTTTTTTGGGCTTCACTTTTAATTAAAAACTCTTTTTTAGAGTTATTAAATAGCATATATTTTCTTGGGCTTTGTTAATAGCCTAGGGCTCTTACAATATTCTAGTAAACATAAAAATTGGTGTGTTAAATAACTAATACATCTATTTCTAGTAAAGTAAACTATCTCTAAAGAGATTGTTTTGTAATTAGGTGAAATCACTATAAAAAGATGATATATAATATTTAAAGTATTTACAAAAAAAAAAAAAAGAATGATATGTATATATGCATGGGAAAGAGAAATCCATGTGGAAGAAGACAAGTATAGGTAGCAGGGCAATGAATGTTGGCCTCATGCTCTCCTATTAACATGGAGTTGCCAATAACCCGAGGACTTGCTCTCCCTCTCAAATTCCAACAACAACGACTCTTGAATTCCTTCCATTCCAGAAATTAAGCCAAGAAAGAGCACCGGAATACGTATATGGCATCTCTCCTTCTCACAATCTCCTCGTCTTTCTCCTCCTCTTCAATTACAACAACAACAACAGAGTATCATTCCCTTTAAGCTCTTTGATTTCTTAATAAAAGTTAGAAGAAATACAAGATAGGGTTGAAAGGGGGTGGTGGTTTGGGGTTCATCAATATTCGCAGGCGGAGATCTCTTTCCCCCAAAGAGAGGGTTTTAGGGGAAACGAGATGCCTACCGCTGTGAAGCTGGAGAGGGAGGATAAAGCTCTCAAGAGGTCCGCTTCTTCTGTCAGTTTTAAGAAGCTTGTTCCTAATGTATTGCGTACCAGCTCCATGAAAAACCTCTTTAGGTCCAAGAAACCTCGGACTCCTGTTGAAATTGTTCGCCACACTAGGGAATTGCTTATATACCTCGATTCCGGTGCCGGTGCCCCCGGTCCTAAGCGCGATGAAAAGGTCTTTTAACAACTTACTTATCCCCTGTACTATTACCCTTTTGCATGTCTAATGTCTTGATGTATTTTGGCTAATTGATGATAATGAATATGCTATTATCTGAGTTGTTGGGTTGAATGAATGACCCTTTTCTAGCTAGATGGTCATGGTTGTGCCTATGTGAGAATTGGAAAAATATATATCATCCCTTTTAAGAAAAGGTTAGGGAGGCTTTTAGGGGGGCTGGAATGTTGAATTCATAATCATTCTTGAAAATATAGTTCTGGTCATTGTTTATTTGAATCTCATGTTGTGAGTCATATGATGATCGTATTTGCGAAATTATGGGCCTTTTGATATATACAGAGGCCTTTTGATTTCAGTTGGTACAGTTAGATGCCTATATCAGGGAGATGAAGTCCATTCTTTATGGCATTAATGAATCCGAACCGGTTCCAGAAGCATGTGCACAATTGACTCAAGAGTTCTTTAGCAATGACACGATGCGGCTCCTCATTCTCTCTATCCCAAATATGAACTTCGAGGTGAGGCGTAATTTGTCTGAGTTTACTGTTATAATCTACAGCGGTGCTGTTCGGTAAACATGAGAGCTTTAAAGCTTTTGTTAATGTTATTTGGGATGAGAAAAGATTTGGAAAAAACTAATACCATGTACTTGAAATAGTAAATTACCATCAGGTCACATGTGTTACTTTGTTGTCATGGATACATAATTTTCTGTATAGGCTCGTAAGGATGCTACTCGAGTCGTTGCAAACTTGCAAAGGCAAACAGTTCAGTCACGACTGATTGCTTCTGATTACTTGGAAGCCAATCTTGATCTTATTGATCGGTTGATCACAGGGTGAGTAATCCTATGTTGGCGAAAACTCGATAAATATTTCTTTGTACGTAGCTTAATGATTCCTATTGTAGCTTTGATCAGTCTGAAGGTTCTGCTAATGAAGCAAATATTGGGCGTAAAAATGTGAAAGACACGTTGCATATGATTGGCGGTGTGCCTCGTTTCTCTCCTCTAATGTTATGCACCCCTGATATTTTGCATCGCGTTTTCTATAGGTATGAGGATCCTGTGTTTGCTTTGCATTACGGAGGAATGTTAAGGGAGTGCATAAGACATCAGGTTGTTGCTAGGTAAGAGCTGATACCAAAATGTATAATGTACTCCTCATAAATGCTTAAGATCTACCAATTCTCTACTATTACTTATTTTCTGTTTTCATTTCCCTTCATGATTTGATTCAGTCATTTAGATTCTCCGATTTACACCTATCTTACACACACACGGACACACGCATTTACGGGAAAGTCTTACGTATCATATGCTCGCAGATATGTTTTAAAGTCAGAGCATATAAAGAAGTTTTTTGACTACATTCAACTTCCTAATTTTGATGTTGCTTCGGATGTTGCTGCCACCTTTAAGGTTCTGTCCATATCTCTTTCTATAGCAGCTTTCATCAACTAAACTCATATGTTTCGATTTGATGTTCCTTTTCTTGCCTATTGAACCGCTAGGAGTCGTAGATTGTGCATAATAGTGTTACGCTACTTTTAGTATTTGGCACCTCAAAGCTGCAATCTTATGTTTTATGCAATATCTTACAGGAGCTTATGACAAGGCACAAGTCCACAGTAGCCGAATTTCTTGCAGAAAATTATCGTTGGGTATGTCACTTCCTTTCCGATCTAACTTGAGAACTTTGAGTTTACAAAATGTCTGATATCATCTCCAACACCTCTTCCTCAGTACTTTGCTGAATTCAACTCAAAGTTGCTGGAATCCACAAATTACATGACGAGAAGGCATGCTGTCAAGGTACGAAGCGTCTGACATCACGAATCATGATAGTTTCTTTAACTCGTTTGAGAAATTGAAGGAAATTGTTCTTCTTTTGTTATTGAAGAAACCTTTCTATTTCCTTTTGTTTTTTTTCCAGCTTCTTGGAGATATGTTGCTCGATCGATCAAATTCTGGAGTCATGATACGGTATGTCAGCTCGAAGGATAACATGCGAGTTCTAATGAATCTTCTGAGGGTAATACTCTGACTCCTTATCCTTGATTGGCTTTTCTTTTCTTTTATGGTACTCAATCTGCATATCTCTAATGATCTGATATCTGCAGGAATCACACAAGAGCATCCAGATTGATGCATTCCATGTTTTCAAGGTTTCACTTCACACACCTGAAACTTGTCAAATATAAATCCTGCAAATTTCGGTTTAAAATTTATTTACGTAAATCATTCATCTTGTTCGATCGGTATATGCAGCTTTTTGTGGCTAACCAGAACAAGCCTAGGGATATTGTCAACATACTGTGTGCTAATAGAAGCAAACTTTTGCGGTTCTTCCACGGCTTCTATTTGGACAAAGGTACCAAAGACATTCCTCGTCTCTAACATCATATGACGCGGTCGTTTTTAGACTAACCACCCTAAACCTTCAAGTTCCAACTGTCCCGTCTTGTTATGAAACGCAATCTTATTTCACACGCCATCTAACACGTGGAAGATATTCCATACACGTGAGGTTGCACTTTGTAACAAAACAGGTTTGGCAGACAGTTGAAAGCTCGGGGTATTGAGTCTAAAAACGACCACGGTACACGTTGCTGAAAATCTTTTTCCGTAGATAATATCTCGTTGTTATTGATTGTGCAGAGGATGAAATGTTTGAGGCAGACAAGGCTCAGGTTGTAAAAGAAATCCTGGAACTTGTACCCTCAACACCAATTGTGTGCTCAGGGGAATTGCTGAAGAAGCCGATAGCAGTATAAGTTTTCAATATGGTTATGGAGCTGCTGTTGCTGTGTTGTTAATGTTTACTTTTATCCATCAATTGTTGGAATTTGGAATTTGGAATTGGAAGTGATTAGAGATATGTCAGCTCAGCTGCCTTTGTACTTTGTTTCAGTAGGGCTGCCAATGTGCTTCTTTCTTAAACCAATATTTCATTTCACTAATTAAATTAAATCATTTTTTAATTTAAATATTTTCTTACTATGCCTTTCTTGGAGTTGTTTAAAGCTATGACACATCAGTTGGACTATAGAATTTTAAGTTATTGCTTGGACTATCCGTTTTGATTCAGATTGTCATCTTCCTTTTTTTTCGTTAAAAAACAAAATTAACGAATATGATAATCTGAATCATTTCATCTAGTTACACTTTTCTTGCTATAATTTTTAGTCCTTTAGAAATATAAATGTTGTATGAATACGAATACGACACGATACGGATTTTTTTAAAAATTATAAAACACGAACTCCGACATGACTATATTCTATATAAATAAATATATTTTAGGGTTAATTATACTTAATCCCCAAATTAGATGGGGTAATTACAGTTGGTATACCACTTTTAGATATAATTACAGACACCATCCCTCAGAAAAAATAAAATTACACTTAACCACCAAAATTGTAGGATTCTGTTAAATTTGGCCTAAACTTCCCGTTATGCCCACATTTATTCCGTTAAAGTAATATTAGTTTTCTTACAGAAAAAAATATATTTTTGAAATTCCAATTTTACCCTTATAGAAATAAACAGTGTTTTGAGTGTATTAAACAAAAAAGACACTTCATTTCCCCAAGATCCACGCAAAACCCAGCTGGTTGAAGGTGAAAGAGGGGTGCAAAACCCTTGAAGAAATCCTTTGAAAATTGCTTTTGGTTAGAAATTTGGACAAAATTCAACTTATATTCTTGCGTGAGGTTTCCACTTTACAAGATTATTGGGCCAATTTCAACATTGCAACACATTGGTGAAGGGTTTTACGGTTTGTGCAACCATGACAGGTTTTTTTTTCTTTTTTTCCTTTTCCGCCAATATTGCGCTCTGATCTCCTCGTTCTTGGATGCGTGAACTTAATATTGTTGTTAGTAAACAACATTTTGACCATTACAACTTTTTGCGTCAATTTTTATCTTCAAAATTTCGGGCTTTCGGTTGTAGAGGTTATTTTTTGTTTTACTACTGAATCCGGGGTCTGATGTGATGATTTTGGAGACATATGTAGGAATAATTTTATTATTAATATTTTTTTTTGGTATAATTTTTGTTTAAACCCTAGCATCATTCATTGTGAATTTCTGCACCTTTTTTCGTTTTTTGGTTGGATTTCATATCCTTAAAAGCCCTAGTACTGCAGATGGTTTTAAGATGATGGGTTTTGTATGTTATTTTTTAGATTTATTTAGTGATGGGTTTTAAGGTGATGGGCTTTGTCTTGTGCATCAGTTTAGTGATGATATTGCAACGGTTTTTATGTTTAGTGACCTGAACAAAAATTTTGAGGTTTATTAGAATAGCATGAGCTTGTTATTTTAGGTGCTTTCTTTACCGTAGGGCTGAGTTGGAGAAATCGGGAGTGAATCCCTACTACAAAAGATGATGCAGGGGAGGAATAAATCAGGTAAAACATCGACTGTTTTATGCTATTCTGTTGCAATTAACCTTTTATGTTCTTATGTTTTCATAATGCTGTTATTAATATGCTTCTACAATCATTTTCAAGGAAGAGGAGAAGGGGCAAGCCTCCTAGATAGGTTGCAAGAGCTGGATCAGAACAACATTCTCAAACAGCCCCAACTCAAGCATCTGGAGTGTAGGGCTGTTTCAATGGCTATATATTTTGAGGGATGCTAGGAAGTACTTTTGATTTAAAAGGCTAATGTATGCCTATTATTGTTTCAATTATCTTTTGCTTAAACCAATTAAACTGTATTGGTTTAGGGTCTTCAGATTCGTCTTGCCAATGTATGTCAAGTGTTATTCAGTTTGTAGCAGCAAACATACATACTGTTAATGAACCAATGATGTATGGCAATGGTTTATTACATTAGGCAGAAATATTACAGGTTGCATAGCTATTGTTATTGACTCTTACTTCTTGGCAATTAAAATCACAATTTGACAGAATGTATTAAAAGCCAGAATGCCTAAGGTTGATTCACTTGGTTTAGTGGAAACTTTGCCAGTATAATAATGGCTAGTTAATGTTGCATAAGACGGTTGCAAACTTTTAATAAAATATTACATTTGACCCCCATTTTAAAATATATAATTACATTTAACTACCAAGGGCAAAATTGAAATTATATAATTGTCTGAGGTCAATGAGGGTATTTTTGGAACTTCATAAATTTTTTTTTTCTGACGTCCAGTAATTTTAAACGGAACCCTAGAATTTTGGTGGTTAAGTGTAATTTTATTTTTCCCGAGGGGTGGTGTCTGTAATTATATCTAAAAGTGGTATACCAACTGTAATTACCCCATCTAATTTGGGAGTTAGGTGTAATTAACCCTATATTTTATATATGGATACAAATATTTTATATAAAAATAAAAATATTTTATAAGTATAATCCATGTAACATAAAATATTTATAAAAGTATTTAATATTAAAAACTCAAATAAATTTTATTATTTTGGTTTCTATCCAGAAAATTCTAAAAATATTAAAAAGGTTTAATCTTTCTTTGCACCCCAACCTTTGGGGTGCGTTGCACTTTGGTACCCAACCTTTGATTTTTGACGAATCAGTACCCAACCTTTACAATTTGTTTAATTTCAGTACCTAAGTCAACATTCCGGCCAAAATCTCAGGCCAAGGCACGGCGCGTGTAACACACGTGATTTTTTAAGGGCAATTTAGTCTTTTTATTTTTTTACTAATTAAAAAACTTAAAAAACACAAAAAAAAAAAAAAGAAAAAAAAAGGGAAAAATGAAGAACCCAGATGAAGAATTGCAGAAGTGAGCAGTGTCTGAGTCCGATACCTTTGCCCAGATGAAGGTATCGGACTTCTGCAAATCTGCATACAACCAACATTTCCATCTCTCTCAACTCCAACTTCCAAAGTGCAACAATTCAAGAAAGATTAAAAGGAAAATGGAAGACAACAATTCAAGAGCCCCAAGAGCCCATTTATGCAGAAAGGGGATTACAATTTAAAGAGGAGCAGTAGCCGATTAACTATGTGGAAAGAGGTTGCTTGAATTGCTACTCTTGGGGCCAAGAACAGGGAAGAATGAGAGATGGCTGATAACTGGGTTGGTGCCGCCGCCACCACACAAAGCAACCACCATCACGCCGCCGCCTCTACCATTACCACCACGACACAAAGCCACCACCACCGCCACCACCAAGACACCAAGAACCACCACGCAACTACCATCGCCCCACCACCTACGTCCTTCCCAACTCAGATCTGAAACCACCACCACCACCACGCTGCCATCCTAACTCAGATCTGAAACCACCACCACCACGCAGCCATCTTACAAACCCAGATCTGAGATCGCCCACATCACAAACCAGATCCCACCACCACGCAGCCACCAAGCCAGCACCGTGGTGGAGAGAGAGAGAGAGAGACAGAGTGCAGAAATGGCGACCTTGAGCAATAGAGACGGTGGCTGTGCGCGATGGAGGTGGTCACGGTGGTGGATGCAACCAACAGAGCGCCGCTCGAGCTCCGCCTTTGTGACGGCAGGAAACGAATTGGGTGGTCACGGTTGGAATTTCGTTGTGCATTTGCAGGGATTTGGTCCATCTTCATCTGAGCGAGATGGGAATTTTGGTTGTTTGCAGATTTGCAAAGGTCCGATACCCCTTCATCTGGGTTCTTCATTTTTCCTTTTTTTTTTTTGTTTTTTTTTTGTTTTTTTGTGTTTTTTAAGTTTTTTAATTAGTAAAAAAATAAAAAGATTAAATTGCCCTTAAAAAATCACGTGTGTGGCGCTGTGCCTTGGCCTGAGATTTTGGCCGGAATGTTGACCTAGGTACTGAAATTAAACAAATTGTAAAGGTTGGGTACTGATTCGTCAAAAATCAAAGGTTGGGTACCAAAGTGCAACGCACCCCAAAGGTTGGGGTGCAAAGAAAGATTAACCCTATTAAAAAAGGCGTAAAATTTTTTGTATAATTATAAAATTTGTCTATCGTGTTCAATCCGTATCGGATACTTCATTCCGCCGTGTCTGATATTGTATTCTAAAATTATTTTTTTTCCCGAATATGTTTCAGTCATGTTCGACAGGTATCGGATACCGGAACGGAGCACTTTTTTCTTTTTTGATGTGTACATGCTTCCACCAAACATATTTTTCTCTCTCTCATTTTATAAATTGCAGCAATGCCTAAATAATTGATTTGACTTAGCTTTTTACTTGCAACAACTAATTTCGACATATGTTTCTTAAAAAAATATAAAACAATCTTTTTTGTATTGTTTTTTCTAATTGGGGGGTTTAGGAAAAGTATCGATGTATGGAGGGGAGTGTTGAATAATTATCCGTTTTTTCAATTTATTTTTTATATTTAAGAGAGAAAAAACAAAAACAAAAAAAAATTGCAAAAAGTTAATGGCCTTGTGTCTTGATTGGGTTGGGCCTTGCGAAGCCCAAATTGTTCTTTCGTTATTTCCGACACCAGGCGGTGGAAGAACGGCTCCTGATGCGCCGCCGTGACTGCACTTTTTCTAATCGCCGTGCTCTTTTACGTGATCCTCGCTCGAAATCTTCAAGCAGAAACACAGACTGACGGTCCAAATCATTGAAAAGGTGGTTTAATTTCTCGGTCCTTAAATTGTTCTGCACTTTTTCTTGTCTATTCATTTTGGAATTGCTTCTCAAGTTTCTTCTGTTTCGATTTTTTTTTTTTTTTGTGAGCTTTGGAATCTGCTGTAGATCATTAATTACACTATTTGAACTATTTGAACTATGCATATGTATGTTTGCAGCATGATGTGCCTCATAAATTTCTCTGTAGGCTAACCTTTTATCTTCTTATCTGAATATTGATGTTACCACAAATTCTGTTGGCATGATATATGATCTTGATCCGGTGCTTAGAAATGAATGTTTCCTTGACAAATTAATGATGCAAAAGGAGTGTCAATCTGCTTATAGTTCAACCATAGATTTGGGAACTCAGCCACATTCTGTGCTGCTGTTGTTAAAGCCTCATTTTGAGATTCTTTCCTCTTGTTCAAAACTTGAGTTCTTAAAAAGCCTCATTCTGACTGCTCACAGACCCTTTGCTTGCCACTGAAATCAAAAGCATGGAATAATCCATCGTCGTATTAGGATGAATGGCTTAGGAAGAAGGAATAATGCCTTAAAGCAGCCCAAATTTTGTGTAGATGGTAGGATCTTACAGTACTTGAACTGATGCTTCTCCTGTCATGCTTGTTCAAGAAAAATCTCTTTTGATTGTCGGTGTTGGTGGACACTTGCTTTTTGTCATTTGGCCATCGGTAATTTAATTTGACACAATCAATCTTTGTCAGAGGTTTAAACATGGTCTGGAAGTTAGAGAAAATAACATAGTAAAATGTGCTGTCTAAGTTTTATTCTGCAGTAGAAGGACCGGATCCTAAAATCTGATACGCAGAAGCATAGTTGAAAGTCCATTCCACACTGTCCTATATGGCATACAGTATACATGGTGTTTACTTGCAAGATTGCTTAAGGGTAATAAGTGGACTGTTGTTAGTGGACCAAGATTACCATATGGTTCGACAATTCACTCTTTGTATTACTTGTTGTAAAACCATGGCTAACCGTTGGGCTATTTTCTGTCCAGCTTTTCCTCCATCTAGATCAAAAGCTTGCTTTTTCTGTTTTCTGTTGGAAGTGATGAGCCTTCCCATTCTTGTTTCAGTGTGTGGGGATAGATCAAGATAATTGAAAGCGAACAGGGAGCTTGAGATGGTGGTGTGCTTTGAAGCTACACCAAAGAAGATGGCAGCAACAGCTGCGCTCTTCCTTGCTGGTGCATCATTGTTCGGATACGGTTTGCATCTTTGGCATTTGAATGCTGCTCCACAACAAGCTCGGATCAAAGCTCGAAATGACTTTGTTAGAGAGAGACTGAGGAAGAAATATGGACAATAACAAATTGGCGCTTACAGTCCCGCTCATGGAAGAAAAAGAGTAAACGGAAAAAAATAATCACCCCTGTTTCTGGATGTTCACAATTAGTTTTCTGTACTGGAAGTTCATGATTACTTTTTCTGTATAGTTGCTGCACTGCAAGTTACAAGTTTAATTAGGAATCAGAGGAATTCCTGTATGAATTAGTAACCGATTAGTTTCATTCTTGCCAGTCCTTATATTGGGGTTCTTGGAGTGATCTTCTCAACAGTCAACCCCAACTTCATGACACAATACACTTCAATATGGGCACGACATTCTTGGGTTTGGATTTGGGGCTATTGGTAAAAGACCAAAAAAACCAATAAAAAGAGATTTGGATGGTTTAGGGTCGAATTGTGGGTAAACACGATAATTTCATCCGGTAACCCCAATGCTTTTAGACCATGTTGGTGCTTGCATACTGATAACTTGTTTTGTTGTTACTGTGAATGTAGGGTTTGGATTGACCCAATCTCATTGTGCTCTACCTATAAATTAGGTTAACTTGAGTTGTCTGTGCTGACTGTTTCCACCATAATCTCAATATCTTAAGCAACCATACAAGCGATATTTGTTGCAAAACTATACCGAAGTGATTGAAATATAGTAGACAAAGAGCCCATAAAATAAAAAGCAATTTTTAAGAGAACAAACTCAAAATTTAAGACATAAATAGTATGAAATCTAAAAAGTTGAATGAACTCTCAAAATTGTTCCGCACATTGCAAATAAACGGGGTAAAATGATAAATAAGTATCGTTTAAGATTGAAAATTCTGAAAGGATCATGATGATTTTAAGCTGCACCCTTTCCCTTCTTCCTCTGAAGTTTCTTCATGTAGAACTCCAACTCCTTACCCTCCAAGATATACCTATTTCCAGAAACATTTTTGGCAAAACCGAAGTCAAAGTTAAGCTCAGAACCATGATTAAAAATAAGCAGTAGATATATAGAAACTGTAAGATAGGGCTAAGTAGAAGCATTATACAATTTGCAATAAGTTAAAATACACAAGGATTTAAAATTAGACTTTTGGTGGGTCAACACTAAATGCGTAAAGTGGGAAGTACATACCCATCAGCCCGCCCACACTGTCCAGGACGAGAGGAAATTGCAGCTAACAAACGACCACCACCGAATTGCTCCTCGATATGTTGTTCAATCTTGCGCTCTTGCTGACGCTTCTCAATTTTCCTCAGGACATGGTTGCTCTTCTTCACTTCTTCAGTAGCAGCCTCAGTGTCCTAAACCACGCCATATAATAATAAATGAATAGACATATAAGTCCAAAGTTTTACTATACATCGACACTGGCATTTGAAAAGTTTTACTATACATCGACACTGGCATTTGAAAATCAAAGATCCAAAGCAAGATGATGGTGTCCTAAAATACTTCCTGAGTTTACCAGCAACTAACAATTTTATCTTGTTCATTAAGTTTCCGCATAGCGCTAAAATGAGACCCTAACATGTATTACTGAACAGATGGAATCTGGTTTTTTTCCTTTACTTTGCACATCGAATGGGGTTGCAAGGGGAAAACAGGGAAATTTACCTCTCCTTCCTTCTTTGCAGCTGCCTTCTTCTTGCGACCAATGTCAACTCCATAATGCTGAAGATACCACTGCTTGAATGGTGCAGCATCCACTTGAATAATAGCACCCTTGACCAGAGTCTGAGTCCTAACCAATTCATTGTTTGATGCATTGTAAACGACATCCAGAATACGAGTCTTCCTGGTTACAGCTTCACTTCCCCATGAGAAGTTTCCGGTATCCAACCTCAAGGCCCTCCACTTCACATTACCTCCTCGAACTCGAACTCTACGAACTGTCTTGTTGCTTGACAACTTGGTGTTTGCTGGTTGTCTTCCGAGCTCATACCTGGTTACACATAATAGAATCAACTTAATCAAATTGCAATTCAATAAACACAGATATGCTAACTCACTCATGTAAAGAATAGATGCCTATGTTTTCAAAGTATCCATTTACACTCCACAATCCTTTTGCACTAATAAAAATAAAGCAACTTTATAGATGTCGATGAAGGATTTAAGAAAAAACGATATTTGTTAAAATTTGTATCAAAGAATGTAGTTGCCCAAGACTCAGTGAGTGAAAGAACCAAGCCCCTCAACAAAACCCTAATCAATCCCTACTTTCGATTGCATCCTGCACATCTGGGGCTGTAGCACAAAGGAACTGCGCATTGCAGCACCCACTATTATGGATAGAAGTGACTAAAATAGAATCAAATACAGAAATCAAGCCAATTCATGAATTAGAATGAGGTGCTAAGAATAATATAATCGATTAAACTTTTCAACACTCAAATCATAAAACAGACACACACTCCATCAAAGATATGTACTAAACTACGACTCAAACAATGAGGGGATTCAACCAAGAGAGTGCAAAACACCCGATGCGAAAAGGGCACATATCAAATTAAGAAATGACCAGAACACCAAGATGATTAAACGAAGTTTGAAGGAAAACGAATGGAACATACTTTCTCTTCTTCCTCCATGCCTTCTTCTTCCCACCAGTGGCACGCCTCTTGTGCATAGAATCACGTGAAATACCTGAGAACAAACGGCATTCGATTCGATTCGATTCGATTATCTTCTCTTCAAAGTAAACTAAAAGATATAGCACCTACAAGAATAACGAAATCGAAGTTCTTACCCATGATTGCGGCCTGTGGAACTTAGGGTTCCGATCTGTCACCGGTGGAGTGCTGAGACGGAGACGGCGGCCTTCAATAGAAAAGAGATAAGTAGCGAGGCCACAAAGGAATTCAAATACTCCGCCCAAAACCCTATCTATTAAATTTACAATTATAACCTCTGCCTAAATTACGCCAAACGACGCCGTATTAAGACTCTCCATATCTTGGCATTATCTTAATTCCTACATCTGACTCCCGTATTTACAAGAATTTCAGAAACACCCCATGTATGTTAAAAGACAGATATACCCCTGATAAACTTTTGTATGTTCCTTTCGGTCCTTTTTAGCTTGTTCTTGGGAAGAATCGAATCGAATCGTATTGTTCTTCTCCCTTGTTTCATCCCTACCAAAGATCTAGTATTAGAACCCAACTCTAAAAAGTTCTTCCTGTGCAACTTGCGGAGATTTTGAGCTCGTTGTAATATCATTACATTTGGAAACGCCCATAACGAGAACTTGATGCGAATTGCGAAATATCAGTGGTTGGAAGCTTCGGGAAATGGGGTTTTGTCTTGCTGGTTCGTGTTCATTAAGGCATTGTTCTCTCAGTAAAAACTCCCGAGCAAACAATTTGGGAAAGACCGTGTGTTTCAAAGGAAACGTGAAGCTCATAGTGAATTTCAAAATTCCCGAGCTTTACAGGACGGCCCATTCAAGAAGGAGCTTTTGCTGCTGCAAATTTGAGGGCATTGATTTTGAAGAGCGAACAAGCCCTGCTGAGGTAAATTTGATGTTAACGTATAGTTTATGGTGGAAGTTCGTCTCAATCTTTTTTTTTTTTCAAAGTTTGAAAGAATAGAGCAAGTTTTTCAGTATTATGTTGGTTGGTATGCTTTGTTTTAGAAGTTAATTGTCCAAGCATGAATCTACCTTTTACAATATACCATCAAGTTTTGCGGAGGATATATGTGGTTTTGGTATGAAATTTAAAGGAATGTGTAGTTTGACACAGTATACTTTTGCATTCTTGTGCTCTATGTTCATTCTGTCTGAAGAAGAACAAAAGTGAACGAAATAAAGTGACACAAATGGTTTACTTAAAGAAATGGAAAAGTGCTAACGACTTATACAAAGATGCCTATTAATAACATGGGTTGTCATTAAATAGGTCAAGAAAGAAATAGAAAAGTGCTACCAGCTTATACGAAGACTCGGCAAAGGGGCGGTCTACTTGGGTTCGTCGAGGTTGGGACCTAACCATCCACATTACGAACAATCATTTGATTTGACTAGAGACGTAAGTTAATCATATCCCGTGTTGTAAATCCATTTTCCAATGTATGAGATTTCTTGAATTTAGGCTCTCCAATTGCTATTCTCTTCGGTAGATTGCGAACCTCTTGAACTGTACTTCATGGTCAGGGGCTGGACCAGGCCTAATGGATGCTGTAACCAAAGGTGCTCTTGAAGCAGGGAAGCCCGTTGGTGGATTTAAGATTGGCAGGGAAGCTGGAGAATGGACAACATCAAATTTTCATCCATACCTACCATTAGACAGCTACTTAACTTGCAGGTAAAAATTAAATCTTTTTCTCGAGTTTTCTATGTACCGTACTTGATTTTTATCAAGACTTTGCATGTGTAAAAGGGGCGGGGTAGAACTGGGAGTTAAAGGGATGTTGGCGAAAGCTTCTGCTTTTGGAGAGGTTAAATTAGAAACTTAAGTTGTAAAAAGCTGTGGTACTTCAAAGCGCATGAGCACTTTTAAATAATATCAAAAAAAGAACCTACAAGCTGAAAATAGCGCACCTCCAAAGATTCTTCTAGCTTCTAACTTATTTCAGCTTATTTTACGCAAAAACGGCAAAACAAGACACTTTAGTTTTGCTTTATGTAAGTTAAGGGCAATAAAAAGCACTTGTTTTCAGGATTTGCAGAAGATTTCTCTGCTGAAGGAGAAGTTCATGTAACATGGATTTAAAAACAATGATATATACAAATTTGTTCTTTAAGAATTTAAATGATTGATATTAGATACTACACACAGGTTTTTCTCTGCGAGAAAGCACGGGTTGGTGGATGCCGCAGTTAGAGCTACTAGTTCAGATAAGACGGCTGTTGTTGCTCTCCCAGGTGGGGTTGGAACTCTAGACGAGGTGTTTGAAATTTTGGCACTGGTTCAACTTGAAAGAATTGGTTCGGTTCTTCCAGTTCCGTTCCTTGTGATGAACTATGATTCTTTTTACTCAAAGCTGCTTGATTTTATTGATGAAATGGAGGCCTGGGGGACTGTCTCAAAAGGGGAGGTGGCATCCTTATGGAAAGTCTGCAACAATAACTCAGAAGCTTTGGCATATCTGGCTGAATTTTACGGTATGTAGGAATTCCCCCACTTTTTCTTCTTAGACTGAAATTCATGTGTTATTATAACGACTAAAGCAATTAAATTTATCTTAGAATTGCAATTTGCAAGAAATTATTCAATATTGTATGTGTCCAATCTCTATAGTTGTCCTGGTGCATTTTATGAGTTTCTGAAATTCTTTTAGAGATGTAGGCTGCTGCATAAGACTAAGCAATAGTTGTATTAAGATTCTGAACTGACTTCAAGAAAACTGGATCCAGGCGCCACTTCAGTTCAAAATGTTGAATGATACAAGAAAATGAAAAATGAAAAAATCTAAAAATTGGGAGCTATTAGAAATTCAAGAGTTGCATACATGATTGGATTTGCAACTTGTGAGATAATGGTGTGTCCATACAAGCACTACATGTAGTATATAATGCAAAAGTATGATTTACCTAAATAAGCACTACATATATCATATTATTCCACCATATCACAATGTTTAGTTTTCTCCTATAAATAGGAGATTGTATCTTCTCATTTATACATAAGAGAAATAACAAGAAGTTGATTGAGAATGCAAATTTATATAATCTCTCACAACAAAGAAGTTCTCTCTATAATATTTTGGGTTGGTTTATAATTATTATGATTCGGTTTTTATAACACGTTATCAGCACGAATGTTCTAGTATTTCCGATAAAACAAGGGTTGCTATTTCTCTTATGTATAAATGAGAAGATACAATCTCCTATTTATAGGAGAAAACTAAACATTGTGATACGGTGGAATAATATGATATATGTAGTGCTTATTTAGGTAAATCATACTTTTGCATTATATACTACATGTAGTGCTTGTATGGGCACACCATTATCTCACAAGTTGCAAATCCAATCATGTATGCAACTCTTGAATTTCTAATACTTCCCCTTGGGGTGCCCATGCAATTGTCTCTTCCAATGCTGCCTCATTAAAAACCTTATCAGGAAAAACCCAATGGGACAAAAACCTGAACAAGGAAAAGAGTACAGCTGTGTATGCTCCCCCTGATATTGACATCGGTGAGATCTTCTCATAGATCTCGGAGATGACGCATTCCAATGTCATGGACATGTTTCTTGAAAGTTGTAGTGGGAAGTGACTTTGTGAAGAGATCTACAGAATTGTTACATGATTGAACATATTGATCTCTTTATTCTTCTCAAGATCTTGTGTATACTTGTAAAACTTCGGTGGGATATGTTTGGTTCTATCAGTTTTGATATATCCCTCCTTCATTTGAGCAATACATGCGGCTTTGTCTTCATATATAGTTGTTGGACTTTTATCAATTGGTATGCCGCAGGAGGTCAAGATGTGTTGTGTCATAGACCTTAACCAAAAACATTCTCGACTTGCTTCATGAAGTGCAATGACTTCAACGTGGTTGGAAGAAGTAGCAACAAGTGTTTGCTTTTGTGATCTCCAAGAGATAGCAGTGCCTCCAAGTGTAAAAACGTAACCTGTTTGGGATCTAGCTTTGTGTGGATCTGATAAATATCATGCATTTGCATACCCAACCAAAACATGTTCTGCATTTTTAGAATAAAATAATCCTAAATCAACTGTACCTCGAAGATATCGGAATAGATGTTTAATCTCATTCCAATGTCTTTTAGTGGGGGATGAGCTGAACCTTGCTAATAAATTAACTGCAAAAGATATGTCAGGTCTAGTACAATTAGCAAGATACATAAGAGCCTCAATTGCCCTGAGGTATGGTGTTTTAGATCCAAGAACGTCCTCATTTTCTTCGCGAGGGCGAAATGAATCCGTTTCTACACTTAGCGATCTCTCAATCATTGGAGTGCTCAAAAGGTTTACTTTATCCATGTTAAAGCGTTTCAACACCCTTTCGGTATAAGCTGATTGATGCACAAAAATTCCATTTTGTTTATGCTCAATCTGTAAACCAAGATAAAATTTGGTTTCCCCAAGATCTTTCATTTCAAATTCATTCTTTAAATATGTTACCGTTTCATGGATTTCTTTGGTAGTTCCAATAATGTTCAAATCATCAACATAGACAGCAATAATAACGTTTTCGGATACTGTTCTTTTAATATATACGCATGGACAAATTGGATTATTCACATATCCTTTCTTTGATAGAAATTCGCTCAAGCGATTGTACCACATGCGTCTTGATTGCTTTAACCCGTAAAGAGATCTTTGTAATTTGATCGAACATTTCTCTTTTGGTTTTGATTTTAATGCTTCAGGCATTTTGAATCCTTCAGGGACTTTCATATAAATATCAATATCAAGTGATCCATACAGATAGGCTGTAACAACATCCATTAGACACATTTGCAATTCTTGGGAAACTGTAAGATTGATTAAATATCTAAACGTAATTGCATCCTTAACAGGAGAATACGTTTCCTCATAATCAATCCCGGGTCTTTGAGAAAATCCTTGGGCAACGAGCTTTGCTTTATATCTTGTGACTTCATTTTTCTCATTTCGTTTTCGTACGAAAACTCATTTGTACCCTACAGGTTTTATACCTTCAGGTGTGAGGACAACAGGTCCAAACACACTTCTTTTATTCAAAGAATTTAATTCAGCCTGAATAGCGTCTTTCCATTTATTCCAATCATGTCTATTTTGACATTCAATGATAGATCTTGGTTCGGGATCTTCATTTTCATAAGAAAATATTTCATCAATGTTGATATCACTTTGATCCCACAGCTTTCTTAAATACAAGTAATTAATTGAGATTTCTTCCTTTATCTCACTTTGTGTTTATTCTGAAACACTTTCCCCATTTTGTGTCTCTTCCGGGACACTTTCTTTATTCAAAATTTCTTTTGTGATATCTTTCTCATTTGATGTCTCTTCTGAGACATTCCTTTCTATACCGTGATCATCATTCATATTAGCTCATTTTCTTTTACGAGAATTCTTATCCTTCGATCCAGGTGGTCTACCACGCTTCAGGCTTGCCGTAGATTCATGATCAATGTTTTTCCCAGATTGACCCTTTGGGATCTCAATTCGAGCAGGAACATTAACAGTTGGTATATGTGACCTAATCACTCGTTTTGCATCTGTAAACGCATCTGGTAATTGGTTTGCAATATTTTACAAGTGTACAATCTTTTGTACTTCCACCTCACACTGCTTTGTGCGTGGATCAAGATGCAATAATGATGGTTCATACCATGAAATATCATTTTCCAATTGTTTGTTTTCTCCCCCTAATGCTGGGAAAACATTTTCATCAAAATGACAGTCAGCAAAACGTGTTCTAAACATATCACCCGTTTGAGGTTCAAGATATCTGATAATGGATGGACTTTCATATCCAATATAAATTCCCAACCTTCTTTGAGACCCCATTTTAGTACGTTGTGGTGGTGCTATAGGCACATATACTGCACAACCAAAAATTCGTAGATGGGAAATATTTGGTTCTTGACCACATGTAAGTTGGAACGGGGAGTATTTATGATAAGCACTTGGTCTGATGCGAATTAATGTCTCTGCATGTAAAATCGCATGTCCCCATACTGAAATTGGGAGCTTTGTTCTCATTATCAATGGTCTAGCGATAAGCTGAAGACGTTTAATTAATGATTCAGCTAAACCATTTTGTGTATGGACATGAGCTACAGGGTGCTCAACAATAATCCCAGTTGCCATACAATAATCATTGAATGTTTGGGATGTGAACTCACCAGCATTGTCCAATCGAATTTTCTTGATTGTGTTATCAGGGAATTGTGCTCGTAATTTAATAATTTGGGCAAGCAATCTTGCAAATGTCATATTACGAGTTGATAACAAACAAACATGTGACCATCTGGTAGATGCATCGATCAATACCATAAAATATCGAAATGGTCCATATGGTGGATGAATTGGTCCACATATATCACCTTGAATACGTTCAAGAAAAGCAGGTGATTCATCTTTTAATTTAACTGGCGGTTGTCTCACAATTAATTTCCCAAGAGAACAAGCTGTACATGGGTCTTTTCTTATTTGAGGAATCTTCTGGTTCCTTAAAGGATGTCCTTGTGTACTTTCAATGATTTTTCGCATCATTGTTAATCCGGGGTGACCCAATCGATCATGCCAAATAATAAAATCTTGTGGATCCACAAACTTCTGGTGTGTGATGGCATGTGCTTCACTTGCACTTATGCATGTATAATATAAACCTGACGAAAAAGCAGGTAGTTTTTCCAGAACACGCCTTTTACTTGTTATATACAAGTATTCAATATTTCTCTCATTTCTCGTTTCAATATGATATCCATTAAGACGGATATCTTTGAAGCTTAACAAATTCCTTTGGGATTTAGAGCAAAATAATGCATCGTTAATAATAAACGTCGTCCCATGGGGTAGTAATATTGTAGCTCTTCCGGAGCCTTCAATCAATTTTGCACTACCCGATATAGTATTGACATTTGCTTCACTTTTTATCAAATGAGAGAAATATTTTCTATCCTTTAGGATTGTGTGCGTTGTGGCACTGTCTGCAAGACATATATCCCTTTTATTTTAGTCGATCTCGCATGAATGCAGTGATGTATCTATATCTTCATAAAATAAAAGTTCATAATAAGAAAAACGGAAATAACATGTGAGATAATAATATTAATAGCAAAGCGGGGTACATAAATGATAGGGAATAAAACATAATACAATACGAGAGAAAATTCAAATAGCTTTTAATTAGTAATCAACCATGTAAGCTAGAATTCATCCGTCATGAGGAAATCAGCCGTATCGAGATGTGTGATACTGGCGAGGCTATCAAATTCATCATCCTTTAGAGCTATATTTGTTTCAATCTCATTGTCTGGATTATCGAAAACAGGGATATTATTTGCAAAATTTGCTTCAACATTTTTTCCCTTTCCTTTGATTGAAGCTTGATATAGCTTAACAAAATGGTCAGGCGTACGACAGGTACGTGTCCAGTGGCCCTTTAGACCACACCGAAAGCATGGGTTTTCTACCCTCTTCTTATGATCATTTTGGGCAAATTTGCCCTTTCTTTGTTTGCTTTCGTGATTATTTTTCTGACTTCCAGAAGGACCACCAGGATGATGATAACTGTAGTTTCTCTGGCCTCGTCCACGGCCACGTCATGACCACGACCACCTCTTCCGGGGTAGTTGTGTACTGCTGCATTTGCTTCTGGCAAAGGAGCAGATCCAGTGGGGCGACTTTCATGATTTTTAAATAAGAGCTCATTATTCATTTCAGCTACCAAGAGACGTGAGATCAGCTGAGAGTATTTTGTAAAACCCTTTTCACGATATTGCTGCTGCAACAGCAAATTTGAGGGGGTGAAAAGTAGAGTAGGTTTTCTTAAGTAAATCATTATCGGTGAGGGGTTCACCACATAATTTCAGCTTAGAACTGATTCTGAAAACCATTGAGTTATACTCAGATACGGTTTGGAAATCTTGTAGCCTTAAATGAATCCATTCATAACGAGCCTTGGGGAGGATAACAGTTTTCTGCTGATCATCTCTCTCTCTTAAATTTTCCCACAACTCAAGTGGATCCTCTACAGTTAAATACTCAGTTTTTAATCCTTCATCAATGTGATGACGGATAAAAATCATGGATTTAGCCTTATCTTGGCTTGATGCCTCATTTTCTTTTATAATTGTTTCACCGAGACCTCTTGCATTTAGATGAATCTTTGCATCAAGCTCCCATGACAGATAATTTTTTCCAGTGAGGTCTAAAGCAGTGAATTCAAGCTTCGTAAGATTTGACATACTCACAACTAATATAAGATAGAGAAAATAATTAGTACCTTCATTAATTAAATAATACGTACAATAATTTTAAATGTCAATATCAAATGTTATTCCTAGGAGCAACAATGGGCTCATAACATATACGACAAGCATGATGTACATATCCCGTTCCGGGATATCTATACTAAGAATAAAAATAGCAAAAGCAATAACTATGATTATCATAAAAATTCATTCAACTGACAACATCTTGATATGGTAACGAGGTCTTCTAGGTTTTTGAGAGTAAGAAATAAGGTGTAGAAGTGAATGAATTGTGTTTACCAAAATTACATATTTATAGTAAAATTTTGACAACTAGCCGTTATTAGTATATATAAATTTATGTATAAGTATCAATAAATATAAATACAAGAATTAATAATAATTTGTGCATGCTTAGAGTTGATAAAATATATGCAAAGAAATAAACATAAATATTAACAATTATGTCAAAAATAAAATGCACATAATTATACGTTGCATAAAAGAAAAAGTAGGAGGCACGACCTTCCATTTGCAGGTAAAAAAAATATAATACGGAGGTTTTATCCTCTATTATATAAGTAAATATTATTAGGGGATTTAATCCACCATTAAATATAAATACGTAATATTAGAAGGCTTTAGCCATTCATTATATATGTATATATATAAATATGTATTAAGAGAAGACTTTAACCATGTAGATAATCTCACCTTTTGTTTGGAAAGTTGAAAATATATATATATATATATACCCCTTTTTTTTTTTTAATATGGAGGTTATAGTCGGTTTGTCGGGGAAATGATTCGTCGAAACTTGGATGGCTCGCCGGAAGAATTATAGTGGATTTGTTGGAGAACTTGAATGACCCGCCGATCGTTGTTTTATCGGAAATACTAGAACATTCGTGCTGATAACGTGTTATAAAAACCGAATCATAATAATTATAAATCAACCCAAAATATTTATAGAGAGAACTTCTTTGTTGTGAGAGATTATATAAATTTGCATTGGAAATTCAAGAGTTGCATACATGATTGGATTTGCAACTTGTGAGATAATGGTGTGTCCATACAAGCACTACATGTAGTATATAATGCAAAAGTATGTTTTACCTAAATAAGCACTACATATATCATATTATTCCACCATATCACAATGTTTAGTTTTCTCCTATAAATAGGAGATTGTATCTTCTCATTTATACATAAGAGAAATAACAAGAAGTTGATTGAGAATGCAAATTTATATAATCTCTCACAACAAAGAAGTTCTCTCTATAATATTTTGGGTTGGTTTATAATTATTATGATTCGGTTTTTATAACACGTTATCAACACGAATGTTCTAGTATTTCCGATAAAACAAGGGTTGCTATTTCTCTTATGTATAAATGAGAAGATACAATCTCCTATTTATATGAGAAAACTAAACATTGTGATATGGTGGAATAATATGATATATGTAGTGCTTATTTAGGTAAATCATACTTTTGCATTATATACTACATGTAGTGCTTGTATGGGCACACCATTATCTCACAAGTTGCAAATCCAATCATGTATGCAACTCTTGAATTTCCAATGCAAATTTATATAATCTCGCACAACAAAGAAGTTCTCTCTATAAATATTTTGGGTTGGTTTATAATTATTATGATTCGGTTTTTATAACACGTTATCAGCACGAATGTTCTAGTATTTCCGATAAAACAACGATCGGCGGGTCATTCAAGTTCTCCAACAAATCCACTATAATTCTTCCGGCGAGCCATCCAAGTTTCGACGAATCATTTCCCCGACAAACCGACTATAACCTCTATATTAAAAAAAAAAAAAAAAGGGGTATATATATATGTATATTTTTTCAACTTTCCAAACAAAATGTGAGATTATCTACATGGTTAAATTCTTCTCTTAATACATATTTATATATATACATATATAATGAATGGCTAAAGCCTTCTAATATTACGTATTTATATTTAATGGTGAATTAAATCCCCTAATAATATTTACTTATATAATAGAGGATAAAACCTCCGTATTATATTTTTTTTACCTGCAAATGGAAGGCCGTGCCTCCTACTTTTTCTTTTATGCAACGTATAATTATGTGCATTTTATTTTTGACATAATTGTTAATATTTATGTTTATTGCTTTGCATATATTTTATCAACTCTAAGCATGCACAAATTATTATTAATTCTTGTATTTATATTTATTGATACTTATACATATATATACATAAATTTATATATACTAATAACGGCTAGTTGCCAAAATTTTACTATAAATATGTAATTTTGGTAAACACAATTCATTCACTTCTACACCTTATTTCTTACTCTCAAAAACCTAGAAGACCTCGTTACCATATCAAGATGTTGTCAGTTGAATGAATTTTTATGATAATCATAGTTATTGCTTTTGCTATTTTTATTCTTAGTATAGATATCCCGGAACGGGATATGTACATCATGCTTGTCGTATATGTTATGATCCCATTGTTGCTCCTAGGAATAGCATTTGATATTAGTATTTAAAATTATTGTACGTATTATTTAATTAATGAAGGTACTAATTATTTTCTCTATCTTATATTAGTTGCGAGTATGTCAAATCTTACGAAACTTGAATTCACTGCTTTAGACCTCACTGGAAAAAATTATTTGTCATGGGTGCTTGATGCAAAGATTCATCTAAATGCAAGAGGTCTCGGTGAAACAATTATAAAAGAAAATGAGGCATCAAGCCAAGATAAGGCTAAATCCATGATTTTTATCCGTCATCACATTGATAAAGGATTAAAAACTGAGTATTTAACTGTAGAGGATCCACTTGAGTTGTGGGAAAATTTAAGAGAGAGAGATGATCAGCAGAAAACTGTTATCCTCCCCAAGGCTCGTTATGAATGGATTCATTTAAGGCTACAAGATTTCAAAACCGTATCTGAGTATAACTCAATGGTTTTCAGAATCAGTTCTAAGCTGAAATTATGTGGTGAACCCCTCACCGATAATGATTTACTTGAGAAAACCTAATCTACTTTTCACCCCTCAAATTTGCTCCTGCAGCAGCAATATCGTGAAAAGGGTTTTACAAAATACTCTCAGCTGATCTCATGTCTCTTGGTAGCTGAAATGAATAATGAGCTCTTATTTAAAAATCATGAAAGTCGTCCCACTGGATCTGCTCCTTTGCCAGAAGCAAATGCAGCAGTACACAACTACCTCGGAAGAGGTGGTCGTGGTCATGGGCGTGGCCGTGGACGAGGCCAGAGAAACTACAGTTATCATCATCCTGGTGGTCCTTCTGGAAGCCAGAAAAATAATTACGGAAGCAAACAAAGAAAGGGCAAATTTGCCCAAAATGATCATAAGAAGGGGGTAGAAAACCCATGCTTTCGGTGTGGTCTAAAGGGCCACTGGACACGTACCTGTCGTACGCCTGACCATTTTGTTAAGTTATATCAAGCTTCAATCAAAGGAAAAGGAAAAAATGTTGAAGCAAATTTTGCAAATAATATCCCTGTTTTCGATAATCCAGACAATGAGATTGAAGCAAATATAGCTCTAAAGAATGATGAATTTGATAGCCTCGCCAGTATCACACATCTCGATACGGCTGATTTCCTCATGACGGATGAATTCTAGCTTACATGGTTGATTACTAATTAAAAGCTATTTGAATTTTCTCTCTTATTGTATTATGTTTTATTCCCTATCATTTATGTACCCCGCTTTGCTATTAATATTATTATCTCACATGTTATTTCCGTTTTTCTTATTATGAACTTTTATTTTATGATGATATGGATACATCACTGCATTCATGCGAGATCGACTCAAATAAAAGGGATATATGTCTTGCAGACAGTGCCACAACGCACACAATCCTAAAGGATAGAAAATATTTCTCTCATTTGATAAAAAGTGAAGCAAATGTCAATACTATATCGGGTAGTGCAAAATTGATTGAAGGCTCCGGAAGAGCTACAATATTACTACCCCATGGGACGACGTTTATTATTAACGATGCATTGTTTTGCTCTAGATCCCAAAGGAATTTGTTAAGCTTCAAAGATATCCGTCTTAATGGATATCATATTGAAACGGGAAATGAGAGAAATAATGAATACTTGTATATAACAAGTAAAAGGCGTGTTCTGGAAAAACTACCTGTTTTTTCGTCAGGTTTATATTATACATGCATAAGTGCAAGTGAAGCACATGCCATCACACACCAGAAGTTTGTGGATCCACAAGATTTTATTATTTGGCGTGATCGATTGGGTCACCCCGGATTAACAATGATGCGAAAAATCATTGAAAGTACACAAGGGCATCCTTTAAGGAACCAGAAGATTCCTCAAATAAGAAAAGACTCATGTACAGCTTGTTCTCTTGGGAAATTAATTGTGAGACAATCGCCAGTTAAATTAAAAGATGAATCACCTGTTTTTCTTGAACGTATTCAAGGTGATATATGTGGACCAATTCATCCACCATGTAGACCATTTCGATATTTTATGGTATTGATCGATGCATCTACCAAATGGTCACATGTTTGTTTGTTATCAACTCGTAATATGGCATTTGCAAGATTGTTTGCCCAAATTATTAAATTACGAGCACAATTCCCTGATAACACAATCAAGAAAATTCGATTGGACAATGCTGGTGAGTTCACATCCCAAACATCCACCATGTGGACCATTTCGATATTTTATGGTATTGATCGATGCATCTACCAAATGGTCACATGTTTGTTTGTTATCAACTCGTAATATGGCATTTGCAAGATTGTTTGCCCAAATTATTAAATTACGAGCACAATTCCCTGATAACACAATCAAGAAAATTCGATTGGACAATGCTGGTGAGTTCACATCCCAAACATTCAATGATTATTGTATGGCAACTGGGATTATTGTTGAGCACCCTGTAGCTCATGTCCATACACAAAATGGTTTAGCTGAATCATTAATTAAACGTCTTCAGCTTATCGCTAGACCATTGATAATGAGAACAAAGCTCCCAATTTCAGTATGGGGACATGCGATTTTACATGCAGAGACATTAATTCGCATCAGACCAAGTGCTTATCATAAAGACTCCCCGTTCCAACTTACATGTGGTCAAGAATCAAATATTTCACATCTACGAATTTTTGGTTGTGCAGTATATGTGCCTGTAGCACCACCACAACGTACTAAAATGGGGCCTCAAAGAAGGTTGGGAATTTATGTTGGATATGAAAGTCCATCCATTATCAGATATCTTGAACCTCAAACGGGTGATATGTTTAGAGCACGTTTTGCTGACTGTCATTTTGATGAAAATGTTTTCCCAGCATTAGAAGGAGAAAACAAACAATTGGAAAAGGATATTTCATGGTATGAACCATCATTATTGCATCTTGATCCACGCACAAAGCAGTGTGAGGTGGAAGTACAAAAGATTGTACACTTGCAAAATATTGCAAACCAATTACCAGATGCGTTTACAGAAGCAAAACGAGTGATTAGGTCACATATATCAGCTGTTAATGCTCCTGCTCGAATTGAGATCCCAAAGGGTCAATCTGGGAAAAACATTGATCATGAATCTACGGCACGCCTGAAGCGTGGTAGACCACCTGGATCAAAGGATAAGAATCCTCGTAAAATAAAAGGAGCTAATATGAATGATGATCACGATATAGAAAGGAATGTCCCAGAAGAGACATCAAATGAGAAAGATATCACAAAAGAAATTTTGAATAAAGAAAGTGTCCCGGAAGAGACAAAATGGGGAAAGTGTTTCAGAAGAAACACAAAGTGAGATAAAGGAAGAAATCTCAATTAATTACTTGTATTTAAGAAAGCTGTGGGATCAAAGTGATATCAACATTGATGAAATATTTTCTTATGAAAATGAAGATCCCGAACCAAGATCTATCATTGAATGTCAAAATAGACATGATTGGAATAAATGGAAAGACGTTATTCAGTCTGAATTAAATTCTTTGAATAAAAGAAGTGTGTTTGGACCTGTTGTCCTCACACCTCAAGGTATAAAACCTGTAGGGTACAAATGGGTTTTCGTACGAAAACGAAATGAGAAAAATGAAGTCACAAGATATAAAGCAAGGCTCGTTGCCCAAGTATTTTCTCAAAGACCCGGGATTGATTATGAGGAAACGTATTCTCCTGTTATGGATGCAATTACGTTTAGATATTTAATCAGCTTTACAGTTTCCCAAGAATTGCAAATGTATCTAATGGATGTTGTTACAGCCTATCTGTATGGATCACTTGATAGTGATATTTATATGAAAGTCCCTGAAGGATTCAAAATGCCTGAAGCATTAAAGTCAAAACCAAAAGAGAAATATTCGATCAAATTACAAAGATCTCTTTACGGGTTAAAGCAATCAGGACGCATGTGGTACAATCGCTTGAGCGAATTTCTATCAAAGAAAGGATATGTGAATAATCCAATTTGTCCATGCGTATATATTAAGAGAACAGTATCCGGATACGTTATTATTGCTGTCTATGTTGATGATTTGAACATTATTGGAACTACCAAAGAAATCCATGAAACGGCAACATATTTAAAGAATGAATTTGAAATGAAAGATCTTGGGGAAACCAAATTTTGTCTTGGTTTGCAGATTGAGCATAAACAAAATGGAATTTTTGTGCATCAATCAGCTTATACCGAAAGGGTGTTGAAACGCTTTAACATGGATAAAGCAAACCTTTTGAGCACTCCAATGATTGGGAGATCGCTAAGTGTAGAAACGGATCCATTTCGCCCTCGCGAAGAAAATGAAGACGTTCTTGGATCTGAAACACCATACCTCAGTGCAATTGGGGCTCTTATCTATCTTGCTAATTGTACTAGACCTGACATATCTTTTGCAGTTAATTTATTAGCAAGGTTCAGCTCATCCCCCACTAAAAGACATTGGAATGGGATTAAACATATATTCCGATATCTTCAAGGTACAGTTGATTTAGGATTATTTTACTCTAAAAATGCAGAACATGTTTTGGTTGGGTATGCAGATGCAAGATATTTATCAGATCCACACAAAGCTAGATCCCAAACAGGTTACGTTTTTACACTTGGAGGCACTGCTATCTCTTGGAGATCACAAAAGCAAACACTTGTTGCTACTTCTTCCAACCACGCTGAAGTCATTGCACTTCATGAAGCAAGTCGAGAATGTTTTTGGTTAAGGTCTATGACACAACACATCTTGACCTCCTGCGGCATACCAATTGATAAAAGTCCAACAATTGTATATGAAGACAACGCCGCATGTATTGCTCAAATGAAGGAGAGATATATCAAAACTGATAGAACCAAACATATCCCACCGAAGTTTTACAAGTATACACAAGATCTTGAGAAGAATAAAGAGATCAATGTTCAATATGTTCAATCATGTAACAATTCTGCAGATCTCTTCACAAAGTCACTTCCCACTACAACTTTCAAGAAACATGTTCATGACATTGGAATGCGTCATCTCCGAGATCTATGAGAAGATCTCACCGATGTCAATATCAGGGGGAGCATACACAGCTGTACTCTTTTCCTTGTTCAGGTTTTTGTCCCACTGGGTTTTTCCTGATAAGGTTTTTAATGAGGCAGCATTGGAAGAGACAATCGCATGGGCACCCCAAGGGGGAGTATTAGAAATTCAAGAGTTGCATACATGATTGGATTTGCAACTTGTGAGATAATGGTGTGTCCATACAAGCACTACATGTAGTATATAATGCAAAAGTATGATTTACCTAAATAAGCACTACATGTATCATATTATTCCACCATATCACAATGTTTAGTTTTCTCCTATGATGCACGGACACGGCGACACGGACACGACACGACATGGATTTTTTCTTGAATTTCCCACGTAAGGAGTGTCGGACACGGTGTCGGACACGACACGGCATGACACGACACGGCAAAATTATATTTTTAGAAGTGTCCGTGCATCATAGGTTTTCTCCTATAAATAGGAGCTTGTATCTTCTCATTTATACATAAGAGAAATAACAAGAAGTTGATTGAGAATGCAAATTTATATAATCTCTCACAACAAAGAAGTTCTCTCTATAATATTTTGGGTTGGTTTATAATTATTATGATTCGGTTTTTATAACAAGAGCAACCTTAAAAAAGCTTAGTTTCAAGTAGACTGAAAAAGAGAAGCATTTAGTTGAATTTCATTACTATGCAACAGCCTGGTCTGCATCATGTCCTAACCAGGCCTGGCGTCCGGCATTGGGTGGATATTACCCGACCCATACCCAAAGGCCCAACCCAAACATTATCTTAATCCTTTAAACCCACACCCAATGGATTTGTATCCAAATTAAACCAACGTTTATAATTGGGTCTCATCAATATCGTCTTCCATTAATTATTTTAACTTAGCATATTTCTTGTTTTTTTTGGTCAACAACTTAGCATATTTCAAACAAATATAAATACTAATAAATATAACTAATGAAATATTAAGCTTTTGGTTAAAAATGCATATTTGTCATTTGTGATTACTCTTATACATTTGCTTTATTCAAAAAATATATTTCTACAGCTAATTGAATCTTTATCATATCTAATTTGACCAGATTTTTTTTTTAGATTCAATATTTGATGATTTCAGGTACTGTAGGATTCAAATTTAGATCCGCTTATCAATCTCTTTTTATCGAATTCGGGTCTGAATCTTTCTCATTCGTTCCGATCCAACACATTGACAACCCTAGGCCCCTATGCAGTAATATCACATAAAAATAACGAGGTCATAACTGGACTTCATCACAAGTCTTGGATCTATACATCAATTTTGCAATAGTAGAGAAAATAATTGAGCTCTGCTAGAAAGAAAAACCAGTGGAGTTCATCAAATGCCAATTCGAATTTACAATAGACTTGTTGCAGTTGCAGTACCAACACTCGGGAAAAAAACATAATTTGTGCTCTAACTGTTGGGGTCGACTCATTTGCTTATAGACCTATAAAATGATGAAAAAGAGTCCTTCAGTTCGTTTGGCAGCGGCAGTGACAGGGGAGGAAGGAGACCGTATGGCTGCCCGTTGACCCTCTCGGGAAACGGCTGAGCAAGGGCTGGCGGTTGCTTGTTAAGACCTTCGATGATGAATGAGAATGCGCCGAATGTCACACAGCTCTGCAGGAGAGCTTGAGGTGCGCCTGGAGAAAACAGACAGCAGAATGAGACTTGTCAATGCAAAGTATAACTAAAATGGTCACTGAGATGATCACAAAGTCTCATGATGGAATGTATAGCTAAGTTGTGAAAGTATAGGCAAATTGTTACTCTAAAGAAAGACAAGAATAAGTGTTCAGAAAAATGAAAACTAAGATAATAAGTTTAAACTTGATTACGGACCATAAGTAAAACTACAAAGGTAAGATCTTCTGAAGGATATAAAGGTAATTAATTACGCATGGGTTCGAAAATTGCAAAGTAAAATGTAATTCCGTAAGCAAGGATAGACGGGATGAATACCAGGGAAGCTTAGAGCCAGGCCCGTACAGCAACCCGCAACTCCAGCATTTATGACTACAGAGAAAGAGACGGTCAAATAAAAAAGTAATTGATGCTGATTAATGTTTCTTGACAACAAGAGGAATTACCATCATCTTTTCCTCGCAGTCTCTTCAGAAAGCAGACAACTAAACTGTGGACTCCAGATAAAACTGCAAATGTCTATACCAAGTACCAACAATAGAAACTTAAGAAGCCAAAAGTGACAAGTATAGCTTTATGTTAAATTGTAAGCTGAATATCAAGATTCAAAACTCAAAAGTGACAAGTATCATATCACACCTTAGCAGAAGACCCAGCCTCAGCAAAGGATCCTTTAAAGCCCTTCTTCTTAATTAGTCCAGAACCTAATAGGAGTCCCAAAAATAGGTTCTGATAAATCATGTTCAATGAGTACAAACATGAAAACGGTTAAGTATTAAAACCTGAAACAGCACAGTCATGCCATGTACTACACATTCCCCCAGTTAACCCTCAAAAAAGTTTTCTTCTCCAGAGTCAAGATTGTGATTATGATAGCTAAGAAACACATAAAATTAAATTCAACTGAATAAACACAGCTTCTAGGACTTTTTGTATTGTTAAGTCAGTACATAAGACTTAAACAATATTGTATGAACACATCTAAGAATTCAATACACCCGCAATCTTAAACACATGTTACTCCGGAACAAAACTTCTAACTCAATCTCGTGCTCAAAAACCTATCAGCCAAAATCCTGGGCTCTTAGCTGATTCTTTTTAGAACATGTTTACTTTATTGGTTGGGATAATGTGGGATAGAACGGTAATGGATTTAATTGTGGGATTTTATAGTGGATTGATTATCCCACATGCAAGATGGGATTAAAAACCAACTTGTACCAACATAATCCCAGGTTGAGTCATTATTAAACCTGGGCTTGCAATAGTATTTGTTAACATAACTTTAAGTTGGATTATTAATTCAATTGGCCTTCATCCCACCCAGAGGTAAACATTCCGTGCACAAAAATTCATTCTTTGCAAATACAAGATTGACAAAGACAAACCCTAAACCACGAAGATAGAAAAGAACAATGCAGCTTCACAAATTGCACTTAAAGCAGCAAAACTCTCTCAGAATGTAAAAAGAAAAAAACAGTATTCCACCTATATCAGGGAACGTACTAATGCGGACACCTGTATTCCGAGTAAAAGAACCCAGTATCAACACAAACCATAACAAAGCACTCATACATTGAATTTAACAAATTCAACAAAGCGAAACCAATCCTCGAGAACGTTCAGGCAAATTACAACCATCTGACCCCAAAATTAATCATTATATCCAGAAACAGTCCGCACATATCGAAAATTCATTTCTCAAACAACTAAATTAACAGAAAAACAAACCACACGATTACCGTATCCGAAAATGGAGCCCATAAGAGCACCGGCGGCGGAGTCACCGGCGAATTTGATGAGGCAAACAAGAGGAGGAGTAGACGAATTGGCCATGGCCAGAGAATCGGCCGTTAAATTAGGATTTGTGTCTGGAATTTCCTCAGTATCCGACTCCGACTCGGTGTTCGTACGGTCCGCCGGCGTCGACATCTTATACCGGAAAAATGATAAACCTAACGTTGGGGTAATCGGAAGTTGTCGACTTCCAGAGACTGCTTCCCAGTTTGTACTTTGTGATGATGTTTCTTCAGGAGGAAAAGTGTGGATATTCCTTCATTCTATTTCTATCCGGATAATACGTCGTCGTTCGGTACTCTTAAGCAAATGTGGACGCTAACAGTGAAAAAATCCGCAATTTGTCCCACATCGGGTCTCGTCAAAAAGGAAATTGGTTTATATGAGAGATTGGTGCCACCAAAATCAGTTGAATATCATTGGGCTGTCGGCCAGCCTGCTCCGCCTATACGGATTGAACAGGCCAAAGCGAAAACGGCCCAAAAAGGCCATTGACTTTTTTGAGATTTTTGTTTTTGTGCAATTTTTTAAAAATTAATTATGGAAATGTATGTCATTGGGATAGAAATTATGATGTATGGATAGGAATAGGATATGAAATTTTTTATATGAGGAGTGTTGGGCAGTATCTAACACGATTGATTGAGATAGAATTTATGATGTATAGATACGAATATGATATGAAATTTTTAAAAAAAAATTTATGTCAAGAATGTCGACATAATAAAATAAAATGATATTTTTAAAAATATTTTTTTGGATTCCATAATAGAAGTAGATTGATGCCTTTTCCTACTTTTAAAGGAAATTAAATTGGGATGGGAAAAAAGTGATTTGTAGATGGAGGTACAAAATTCAAAGGTGTAGGTAGGAGAAATGACAAATTTAAAGTTTAACTTTGTGGAAAGAGGATGGTTAAAATAGTGATTTGTCGCATCGTAATAGGGCCCCGCACTTTACTTTGTCTTTGAATTTAGACAGCATATATATGACCTCGACAACAATGTCTTCACATGTTGAATATATTCAGCTATATAAAATGTTATCTTACTCGAGTCAAGTTTACAAATTTTATATTTTTAAAATTTTATTAATACAATAAATATGCCTGTACGGTAAAAATATGTATTAAAAATATTAAGCACTTCTTGAATGATCTAAAATATAAGTGGGTCGATCATTATTTTTCCTTTTTTTTAGATAAGATTTTAGATTTGGTGGATAACACCGATTATGATGGTAAAAGATGAAAAATATATATGTATATTGCATTATATGCATTAGGCTGTAAAAATAATATAACTATATCAACAAATCGTCCTAAAATCATAGGAAGCAAGAAATGCAATCGTGATATGAACTATATCTGAAATATTCCATAAGCATAAATGGTTGAATTTTTATAATGATCAATATTATCGATACTCTTCCTCAACTTGGTGCATGAAAATTCGATTCCACTTGACGAGTAAATCATTTAATCGATTATGTTCAAGCAACATAGTGAAATGTTTTGCAATTAATTTTCTAGAAGAAATACAATGTATGTCAATAGTTGCTAACTAGTGCCTACACATTTTATCGATAAAACTCAAAATCTATTTCAATATTCTTTATGCATTTGTCATGATTCTAAACCAATTACAATGTATGAAATTTCTCTCAAGTTGTATAAGCAATTGGTGTGGAATTTATAAATCAAATAAGCTCTCTCTCTTATTAGGTTAGTCTTTTGGGATCAGTTTTCATGTATGGCCTATAACAATAAGTATCAGAGCCGACTCGAAGTGGTGGCTTAGAGAAGCTAGCCGTGACCAACGTAGTCATGACCAACGAGGATTTTAGCCGTCAAGGAGAGTCGATTATAATGACCCTAGACTAATTGCAAGGTATGAGGACTTACCCTGCATTTATTATATAAGTAATTAGTGTAGGGTTTATAGATCAAACAAACTCTCTCTCATATCAAACTAATATTTTAAGATGAGTTCTCTTATTTAATTTATATAAGTATACTTGTTAGAAATTAAGGACTACATTTTTATTTTTTTGTGTTGTATTGTGGACTAAACAAGAATTACAATTTATAATAGAGATACCCTAATCAGTATCTTAAATTAAGCCATAAATAAAGTTACCAATCCCTACAAATCAGGAATTCAAAAGGTAACAAGATCCTCTCCTGATTGCTGGTATTTCCCAACATACTGATGTCAAAATAAAGAATGCGATAGAAGCTTTCATTCCATGATGTTATAATAATCACAAGAACATTATGATCTCACATTCTCACTAGTGGTAGTAGCCAAAACAGTATTATATCATCTAATATTAATGATAGAAGAGAAAAGCTCAAGCCTAGAAGATTACACTTACCCTTTTTGTTTTTGTCTTCTCTTATGAGTTAGTGGAATGTTTGGCACTAAAAGAAGGGGTTTTTTTTTTTTTTTTTTTTCCCTCTTTTTTTTTTTTAGGAATATTAATGTTTAGTGGCAATATGTTAGAAACCATGCGTGCACTTTAGCACGGAAATAGGAACAAGTGTATTTACAAATTTTGATTTGGTTATCACTCCATCATTGGGTATCATGATTTTTGAAAAATAGATGCTCCAATTATAACGCTTTCACCAACGTTTTCTTGTCCTAATGATGATTATATTTGCTTAGGGTTATAGTTAAATAGACAATTTAGTTCTAATATTTTTATTAGAATACTCGTGTAATTTTGGATCTCTTTGGGTATATGAAATTAGGACACTAAACTCTATTAGTTAATATATCGCAGTTACGCTCGATATCAAATTTATTAATTACTAGTTACTTTGTGATTAATAAAGGGCTCATATTATAAATTTCATAGACTTCGAGGGGATAGAATTAATAAATTTACTTTGTGGCTTGTGGGCTTTTGTGGTTGTGGACATTTTGATTAAGTTTTTACTTGATATGTGAATCATGTCGTATTGTATGAATATTTGAATATTCGCTCTATATATGAGGAAAATTTCGTAAAGTTCTATGATTTCTTTGATTTGTTCTTTTTTAAGAAAAATATAATTAATAAATTAATTAGGAAATATAATTATAATATAATCTATCATGTGTCAGGTTGTAATTTCGTATAATTTTGTGGGTCCAAATGTAATTAATTTTAAGTAATATTCTATCTTGGAGCCTTGACAACTTGCTCTTAAACTATTTTACTTCATAATATCTTAAATATCTTAAAGCTTGAGTTTGTGGGCTATATTTTAAGCGACAGTTTTCATACTACGAAAATCCATATAAATTTTTCTTTCTTCACCAAAAATTTAAAGAAAAACACATTATGGGATTATTGCGGTTGTTTCCATGAGACTTCAAAGGGATCCTTAATTAATTTGCATATGAATAAATAAATAGTATATAACACGAATTCAAGCTGATACCAACCCAGAATCTAATGTTTACAGAAAATTAAATAAAATTAATAATTAAAATTTAAAAATAATGAAGTATGGTGTATGGATATGTACATGATATGATAACACGTTTTTTTTTTTTTTTTTTTTGAATTTTCATCTAAAAAATATTAAATATTATTTGCCCGAGTATCGGAGACTATACTATACAATAAAATAATATCTTTAAAAATATTCACGTTAAAACTTAAAGTATTGGTAATTGAAATGGTTGCAAATTGCAATCGGAAGATTCTGATGAAGTCACAAGTGACGAGAAACATTATATTATATGAATGAAAATTCAAAGTTCACGTGCCAATCAATTGGGTGGGCCTCGGCCCACTCTCATCACCTTTAATTTTTCAACTAAATTTGAATTTACACTATGAACCTTATCTTATTATTATTATGGACTATACTATTCTCAGTCCATTTTGCTTTACTATTTTATATATTTTTCAAATAATATTAATGATTTTTTTTTTTCTATCTGCCATTTTGATATTTACTTTTGTATGTTAAAAATATATAAAACTTTGAGTTTAATATAGGAAAATCATTTCTTCATCTTTAATAATAATAAGAATAAATGAAAATTAGGGGAAATATAAAGGCTGGCCAATTAAGATTTGTGGAAATAAAACATTTGTTTGTGATTTTTTTTTTCTTTTTTGAGTAAAATTGTAGATAATTTATATTTTTTGGAGTTCTAAACTAAGTGGCCACGGATAAACAAAACTTGTAAAAGAAAATCAAAGGTTCTGGACCGAGGTGAGTCGAACTTTGCTATTTTTTGTGGCTCGAGGTTCGGTTGGAACCTAATCAACCCGGTTTGAGTTTGAGTTCGACGAACTCTAAATTTATGGTTTTAAGTTCGATTCGTATCTGGTTCGGCTCTAATTCAAGTCTGAACCCAACATATAATTAAAAAATTAAATATATACATATAGTATTAATATATTTAATTCAATAATATACATGTGTATATTGTATATATATATAAATTTGGTCTGCTCGCGAACCTCAAACAATAATGAAAAGTTTGAATTCGGTTCGAACCTTGGTTCGATTTGAATTCGAATTAAAACCTTAGTCTGCTAGGCTCGATCATCTCACGGGTCGACTCGATTCCTAAATATCCCTATTTCTGGATATCCAATAATGGAAGAAAGTTTGTTATACACAGAAAAAGGGAAAGAAAGAAAGCAGTCAAAATTTCAAGATTCTCTCCATCCATAAAGAAGCATAAATGATCGGAATGATTGAAAGGAATAGCGAAGATGTTAATATGTTATACAAGAATGGGACCATATCAACTTTTAAATCATGTTTTATTACAATAAAGTATGAATTAGTGGGGTGATGTATATATATATATATATGAATTTGGTTGGAAAATAGTGTAGAAAAAGATGTTATATTTTGATAGTTTAATTTGTTATTCATATCGACTAGGAAATGAGAGACGAGCATAAAATGAAACTGATCTATTTAATCATAAATAATGAAAATATTCGCACCCAAAAAAATAGTAATAATGAAAGTAATACGATATAGTTCCAGAATATGGTAGTCGTAGTTGAACCGAGCCAAATCTTGCTATATTTAGCTTGCCGGTTGAATTATAACTATCTAATATCCATTCTTAAAATTAAATAAATATCAAATAGATTGAAGATGCAACAAATCGCTGGAGTTTAAGCACATGATATGCTAAAATTATTTATTATTTGCTGTTCCATCAATAAATCCTTTCACAAATTTTGGAGGTTTATAACTTGCTTGAGAGTAGAAATTTGGACTAATCATTATAAAATTGAATTCTGAAACATTAATCTTTTCGGGGGCAGTTTGAAATAACTCCCCATCAATTTGGAATATTTTTACTTAACTCCCCATAAAATTATACAACATAATATGATATAAATACTGGATTAGAACGTTTTAATACTACATTTTGTGAAAATTATACAACATGTTTTGAGAGGTATTTTAAGTACTACATTATATGAAAATTATACGACATTTTGCCCAAATAGGAAATTAAGTAAAAATATAATACCCAAGTGGGGATTTATCCCACACTACCCGTCTTTTCGTTAAGAGAAGTGATATTGTAAATTATTTTTTTCGGGAACATTATCTTAATCTGTCATAATTTTTTTTACGATTACTTTGTATATCTGGAATTATTCAAACTTATTAAACTGTTCTCTTAATCCAAAAAAGCCAAAATCCACTCTTGGTGTTATTGGCGCATAACCCTTTTTCTTTACAACCCAATTAATATTTTTCTTGAAGATGTCAACACACGAAAATTATTTATAATTAATCAATGAGTAGAAATGACTTTAAGCATGACAAATTGTTGGAAGATTTTGGTCCTTTATTAAGTCTATAATCTTGGATTTAAGGGTTGTATTTGAACCCGCACATTACAGATTAATGTTTCAGTTACGTATAAATATTATGTATATTTGTGATTATTGAGATCATGATAGAAAAATAATTTTTATATGGAAAAAAGTTAAATTTTTTTTATTTTAAGTTTTTAACTCAATGGCATATCAATATCATAATCTTGAAGTCAAATTTTCCAAAAAATGAGAGTTTCTCGCTTGTCTTTCAATAATTAAGGAACTACTTATTTATTTTTTGGTCCTAATTAAGGAACTATTTATAGTTGGATTGAAATATTAAATATATATAGTTGGTCCCACGTATTTTCTTGAAGTTGCACTTTTCCCTTTTCTGATTAGTTTTTGTTTCTATGTGATAAATTACTACTATTATTATTATTATTATTATTATTATTATTATTATTAATTTGGTAGGTGGTGAATAGGCATCACTGTGTGATTTGTGTTTATTACCAAGAGGGAGTAGCATGATCGGTCCGGCACGGGTTAGATAAAATTATGAGGCAATTTTCTTTTTATAATTTTTAAATAATTTTATGGGGCAGTTTGAAATAACTCCCGATCAGTTTAGAATATTTTTACTTATCTCTCCATAAAATTATACTATATAATAGGATATAAATACGACATTAGAACATTTTAATATTATATTTTATGAAAATTATACAATATATTTTTAGAGGTATTTTAAGTACTTAAATTATGTGAATTTTGATAAAATGGAAAATTATTTTTTTTTGAAACAAAAGGCCCACGGGAGCCGTGGGCAACAGAACTAAGCAGAAGTGCTCAAAACAGCTTGCATACAAGAGCTAACAACAATAGGAGTATAAAAACACCAGAACGGGCCGGGGCCGCATGACGAGCAATCGTGTGGGCAGCAGAGTTCGTCTCACGAGGAGAGAAATGTGCCAAAGTTAGAGAAAAGTTTACGGATGTCCAGAATAATATTACCAATGGGGGATAAGTCCCGATCAACTTTGCCAATTTTCTCAATCACGCTCAAGCAGTCACCTTCAAAAATTACGTAAGTAAAAATACGATGATCAATTGAGAAAACTTTATTTATTTATTTAATTTTAGGCAACTAAAAATAAAGTAAAACAGCAAATCATTTACATAATCGGGGAATTCCCGAAAACTCCCCAAATGATAAGCCCAATTCCTTTTAGCTCCCCATTTTCAAAAATGATGTATTAAAACTCAAGAATCGCGTATCTAAAACCTCAAATGATGTATTTGAAATACAAGGAAAAAATCATGTATCTAAATCCCAGAATCTTGTATCCAAATCCCAGAATTGCGTATCTAAATCCTAGAATCTCGTATCTAAAACCCCAAATGATGTATTTGAAAATGGGGAGCTAAAAGGAAGTTTTCAAACCCATGGGGAGTTTTAAGGAATTGCCCCTTACATAATAGGCAAGTGTCATTTTAAAATAAATGAACAACTGTACTTTTTTTTTTTGAAACAATGAAGAACTGTACTTGATTGTTCCAAATTTGACAAAACTGTGAGATTGAGATTTGGAATTTATATGGCCGATTAATGTCAAACTTTGCTCGATCGACTGAATTAAATGGTTAATAAATTTATTTTTTAGGATAATAATTCGGGTTTAAATCTCATTAACTGGGATTTGTTAAAAAGCTACACATAACATAACTATGTATTTATGAAGTAAAAGCTAAAATATTTTTGATATTTCTCCAAGAAAAGGACAAAAGATAAAAAGAAAGAAAGAAAGGCATCCTTTTTTTTTTTTTTTTGATTTCGAAAGGCATCCGTAAATGGAGGAAGAATGATGGAAATGCCGACAGAGGAGAGGTTTTTCAACAAGATCGAGCTGCACGTGGTTCCCACGCTCCGGTGTCCTCCTCTCAACTGTGCATCGCACTCAAACCCTTCCTCATTGGCTCCCCTGTCCTTATCGCGTGACAATTCAACCCCACAAAAAGTTAAGCCCAAATTATATTGAGAAAAAATCCCACCTTTATTATATATTCCCAGCACGATGCACAAAGGTAGAGGTTTCCGACAGGCTTCAATCCCATAATCTCATTCTCTTGAAAGATTTTTATTCTTTGTTGTTCTACTGTGTCTGGACTAACTCAGGAGCACTCTGCTTTCCTTCATAATTTGATTAAAGGGTCCTCCTCATCTTCTTTATTTCGTTGGATTTTAGCCTCAGATTCTGCAGAAAGACAGCTTTGACTTTTTTGGGTAAAGGCAAGATGGGGGCTAATTATCAACTGTTGCTAGTCTTTATTTACCTTTTTCTTTTTCGTTGATTTCTCTGTTATTGTTTTTTCTTTTTCCTGTTTGTTTTCTGGGTTCAATTGTTGAAGTTGATGTCTTTATATCATTTCCCCCCTTTTTCTTTACTGTTTTTGTGATGTGAGGGGAAAGGTCGTAGCTTTATCGGTATGTGGTGGATTTTTTTATTTATACTGTTTGTGGGTTTTGTTTATTTTTAGGATTTGGGTGTTTGGCTTTTGAGTTGAACATGGGTTGTGGAGATCTTGCGTGTAATTGATACATTCATTCGTATATACTCTCTTTAAGGCTGATTGATGAGTCTTACCTACTAGGTTTGGATTATAGTAAGTGTTATTCTGGTTGAGTTATCATTATGTGTTGATTTCTTCGACTTGGAAATACCATCGTTTGCATAATTGAAACTGAGTTGTTGTTTTATGTCAGAGTATGGATTGTTGTTAATTTCCTCTTTTGGAGTTCATCAGTTTACGAGTCCCTGTGCTTTATCTTCTTGTGCCCTCATACAAGTCCAGCACTTTGTGTGGCTTAAGACCTTTTCTTCTGTTAATATCCTCTTTTAGACTTGCTTAATCGTTCTCTTTCTCGTTTTCTGAGTTGGGGTCGGGTTCAGATATTTGGGTTTTCTTTTCATATTGTCGGTTAGGCATCGAAACTGTGGTTAACTGATCTATCATTTAACTTGCGTTCTAGCTAATCTAGAGTTTCATCAGTTTTCCTGATATATATGTTCACCTCTTTCTACAGGTTAATCTTCTTATCATACTAATGGATTCTCCTCAATCAGTTGTGTCTCCACTTAAGAACTCTTCCCTTTTCCCCGAGCCGGAAAAGCAAAGTAGCAATCTTTTTGCAGAAAAACTCAATCTTCAAGGAAACCATAACCTAGAAGACCCCGTAGGTGCTGTGGAGGTGTACATCCACCAAGCTAGAGACATCCACAATATCTGCATCTACCAAAAGCAAGATGTGTATGCTAAGCTTTGTCTGACTAGTGATCCTGAAAAGTCCGTTTCCACCAAAATCATCAATGGTGGTGGTAGAAATCCAGTCTTCAATGAAAATCTCCGCCTCAGTGTCCGCAAAGCTGATTCCTCTCTCAAGTGTGAGATATGGATGTTGAGCAGGGTGAGGAATTATCTTGAAGATCAGCTTCTTGGTTTTGCTTTGGTGCCTGTATCTGAAATCCTTCTCCACAATGGCAAGCTGGAAAAAGAGTTCTCACTCTCCTCGACCGATCTCTTCCACTCGCCAGCTGGATTCGTTCACTTATCCGTCTCATACATTGGGGCCCCACCCGAAGTCATTCCAATTCCTGCTCCTACAACCAAATGTGTGGAGAAAGAAGAATCTGTTGAGTCTCCAGCAAGTGATTTGGATAAGATCGAGTTTCCTGATCCTAAGGTTGTGAACGAGAATCATAAGATGGTTGAGGAGTATCTGTGTTCGAATGTGGATTCCCAGAGTTCTGTCAGCTCTGATACTGAAAATCAGGTGGTGGGACCAACGGTTGAGATCGATTCTCCTCCAAGCAGTGTATCAACAAATGGAGTGAGCTTTCACTCTTCTGAAACACCTAAAGAATCTAAATCCACAAAAGAAGTACAAATTTCACCTCCCGATGATGATTCCAAGGAAAAAATAAGTGGGAATAATGGCTTAGATGCTGAGAGCAATGCATCTGGTGGGGTTTCTGGTGATACACGTATCAAGCCTGTTGTGACTGTAAACATAGAACCAGAGTCAAAGGTGGTACAACAAGATATAGTGGACATGTATATGAAAAGCATGCAGCAATTTACTGAGTCATTAGCCAAAATGAAGCTTCCAATGGATTTTGAAAACGGGCCGACTAGTTCGGAAAATTCGAGTTCTGATCAGAAAACACCGGGTTCTAAGAACTCAGGCTCGTCTCGAGTATTTTATGGGAGCAGAGCTTTCTTCTGAGGAGTTGCTGAGAAAAAAGGGGTGGCGCACGAGTACACAGGTGACTTTTAGTGATTAGAAACGGAGACTGATGCTAGTGATAACATATTGATGTTATTATGTAACCTTTTGTTGTTGTTGTTGTGTATTGTTTCTGGAGTATGTTTTTTAGATGATGAAAAAAAGATCTGATGTATGTGTTATGAGCCTTGTTGTCGTTTGAGTTACTCATAATGTATATTTGAGACTCTTGCTCTTTATCCTACTGCCCATTTACTGTTATCTTTTGACGGCTTGTAAAGATCATGCTTATTGACTTACCTTCCGTTGTAGATCATTGTGAGGGTACATTATGCATTGATGAAGCGTAAGAATTTGTTCTATATGTTTGGCTGCAATTTATTTTCTGTACTTTTACACTATGTCTGGTTCTAAATTTTGCTAAGGGAAGAAAATACAGAGGAAAAGAAAAGGAAGCAAAATCCTCTGCTTGTTTGGTTGATAAGTAACAAAATTGGAATTGAGAAGACATGGTGAAAATTGGATAATAGGAGTGAACTGAGTGATGGATTAGAATAGAAATGAGTTGTGAAAATATGATTGCAAGTCTTTCCTCATTTTCTATCCTTTTTCTTAACCACTTTTCATCGTCATTTTCCATTTTTTTTTTCCTCCCTGAAATCCTTGAACCAAACATAGTGTTCGTGTCCACTTTCCCTCATTAACATGATTGCATATTTATGGATCATAGCCTGACTTAGAAACATAAGACATATTATCAACATCTAATGATAGACAAGGTTCCATCCATGTCTTGCTTAACTCTTGGTAATCTTTAATCAAACTACAAGATAATAAACCATAATACATCATATAGGCGCTTCAACCACTTCATATGCTCTTGTGTAAATGTGCCTCCTGCAAACCCATGCAATTTGACCATCATCCCTATATCTCACTCTCCACAAACCAAATTTCTCAGCAATGTCTTTTCCAGATGAACATCTCTGCTCTCTTAGAAAATCCACCACCCATTGCTGAGCCGCCCTAAGATCTTGCTGGACATCTCTCGAGCTCCTGCTTCTGCTTCCAGCAGCAGCTGCTGCAGCTCCGGCAGCCCCTGCAGCAGCTGCACCAGCTGCCCCATAAAACATAGGAGAGTCTATCAAATGCGCAACTTCTCTTCCAAGATCAGGTATCATTTCTCCCATGCCTACTGCTAAATGAGCTCCAATTTTCAGTGCAAAAGTTACAAGTTTCATGAACTTTGTCATGTACGGAGCCAGGCACTTTACTGTGACGTTATCCACCTGCATGAGCTCACAGCCAATTTGATCCTCAACGACATGCATTTCGTGCCTGAATTCACACAGCATATGCAGTCTGAGAGCCATCATGCCCGAAATCACAGTGGTAATTAACCTCCTCGAGTAATTCTCGGTCCTGACAAAATAGAACATGTTTGGCACTTTTCTTTCCTCAAGCTGAATGTTGTAGTTCACTAAATAGTTCACTTTTCTGTGCAGTTCGATCAGAAGCCTGTGTTCATAGTATCTCAGCCCTTGGATTTCCTGCTTTACATCCCTGATTTCTTGCTCGATGATTTTGAGCCTCTGAAGAACCGCTTCGACCCCCTTTGCTATCCCGATGAACGTGGGCTCCACTGAGGTGGCTGTTTCTTCACTGGTTCTTGAAGGGGTGTCTTGATTGCTGTTTTCTTGAGGGATTTGAAGTTCCATCGCGAGGCTGTAAAGATCATTGTACCTACAATGTAGTACTTCTCTGAAATCATCATCTGACAACAACTCTCTGGCGAAATCAAAACCAGGTTCGAGAATAGTGTTTCCAGAGTCTATGATTGAATCCCATGTGTGCTGATAATCATAGATGCTGTCTGCTGGTACAGAGAGGAGTGCTTGCTTTAACTGTTGCAGAGGGACGAATTGGTTTGTCCTGTTTCTTGGAGGTATGAGTTGTCTCACACATTCGGAGCGAAGAACGAATTCTGTTAATGTTGTGCCTTTGCAGAGGCTTTGAATTGCTGGCATTATGAGATGTTGGAAGAGCCTGAGCATTTCTGTCGGGTTTTTTGTGGAGCAAGCAAGCACATCGATGGAATTACCGAATTGCCCCCCGAGCTCAACACGGACATAAATCCCATGTATGTTTATTGAGATCAGGTACTTTTCGAGGCTGTATGATGCTCCATGCTGGTTCTTCAATCCCATGATTTTGTTGTGCAAGTGTACCTGAAATAAATAATTCTTTTTGATTTTTTCTGGTGATGGGAAAATACAACTGGAATTTTTTTTTTGCCAGAGTATATATACATATATATGTGTGTGTATAGCATATGAAACTTGCCTGTAAACGTGGAAAGAAACCTGGTGTGATGAACATGTGGCCCGGATCATCGCATTGAAGATGTCTTCCTATGTAATTGTTTTCAGGACTATTCACCTGCCATTTTTGAGGTTTCCATCTTCCATCCTCCAAGTTTGAAGGAATCAAAAGACTTGAATTTGGATCGGCTGGATCCTGTTCAAAACAGAGTTCCAATTTGAGCATCATTTTTATAAGATCATCGGCTTCAAGATTCTCCATGACATTTGACCCCATTCCAGGTAAGCTTCCCCTTATAATCTTCTCAAACTCTTTTCGACCTATGAATCCACTCTTCTCTTTCGAGCTTCGTTTCCCAACATCTAACCTTGTCAGCTGACTCAGCACCTCACAGCAAAACCACTCGCAATCCAAGATCAAGAACCCCACTTCATCAAAATAAATCACCTCTCCTATATGGTGAAGGCTTGTTGCCACTGCTCTCCGCCTCATCTCTACTTTCTCTTTATTGTCGTTCCTCGACCGAATTCTCAGAGATGGAACCTTTACTTGGCATATTTCTCTAAATTCTTTCCAGCTCATTACTGGCCTGTTTCGGTTTGCTTGTCTCCAATCTGATAAAATTTCTGCCAAATCATTACAAAGCTGATAAACTCGAGGAACCCTCTCAAGAATCGTTCTGCTTGTTTTTCTGACATGATGGGTCAGTTTAATCACTGATGCTGATGATCTTGCATCAACTGTGAATACAGTTGGATAGAATTCAACAAAACCCTGAAAGTTCTCTCTGACTCTTTGAATCAAACTAACAGTGGATTGTAAGCAATCAGACTGTTGATTGATTTTGTCGTGATGAGTCAGCACTATTGCGACACTAGGCAGCATGCACTGCTGAACAGCTCTTCTCGAGTTGGAAATGATAAACCTAAGCCAGTATTGAAGATCTTGTTCTATCTCCTTTGGGGTTTTCAGTTCCCTATTGCTTGGTTTCCTGAATAAACTGGATATGATCAGAAAGAAAGAAGCACTTCCATGCCCTGGAAACATGAGATCATGCATGGAATAAAACTCATGCTGCCCTGAAAGATTCCATATTGAGATCTTCGTTTCTTCATCTCTAAATGCTTTGATTTTCATCCCTGGCATTCTAACAGCTTGCTCAACCGGGTTCACAAGAATCCTCACCTGATCCAAATACGGCACCTTTGAAGGTGAAATATTCTGTAATATTGAATTGCATAATGTAGTTTTACCAGCATATTCTTGACCACACAGAAAAACCCGACAGCTCCTGGGCTTGGTCATTGGCATGTCCTTAAGCAAATCAGTCTCCTGTTCCTCTGTCTTTTCTCTCTCCCCCAGTTTCTGACATATCTCTTCTGTTTTCCCAGAAACGTGGAGAGGAGTTCTTTCGAGATCTATGTCTTCAATCCAAGGGTTCACATTCAACATCTCCATTATCGTTTGCAGCACGAGATCGCCCTTCACACCTTTGCATCCTTTTAGAGATAACCGCCTCAATGAAGCATTCCTCTCCAAGCTCTTGAAGATTCTGACAATGTCATCAGGCTTCAAACTCTCATCATCGTATATTCCCAAATAGGTAACTGTTTGATTGCTTGATATCATCTGCATAATTGCTTGAATCCCGTTCTTTCCAATTTTAACCCTCCTGCCTCCTAAAGTAAGTGACTTTAGAGTAATGTTTGCTTGATTCTGAAGGGTGGAGAATTTGCTCAGAGGACAAAGCAAATGTTCTATTCCGGCCCCGCCAAACGAGTTTCCATCGAGGTACAATCTTTCCAAGCTCGAGTTCTTAAACAGTCCTGCTGCAATGTAAGTGACGCTTTTGTCTTTTAGGCTTGTTTTAGACAAATTCACCTCTTTTAAGGTTCTGTTCTGTTCGAGAACGCGACGAAACTCCTTTGCCCAACGGGGTTTTAGCTTAACCCCGGTCATGTCGAGGAACCTCACGGTTGAGTTCCACCCTAAGGAACAGGTGAGCCGGCATGCATCCGATAATTCAAGGTGGTACACCCGAAGCGTGCTGTTTTCAGGTACGAATTCAACAGTTTTAGAGCTTCTCCCGTTTTGATCCATGCTCCAGATGTGGACCTCCATTAATCTGTTCCTTGCTAGAACAGCTGAAATTAGAGGTGTAGCTGTGCCGGACTTGGAGTCAAAAATGGTCAGCAATTTTAGAGTTGAGTTGACTTCGATCATTTTGGATAGCTCTTCAGCTCCCTTTGAACCGATCGAGTCCTCCCATATTTGCAGCTGTTCCAAACTCCGATTGTTCTTTAGAGCCGAGGCGAGGATTTCGGCTCCTTCTGGACCGATGCCTGATTCGGACAGCATGATTTCCGTAATGCATTTGTTTTTGCTTATGGAATCTGATAGTCCGGATAAGCATTCTAGGCTGAACTTGTTTCTTCTGAACATTAGTTGTTTGATGGCTGTGTTGTTTCGGAGCAGCATTTGGAGATCTTCCATTTGTTGTGGCTGCCATTCTACGTGGTGGAAATCTAAGTTTTCGAGACGGGATTGATGGGGGTGTTGCGGTGTTGCTAGAACTTTGAGGAACTGAGAGAATTGGGAAACGGCGTCTTTGGTTATGTTTATGTTTATAGAGTTGTCTGTTTCTTGAAAACAGCCTGAGGTTGGTTGTGAAAGGGTGAAGGAGATGGTTTGCAGGTTGAGGGTTGAAGATTGAAGCTGTTGCAGAGCCCATTGAAGATCTCTTGTGCTTGGATTTGTTGCCATTTTCACAGCACTGGGAGAGTCTTTAGAAAGAAGTAAAGATCATTCTCAAGAATGAGGTTGCTTTGTTCTCAACTGTTCATTTGCTATGGGATGCTTCCATAATCTCTCTCTCTCTCTTTCTTTTGATCAACTAAAGTTTGATACTGGCAGTATAACTTCACTGGGACTCAAAACATATTACTGTTTTTTGATGTAGCTTTCTTTGAAGGTATGGCAACTTAGGATTCCTATTTCCAGCTGCATTAGTGTTGCCACTTTTCATCAATTTTCAAAGATAGAAACAGAGTAGGTCCAGTCTCCAGGGGACAGTGAATCTTCAATGTTCAATGTTAACCTTTTGACATAATTCATGGCTAAAATGTCGATTTGTGTGAATTCCAGGTGGTCGCTTTTTCCAACTTTTAAGCTGTGCTTTTTCTTGTTTTCCCACTGCAAGAGTTAAAAGAATTGTCCTAAAGGCTAAAACGCGTAGGAGGAGGAAAAGGTGGCATAAAAGTAGCATTGTGTGGCAAGTTTGTAATATCTTGATAGTGTGAGGATTTGAGTGGAGAATAAATATGATGCTTGCCTAAACAGTTCCTTGTAGCCTCGGTGGGTTTTACTTTTACCTGACCCAGCCAGATCCGATCCAAACATTGGCCAAACAGTTTTATTCAAATTCAATTTAGTAATATGTCCAAACCCAATGAGTTTATGTTCAAATTTTATCCATGTTTGTGGGTTGAGTTACCAAACCCACGTACCGTACCGTCGACTCTCGATTCTTATAAAGGATATATGGAATTTCTTTTTTTTTTTTTATCCTTAAATTTTATTTAATATTTATTTTTTGTATTTTTAAAAGAAGATAATATCAAATAAAATCACTTTAGGTATTTATCTATTTAATATTTTTATTTTGAAAAAGATAATATCAAATAAAACTTGTATTTAATTCGTTCTTATAATGCAACACGCCCACATGTCGATCCTTGATTTGTCTGGACTTTTTTAGGCTGTCAAATTCAGGACTTTTTTTGGGCTGTCAAATTCAATTTAGAGAGTGTGAACAGGGGTTGGTTCAAGTGGTTAATGAGTTCATTCTCTAAGGCAAGGTCTTCGGTTTGATTTTCAACTTGGGTGTGCGTTGTGTAAAAAAAAAAAAAATCAATTTAGAGAGTGTTTGCAAACTTTAAAAAAAAAAAATACTTATGAGATAAGTGTTTATTTTCATTAGTTTTGAAGTGTTTGAGACATCGACTTCTGCTTATTTTAAGCAGAAATAAGTCAGAATCCAGAAATAGCCCAGTGCATGTGTAAAAAAAATTTCAATTTAGGTAGTATTTATAAATTTTAAAAATAAGCACTTATGAGATAAAGTGTTTATTTTCATCATTTTTGAAGTGTTGAAGGCATCGACTTCTGCTTATCTTAATCAGAAATATCCCAGCTTTTGGATTCTACTTATAGAAGTGTTCGAGACATCTTCTGCTTATTTTAAGCAGAAATAAGCCAAAATCCAGAAATAATCTGGGTATGCTTCTGGATTCTAATTATAAATTATACGATTAATTAAAATTCTATTTAACAATAATATCCTCATAAAATATTAATATTCCCTTTACATACTAAAAAAATATTTTTTTATGTTTTTATTTGAGGGACAATTGCCACAACAAATTATTATTATTAAATATTTACATTTTTTTTTCTTATTTATAAATCCAAATGTCATTTCACTTGTTATACATGCTTATTATATATAATACTATCGTCGTACATATGCTGCTATACACAAATATAATAATATTATTTAATAAATACATTCGTATATCAGTTATGGTTATATATAAATATAATAATTTATATTAAATTTTATTATAATATAATAGATATATTATATTCTTATAAAATGATTCTATTTAATATATTATTATTTATAAATGGAATATAAATATTATAAATGAAGGAATATATAAAATAATTCAATGTTTGATTAATTATAAATAATTTTATATAGATTTATAATAATTTTTTTATATTAATATAATATTTAAATCTTATTATACTCCCCCTTTCTTCCTCCTTCCCCAGAAACATGCCGCCGCCGCCGCCGAGGAGGACCTCCTTCTCCGCCCCTTTCTTCCTCCTTCGGCCTTCCCCAGCCCATACAGTACTTTCGGTGCCGCTCTCCCTACCGATGGTGATGGCCGGTGGTGGTTATGTGGGTATGCTTTTATATATATATAAAAAATAGTCATTTTATATGTGGAAGTGAAAAAAATTTCAATTGTACACGCAGCGAGCGTGAATGTCTGTAGGGTTTTTTTTACAAAATTTTACCAAATATAAGGTTTTTTAAAGTAATTTTTATATGTCACGGTTTTTTTTACTTGTTTTTCCTAACACAAGGTAGTTTCATGTATTTTTCCCACTAAAATTTAAATTCTTGATTTAATCGGGATGCCCATAGTTAGGGCTGTCAACGGGTCGGATTCGGACCGGATCAGGAGATTCCGGATCCGAATCCGATAAGAGAATCCGAATATCGGATCCGAATCCGAATCCTATAGGATTCGGATTCATTGTTTTTTAATCTATATATAATCGGGTCGGATCCGATCCGATAAAAGATCCGACCCGATTAGAAATAAAATTTATTTTTTTTAAATAACAAATTTGATATAAAAAATAAATATAATTACATAATATTTAATAAATAATTATTATTTAATGAATTATTTGATAGTTTTGTTTATATTTATTTAAAATAAATTAATTTAAACTTATTAATAAAAGAAAATATATACTTTTAGAGTAAAAAATTTAAATTTTATTATTGTTTAAAATGATAAATATGTGAAAATTTTAATTTTAATCATTTTACTTAATATTATGTACTAGTAAATAATTTATTTAATTAAATATTATATATAATATCGGATTCGGATTCTTAACGGATCGGATTTCTTAAATCCATATTCGCTCCATTTATTTCGGATAACGAATATTTATAATCGGATATGATCCATCGAATATTTTTATCGGACGAATATACTAAAATTCGGATCGGACTCGGACCGGATTCGGATTAAAATCCACCCCATTGACAGCCCTACCCATAGTCAAAGTGGGCGGTGGGCCTGTTGGTTTATTATTGGGCCAATGTTTGGTTTAAGCCCTATAAAATATACTCGTACACTCCTGAATGAGCCACGCGCAATAAGATGGCTGAAGCCTGAAAGGTAGGGATGTCAATGGGTCCGATTTTAATTCGAATCTGATCAGAACTTCAGCATATTCATCCGATTAAAATGTTCGATAGATCATATTCGATTATAAATATTTGTTACTCGAAATAAATAGATCGAATATGAAATTAAGTAATCCGATCTATTAAAAATTCTAAATCGGTTTTATGTATAATATTTAATTAAATAAATTATTCACTAATAAAGAATATTAAGTAAAATGATTGAAAATTAAAATGTTCACATATTTATCACTTTAAACTGTAATAAAATTTGAATTGTTTGTTCTAATTTTTTTTTTTATTCATAAGTTTAAATTAACTTATTTAAATAAATATAAACAAAACCATTAATCTATTAAATAATAATTATTTGTTAAATATTATGTAACTATATTCTTATAAAAAAAGTATATTTGATTGTTAATCAGGTCGAATCTTTTATCGAATCTGATTCAATCTGATTACACGTGAATTCAAATTTAATGAATTTGAATCCTACAGGATCGGAATCCGATTACCAAAATTTCTAATCCGATTCAAATCTAAAATCTCATAATTTTATCTGAATCCAACCCGTTGATAGCCCTACCTGCAAGGTATAAAATATAATTTCATTTTATTGGTAATTGGTTAATTGTCCCAATCACGGGCCTACTTTTCAAAGCAAGGGCCCACAACCTTGCGTATCCTTGTTTCCCCTTCCCAAATCTCCTCTTACTTTATCCCCATTCTTTTCTTTATTTTATACAACTTGTTCTTTCCTCTCTTCCCAAATTCATTTTTTATGTTTCGTTTACTTTGAATGGAAAGGTTTTTGCATCTTACAATATTGTGGGTTTGGAAAAAAAAAAAAGGTTTCAAGTTTCTTAGAATTGCCTTCTACTTGTATGTCATTTTTCCTAATGACCCAATACCCATTTTGTTTGCCTTTTTTTTTTTTTTTTTTTTGGATACATTATAGTTATTACGAGTTAGAATAATACTTAAATCACTAAAGTATAAAATATTTTCTATATTAGTTGTGTATTCAAAAATTTTAACATAAAATCTCTAATTAAATTTACATAGTATTAAACTGTTATACTAATATAGATATTTAGTTATTTTCTTTCTGAATTATGACAAAAGGTGTTCGATATAATATTAAAAGTATACACTTGAAAGGGATAAAAAAGTGTTGAATTGAATCCAATTTGAATGGCAACTAATCAATCCTAAAGAGTTGGTAGAAGTTCAGTTTTTTATATGAGAAGCCCAACTAAAATTCTACCAATATTCCTACATTTTAAGATAACAAATATTTCCATTTAAAGAATTGTACATATAGTCGTGTGAGGTCAACCTTTTAAAAATAGAAAAATCGAGAATTTTGATCAAAATATTTTCAATTTAAATACTTTGTAATAAAAACAAACAAATAAATCATCAATTACCCGATATTAGAAGCATAAAATGAGCGGAATTTCTAAAAGTATTTTGGACGAAAATTCGAGCTCATCTAAGAGAATTTAAACACATGTTTACTCTTGAGCTTATTCGAGCTCGACCGCGAGCTTATAATGGTACTTTGGATTTCTAAAAATTAATAATAAGTGCAATATAGACTAATTAATAGTAACATTTAGGTATTTTTTTATAATTACTTATAATACATTAATAATCTATAAATTTATAAACAGTAAGTGTTCATGAACCAGCCCACAAGATCATAAATAAGAATTTTTGTGCTCAAGATTAGTTTGTAAAGAAACTCAAACTCGACAAGTTCGAGATCAAAAGAATTGAATTTGAGTCAAGTTCACTCGAATTAGCTCAGCTCATTGAGTTCTCCCGAGAAGGCTCGACTCATCCTTCACCCCGACCAACTGTAATATATCTAATGTAGCATCCACAATAGTTTTTCACGTAAAAAACATGTGACATAATACAAAACGACAAAATGATATTTCTAAAAATATTCGTACGTTAAAAAGGGATATACACAATAATCCAACATCAACAAATACGGTATTATGATTTGATAGGTCATAGGTATTTCAAATACGATCATAAAAAAGGGATGAACTATTTTCTTTATGATTTGTAAAGAAGCCAAATCATAAAGAAAATAGTTCATCAACACTAAGAAGCAAGAATTGATAAATTCCAGAAATAAAAAAACCTCTGCAAGGAATATAAAAGAACAAAAACTTGTGTTCCTCACACTACATCTATTTCAATACACAAATAAAAATTCTTTTATGTTGTCAGATTACAGTAAAACGAATAAATCATATCCAATATTATTATTGAAGGGAGAGCTAAGAGGCTAATCCCTTTTATATTTCACGCTAGCAAATCAAACAGAACCCTCACAAATACAAATCTGAGACAAAATACAAATCCCAGAAGGAAAAAAAACGAAAAAACTTCGTGAGTCATTAGAGCCGAAAAACAGGGTAAGAAAAAAAAGAATACAAAAATAACCCTCTACCTCTGAATAACAGTAGTACCACCTTGTGTCGAAGAGTCTCGCAACAAATAAAGCTAGAATGGATCTTCCGAAAGATATCCCGCGAACTGATTTACATCTCAATTGAAAATATTGATAAAAGGAAGCTAAGTTATGTTTCAAAATCATACTTGAAGCCTTTGCAGACTGCTGCTCTTCTTGATGATGTATAATTTGAACCAAGACCCCTGTTAGTAGCTCTGTGTAATGACATCAATATAAGCTGAGATATATATCTATGAGGGATTCGTATGAAATTCACAATCCACAGTTTTTCTTAAAGTTTCCTCTCCTACATTATGCTCACAGTACTGAAATGTCCTAAGCAGCGATACCTGTAAGAAAAATATGGAGAAAATCAGATCACAAATTTGATTCAGCTCAAGTAGAACTTGTCAGTGAAAACTCGAATATCATTTCATTTTATCATGAAAGAGGTTAAAAACAGATACAGGGAAGTTCGTGAAATAGAAGAAGTACATTGAGACTAATTGTTTGTTGGTATTCTCCCTAGATGTCTCAAGTAGCACACACATTATAACAAATCAAAATAATATGTTTGCAGTTAAAAGCAAAGGCTTTCTTGTTTCTCCATGTAACTTATGCGTCCCGATGGTGCAACCAAGTACCTTAACACTGGTAAATAATCCTTTACAATTATAGTGTGACAAACTGGATTCACTAAGGAACAAACTATAACAAGAAACTCAAATTGTGCTACATGTGTACAAAATGCATATACAGAAATTCTCATTCCTCTTCCATTTATAGATAGCATAAGGTTTATCCCTTGGTCAAGAATGTCTTGTAGTAAAGACCTGGCATCCAATTCTAGCCTTGCCTCTTCAATTTGACATTGTTTTTTTTAATCAAGTCAAGTTATAAATCAAAGACATTAAACAACCTCAGGCCGAAAACTTAAAGGATCATTTCTTCAACGTCTTAGCACTCAGTTAAACTACAATACAGAGGAAGATCCAAGACTGCAGCCATGTTTATGGACATAACAACTTATACTTGTACCAAAAAATAATAATAATAATAACAACTTATACGATCTTTCATCAAATAAACTAGAATCCCAATTGACAATTAAATAAAAGTTAAAGCTCCACACGCCAAGTTTGGAAATAAACACATCGGCATCTTTATCTCAAGGATAAATAAATGGCAAGGCGTTACCTCTACTAGATTGCCTATTTGGAATGTCATAGTTCACACCATACTCCTCAGAATCTTTAGCAGGAACATCTTCTGAATTTCCAAGCCCGTAACCAAATGAACCTGAATTATCCAGCTCAGACGATGCAGCTTGCCAAGTGGAATCACCATAAACAGAGCCACCACTACGGTAAAAATCCCCATAAGATCCTTCGTAATCCCCGCTTGATGCAGCAAAAGAAGAATTCGATGTAGCCATACCCGTTCCATTGTTTCTCCCAAACCCTCCACCCCCCAATGCATAACCATGTTCACTCCCTCTGTATCCCACATTTCCCCCACCATAGCCAGAAGAATTCCCTCCAAGAGAAGCAGCACCAATATTAGGAGAACCGCCCCAATTTCCTCCATTGTTTCCAAACACTCCCAAACCGCCACCTCCAGAACCAAAGTACGATGCTGAGCTGGCATTATTTGGTGAGGTGTTGAGCCCGCCGTTTCCCCACACATTTCTTGGTGATGAGTTGAGAAAAGAATCACCCCTCGTGGTACTGGCATTGTAACCAATAGGAGTATTGTACCTGCTCTGATTGGCCCCAAAATAGGGGTGGTTCAGAACACGGCCATAACCGAGATTAGTGGTGAAATTCGACCCCCCTCCAAATCCACCGCTCACACCTTGCTCCATGTTAAGACCCATACCATAAGCAGGAGAGCCGAAATGCGAGAAACGACCACTAGCTAAAGGACTATACCTACCATCCATCCTCATCCCATAGCCTCCAACCGACCCAAGATTATATCCTTGGCCATAGCTGTTGATGAAATTGTTGGCTCTTCCAAAACCGTAATTGTAACCGACAAGTGGGCTCCCACCACGGGAGGGGCCTGGAGAAAGTTCTTTTGGAACAGCCCGTTTGACTTCGACCATCTTACCGTTGAGTTCGTGAAAGGTTTTGTGCAAAACCCGGTCGACTGCTTCTTCTGAATCATATGTTATGAACCCAAAGCCTCTTGGCCTTTTGGTGTTGTGGTCGTACATCACTACGACATCTGTTATGGTGCCAAACTGATCAAAGTAGTTTTTAAAGTCATTCTCAGTGACGGTTGATGCTAATCCTCCTACAAATATCTTTTTTGTGCGCCCGGGCCCTGGCGATCCCTGAATGCTGCTGCCACTACTTCGGTTGATTAAATGTTGATCGTCTCTTGGAACGGCTTTCTTTGCTTCAACCTAAGAGATGGGAAGAGAATTGATGATAAATTGGATTGCTTCAACCTAAGAGATGGGAAGAGAATTGATGATAAATTGGATTGAGTTGTGACGGCATTGTCATAGTTGCGCATATGTGTTTGGCTAAAATCAGTCGAAAAGCTAGTTAATGAGGTGAGGTTTGTCCAAGCATTAAAGGTTGTAAGTAGTTCACTATTTAGTCGATGTGGGAAGGTTAACAGTTATTCGTAACAATGATTGATGAGTTTTGAATGTATTGTGACTGCAGAAACAACTTACAGTTCGACCATCAATGATGTGTTTCTCCTTAACAACTCGTTCAGCAACTGCAGGGTCAGAAAAGACTACAAAGCCAAAGCCACGAGCACGGCCTGTGGTTCGATCTCTCATGATCACTGCTTCAACCACTTCGCCAAATGCTCCAAAATATTCCTTGAGACGATCCTCAGTCGTGTCCCAGGAAATCCCACCAATAAAGAGCTTACCTTGATCAATTTCCATCTTTTCTGCAAATTTTTTTTACATGAAATATCTCAAACCTCAGCAATCCTGAATCAAACCCAACAAACTAGCTTGTAAACAAAGAGATTGAAAGCAAAATGAGAAAGTAGCAACAAAAAACAATAGCATCTCAAATTGAACACACAATCCGATCACAATTGAAATATTAACATAAAGCAGAAATCATTGATCCTGCAAATGAGCAAATCAATACGACAACGAAAAAACATACTGCGAATCACACCGATTGGGGGTGATTGTTGCATAATCGCATAGCTGTGTCAAAATTCCCGCAGCTTCAATCATCAAAACACAAATCTAATAGATCCACATACAAACGAAAAGCCCAGAAAACAGAACGAAAGTATTACCTTATCCAGAAAATCAGGCAGGAACCCAGTAGCAGTCGCTGATCGGATATATCAAGTTGGAAATGCAGGATTCAATTTCAAACGATTGGATCCTTCATTCATCAATTAAGATTCAACACTCGGAAACCTGAAAAATCCACAATTGATGCAGATCAGACAGACCCACAATCAGGAAGAAAAAAAAAAAAACAAAAAAAGAACATCAGCCATTAAAACTCCCCATTTCATCCTCTTAACGACTCACCATTGAAAGAAGGAGGAACCCGATTGGAAATTCCGGTGAAATCAAGATCTAATGAGAGGAATATACGCAATCGAAAACAGAGGTTGTGCTCATCCTCTCACTTTCCTTTCTCTCTCTTCTCTCTTCTCTCTTCTCTCTCTCCTCTCCCCTTCTTCCAAAGGTCCTCTTCTTGCTTTCTTTTCCTTGGTTATTCCACTCTTTTTAAACCCAAAAAAAAAAAAGCAAAAAAGAAAAAATTTACAGAAGAAATGGAATTCCTTATAGCTTAGATTATTTATATTTAATATTAGCAATATTGTTAGAGGAGGAGAGAAGATGGGATTGTTAGGCAAAATCTCTGGTGTAAGAATATTTGAAGTCTAAGGTAGATGACAGGAGATGATGAGCTTTGCCTTTGGCTTTCGAGTATTACTACCTAAATTACCTTAATATCACCGAAATATAGTAATTAGTAAACTTTAATAAATGTAATTTTAGTATTTCACATTTCTCCCCTTTCTCGTTTCATACACAAATAACTAGGTATAGATTTATATTTAATCTCCGATCTGGTCCGTTCTTTTGCGGATTCGTGTATGCAAAGTCTTTATAACAAACGATTCTAACAATTTAGTTGTTTCATTAACTGAATCAGGATTTCACCTTTAAGATCTGCTTAAATGGTTTAACGTAACCAAATAATGTTTGATAAGATTATATGCATATGTATTACACTATGTATATCATGAGTTTGAAATTACGAAATTTGAAGTAATTGAAAATATTATGTACATATTTACTATATAATCATATTATATGTGTGTTATTTCTCAAATATGATTATTTGTAGGCAAAGAGTGGCCTTTTGGATTTGGAATATGAGTAGGAATAACATACTCTATTAACTAATACAATTCTTTTGATTAAAGTATTGCTAAAAGCATCTTCAAAATTCGTTCCTCCTAACCTATTTTTAAACTTTAAACCTTAAATTTTAATTTTTGAAATGAAGAAAAAGAAGAAAGACATATATAAAGAAGAACATTGAAACACAAATTCAAGATTGTTTTTTTTTTTTTTAAAATACACACACAAATTCAAGATTGTTTAACTGGTCTTGTTTTAAATAACTTATATAAGCACTCACATCTTACAAAATAATGGATTCTATTTTAAAAATAAACTCTTTTTTTTTTTTTTTAAGCACACACAAGCGGCTAAAAGAATTTGAATGCGACTCATTGTTTTTGAGAATTAATTATTCGAGCCAATCTCCCTTGGCATTTTGAAAATAAACTCTTTAAAGTGTCTTAATAAACAAATGCTTTGTCAAATAGCTTATAATCTCTTCTGGTAAAATGTTTGTCAAATATTTTGTAAGGGTGTATAAGCTCTTTTAAAAAGCCTATAAACTCTGTCCGCTATCTCCTATTTAAATTGCGCGACAAAGGTAAATATCATTTTTAGTTCCGTAATATAGGTTCATTTTCGATTTTGGTCCACAATTTAGTGACTCAGTTAATCATGGTCCAAATTTTGAATTTTTTTGTCAAAATGGGTCCAACAAACCCTTTTTCATTAGGTAATGGATGAATTTCGTTAGTCAATTATTATTTTATTACATTTTAAATCTTATATTTGTATATATTTGCAAAATTACAAAAAACCTTCTTTTAATCTACAATCATTCAATCGCCACCATCGTTGTTTTCTGCAGCCACCGCCATTCTTCTTCATTTTCGACAATTTTTTTCTTCATAGGTTCTAATATCAAAGGTAATATTTGTATGAAAAAACTGTTAATACTACAAAATTGTCAGCACAACCTGAACCATATATTATTAGCAAAATATATTATTAACAAAAATTGTTAATACCACAAAATTGGTACGAAAAAACTGTTAATAATATTTAGAAGGAATTTGTGATGAGGACTTGAGAAGGGTTTGAGGTGGACTTTTTGTGTATATTATTAACATATTAATAGCTCAGCGTATATTGCGTAAAAAAAAAATTTGTAACTACATATGAAATATTGAACTATATTTTTATCAATATTAACTTTAATATTAAATAGTTGTTAAAATATCATAATTTTCTAAAGCTATTAACTTTTTATAAATTTAAAGTAATATATGACCTGAATTAGTAAAATCACAGTTTATAAATATAGGGTTTTAATGGTGATTGATGAAAAGAATGAAGATTGTGAGTGATTTTGTCAATATAATTTCATATATGGGTTAAATTATAATAAAATGATAGCTGACTACTGAAATTCATTCATAAGTCATAACCTAACGGAAAAGGGCTTGGTAGACCAATTTTGACAAAAAGTTTCAAAATTTGAATCATAATTTACTGAGTCACTAAAACATGAACCAAAATCGAAAATGGACCTACACCACGGGACCAAGAATAAACAATTATAATTTACAAGATTAGAAATTTTTGAGGAATTTTTTTATTTTTTTTGGTATTTAATTTATGTTGGCACCTATGTGTAGCCGGTGGCATATGGACCATGTAAATTTGTTACGAAAGATATATGTTCGTACCTCTTTTGGTAGTCTCCTAAAGAAAATAATACATAAAGTATATATATAAGGACATCAAATTTAAAAGGCGGAAATTGACTAGCATCTAAAAAATTTAAAATACTATACACCTCGAAGGCGGAAATTTAAAATTTAAAAGGCGTAAACGAACAAGAAAATGTACATCAAACATGTGCTAGAATCTAGGGGTGTCAGTCACCATTTTCGTCATCATCATCTTCATCGTCGTCGGAGATTTCGTCGAAGAAAGGATCTTTGAGGAGCTCCGCGGCGGAAGGTCGTGCCCTTGGCCGAGCAAGGCATTTCTCGATGAAAGCTTGCACCTCAGGGTCCTTAACCTTGTTCATGGCTTGAGGCCTCAAACCGGATGTCACTTTTCTGTAAATCTTGGCCACATTGTCGCATTCGGTGTATGGCAACTCTAGGGTAACCATCTCAAGCAAGCACATTCCAAATGAGTATATGTCTATTAGCTCTGTGTAGTTTTCGTCGTATAGCTCGGGTGCCATGAATTCTGGTGTCCCTAGCAACGAATGCGCCGAGTGGTTTTTCCCAACTATAGCTGCCAAACCGAAATCACCAATTTTCACCTACAGCAGAACATGCATCATATTATCTCTCATTATACCAGAATATTGACACACACAACACCAATCTATAACTTAATCATCAACAAAATTACATAGAATAGAGACGGAGAATGGCCGAATCATAGTATACCTGACCAATGTTGCCATTGATGAAGACATTGCTGCTGTTGAGATCCCTATGGATGACACAAGGCTCATGAGTATGCAAATAGTGCAAGCCCCTGAGAATCTGCCTGGACCACTTCTTCAGAGCCTTCATCGAAACCTGTTTGTGTTTCTTCCGGTATTCCCTCAAATTCCCCGATGTACAAACCTCGGTGATGAAATTCAACGTGTTCTTCACCTCATCACGCCAAACAGAGTACAACGCAATGATATTCTTGTTTTTCAAGTTCCCCAGCAACCGAACCTCGGAATACAAACGGTTGATCATAGCTTCATCATCGCTGAAGTTTCTTAGTTTAACTTGGTTCCACGCCACCTCAATGCCTTCTTCTTGGTCAAATGCCCTGTATACTTTCTTCACAGAGCCCGAACCCAGAAGCTCGCAGTACCGGCCATACCGACCGGTCGGGTCAACCTCCACGAATGCCTCCATATCTCCATCCGCCTCATCAGAACCCATACTAGGCATCTAATTAACAAAATAGCGAAGAAATTAAGAATATTTGAAAAACGTTAGCAACACGCTTTCAAAATTCTAACCCTAGATGGCCAAATTAGCTCCTTTTCATACGAAAAACGAACTAATCTGCCCCAAGAGTCCAATAATCCAATTATTTCATCAAAAAAATCATCATCGTTTCCTCAATTTCTGGGAAAACATACAGATCGAAAGAGTTCCAACAGCAACAATCAAACAAATATCCATAATCTACTCCGGAAACAAAAGGAATTGCAGAATTTCACAATCAAATCAAAAGAAATAAACACGAAAAGGCAGGAGAATTTACCATACAAGATAGCAGGGATTGCGTCCTTGAAGTTCAACTGAAGTGAGAATCGCAGAAGGAGGGATTCGGTATGTTATGTGTATATATATAGGAGTAGCTGTAGCCTGTAGGAATGGGTTTTCAAACTTTGACAAGACTTCACTTCACATGAAAAATTGGAAAGTAAACGTAGTTTGACTGCAATTCATGTTGGACTCTTGAATTATCATACCAAGTAAACATCCACCCGCCGCAATCATATGATTCACATCAACAAAATGAATAATATATTCAGTATTTTTTATTTTAAACTATATTAGATAAAGGTTAATTAGTAAATTAAAGAATAGGTATAACTCTCATACATATTTCATATTTGTATTATAAGGATAAACTATTTTGAAATCTCTTCCATTTATGTTTCGATCTTCTCTTGATTGAGGGGATCATTAGAAGAATTATACTTAATAATGACAACTTTTATATCTATTATCAACTATAATAATTTAGTTTTTGGTTAAACGGTAAAAATCTCGACTGCTTAAATATCTCTATGGAGACACGCAATGAAATTTAAAATGGTTTAACCCCAAAGCCAGGGATCTAGTTTACTTTTCTAATTTAACTTTGTCTAGTCCTTTTATCATAGATATATTATATTTTTGTGTATCCTTTTATAATATATATAACGGATAATTCCTCAAAAATCCCCAAGTGTAAACTGAATTTCCTTTTCACTCCCCAATTTCGAAAAAGTTCATGTTCACTCCCCAATTGAAAAACAAAATTCCTTTTCACTCCCCAAGGTTGTATAATAATTCAGGAATTGCGTATATTTTTTAGGGAATTGCGTATAAAAATCCTGGAATCTCGTATATACGACATTTTGAGATTTTTATACGCAATTCCCTAAAAAATGGACGCAATTCCTAAAGACAATGTACGAACATGTACTGTTTGTAGGGACCTAAAATGAATTTTGTTTTTCAATTGGGGATTGAATGAGAATTTTTTCAAAACTGGGGGCCTAAAAGTAATTTTTTCAACTTTTTGATACTATTCAAAGATTTTCCCATATATATAAAGCTAGGGTTTTTTAGTTCACCTTATTCTCCTATTCTAATTATGACTAAGATTTATTTGATCACCCAATATATGTTTTTATCAATTTGTATTCATTATTTAGGATAGACAAAATTCTATACTATATTTGGTTCGACCAAATAAATGATTTTTGTGATTCCATGTTTATGATATGGTACATAAGCAGGAATTTCATAATTCATATCTTAGTTATACTCCATCCATATGATCGACTGCCAGGAAAGCACGGACACGCCTAAAAATGTGTCCGTGCAATGTCCGACACGTGTCGGACACGGACATGGCTCAGATACGGCTGAAGGAGTGTCCGGAAAAAAAAAAAAAAAAAAAAATTTTGGGACACGATGTCGGACACTGCGAGGTGGAGTGTCCGATACGGCTCGGACACGGCTCGGCAAATTTGATCATTTTTTTATGTTCTTTTTAATATTTTTTGAATTTTTTGGAGAAAAAATTGAAATAACAAAACTTATTTTAGTTTTTAATATTATATATTTTTATAAATATTTTATGTTACATAGATTATACTTATAAAATATTTTTATTTCTATATAAAATATATTTATTTATATAAAATATAGCTGTGTCGGAGCCGTGCCGTGTCCTAAAATTTTGAAAAAATCCGTGTCGCCGTGTCCGTATCGTGTCGTGTCCGTGTCCGTGCAACATAGTCGACTGCTTGACGTAATGCACACGACACACCTACAGGCTACAAGCAAGGACGACTTCGGGCGCCATGAATCACGGACATTCTTTTCCTTATCCAAACTATCATTAAAGAATTATAAGATTTTTAAATTCTATTTAAATACATAAGTTTTTAATAAATATGTTATTTATCATACAGTTTTATCTAAAACAATTAAAAATTTCACTAACATGGAAAGATAAATATGCAGTTTCCTTACCATATATTTCTATTTATTTTGCACGTTAGTTCTTTTTTTTTTCTTTTTTTGTTTATTATTATTTTTTCATTACTTTCAGTCTTTCACAACGTGTTGATTAGTTCACATTTTAACTCCTTTTTTCTCTGACCTCATTAACCATTTGATTCTTTTCCCTAATAATTATTTTATATTATTGCCAAAAAAAATTATTATTTTTTCCCTCATATTTTATAATTTATATTATAATTATTATTATAGTTATATAACAGTATCACATTTATTTATTATAATATAATGGTTATATTGACAGTAATTATAAAAAATATATTAATATAAATAAATTAATTTTAATAAATTCAAATGATAATAATTATTTCATCGCACTCGCATACATATAACTGCGGACGTTACTAATATCAAAAACACATAAAAGGCATATTATATATCATCCATCAATAATACTGCAATGCACCCAAATCACAATCGCGTCGCATTTGCACATCAAACACACGCTATTTGTGAAAGTAAACGCTGACCTTAGTTTTTAACTTTTTGTGTTGTTCAAAGTTAAAACTATGCTTTGTTGTGAATTTGATCCAAGTGGTTAATAGTTCGTTTCTCAGGTAATATCCCGTGTTCGAATCCTGCTTGAGTCTATTGGACTACTCAATATTGCAGGCCCAGGACCAGTAACAGGCCCAGCCTATTTTTGGACCCATATACAAGCCCACGTAGAATAAGCCCATTAACCTGAGTCAATTTTTATTCAGAGATATTTTAGAAACTGAGAAACGCACGTGAAGTGAAAGATACAACGCTTTCCCTGCCAAACACAGTACAGTAGAAGCCTCATCCTTCTTCTTCGTCTCCTTCCACGCTACCTTTAATTCGATTTTTGTTCTTCCGCAGCTGTCATTTTCACACTCACTCTGTGTATACGCGGCCGGTTATCGGTTCTGGTATTTCAGTAGAATTTGAATTCAGATTGTTTCTGTTCTTCATACTTAATTATGGCATTGACCTCCTTAAAATCAATCGAAAACGCCCTGGGGCTTGTCGATGGGAAGAAGGAGAATTTGAAGAAAGCATTTGAAGGATTGCAGTCGCATTCCTCATCGCTTTCATCCTTGAATTTCACATGGTCTGATCTCGACTCTTATTTCTCCTCCGTCCAATCCGAGCTCCTCCACAAATTCTCCGCCCTCCAATCCCTCGAATCTTCCCGGAATCAGAAACCCAGTAAACCCCCAAAACGAAAAAATTCGTTCTTGTCCGGGCCGGTTCCTGCCCGACTCGATCTTAAGTTTCTATGCCAGAACATGGACGGATTGGGTTTGCGGAAATACGTGCTTGATCGTCCCAAGGAAAGGACCGCCATTAGGGTTGAATTGGCCGACGCGTTTACGCACGCGCCGGACCCTGGTTCGATGGTTCTGGATGCCCTAGAGGGCTTCTGGGAGGAAAAATCGGGTTCTGGTTCTAGGTTGAGGACGGCATGTGCGGTGTTGCTGGAGGAATTGATGAGGGCAGGGGCGGAGATAGGGGCGGAGGTGAAGGAGCGTGCCATGGCCGTAGCATTGCAGTGGAAGGAGAAGATTGCGGCAGCAGGCGATGGTGATGGGGAGGAGGAGGGTGGTTTGGAGAGGCTGGGTTATTTACAGCTCTTGGCTACATACAAGCTGTTCGGTGGTAGCGGTTATGACGTCAATGAGTTAATCGAGTATGTTGTTTTGAGCGCGAGGTATCGGCAAGCTGTTGACTTGTGTCGAACTCTTGGCCTCGAGAGTACAGTTCCAGGTAAACATGAGCTATGGGTTCAATTGCATATGTGTTTTTCACATGTTGATCTCTTTCTGCTGTATGTGAAGATTGGGTGGAAATGTGCAGTGGGATGATGATATTTGGATGTTCATATTATGCTAAATTTCTATTAATGCCAGTCATATTGAAGGAAGTTAAATGAATATAGATAAAACAATGATTAGTATATTAACAAAAGATCCAAACCAAGCGGTTTAACTAATTTGTTAAGTGGGTAATTGATTGATCGACTAACTAACTGATCCTTAAATTATAAAAAGTTGGCAAACCTGATAAATATCAAAACATTTGTGTTTCCGGGTTTTTTTATATCGCTTCAATCAATGCACTTTACTCTTTGCTAGATGTATAGGTATGGTAAGCTTTTAATCCGTTGTTTTTATAGGAAATTGTGCGTGTGATTTTTGTGTGTTTGTGTATAAACCCCTTCCATGTCTGTGTAGGTGGTCTCATCTGGTATGATTTTTATAATACACTGATGAAAACTGTTGAAACCCGTTTACAGCTGCCAGCTTTGAGTTTCCTATAGCATAGCATTTATTAGTAGTATTTACAACGTCGCGTGTAATGGTGAATTTTGTGATTAGATAAAGAAATGCGCTTCTGTGGAAATTAAACCTTGATGGAGACGAAGTTGTCTCTTTGAATTGGAGGGAAATTTGAATTTTTAACCTGGCACACGGTTTTTGCTTGGCTTTGTATTTTATTTGTGTTATTTTCCTAATTCTGATTATTGGACTTTAATCTAAGTGGAAAACTTGAGACTGGTTTGGGATGCAAGTGCTTTAATTTTTTAAAGCCTGCAAAAAGTATTCAAGATTTTAGCAGACAAATAGTCCGTAGTGGTGACTCCAGATGAGAAAAACAAATACTGCTTTGGGTGTTTGCACTGGTGCATTTAAAGTGTTTTAGTTTATTGCTTCAATTAATCATCTAAGGGTGTTTGGGATGATGCTTTTGCTTTTGGGAATGGAAGATAAAATAACCAAAAATTCAACGCAACTTCTACCACTAGCTTTTTGGCAAGTTTTGAAATTCTTTTGAAACTTCTATCAAATTATTGGTGTATCCTTTTGAGGTGAACGTTTGTGTTGGTCACCAAAATTATGTGGTTTCATGTGAAACTATTCAAATATTGATATCCTCAACAACATTTGTGTTTACAACAGCTGTTATACAGAGACTTATCAGCAAGGGGAAACAACTTTTGGCTCTCAAATTCATTTTTGAGTTCGAGCTAACTGAAGACTACCCTCCAGTGCCTTTATTGAAAACTTACGTGATGGATTCAAAGAAAGTTGCTCAGAAAGTTCGTAAGACTGGGAAGAGCCGACAGTCACTGGTAATATTTCTTTATCATTTTTCCATTTTGTTGTAGAGGATTGCCTGCTAGCATTGGTATTTTGAATGATTACTTTTTTCTTTTTCTAATTTGGTGGTACAAACTATAAGGTGCTTGGTATTTAAAAGTATTTATGTCATTTGTGTGCTCCATAAAAGGAGAACTTAAGGATGATGCGTGTGTTTGTTCAATATTCAACAAATGGAAAAGATTGGTGAACAAAAAGGTAGCGATGAATCAAAATGTCATAAAATAAACATGCATAACTATCTGGTTTAAGACTTTGTCAAACTTCTATTGGATTGTGTTGATTTATGGTCCTCTGCCTGCTTTTGAATTGGGAGCTGGGAGCAGTTGTATGTCTTGAACTTGTTCTCCTGTTTTCTGCAATTTCTGAAAAGTGCGTCAAAGTTGTTTGGGTAAAAGGAAAGTAAATTTCAAGTTTAACAATATCACTAAACCATCAATGTCGGGTTTCTAAATTATTGACTCCTTGAAATTAAACCGAACTTAGCTACAGAAAATTTGTTATGTATTAGTTATCATTAAAACCTCAGTGTAAGAAAATATGAATGTATGCATATCTGCATCTCAAAACTTACATCAAAACATTTCTCTGTAGAACGATGCCGCAATGAAAGAAATTAATGCACTGAAGTCCGTAGTCAAGTGCATCGAGGATCACAATCTGGAATCTCAGTACCCAAAAGGTGAGCTGGTGGCCCGTATCGAAAAGTTAGAACATGAAAAGGCTAACAGGAAAAGACCAGCCCCAGCCCCTGCACCCAAACCTCAGCAGCAGACGAAACAACAACCTAAGCAAACTGGAAACAAGAAAATGAAGCCGAGTGGCGGTCCGTCGCCATTTAAAAGAAACCCTCCTCAACCACAACATGCATCTTCTGTGAAGAGGAAAGGTTTGTTGGCAGATCATGCTGCTCCTTACCTCAGTTCATCTGCTGGGGCTTATGGCATGGCTGTGGGACTCGCTGCCCAGTATGCTGGCCCATCTGCAGATGTATATGGGTTGTCAGGAGCTCCTTTGGGCTACTCTGGCAACCTGAATCCATCTCCATCAAATCCTCATCCTACTGAAACACATGCACAACCAAGTTATTATGATAGGGCAACAAGTTATATTGGGTATGACTTGGCGTCCCAATACCATCCAGTCTATTATCCGCAGTGAGTTTTGTGGAATCTCAAATTTGAAGTGGTGGTGGTGTTAGAAAGCTAATTACTGCTTTGTCGATTTACTGAAATGTTGGCACGATGACCAACTTTGTTTTTTTGATGCTAGTTGTTTACGAGCAAGGGATTCTTGCAGTATTGTCTGAACTGAAGTACATTGGTTCAGATATTTTAGATTGATATGACTTATTTCATGTTAATCAGAGCTCGTACATAAAAATCCGACTTGGAACTCTGTCTAAGTGTTCCTAACAGGCAATTGCATGATCCCTTTGTTACTGCAGCCATTCTTCAGTTTTCTTGCTTGAGCAGGTTGTGCATGTGGAATCATTCCCACAAAACTTGGCTGATCAGTTATCAAAAGAGCATGTCCCAGTTTTCTGGGGGGCTCTTGGATTCCCAAATCCTAAATTCTTTGCTGTTAATTCCCTGCAGGGTATTATGTTTCTGTGAAAAGTTTCTACCTTTAGATTTATGATCACTTTCACTTTTACCATTTTATGATTTTCATTGAATAGTTATCCAAAGATTTCTTGGAGGAAGTCTTGGCTGGATTTTTCATGAATTGCTCTAGTTGTCACATGCTATCTGTGCAGTGTGCATGAGATGTACTTGCTCTGACTGAAGCCATTATTAATCCCGCTCTCTAATATCATATGTTTTCAGTTTGTATTGGTGCTTAACTTCCCCTCCATTGTTTCACTTCAGCGAAAATGAGTGAGCTCTTTTTTCTGTTTTTTTTCTTTCCAAAATTTGTTGTATCTGGAATAAGTGTAGATTATGTGTTGTACATATACGAGAATCGGAATCTTAGTAGTGTGGTTAAAAGACTGAAGTAGTTGGTTCCCAATTCCCATAGATAGATACAGCTGTAAATCTTGTTTGTCGCCATTCTATTGCCACATTTAAACACCAGTCTCTGGTGTAGCAGTAGCAAGCATAAGAGCTCTGAAACGTAAAAGCAATACAGCAAATCTTTTGATGATCTATAGACTCACTGCTCAAAAGTACGCTGTATGAAACGCTTTATTATTGGTCTGAGCCTGAGCCTGATGATGTGGTTGTGGTCCTATCAGTAACATCATGAGTACGGTTTTGGACTAATCTCTGTTGGATTTCATTGGATTTCGTTTCCCATAACAAACAAATAAATATCCAGAGATTCTGCTTATTATTATTTTTTTTTTAACACAAGTGATTTTGCTATGAAATAATCACTTTTCACTGTTTGTAATACTGTGATTTGGGAGAATTGGTGGCATGATTGTTGCTGCCTGAGTCTCTCCACTTTATAGTTTTGTCAAGATTTCATCATTGCCATTTGCCTGCTTCCCTTCCCCACCCCACACTGGGATGGCTTCGATTAATACCACCACTTTTTGTGATTTTCATTTATACACTGTGTTGTTGTCTTCAACTGGGATCATCACTTTATTCATTTCAATTTTCGATATGTTTATAAAATCTAGGGTATGTTTGTCTAATTTCCCCATTTTGAGATTTACGTTTTACTATTTTCCTCATCAAATTTTACATACCTCAAAAGAGATGATGATCAAGATAATTGTACCAGATGATTTAAAGTTGATTCACTCTCGAAAATATTCATAGTGTGATTGACCTAAATTTTTTTTAAAAAAAAAAAAAAAAATATAATACACCTATCATATAATTAATTATGGAAATGAAGAGATGGTTAATATAAAGAAACAGGATAAGGAGGGTGAGTTAGCCAATGAGAAGGCAGATCCCAACCGAGAAAGTCAACACCGTAGAGCCTGAGCCTGAGCCGTCCTCCAATTTATGAAAATGACCATCCTACCCCTACCCCTCAGATTTTAAGCTGAAATAGTACAGCCTTTCCCTTTTTGACTCTCTTTCCTCATAATTTCTCATCAATGGAAGACTCTCACTCACTCTCTCATCACTCTCACCATTACAATCCCAATCCCAATCCCAATTCCTCCGATAATGCCACCAACCACTTCACCTCAGCCGCGGATCAGCTCGCCGGATCCACCGTCGGAGCTAAGTACCGCCTCTTGTCGCCGGCCAAGCTTCCGATCTCTAGGTCGCCTTGTATTACCATTCCTCCTGGACTCAGTCCGACCTCCTTTCTCGAGTCGCCTGTTCTTCTCTCCAACATCAAGGTCGCGTTTCCTTCTGTTTTTGCTTGTTCTCGGGAGTACGTTTTGGCTTTTTTACTTTTTTTTTCTTCTTCTCGCTTTTGCTGATTGGGGGTGGGTGGGTTCGAGCTAGACGCTAGTGGTGTTGGCGTCGGTACCTGGAAATATTCGGATTCGGATCCGATACCGAGTTTGTCTTTTAGGGGGTTCTGTTCTGGTTGCTTAGTAAAACTGCTTAAGTTTTGAGGAATGAATGGAAGGGAAATTGGAACTATCAAAATCTTTATTCTAATTAAGTGATTGAGCTCTGTATTTAGAAGTGTTGTGGATACCCGGATTTGCGGCTCTCAGGTGTTGTGGAGTTTGGTGCCAATGGGCGGAGCCTGTGCAATGCTGACGTCAGAGTGTTTTGTTGTGGGATTATGTCCAATTTATTGATACTAGGAGTGGATTTCGTGGTTGATTTGATGTTTGGTTCTTTTTCATCATATTGCTGGTGCTAAACAATTTCTCTTTTCTTATTGAGTGCTCATTGGAGAATATTAAAGATGAAGTGAATAATATAAGTGTCAATTTGTGTGTGTTTTGGGACCCGTAGATTCTGATGCTTGCACTAGAGCGTATTATATTGGTTTCTAGGTGGAACTATTTTGGGCTCCTTTAAACCTTTTGTCGAGACTTGGCCATATGAATCTTGTGAGCTAATGGAGTCTGAGATCAGAAAGTGATGCGAGTGGAGAGGAATAACCAATTGAGGAAAAGAACATGAAACCATTCTGTTTCTCTAGAATCCGAACTATTCACATTCTGTACTATAAAACGAGTTGTGTGTCTAAAGAAACGGTATTCAATGAATGGGAAGGAATTTTGACATGAAAATTAAGTCTCAGTGTTGTTTCTTCACAAAATGAATCTCCTTTCCTATTGTTGTTTGGCATATTTCTTTTGCATTGTTCCTCGGGAAAAAGATGTTGCACTTAAATACTAGACATTCTCGAATAAAGCATCAATTAAATCAACTCCTTATGATTGTCAGAATGAAGTTTGACCTTTGTCATTTTGAAGTGCTTATATAGTTTACCATCACAACTTGGAAACAAATGACATTTGTGGGTTTCACTACATTAAATTTGGTGTTGTCTTCTCTGTAAAGGAAACAGAAAAAGGTCAATTTCTTGTTCTCTTGTGGAAAGAGACTAGAGTACGATTTGAATTAGAGTATAAATTTATTATGCTTGTTAATGGCTGTCGAAAATTCATCTGACTCCCTTTTGAATTCTATGTTAACTTTGCAGGCAGAGCCTTCTCCAACCACTGGTTCCTTTTTCAAGCCCCAGATGATGCCAGGCTCTGGTGAAAATACAGCACATCCATTTGAGAAAAGTTTTCCTAGTGGAAACCCTGTTGATGAAAGAACAGACAGTAGTTTTGAGTTTAGGTTTCATACTGGAGCCAGCTCTACATCAGGATTATCATCAGCAGGGCTGTCGGTAATTCCCTAAAACTTCTCATTTGGTTTTTTAATACCACTCTTCTTGTTTTGTCAAGTTTCTAAAATTAAATGCATTAGTTTGGACAACAGAATGAGTTGCAAAAGAAATCTTCAAATCGTATTCTTCATGAACAATAATTGAGATGAAATTTACTCTTCATTTTCTCAGGGAAAAAAGGGAAAATAGATCTCAAATATTGTGAGATTGATGATTTCTAGATATTTATTTCTTTTCTACTACATATTTCCTTACGAAGACTATATTTTATGTTTGCACATCATTTGTTCTGCCCATCGTTAGATTCATAAATGAATTTGAAAGAATCATCTCCCACTTATGTAGTGTCAGTTATCCACTGATTTTGCCTCTGATCTATGCCAGACAGTGTTTGTTGCTATTATTTGAGTTTCTTGTGTTTGCAGTGACTTGTATACAAGCATATCGAAGTTTTAGAAAATTCAGTTATAACTATGCCATTTTCTGCTCAGCTTCTATTCCCCAGATGCAATTTGAACTATGTTTTTTTGTGTATATTTTAGCTTATATATATATCTGTCAATATCTAATTTCTTTTCTGAAAAGATTCCTATGGGATTGAACCGAAATGGGCCAGTGATTCATCAAGATCAACGCTATTCAAAATCACCTGCACCTGCATCTGTGGCTTCACAATGTATGGCAGTGGGTACACACGACTCATCTGTCAGTAGCACTGCCGATGAATTAAATCATGGACAGTCTAATCCAGTCATTCAAGCATCATCTTCTGACCATAAAGATGGCATTTCCTCAGTCCCATCTGAGAAAACATCAGAAGATGGGTATAACTGGAGAAAATATGGACAGAAACTGGTCAAAGGCAGTGAATTCCCGCGAAGTTATTACAAATGTACATATCCTAACTGTGAAGTGAAAAAGATATTTGAACGTTCTCCAAGTGGACAGATTACAGAAATTGTCTACAAAGGCTCCCATGATCATCCCAAACCTCAAGCTGCTCGTCGGCACAATCCTGGGGCTCTTTTATCCATTCAAGAAGATAAATTGGAGAAGGATCCGCCATTCACTGGTCAAGATGGTAATTGCTGTTACTTTCTGATTATATTTCCTTTGAACACTTGCAATACCTGCTTTGAAAATTATGGAATTTCAAGTGGAACCCTGTTGAGTTTCGAGATGTTATTTCCAACTTCCAAATAACAATTAATCACTCTACAGTGAGAATTTACCTCCTGCTTGCAATCCACAAACTTTATACTCTGTGTATGTTTGCGTGTGTGGTCCAACACATAAAGTTCTCTCAATTGATGTCTCTCTATGGGTCTACTGAAAGCCTGCCTCCGAAGCAGTTTCAAAGCGTCTATTCTGGATTTCTGGTCTCCCACGGCATGTGGCCATGTCTGACACCCCAATTTTCCTTTGTTCGATATTTTACCTTGAAAACAATTCTTTGAAATATTTATTTGTTTAATGAAAAATTCCTTATTCATCCGAGATCCGTAGGGGGTTTGGGAGCTTATGCTGTAATAGATGTATTGATCTATTCAATATCTGTAGTTGAAATACCTTTGAGATAACATCATGTTGTTGCATTCTTAGTTAATGAAAAACAAACTCAAATCACTATTAGATGTTTTAAAAGTAAATGGGGGCTTGTCTATTTTCTATGGATTTCCCTCTGTTACATTTTTTCCTGCTTGAATTGTCAGAATATTTAACTTGTGCATCTTCAGCTAAACTGATTAATGCCCAATTTAAGCTTCACTAAAAATTAGAGTGTGATTTTGATTACTCGAAGCATTGCTCTTCTCATCTCAGCTTTTTAAGAGGACTACCTGTTGTGAACTATTATGCAAGCATTCTCATTTCTGTTTCTTGTTTTTCTGAAGATAAGTTGAACACCAATTTTATGGAGCAAAATGGCTCTCCAGTGTTGTCTCCTCTGCAAGCAAATGAGGACGGCATAGATGGTTCAGGTGCACAAACTCAGGGTATTAACGATGATGTTGAAGAAGATGATCCTTTTTTGAAGCGGAGGTACGTGACCTCAAACATTGTTGAATAATTTTCTCTTCCATATCATGATGTGTACTGCTGAAATATCTAAGCAGGAGAATGGAGGATAGTTTTGATGTTACACCTGTTGTTAAGCCCATCCGCGAACCAAGAGTAGTTGTTCAAACTGTGAGTGAGGTTGATATACTGGATGATGGATATCGATGGCGCAAGTACGGCCAGAAAGTGGTCCGTGGCAATCCCAATCCTAGGTATGCACTACTTATGATTTAGCATGCTGTGAAATATTTGTGTGCTATAAATCACTGGGCACTGGATGAGGGGCGTGATAAGAATTATAAGTATGTAAGGATTTGGCTACAATTGATCTGATTCTGGAAGCCGCTTCCATCTTAAATGATGATGGTGGCAATGGTAGTGTGAGAAAAACATTACCTCTCTAAACGAACAATTCCTAGAAACACTGACTTAATGTCTATTAATTATTGAACATGGAGGTAGTTGCTGACTGAGAGTTATTCAGATATAAATACATGATTTCGAAACCTAGAGATTTCTGTGGGGGGAATGGTAGAGAAATAGAAGCAGTGTAACAGCAATGATGGTTGCTGTCCAGTGTGCTGAGAGGGGTGTGGGTGGGAAAGGGGATTGGTGGATGGATTATGATTTTTGTGCCTGAACCGATTCCCAAAATGGTTGGGTACACTCGTGTATTCCGATTTCCCCTCTCGTGTATACTCGTGCCTGAGCCTGATGTTTCTTATTTGTTAATTTAGGGTATAAAAATAACTTGAACTACATAAATAATGAAAAGTGAATAACAATCTGATCTCACCTGTTCTTTTTAAATTTTCGTAAATAAAGATGCTTTCAAGGAAATAGTTTCAGAGCGAAGAACAAGAAAGATAGGATTGGTCATTTTTAATTTTCTGAAACAGGCAGACATGTTGTAACTAAAACATCAGACTTCTTTACTAAAATAAAGCTAGCACTTTAGTGTTGCTGGTGGAGTGATCGGCTGTGAGATTTTTCTTTGAAGAGCAGCGTCTGTACTGGAAAGTAGAGAAAAATTGGTTTCAGAGACCTATGACTTGGCCACTTAAGATTTAGGAGTGAGTGGCTGACTGTAGTCTGTATGAGGGTGTTTTTTTTTTTTTGCCTCACATGCACACCCAAGCGGGATTTGAACCCAGGACCTTGCCTTGGAGAATGAACCCATATATATATTTTTTTCACACGCACACCCAAGCGGGATTCGAACCCAGGACCTTGCCTTGGAGAATGAACCCATATGAACCCATTAACCACTTAGACCAACCCTTGTTGGCTAGTCTGTACGAGTTAAAATGTTATTTTTATTAAATTCCCAATTTACCATAAAAGCACCTGATACTGGGAAATTTCCATCAGGTGGGGACGAGGCCCGGATTTTTCTGACCAAATGCCCTCCCCTATATATGAATATATATTCTAGAAATTCTATTATGAATACATAGAATAAAAATGTTTTCGTTTATACTTGAAACTAGATCGTTTTAAATAAAGATGTGCGTGGAGTTTCTTTTCATATCTTACTTTCTGAAGGAGACACATCCGCAAAATCTGTGGAAGAGGTCACTGATGACATATTTAAATCTCTGTTAGTGTGGTTCTGGTGGTAGAATTATATGCACATAAGTCTCGTGAGATGATTATTTGGGAGGACTGTCTAGTTGTTAAAGACATCCACTGAAGTACAAGAATGAAGTACTGGTTTGGTGATTCGTTGCTGGAGCCTGGAGAGTGGGTTACTGATCAGGAAGAAAGATTTTTAGGTTTTTAAAGTTCTCTGATCATTTTGATCATCTGTCCCTAGTAATTTTCGTTAAAACTAATAAAGACGGGAAGCATCAAGGAAAGCCTATAATCTATTGATCTTATTTTTCTTCTTTAATAGGCATTCTTGCTAGTTTACGCGTCAATCCAATTGTGTTAAAGTTATCAGCATTTGAACTCTAGTAAAAACTCAAATCTCCTCTTGTGCAAAGCACTGGTGTACTGTATTCTGCTCATCACCCTAACATATTTAGCCAGTTTCTCAAAGCATTTCAAGTTTTAACTATTCATTCTCACTTCAATATGCGGAACTACTTCCCAATATACTAACTTTTCTTAAATGTTCATTTGTAATGCAGGAGTTACTATAAGTGCACCAATGCGGGATGCCCTGTTAGGAAGCATGTGGAAAGGGCATCGCACGACCCCAAAGCTGTTATAACCACATACGAAGGCAAACACAACCATGACGTCCCAACAGCGAGGAACAGCGGCAGCAGTGCGACCCACGAATATGCTGGAACTTCAAAAATGCGGCCACCAGAGAGTAGCAGCTCAATCAGCCTTGATCTTGGTGTTGGGATTGGCCGTATTGCAGACATGAGAACTAACAACGAACAAATGCGGCAATCGTTGGATGCCGAAGGCTCGAGAAATAGTTCCCATATGATGGTTGTTCAACCGTCACAAACCTATGGTATTGTAAACAGTGGCTTGAATCTGTATGGAAATAGAGAAAATCGTGTCGAAGGTCATAGCTTTCAGACTCCACCTATAAATCCTTCTAACCAATGTCCACAAAACATTGGGAGGATACTCATGGGGCCTTGAAATTGTTGTTGCTAAATATGGTGAAAATATAAAAAAATAAAATTTCAATTTCTCGTTTTCTTGGCTGTTTGTTTAGCAGGCTAGTTGGGTTATTTTCTTAGTAAATTTCTAATGGTTAAGCCACTAATATATTCGCGTTGAGCTTCTTTCCTCGTGTACAATAATTAATATGTATATGCAGTTCATTACCAGTTCTTCTTCATTTCTTGTAAAAGTATATTACATTTACCCCTTTGTCTTCCGGATGAATCCTAATTTTAACAACTAGGAGAGTATAGTGGAGTAAAAGAGATTCAGGGTTCGAATCTTGATTTTGTGTACGGAGCAATTATAAATCTCTTGCTCAATTGTTCGTCCTTTGAGGTGCATATAATTCAATAACGGACTTGTCCTGATTTAGGGGGAAAAAATCCAAATGTACCCATATACAGTTTTTCAAGAGAAAAGATCTCTGGGTGTTCGTAGCCAAACAACAATTAATATGCATTGAATGTTTGGACAAAACATATGACAATTGGAGTTGGATTTTAACCCACAAGGAACTTCCTGGAATCCTATGGCTCGATCTTTGCTTGTTTCCCTAGTCTACATTGTGCATAAAGATGGTAAAAAATGTGCCTTTTTTTTGTCACTCCTGGAGAATTTCAGGCATCTTCAACTGGGCTCTTTCATTTAATGCATGAGTACAAAAATCCATTACTCCTCTTTGTTTGTGCACCCGATGGAAGAACTCAACCACTGTGGTCCCAAAGCTGTTTGCTGGCTACAAATGCAGCTGCATTGTCCATTTCAATTATGGGAAGGTACAATTTTTCGCACACCAGTGCAGTTCTGTTTTCTTTGATAAGCTTCTTTGTTGTTCTTTAATGTGCAGAAGTTTTTGAATTCCTGAAGGGATGAATGCAATGTGGATATCCTTAAAACAGAACATGAACTGCCGTAGCAGGAATTTAGATGTAGTGGATAACGTGGTGAGGCGAAAAGGCAGCAGCTTTTCGGAGACGGAGGTCAGCAACGGTGAGATGGCTCACCAGGAGGAGAATCCATTCATACAGCCCATATTGAGGGATTATTACTTCAGAAACAGTTTTCATGGTAACAATGTTTGATTACTTTTGGTTCCCTTCAAATGTAGCATAATAATTGACGGTTTCTCTCTAAGTTCATAATCATCAACACCTCCCCTCTTTAACTCCGCTTTACTTACTATCAGCATGTGTACTTCTTCAGCTCTAGCGTAATATCATGTTTCAGTGCATATTCGGGGCAGAATAGAACAATCTTACAAGATTTTTTAACAGTCTCAGAAATCTTTGTTATAGAAAAGCATGAAGGCCGTCGAAAAGGGGGTAAAATAGAAGGGTCAAGTAAAATTACTAATTTTTGTCAAAATTTTTAAGTGAAAGAAGATGTTGATAACTATGAAAGGTTTTAGACTTTTAGGGCATATGTTGCTGATATATTATCTCAGAGGGGGTCTGAAAGTAATAAAAGTTGAAGTTATCTCTTTCACTTATTTGCTTAATATTGTGATAACTAGAGCTTCAAATTGGCGACCCCTCGAGGAATGTGGTTGAGATGATATTTCGTGCAAGTTCAACCAATTCTGCGAAACCATGTTCGAGGAAGATAAAGAGAGTGTTGAAGGTCAACAACTCACCACAAGTTTTAGCCAAATTTGAAAAATACAGAGAAACTGTTATGCTTCCAACCCAGCAGCAGATGCCGAGGCATCCAAGAAACATGGTTGATGGAAATGAACTGCTGCAATTCTACGGCACGACAATGGTATGCTGCTCCACTATTTCAAAGACAATTCCAATCTCTTCATGTTGCAGAGATCCCAATTGCCGTGTGTGCAGAATAATCCAATCTGGTTTCAACACTCCTTACAACAAGAAATATGGAATTCGGTTAAACACGAATAGCAAGGAAATGAGTGAGGATGTGATGACGAACGCTGTTATGAAAAGGGCACGTAAGAGTAATAAGAATATGGCGGTAATTATATGTCGAACAATAGCCGGTTCAATTGTAGGTATGGACGGTGAAGAAGGCGATTATGAATCTGAATCCCTGATTGTTCGGAATCCAGCTGCCGTACTCCCCTGTTTTGTTGTAGTATTGGATTGAATATTCAAAATGTTCGAATCAGAAAATAAAAGTCTTGAATTCTGTATTTTTAGAAAGTCTCATTGCAGAAATATCAACCCCTCTCAACCCATCCATCGCAAAATAACCATCAAAGCTCCCAAACAAGAAGATGTTTTTGTATTGACTATTGAGTAACCATTAAAAATGTATTTCATGATCAAGAAATGGGGTTTTTCTGTAATTACCCCTTATCTTTAACAATTCATACAGAGACAATGTTTCGATTCCAGCAATCAAAAGATGAAGCTCTTGATGATCATCTAACCAGTAAAGAACCTCCTCCACGACTGCCATGGCAAAAACCCACCTGCAAACCAAACAGTCCCAATAATCAGCCATTATACATGCATCTCGCCATGCCCTTAATCAAATCAAATCAAATCCCAGAAGATGAGTACGTTATTATTCACAAATACATGACGTATTAATACCTACCGCAGCGAGGGCAGCGAAAGTAGTACTTTTTGTCCCTCAAAACAAGCCCAGATCCTTTACAAACATCACACTTCTTCTGTGCAACCTGCCCAGAAATTAATCGATGATGATGATGAAGATTAGTATTAAGAAGAAATAATTAAAAATCAGGCAAATGACATACAATTCTCTTGCTGAACTCGATTCCAGCCACCACAAAAGGAGTAACACCAGCTGCAAACGAAAGCTCAAACTCAGTCATACTAACCCATTACTAAGATCCATAAATTCATTAAACTGCGTACCCAAAGCGCCCACGACAATTTCCCAGGTGACTTCAGCTTGGGAGATTTCGTCGTTCACAGCGGTTATTCTTGAAGAAGTTGATGGGTTTTTTCTGTATAAGTTGGGTACGTTAATGGCGGTGGGCTTATGTGTAATTAGATTTGAAGAGTGTTTAATTCGACATGGAATTAGTTGACGAGAGGCTAACATTGGAGGCGGAGCAGCATCCATTGACATGGCTGAATTACTCGAAAAAACTGTCTTTGCTTATTCATATTTCATATTTGTATTGGGTGAGCATTGAGAAGTGAGAACCATAGACTGACCAACGTTCACATTACTCCACGTCATAACGTCTACTTCTATCTTAATTTTTCCCATAAAATTTAGTTAACCTTTTATAAAATATTTTAAATATCCTCTTATATTAATTTTATTTTCATTAAACTTCCTGTAATTTATGCTATTATATTAGGTTAAAAAAACAGTGTGAAAATGTTTAAAATTAATATAATTTCTTTTTCTCTTTCTAATCAAATTATCTTTTATCTTTTTTCTCATCTTCATCTTCATTTTCATTTTTTTTCCCACCTATTACAAACTAGTACAAAGTTTTCTTTCTTAATATTTTTCTCCTTTTCTTTTTATGTTATCATTATTTTTAAGGAAAAGCCCCCAAATATAAAATGGCTAATAGTAATGATCATCTTAATTCGATAAAAAAAAATGTTATAAAATAACTAATAATAATAATTTATTTGTTCGTCCATCTTAATTCAGTCCAGTACCAAATTTAAGTATTTAACATACCAAATTGTAAACCATCACACAAATAAAATTTTCAACCAATATCATTTTATATAATAACTCAGAAAATACTATTAAACATCATAATATTGAAATTCATGAAGAACACATATAGCTATTTGTTCAATCCACCATGTCATTACATTGTTGAATACTACTAAAACAACTGACATGATGATATAAAAGACGAGCAGATGGTTTACAAATAGGTCAGGGGTTCGAGTTGAATTGGACTTGGAATTAATTCCAATGGACGTTTATAATTAATTCTGACAAAAAACATGCTAAATTTTAATATTAGTGAAGAACCTAAAAAATTATATAACATTAAATACATTACTATACATAAATCTACACGATAATTTTTGTTATCAGCAATTTTGAATTTTATTTCAACCCTTTTGACAGTTAGTTCAACATCGCACCTATTTACATATATTGCATATAGTCTTGCATTCATTATACAGAAACAACATATTTGGAGAAACAACTTCATAGTTGATGCCCATAAAATTTTCCTGCTACAAGAAACGAAGACAGACTCTCCGACCCAGAGCCTACGAAAATATGTCCAGACAAGACACAACACAACACAAAGTCGGCAACAAAAGCTTAAACTTGTAAATGAATGCCTGAAAATTCATTTGTTTGGAAAAGGAATTTATAGTTTTGGATGTATTACTATTCCGATGTTTAATTGGATGCGGATATCTGATATCTATCCACTGGATGTGGATTCGGATATCCTCTTCCCAATATCTGGCAGATTCTTGCGGATGCAGTTCATCAGCATATCTGCTCGGTTAAAATCTGATTACACCCTTGCAGAAGCTCATCTAAATGATGGAAACTCTACCGCAAACAATCTAAGTGCATGCCAAAAACCAAGCTAAGTTCGATCAGGCTATGTACAATACATAGATACACATGTTCAAGACTATAATTAATCCGGGAAACTCAATAGTCCACCTAAAAGGACTTTAAGCAGTTAAACTGTATCAATTAGCTGGTCTCATAGAAGTAATGTATTCAGCTCTTATAAACCGTGAATCCATTCGTCAAATATAACATTTTCTGGAACAAATCCCTTCCACTATCTTCACAAAATCAGAAAACCAGAAAGGAGCACAGATAGGGATAACCTTGAACAAAACACATCTCATAAATCAATCAATTATAAGGCACCACCATTATTAAAAGAACTAGATGATGCAAACAAAACCAAAATGATCCCAACACAGTAATTGCATATTTGCATTGCTCGAGCAGAAGAAGTTGCAAAAGAACTCATGAGCACAATGGCCCGGATATGCAGTTAAGGGGATTCATCGTAAGATGACCACTATCACCACCACAAACAACAACTTAGAAGACAATGTGAAAACAACCAAGCAAGCAAATCCCGAATACTTAATAAGAAATAAGGATGCTGAAAGAATTGCAAATTCAAGTAAAATTTTCACAAAGCAGCAAGCTTGATTCAAGTTCCAGCAACGGCCTCTTATTTATTGATCATAGCGTACAAACTAGTTACTAGAGTCAGATTCTTCTTACAGAAGCACAGAACAGAACAATATAATCAACGAGGGCTATTTCCTCTTGGTAGCAATTTGACCAAAATAAAAGGAGGAAAGAGTACCACTATGGAGCTGGTGAAGAAAAGAGAAACCCTAGGGAAGAATTACTTCTTGTACTTGGCAACTTCTCCTTCATTGGGGAAAAACCCCATCAATCTGCCGGCAGAATTCTGATACGCATACATGAAACCTCCCATCACCCCAATCAGACCTCCCGTCACCATCGACGGCCCCTTAATCCCAGGTTTAATCCCTAATCATTCATCAAGACACTTGTTAAGAATTGAACAGATATAAGCAATAAATTCGGAAGAAAAGCGGTACCGGAGAGGTATCCGACGACCACGGAAACGCCGGTGATGGTGGTGAGGCGGAGATAGTCGAGGGTGTTGAAATTGGCGACCGTCTTGGTGAAGGGCGGATTCCGATCAATTACCGGATATTCCGGCTTCACCGACGCCGTAATGTCTGTGTTCATGTTTGTATTTTGTAATGCAATTGCAATCAGCTCCTAACTCCTTATCCATCTTATGGACCTATTGCTAATTTGATAATATTGGGCCTTACTTACGTATTGTGTTCCGAGGCCCAAACCATTAAAACAACAACTTGGATGTGTTATGTGATTGGATAAAAAATAATAAATTTTAGAGTTAATTACATCTAGATCCCTTACGAGATTAGTATATTACAATTGGATTCGAATTAATAATGAATTTTACAGGATCTAGATTCGAATTCGATTATGACTTTGCTCCTTGGATTCGAATCTAAAATTTTCTGATCCAAACCTAATATCATCGGTTAACAGCCTTACCACCAATAAACAAAGGGAAAACATGTTGTGAGTTGTAAGAATCTTTCCTATTTTAAAATGAATTTCCAAATTTCTCCATTCAATCAAATCATAAGCGCAATATAAGAAGAAGAACAAAAAAAAAGAAAGATCCAAATTGGGACGAAATCAGCATAGAACGCGGTAGATAAAAGTAAAATTACATAAGATTTATAATGTAATTTTTGGTAACACAAATTATGGTGTAAAATCGCTCGTCGTCGGCGTGGCCCCAGTCGTCACTCGTCATCATTGTTGTGAGGGACCCAATCACTATCGTCACTCCTCACTATCTCTATGAGGCACCCGCTCACCGTCGTCACCCCTCAGTGTCGAAAATCCTCTCGCCGTAATGTGTCTTTATTTTCTGAGCAAACCCTCACCCTCTCACCAGTGTTTTTGATTTCTCAAGATGAAATGAAAGGGAATGTTATGTTTAGCTAAAAAGGTAGTGAAGTAAAATTAACAAATTCAATTAAAAAGTTAGTATAGTAAAATTTTACATGGAGAAACTTTCTCAAATTTGGTTCCTACATTGGGGAATTTTAGCACATTTCATGTTTATTCTTTTAATTTTGAAATTAAATTTACAATCATGAAAGTGCAATTTGAATATAGGTAGTAACCAGGAAATTCTACTCTCCAATCAAATAGGTTTACTGTGTGATTGATAAAATTTTTATAAAAATAAAAAATAACAGATTAAATGATAAGTTTAATACAGTTAGACGAGCAGAGCATGGAGTAAAATTTGTTGGTAGTAATGTAATGATGACTGTTTACCGCCTAAATTCAGCTAAGTGCGTGCGAGATATTGGAAGATTCCATGGTAAGACTAAGAAAGATAATCTTGAGCTGATTCTTGTCTTGGTCCCATGCTAATTACGACGAAACTGAGTGATGGAGAATGTAAAACGACTGCTAATGGAGACCACAGAACAAACACGAAGAAGAAGATAAGGTTGCCACTGTACTTACGGTGCTGCTATTTTCCTAAAACTCCTCTAGGGTTTTAGAGCATATTCTTATTCTTCTACTTCCCATTAAATCCTGACATCGAAAATGGCGGTTTTTGCCCCCGCCACGCTCAACCACTCTCACGCTTCCTCCCTTTTCAATTTCGCCGCCGCGCTCGACCCTTTATCCAATCTCAGAAGAATCAACACCAGAAATTGCTTGCGAGTTGCCTCCTCGCATTCCAACCCCAAGATAGTCAAGCCCAATCGCCGCTCCAGATACGGCCACCAACTCTCGCCCTACGATAATGATGACGACGATGGCGCCAGCTGCGCCTCTGATGAAGCCGAGGACGAAGAAGATGATTGGTTTTCTGATGTATGGCCTCTTCTGTTTTTTGCAATGTTTTCAGTGTGGAATTTGAAATTTATGCTGCGAAATCGATGAAATTGATGGGGTTTTCTGTTACCCCATTGATATTTGCATTTGTGGAGTTTATACGTGATGAGTAGCTTCGTATTTTAATGCTTCTTACAGTAGTTTTGAAGAGCGGAAATGTTCTACTTTAATGTTCAAGAAACTTGGATTTTAAGACTATTACCAAAAACACTTTTTTTTCTGAAGCTACATAAAGTTGATTTCATAACCAATTGCTGGTGTCATGAGCATAATCAAAAGTAAAATTTCCAGGAAGTCGAACTGGGAATAAATATGACAGTAATAGCAAGTTGTATATGGATTAGTGATAAGTCAGTGGTTGAATTTTCTGTATTCCAGTTAAATGTTTATCATGTTAATATTGTGGATATGTTCCAGGAGGAATTCGAAGATGTTAAAATTTCTGAGGCTGACAGACAGCGGTTAAAGTTGAAGAGTGCAGCTATCGGTGGACAAGGTACAGTTTGGAACTAACTAAAGATTTCTAATAAAAATTCATACATTTTAATGAGAATTCTTATGAACAGGGAGCACTAGGAACACAGGAAAAGGTTTTAATTTGCAGACATCCATCCCTGCACGTAACCTTAAAACAAGGCATAGCAAATCTGCGGTGAAGAATGCCAGACCTGCTCGAGAGAAGATGGGAAGAGATAGTTCTTTCAGTGATTCCATAAAATCGAGGAATGTAGGTTCTTCTAGTTTGAATTCCGACAAAAAGGTATCTGCCAATCATAACTGGCTCTTAGATATTACTTTCAGTGTAATACCTGACCCCATTATGCTTTTTTTAACTGTTCCAGGAAGCAGAAGGCTCTGTTAAGGGCAGATTTCGTCATTTATCAGAAGAATTGGACTTGGATGAAAGATCTTTTCCACTTCTTGAGTATCTGAGCACATTTGGACTCAAGGAATCCCACTTCATCCAGATGTACGAACGGCATATGCCGTCCCTCCAGATAAACGTTGAATCAGCAGAGGAAAGATTGGAGTACTTGTTGAGTGTTGGTGTTAAACATAGAGATATCAGAAAAATAATCTTGAGACAGCCTCAAGTTCTACAGTACACAGTGGAAAACAATCTTAAGTCCCATGTTTCCTTTCTGAATAGCTTGGGGATTCCAGAATCCCGAATAGGACAAATAATTACTGCCACCCCTTCTTTGTTCTCCTACAGTGTCGAAAATTCCTTAAAACCTACAGTTAAATATTTGCTGGATGAGATAGGAATTCAGGAGAATGATTTAAGTAAGGTTGTGCAGTTAAGTCCTCAAATCTTGGTGCAACGGATAGAGAATACATGGAGTACTCGCCTAAGTTTTCTGATGAATGAGTTGGGAGCTCCAAGACAGAGTATTGTGAAAATGGTGACAAAACATCCCCAACTTCTTCACTACAGCATTGAATCTGGCTTACTTCCTAGAATCAACTTCTTAAGAAGTATTGGGATGAGAAATCCTGAAATATTGAAAGTATTAACTAGCCATACACAGGTATTCTCGCTTCCCATTTGTAATTGATTTGGTATCTGTGTTGTGATTGCGGTTCTTAAGCATCCTTGTAACTAGAGTAAATTGTATGCAGCCCCATGTCGTGGTTAATGAGCATACAAACACCCTGTGATAAAATTATTTTATAAAAAAAAGGTTACAAAGAACACTAAAATTTGCATGGAAAAGTCTGTGCAACAAATATGCTGTGAAAACACGTGCATTTTTTACCCTCAAATTTTATCCATGTTACTTTTTCTTTGGAAAAGGGTAAAAATGGAATGTAAATAGTTTTCTGGTACTAGTCGAATGCAATATATTGTGAGCGAATTTATATCTTACATGATTTTTTATGAGATATTTTTCATAACAGGTTTTTTTATGTTGATTAGCCATAACACAGGGCTTGGGTGCAATTAACTTCTTGTACCCAGAGTTCTTTTTTATTTGCCAGAAATTGTGGTTGAATTGATTTTCGGGCCTGCAGGTATTCTCTCTGTCATTGGAGGGAAATCTGAAACCCAAATATAAGTACTTGGTCAACGAGCTCCGGAACGAGGTCCATTCGTTGACCAAATATCCAATGTACCTAAGCTTGTCTTTAGACCAAAGGATCAGACCACGTCATAGGTTCTTGGTTTCATTGAAGAAAGCTCCAAAAGGGCCATTCCCATTGAGTTCATTTGTTCCAACTGATGAAAGCTTTTGCCAGCAGTGGGCAGGAACGAGCTTGGATAAATATCTGGATTTTCGCCAGAGATTACTGCTTAAAGATTTTGCAAAGAAATATGAAAGGCAGTGATGGGATTCAACTCTCCTTCCTAACCTAGTGATGACCAGATGCTTCTCTTACAACTGAATGAGATATCCTAGTTTTTCGCAGTATAATTTTTGCGTCGAGAAGCATATAACTGATTACATCCATGGTAATATAGCTTGTCAACTTCTTTTGTTTTTAGGTGGTTTATTTTCGTACTTTGTATTAGACTGGATTAATGTGTAGAATCTTTTACAGGCATTGGTCCAGTTCCTTAATCAAGCTGGAATACTGGATTAACAATGGATGAAGTGTGCTAGCGGTTTTTACTAACTTGTGGTGGTTCTAATAAGCCAACTCCATGCATTCATAAAGTCAAGGTACTTCTACCATACTTGGATGTCGTTTTCCTTTGTGTGCTTTTTAAAGCGCAGACTGTTGAATTTGCAATTACATTGACCCTAAAGTACGGAGTTTACTTGAGTATATAAAAACACCCGACATAAATACTAGGATAATTGAAACTTCCTACAAAAACTTTTCTGATAAAAAACATTCGCATTACATATGAATTGATGAATTTTGATGATAAATTTGTCTCAACCTTTTTCATGAATACCTTATTTTATCTGCCTCGGTTTCGTTACAACTTCCCTATCTTATCCTTCACACTAAGATATTAATATTTGACTTGAAATTCATGATTACACTAGCATTGTTCGATAATTGACTTCAAATTCACGGTCACAATAGCATGTTTCAGGCAAAATCATAGGGTAGGGGAAGTTTCTGTAATTTCCCAAACCTCGAACGAAGTTTGTTCACAGCATACCTTGGTACAATTATCCCTAAATACTAAGCATGTATTTTAAAGTCTTGTGCAATATTTAATTTAAATCTGTTCTACTTTCATCAGGTTTTGTAATTCAACAGTTATTTCGAGGGAAACATATTTGGAGGTACTCAGCTTCCCTGCTTTGTACATTACTTGAGGCATATTCTTTACTCAGAAGAATCGAATGCAATTATAGTTATCGTTTCTTTTTGCTGCCACCTTCAATCCGCAATATCGAGGTTTTGTGACAGTGAGGGACAAAGATTTTACTGGCGGGTTGCATTTTTTTCCTTCTATTTTAGATCAAGACAGTGATTAGATCCCCTGTTTAAATGTAGTCTTCCCATAGAGCTGGAAAAGTTTCTTAACGATGTATTCGTTCTTGTCTTTGTTGCAAGTGTTGTAAATTCAAACATACAAATAATTATGTAATAATCATATTTAATATTCATTAAATGAACTTTAATCTTCTGCTGTGGAGTAAGGGTTCTTCACATTTCTGACCGGACGAAACAATTGAGAGGAAGTTAATCAAATACTCCCACCAAAAAAACAGTTAATCAAATACTCAGCAGTTCGTTAGGGGGAGATGTGTCTCCCATAAGCTCACAAGAAACCCACCTTCAAAGCCTATAATGAGCTTAAGAATGATGCTCCAACAATGCACGCTTTAGAAATTGAATATTGCACCTTCTAGTAAATTTGTCCCTACGGAACTAATTGAGCTACGCCCTGCGGATGTTATAGAGGCTTTTCTTGGTTTGCTTATGCTAGGACCTGGAAGGCACAGACATGGCAAAAAAGTGCTCCGTGCCATGTCCGACATATGTCGAAAATGACTGAAACGTGTCCAAAATTTAAAAAAAACACGGCAAGACAAATTTTATAATCATACAAAAAAATTTAGGATTTATGTCTTTTTTAATATTTTTAAAATTTTTTGGAAAGAAATTATAATAATAAAATTTACTTGAGTTTTTAATATTACGTACTTTTATAAATATTTTATGTTACATAAATTATCCTTATAAAATATTTTTATTTATAAAGAATATAATTCTTCTGTGGAACCGTGTCGTGTTCTAAAATTTTAAAAAAAAATTGTATTGTATTGTGTCTGCATCCGTATTTATTGTCGTCCTATCATGTCGTATTGTATCCGCATCCGTAATCATGAAGATAAACTGGGCAAACTAAAATTTCATATTCTCACACGTGCTTATTGAATGGGTTGTTGATATTTAATCGACTCTGATAAACCTAATAATCTGCTACGTGCATCAGTGTATGGATATTTTCAACTATAATTATTATGTAATAATGTTGCTGATAGGTTTATGAGTGTTGATGATTGAAAGATTAATAGATTATAATATAAAGTAAATAAATGAGGCATTATTATTCTTGCATCAGAATTTATTTCTTTAAAAAAGTTGATCTAAGCGACCAAATGATTATTGTTGTCCTATGTCATTATTATTATTATTATTATTATTATTATAATATACTATGATTAAATCCATTGCCGCCCAATTGAAAATAAGAGGGGGCCTAAGTGTAATTATAATAATCTTGATGGGTGTGTTTAGTTGCTGGGTCTCTTTCAATTGATGCTTGATACCGCCAATTGCGCTTCTCTTCATTTTCATCTTAGTGACTTAGGACTTACAAATAAATACACGAAAATGTTCCTGCTCCTACTCCGGGAAATTCTAATTTATACCCCATTTTATAGAGTTTAACCAATTATATCCATAAACATATTACGTTTATTCGATTGATCGTATTTATTAAATTTTATACCAATCGCAATCATAGAACAAGCGTAAAATATTCTCTCATTTTTCGTATTTGTTTAGTCAAACTAAGTAAAAATTCTAATTCATATCAGTAAGTGTATATACATCCTTTTGATTTATCATTTTTCTTAAATTACAAGCGTAAAAGTTAAAACATTTTTCTTTCTTGTTACTAGTCGTGCTGATTTAAGTTGGAATTAAAATTACCAACCAAATAGTAGGATTGTCTTAACATCGTCAATAGAATCAACTCTCTTGATAGTGACTATTTATTTGGGGTACTCTTCTCTTAAATCTACGTTCTCTATTGTATGATTCTTCAAATCTTTTGTTTTGTTTGCTATTGGCCCAAACCTCATCAACCTCAAATCTTGATTCTTGACCCCTTATTTCAAATATTTTTGCGCTCAAAATTCACCAGTCATGAAATTTAATGAATATATGGCTGATAGCAACAAGTCACTTTCAGCCTTCAACTAATGCTGCTTCGCTGTGGAATCACAAAAGTAACAACAACAAATGTATGGCTACATTTACTCATGCTGCCCATACACCCACAATCAATCACATTCCATGAAGATTTTCAATGCCTTCAAATCTTTCTGATGCTAAATCTCACAAAAAGGCAAAAAATTTCAACAAGATAAGCAAATTGTATCAACCACTCAACCCCTATCTCCAAACTTCATTTCATTACGACCCCGTCGCTCAAACCCGTAAAAAAAAAAAAAAGAGAGAAAACTTTGTTGTCTTTCGGTAAATAAGTCATGTAGTCTATGGGGCGGTATTTTCGCAGAGATTCTAAACATATTTTCACATCTCAGCTACCGTCGTATGTACCTTAGTTTCATGTTCCAACTCCTAACAACCTATATTACATTTTCTTTTTGGGATGAAAAATGAAAATTGATCATAAGTTGTTACTTCGTGTACCATGTGGTGATATGATTCCTAACCTTCCTTCGACCCGAGTAGTGGGGAGGACAAACTTGCTTCTTGTGTTTCTTTCTGTTCTGATGATTTTATGTACTTGCAGCATAACTTCAATTAGGCCAGCAAGCTGAGTCGAAAATCGAATTGCAGGGCTGAAAAAGGAAAACTGTATTGCTAGAACCACTATAAACTCTAATAGAACCTTGCGTGTTTTGTTGTCTTCTCCTGAGATTACATCACTGCGGAAATGCTGCTAGCGACTGCGGATGCAAACGGGCTGTCAGGAAGATTAACTCCTTGAGCACTGCAATCATTATAAAAAACGAAAACAAGAAATTAAGCCGGATCACGAATGAGGGAAAGAAGTATATTTAAAGTTTAAAAATAACCAAAGAATCTTGGAAATAACCTCTCGAGATCACCACAATTGTTAACAAGAAACTTTGGTGTATCATCACTAGTAGAGCCACTGTTCAGGACATCGAGCAGATAATTGAAGCGTTCTGCAGATGGGAATTTGGAGTGATCTGCAATTTGCAATCACGATATAAATATCAATGATAAAATATAACCGAAGAAACTGGGATTTCAAGATTCAACTAATTTAAAGAAATGCGAAAAGACCTTGAGGCTGCTTTAAGTCATCCATTGAATAACTGAAGCAAGATGGGCTGCCAATAGGTTTGCAAGACAACTGGAGTTGTTCGAGACGCATCGTCTCAAGCTCAAGAGCATGTCCATGTTCTTCCATTATCTGCCTTCGGAACGGCCTTGAAGATTCCCAACCACTCACTAATACATATGAAACAACCACAAACATCAATTTACAGATAGAACTTTATTTCAATGAGAGTTGAACATGGATTCTTACTGGCTTGAAGCTCCGAGTCAATATCAAGAGGGTGCGAGTTGTAATACACAGGATGGTCAAATTTTTCGAGGTATTTCCTGCATTGCACGGAAATGTGTGAAAAAAAGGGGAAAAACGTTAATCTGGGAAAATGCACCCTGATCACAAAAAGGCCTAACTATATATCCTCAAGCCACATTTGCAAGATTTGAGGGAATAAAGTATATACCTTTCGACAAGCTTTGATTTCTCCCGATACGGTTTGACCAGGACACGAGCACCGCATACATAATGCGGGTTTCCCTTCGACAAAATTAGCTTCACAGTATCAGCGCTCACAAAAGTGACAAAACCAAACATCCTTTTCTGCTGGCATGGAATCCGCACATCGTGCACGTGTCCAAACGTGCTACCAATAACGAAAAACATACAACATATCAGCAAAGTTCAAAAACTTAAACAAGAAAATAGCGGATTGAGACCGGCAATATCACCTGAAGTAATTGGAAACATCTTCCTCACTAAAAGTGCTTTCAGCTGGAAAAGTCAAATAAATTTGACGCGAACCACTAACAATCGGGCCTGGATCATTTCTCTCACCCCGAATCTCCATGAATTTATGAGCATCTTCTGCCAGTACTACAGCATGCTGTCCATGAGGCCTAAGTCAATACAATTCAACACCAACATAATTAAGCATTCATAAACATTGAAAGAAGCATCATACAACTTTGAAGCAAAGAAAAAAATTAGCCGTAGTTTAACACCTGTCGATGAGACGAATACTGTTTTTCAGCCTGGCAAGAAGTTTAGTCAAGCTATAACCAGCTTTTCCATGTCGTTGACTTTCAGTCAAATACCCTTCAGCCTGCAGAGTTTTACCATATTTCTCATAGTACATCATTGGAAGGGACGCAATCGAAACGGGACTACCTCTTCTTGATTTCAATAACTCAGTTATTTCTAACTCTAGTTTCTCAAGGGACAAGGGCAAGAAGATTTGATCTTCTCCATTTGAGTCGTAGGTGTTAGGACCATAAACATGAGGATGATAATTGTCGGGAAAGCCTGTTTCCCCATGAAAATACCTACAGTTACTGCCATGCTTACAAAAGCCCTTGTTGAAATAATGGCATGTCTTAACAGGATAATCCATTACAGGATTTCTGCCACTCCTCAGATTATTACTGAATGCAGCAGAATCCGGGCAATAGTACTCGTTTGCAAAATTGGAAGGTCCTGATTTTATAGTATCTACTGGATCATCCAGGCCAGTGAAATCTGAATACGGCATCATTTTAAAAGGTGGGCCTTGCATTGTTTGCTGATCAACAGCCATTTGAGGATGATCCCAGTAAGGCTCCAACCTCCGAAATGACGAAAAGGGTCGGGGCGAAAAGGGAGGAAACTGGAAAGAATGATCAGATAAAGGGCCGGGACTTAATGCGGGGGAAATGGGCGGTGAGATCCCGGGTGCTGCTGAAGCCAAGAGACGAGATGTTTTCGCTTTTTGTATCAAGCTGTGGATTAATGCCTCAGGGCCCAAGGCTAATCGGATCATATCCTGATCAGAAAGGCCTTGGAAGTAAATGTATCCCATGATCCTCTTTGCTATATGTTCTGGTTCCAGTTTCGAGATTTTGTCAATGATAATCTTTGCAGCCTCCGAAGCATCCATTTTCATATCTAATCTACACGAACAGCAAGGAAAAGAATTAGCACAACAAGAACTTCTCTTTCTTGATGAATGACTGTAATCACAGAATCAGGCCACTTTTCTGAGTAAACATACACGACCAATTTGAATTTGGGAAATCTGCTGAGAAAATCAAGTGAGACCAAGACTCAATATTTCCTTTCTCAAATTTCATATGACAGGAAAGCATAAAGAAGGAAAAAAATTTAAACCAGAAAAGCAGATTCTGCGCAAAAGCTGTGAAGCAATAATAGATGGCAGACAAATCACAGCACATCTTTATCCAAAACTAGCACAAAATTAAATATTAATTCTGCATCAGGAGAATCACATGCATCCATAAAAGGATATCTTAAACGGGTTTTCTTTATTTTTCCCCCTTTTTTTTTTTTTTTGAATAATTAACATCTGAAACAGCCAGATTTGGGAAGCCTCCATGTTCTTTCTCTACATGGCTTTACCAGAGAGGGAAAAACAACCAAACAAGTGCATTTCAGCCATTGAAAGCTTTAAAGATTCAATTTTTAGAGAGAAAAACGGAGTGATTTTTCAAGGTTTTCACAAAACCCGAAAATTAAATTAGCAACACTATGAATTTCTGGTGAACTCAAACTCATAGAGCGACTTCATCACCGTCTGCAAAAACCCTCAGACAGAAACTCCCATACATTAACGAAGTCAAAGCTTTCCCTGAGTTTAAACACATGCAAAAAACAAACAAATAAAAATAAATAAATAATTTTTGCAGCAGAAAATACTTCTCCCTGAACAAGTCAACACACTCCTTCAACAGAACCCACGAAAGAAACAAGATAAGCTCAATCTCGAAAAATCAGTGAATATGAACAACAGATCCAACCTGCCCGCATAAACTTAAAGATGAAGTTGCAATCTCTTTCTCTCTCGCTCTAACCACATCTCTCTCTCTCTCTCTTTTCTCTCTGTTTTTCACTTCCCACTCTCAACTTTTTCCTTCTGAACCTTCTCAGCACAAAGAAAAAGACACCATTTTTCCTCTCCCGAAGCAAAATAACAAAAATGATGCTTTAAAGGGGCTTCCTTCGTCTCTCTGTCCTCACTCCATATATTGCAAAGTTTACATATTTATTTACATAAATAATTTTCATATAAAAATCAATTCTTTTTCTGAAAATAATAACGCATAAAGAAGAGGTAATACTACACGAATGCATATCGGCTGATAAATTGTTAATTTCGTCAACGTGGTGAAAAGAATATCCTTATATATATCTATTTTCTTGAACTAAAAAATATGTTCCTAGTTTCACGACGATATGGTTGATGACAGCTTGAAAATCTTCGTTACAGAAATGCCCTTCATAAATTTGCTAATTCCCATTAAATATTAGGTTAGTAATTAATTATAGTAAATTTAAAAAAAATTCGGAATTTCCAATGTGCGTAGTTAAGACCACATATGTCGGCCCAAGTACGTCATGTTTGTGTGTGGCCAAACTGTCAGTTTTTTGTCTGCCCCATCTTCGATATTCAATCCCCACCGTTGGATCGTTGTCGAGAAGCATGCAATATTAATTTATTAATACTATATTATGTGTAATAATATCGAGTTGGCTTAAGGAAATGATGACTTTGATGATATAGAATCATTAGGAATGAATATTTATAAACGAGGTTTTTTTTCTCCTTATATTTAAAAGATTATATGAAAAGAAAAGTAATCTTGATGAAATTTGAAACTTATTATCATGTATCCAGGTTAGAGTGTTGAGCTCCTTTCTCTGACAGGATATTTGTATAATCAAGAATTCGAATATGATACTATAGTTAAAGCAACATAATATTAAATAGATAAATTTAATGGTGAAACATGGTATATTTAATTGTCTTTCTTTCAATAATATTTTGAATTAGCACCGTTAAAATTATTGAAAAAAATAAAACAACAAAAATAGTCTTATGGAATAAAAATAAATAAAAAATAGTAGAGTTAATTCTTTGGGAAATTCCCGAAAAATCCCCATATGAGAACTCAAATTCCTCTTTACTCCCCACTTTCAAAAAAGTTCCTCTGAACTCCCCAGATGAAAATCAAAGTTCCTCTTTATTCCCCGTTTTTTTTTGAAAGGTTGTATAAAAATTCAAGAATCGAGTACCCGAACCCCGAAATCACGTACTTAAATGCCCAAATGATGTATTTGGGGGCAAATACATCATTTGGGCATTTAAGTACGTGATTTCGAGGTCCGGGTACGCGATTCTTGAATTTTTATACAACCATGGGGAGTTAAAGGGAATTTTTTCAACTTTTAGGTATTATTCATAGAAAACCCCTTAATTCTTTGTAGAAACTAAATTACAGAAATTAATAAAATAAAAGAAATGAAATTTGAAATAAGACTAAAAAAAAAAGAAATTTGAAATAGTAATTGATATGGATTGGAAGGAAAATAGGAAATGTAGGGATTTAAGCGGTGGAACAGGACCATTAGTTATCCAAATCTCTCCTGATTTATTATTTCCATTACCTTTCTGTATTTACTTTCAGTCTTACTATTTCTGTTGCGCAATTACAGCATTTCAATATATGACTGTTTGACTTCTCATTACATTATCCTTTATTTTATCATTATTTTAATTTTTCTTATTTATATTTAAAAATAAATGTAGCTTATAGAGAACTTCTAGGATAATAGCTTACCCATTTTTCTAAGCACCACTAATCAATAATTAAAAAACAATACGAATACAATTATATATATGCAGCAATTCTTTTTTTTTTTTAGGTTTTATAATCCATTTTTACGGATCGAGACTGTACAAACCACTTAAAATATAAAATTTACCTTATCAATAATAATTACGCTTTCATATGCAGAATTATTGTGTATTTCACGTATGATTTTTCTTGAATCCTACCGTAGCAATTCGACATGAGAAAAATACACAGCAACTCTGCATACACTTGGAACGTTTGCATGCAAGCCAAGCTGGCATGCATCTACTATTTTTTTTGTTTTTCCAATTCATCTACAATATTTTGGAATTATTTCATTGTTATTTTCATTGCTTTATTTATTATTTCTAGACCTATTTATTAATTTTAAACTCTTTTCTTTACTCTATGTATTTTCATATCAGTTACAAAACGATTTTCGCTATTATTTCGTTTTCACTATTACATTCTATTTATTTAGTGTTGCTTTGTATCATTAATTGGTGAAGTTTGAAATTTTTGTAAGCTAACATGTATAAACATTTCATCTCTTTAGAAATTAGAGGTGGATATTTAAGAAACTGAATTGAATAAGTATGCTTTCGACAGAGTTATTGTATTTTAGCTTTGGCTCACATGTTTCGTATAAATGAAAATTTTTCTATAATTTTCTACATTTTCCTAAGTTACTATAAAATATTTTTATTATTATTGCTTTTAGGGCTAGTTATGGATATACTCACAAAATTTTGGGTGTTTTGCGCATTGTCCCCAACTTTTAGCATTATATGATTTTGTTGATTAACCCTTTGAATTTTATGTGCTTGTTCGCTCTTGTAAGAGGCACTAAGCGGATTAGAGAAATACTTCATTTAAATATTTTTCACGTCAACTTATTTCTATTATTCTCAATTATTTCTTTATTTATTGTTTAATTCTTACACCGATAAATTCTATTAGATTCGTGACAAATTTTGTGAATGTTCATACGGCCCCAACTCAAAGAGAAACTTGCGATGTAAATAAAAAGACAAACATTTAAATTTGAAAGTAGTTCCATTACATAAATCGGAATAAATTAGTTAATCAACTACTCGCAATATAAAAATATTTTATCTTTACCGTAATTTGTTCCTTATCTACTTTTTCCATTACTTCGATTTTGACTAAATTAAATTTGGCTAAAATAATTTTAAAATTGCTCTTTGTACTGAAATATCATTTTTAATAGAGCAAATTGTAACACCCCGTCTTTCGGAACAGGTAAAACGTGTGTGAACGTTCGAGAGTTATGTTTTATTCACTCGATGTGCTAATTTCCAAATATTTGTCCTTGATTGCCAAATTTGCAAAGTATGAACACCTAAGTGAATTTCATTTGGATTTGTGTATTACTAATTTAAAAGTGTGATCACTTAATTGCACAAATTACATAATTGAGAGGATAGCTAATTAAAATGGGATTAAAGTCAAGACACCTTTATGACGCATGCATTTTCATTTAATGTTTGTATACTTTTATAAAATGTAACACCCGAGCGCAAGGTGTCATATCCCCCGCACCGAGACCCGACCCGAATATGAAATGGACGATCCATATCCGAGCCAAATCATGGCGAACGGGGACAAACACACAGTCTAAGCTAGGCGGACTAACCCTTAAAACCATATAACAACATAAAACATTAAAGCGGAAGCAATGAACGAACATATACCATATATATATATACCATGAGCATCCAAGCTCCAAAAATCATTCATATACAATAATCAAAAGTGTAATATGCAAGTGTAAGACTCAAAATACGGAGCTAGAGACGAATGCAAGACCTAGGACTCGTATTCCCGCCTAGCTCCCTCAACACCTGCACAAAACAACTGAAAACCAAACGGGTTCAGTCCAAAGGGGACTGGTGGGTATAAAACAGGGCATAGATATAATATATGACAGTAATTAAACAATCACATGCAAGCTATAATCCCAAATGAGGTTTTAAAGTCTTTCCCAAGTGGGTGAAAAGAATCATCAAAAGGGATTATAACGAATCATTAACATTAGGTCATTATTGGCCCGGCGAGTGGGCGTGCATTATCTCCAACCAACACCTTGTGTAAACCATTTAAACATTCATTCATTTATTCTTTTCATGCAATCAATCTTTTGTGCACATTCATAACATTTACACCTTCTTCCTCCGGGTTGGTGGTGGGTTTGCAAGGCCCGACCACCCATTCATTGACCAAAAGGGGTTACATGACTCCCCAGATGGCGCTCAGCGTCCATTCCTCGCTAACTCCTAACGAGGTCTGGTTACGCCATTAAATTGGTGGAACTAGTGTGAGGGTTCACCGTCGGCCCGTGCCTCCCCGGATAGCCACTCACACTAAGTCCCTGGGCCCCATTCGTGCATTCGATCATTTCTCGCCAAAACATTAGGTAGGATTGATAAAACAAGGCTTTACGTTGAAAACATTTACTCTTTAAAACGACTCTCTCTATATATTTTAATTTTGGTCGAAAACTTTCACATTGAAGGTATATATAGGGTCTTGTATCTACATAGAAGAAAAACCCACCTTAAACCGTCAAAAGAAGCAACACGAGCCTCACTGACCGGCCTCGTCTCCAACGTGATCAAAATCTGTGCAAGAAAAGTGAAGTGAGACTCAATATGACCAAATAAGACGCTCGGCAATGCAATGATCATGATATGAATGTATAAAAGATTAAATTATGTTATGGAAATGTTCATGTGCACTATTAATACATTTAAATCATATAATCAAGTCATTCACTTTCATAATTTCACATTTTCAATCAAATTAATTCAAGAAATTCAAATATAATCAAAGTACAAATTAAATCACATTTAAAATTAGAACATAAACATTTAAACATATTCAGTCGCATTTACAATTAGAAAATAAACAATTAAATACATTCAATTAAATTTAGGAAATTAAATAAAGCATGAAATAGGTAATATTTAAATTCTAATAATTCAATTAAATCAAATAACAATTAATATTTAATAAATATATAATATATTAAATATATATACATACATATACATATACTATAATATATATACATATATACGTACTATATTATATATATACATATATACGTATACTATAGTATATATACATATATATACGTATAAAAAACACATGCAAGCATACACACATGCATGCAAATTAACACAAAAAGAAAATGCATGCAAACCATTACATGCATGCAACTAACATTAGAATGCATGCAAACATTTAACAACTAACTCATGCAGGAAGAAAAGGAATAAGAATGAACAGCAGCAGCAGTTTCGCGGTACAACAAAACAGTCATGAAAAACAAGGTGACACCCCCGTGTCACCTTCAAAGAACAAACCGAGACACCCCCGTGTCTCGGTACAGAGAAGACAACCCACGCAGCACCCCCGTTCCAGCTGAAACAAGCAAGAAAATGACACACCCGTGTCGGACGCAGCAGTACAAACAAAAAACGCAGGTTATTCCCTGTTTTCCTTGCTCAAACGCAGCACAACTCAAGCAACAAATAGACAACATATATGTAGCTATAAATGACATGAATTGCAGCAAGAAATCAGCTCAAAACCACCCTAAAGCTGACAGCAAAAGAGCAAGAAGGACAGCAGTTGTGACAGCACAATCCAGGCCCAAAAACAGGGTAAAAACTCACGCAAAACAGGGTATGGTTGATCTCCATTAATCCCAATACATTCATATAAGTTAGGCTAACAAATATGCATCAAAACACCACAAATTCAACCTATAAATCAGTCCCACAACAGTTCAAACATGGAAGGCTGTCACACGTGACTTTTCTTCAAAGTTTTCTCAATGTTCCAAAGTTGATATCTCATAAATACTTCAACTACCATGCAATTAATGATCATAAATGAAAAGAAGATATCAAAACAATCATTCTCATGCTTGGAATCATTCAAATCCATCAAGAATTGGAGAAGATCGAAAGAAATGCCCAAAAACGTCTCTATTGAAAAATCAGCCAAAAATGCATGAAACCATGATCAAATTTGGGGATGAATGAATGAAAATGACCAGGAATGAACATATAATACAACCCTAAGCTTACCTTGTTGATTGGATGAAGATTGGATGAGATTTGAGCTTCAAAATCTCCAAGGAACAAGGGTTACGGGATGGAAACTGGAAGGCAGTGACTTTGGCTGAGATTTGTGAATTGTGAGAGGGTTGGTTCGGTTAGGGCTTGGTACAGCAGATTAGGTGGTTGAGTTAGGGTTCTATAGCCTCCAACCATGGTTAATTTGGTCAACAATTGAATAAGTTATGGCTATTTTAGTGTAACAAGGTCAGTTTCGTATTTCGGTTGAATTTCGGAGGTTCAATTGACGTTAGAAAAATATAAGGCTAAGTTTACTAAACTCGAATTTTCGTTACGAGTTCAGCGAAGTTGACGGAACTCGAATCCGAGTTCCCGAGCTCAAGATATTAAATACGGAACCAAGGATGCGCTAAGTGCTCGTTAGCCCCCGACTTTGATTCCACAATACAAATTAAATCCGAAACACAAGCAAATGAATTCGAAAATACGAAACGAACAAATATTCAAGTACAAGACACGTATAAGTTCAACATATTAAATTCGCACAAAATTCCGGTATCAATTCAAATAGAAACGAAGCACTCATACGCAATGAAACAATAAAAGCCATAACATTAACTTAAATATAACAATTACATACTTATATAATCAGAGGCGGAGCCAGGGGGGGGGCATGGGGTGGCGGCCGCCCCCCCTAAATTTTTGAATTTTTATTTTATTATATGTAAATTTTAGAAATTTTATTATTTTGCCCCCCCTAATTTATAAATTTGCCCCCCCTCCCCCCAATTACAACTCACTAATCCTAATAATTAGGTTTTATTTTTATATTAATTTGAATTTTAGTATTAGTTTACTTTAATTATGATTCTTTTTCTCAATCCAAATGCATTTTTATCCTTCCCAATAGAAGTCTTTTAATATTCTTTTCTTCTTTCACATATTAAAAGTCTCCAATTAATCTTTCTCTCTCTCTTTACCGTCTTTTTCTCTTTTATTTTTCTATTCTTCTTCTTTTTTTTCTTCTACTCAACTTAAAACTCTTATTTTTCTCCAAGTTATCCAATAAAACTAAAAGATAATATTAACTTATATTTAATTTTAATTTTTCTATTTATCTCTTATAGTTTTAGTATGAATAAATTATATATAATTTTAATTTTTCTATTTTTCTCTTATAGTTTTAGTATGAATAAATTATATAGATAAAATTTATAATTAATTTGTTAATTGTAAATTAGTTCAATATTTTAAGAAAAGATTGTATCTTTGAAAATAGGTTGAGTAATAATTGTGTTTAATTTTGGATAAATTAGTATCAGTATGACAATAGAATAAAGATAACTATGTTTAATTTTAAATAATATATTGTGTTTAATTTTAGATAATTTAATGTTAATATGAGTTCTGTGTATTAAGAAAATATCGTTTCTTATTTATATAGCTGTGCTATTTTTCTTCTTTTATTATGGATAATTATTTAGTTAAAAAATTGTATCTAAATAGTAATTTTAGTTTGTATTTTATTATGAAATAAATGTGTTAATCTTAGTATTTCTTTTATTACAAATAAATTATTTAGCTAATAGATTGTATCTTAAATAATAAATTTAGTTTTCTTTTATAATAGATAACATTTATAATTAATTTCTTAACTGTATCTACTGTATCTTTTATCTCTATGATTATCAGAATAGAATATGTCAAATAATAAATAGAATATTATATATATATATATATATTTTTTTTTTTTTTTGTTGAATGAAAATATTATAGTTATAATATGTAAAAATTTGAGACACTTTTTAGTGCATTTTTAATCAAATTAAAGTTTTAAGTTATACATGTTTTATTTATATATATCGAATAAAATAATATTTTTATTTTAATAAAATAATATTTATTTTTTAAAAAATATTATTATATTTTAAATTTTCGCCCCCCCTTACCTGAAATCCTGGCTTCGTCCCTGTATATAATATATTATAATTACATGCATGAAATATTAATTTATAACTATACATGCATGCATACGTACATAATATATATAAATACATGCATGCAATATTATATAAGTTATAATTATAAAATGCATGCAAATATGATATATAAGTATTACATGCATGCATAATTAAATTCCATGCACATACGTACACAAATATATATATATATATATATATATATATATATATAATTATATTATATAATGTAATTAATATTAATAACATTAAATTAAATAATTAACATCTAATATAATTAAAATAAAATTTAAATACATAAAACACGTATAATTAATTATTCCGCGCATTTTGGTAAACAATTACGTCATACCTGTACGGCCGAAATATCGGGGCGTCACATAAAATATCATGAGCTTCCATTTCATTCCATAAATTTCAAGAGACACAAAGCTCATCTTCTTCCTCTCAAACCCTCACCTCACGTACACCACCACACACCCACATACTTTCATCACAAGTTCAATTCTTACAAATTTAAGGTAGAATTCATGCTTTTCTTCATGCATAAACATACTTCCATGGTTTAATTCTTACATAAACATGAGTTTGCATACATGGTTTGAAGTTCATGTGAAAACCTAGGCTATGGAGAATCATATAGCAAAGCATGTTAGTTGTAAAAGTATATATGCTAGAAATCATGAGTTAGGAAGAATTCAAGAAACCATCATACATGATTCTTAAGTTAGGAAAGCTTGGAGGTTCATTAATGGAGTTGATGGTTTGAGGATGATGATGATGAATATTAAGCATGAGTTCTTGACATATATTTGATGCTTAAGTGCTCCTAAGTGTGTTTTTATGTGTTATGAGTTGAAAATACTTGATTCTAAGTGTATTCTTGCAAGCTTGGATGGTTGGGTGAATTCTTGGTTGTTTTCCTTCTTTCTTCCCTGTTTTCCCCTGCTTTTTCCTCGTTCCAGACATGTCCGCACGGCCTTGCTGCTTCACCATTCATTTCTCGCACGGCCTTGCATAGCTCTCGAATTTTCAGCAAATTTATCTCGTACGGCCGTGCAGGTTTCAAGGGCAAAATCCACACGGCCGTGCAGACCTCAAATGAGCTCCGATTGAGCTGAATTTCGGACCACTGAAACCTCTTTGAGTGTAGAGCATTCTACAATTGGAATAACCTTAAAATCAGTTATGAGGAGGGAGATATGATCGATCCAAAATTGTGTCGCCAATCTGTCGGAAATCTGCATTCAACCAACTTTGCACCTTTGTCATTTTTAATCCACTTTGAACTAAAATTTGATCCATATATGGTTGGAAAGCCCTATTTGTCTACTTTCATTTCCAATAAACAAAACTTAATTCTTACATCTCAATCTTAAGATATACCCAATTCTTTACAGCTTGCGCGTTTGGAGAAAACTGTCAGTTTTGCTAAGTTTTGCCTAAATGCTCATTTATTGCCTTTTTCATCGTTTCTTTTCGTTTATTGAACCTCATATGTGTTATATATTCTCTATTTCAAGTGTAAATTCTCTTACATAGGTATATTGTTTTACTAAAGTTGCATGAAAGACGCCTAAACTTGCCCTAAATGATCTTCAATGTGAAAGTTAATTCTTAAAGTGTCATGATTGCTCATATTTGCCCATTTCTTAATTATAGTCTCGTTGCATATGAAGCTATACTCATATCATTTCATGACATTGTTTAGCATTGTCGAGCGTCTCTAGTTGGTTCTTTTGAGTCAAATGTCAACTGTAATTGTGTCTTTTGTTCAGGTGATCCTCCCAAGGACCCAGTGGTTTAGATTCGTACTTGTTTTGGTTCTCTTTTGTCGGGGTTGTCAAGGTGAGGTTTATTCTCTTGCTGTAACCAATACTTAAAACCGTATGACCTTCATGTTTTAGATTGTTACCCGCATGTGGAATAATATATGTATATATATACCTATCTATTAAATACATGATTGTCTACCATTTTATTGATTATGTTGAAAAGGAAATTCCAAGTATTAAAAGAGTTGTATATATATATGTTTTTCTCGCGTGCGTTCATGCTCTTAGAAAATGGTAATGATAAATGTTTTTCCATGCCTTGCATTAATTGAGCGCGTGTTTATTGTTCCCCTTTGGCTTGTTTCCATTGGGAAGGGATTCGAGGCAACGTGGGTAGGGAATCCAGGAAGGCACGGCCGGGCCGACGGTGAACCTATCTTGCGCCCTCTATGGGTACACGTGTTATCATCGGAGGTAGGTGATACCACGTCTTACCTGTGACTGGCTTCGGCCGAAGGAGCATAGCACCAAAATGGGCTATAACTCGCGTGTTCTTGGATGAGTAGGACGTAATTAACCCTTCCATCACTCGGAGGAAGAAGGATGGTTTCTTGATTTGTTATTGTTCTTGTATTGTGGAGTAAGGTTGGAGAATGGTATGGCTCGATACCAAATGATCGATTGAAAATTCTTAATTCAATATACGTCTTTTATTCTTGAAACTTGATCATTGTATTGGTATTGAAAATCTAAAGGCTATATTGAATCGAGGCGTGTATGCACTGCATCTTTCTTTTCTTCTACCATTATATATTTCTTATATATTGTATCCGCCTCACCAGTCGCTCGACTGACCCTATTTCTCTTTCCTTCTTGTCCTCTTGTGTTGGTTGCAGGTTGGAGTCGACTAGGCAGCGGTTTTGTATAACCTTTCTTTTTAGTCGAGTCCAGTTAGGATGATCTTTTGTAATGTATTACTTGTCTCGTATAGTTGGTATATATGACACCTGTGTACAGCTTTATTTTTAGCAACTGTGGCCGGTGTGGCCTTATCTATGCATATTATGTTTATTTGTTGAGCTTCTGGATACATGTTTAACTCGTTTCCGCTAATGCATGATTTTCTGACGACTGCCCGTCTAGTGCAGCCTAGTTAGATGTGGTCTTGAGTGTTTTCCGTTCGCTAGCTCTTAGCACGTATATGGATTTTCCATTTCATATACGTGTTGGGTTCTACTGCGAGAGATGTGGTAGCTCCACGCTCGGGCGTCACACAAATTATTATGTACAACCATTGAATTTAGATATAATTATAAATAAGTTCTTCTCTTACTATTAGCTATAGTTACACCAGAGCCCCATTTGCAGGGATGATAGGTAACAATCTATTGTATTTCTATTGCAGATAAAAGCTCTATATGTTTTAATTTGCACATAAAACTTGCCTATAATAATAATTAGCACAAAAAAAATAAAATAAAATAATAATAATAATAATAGTGATGGTGATGATGATGATGATTTGCATGCGTTTGATGAAACGATTACTATGTATTTTTTTTTTTTTATTATTGTTAGATTTTTAACACACGTCCAAGTGGCTAGAGAAATTCGAATTCGAGTCTTTATTTTAAAGAAAAAATTCTTAAACTACTTGATCAACCCCTATTAACTACTGTCTCTATATAGCTATTACTCCGTAGAAGTTTACTTTTTTTATTTAATTAATTGTTGAATACAATTTAAGGCAGATAGTCAAGAAAGAACGTGTTGTCTTAGCATTATCCATATTCCATATGAGAATCTACGAACATGAATATTTTATGAATGTTTCTTTGAATTTCTCTTTGATTTTTGTTTTCTTTGAATATTTTACTAATGTTTCTTTTAATTTTTTTGACCACTGAGGGATATATGTTAAAAAAAAAACTCCAAATTCTATATTAATATTTTCTGGTGTAATTATATATTAATATGTGATTCGTGGAATGTACAGAATTATATATATGTGTTTGTAAATTCAATTTCTTTCTCTGGAGTCATAATTTTAAAAATTCAAGGAAAGATTGTACTGACAGATTTTACCACAAAAGTTTCAATTAAAAGCAAAAATGTCACTCGGACACAAACTAAGTAAAAGAAATTCATACCCTAATTTTGCAATACCATTATTACAAAATTTCCTTTATTATATATTTGAGAAAATAGACATATAGCTCGAGCCGAGACCGATTATAATGACCTCAATCTAATTTTATTAATCAATTTTGATTAACCAAGCCATAAGCAAAATAGTCATGCAAATATGTGTATGTTGTGTGTGTAAATATAAAAAAAAACAATTATTTGTTTTCAAATTATATTGTTAGCAATGTTGTTCCAATGAGCTGTCTACCATAAGAAACTGAACTGTCAATATATTATGCATTTCTTCTCCTATAAGAAACAACAAAGTTGCCTTTAATTAATAAATTGATATTTGTTATATGCACATGATATGTAATAGAAAATTTTCAAAATTTAAGAATATAAAATTTTAATCACTTTCCAATTTTAGATTTAACGGTTGTCATATTCTCATATTACTTTCCATAATATTACATTTTTCTCAATGTTGGTCATATTGACCAATTCCCGTCCAAATTAAACGGTTGACTATTAAAAAAAAAAAATATTCTTATCCCACTTTATTCATTTACTTTCCAAACCTACCCTCAACTATTTAAATTCTATATTTTCAATCTAAACAAAATTAAATAAACTAAATAGATTTATTAAACCACTTATTACATATAATAAATTAACTAATTTGATATATATATATATATATATACACGTGTATTATAAAAAAAGTTGGAAATATATAGCCAAAAATAAAAGTTATATGTGGTTTCGGGAAGACAGAATCCCATGGAAGGAGTGTGGGCGAAACCTTATCCAGAATCCGTAAAGAGCAAATGTGATTGGATTACTGATCTATGGAGACAACTGACAAGACAAAGCAACGTAGTCACTGCAATGCATCATCTTGTTACATTACATCCTCCGACATTGTCTCCTCCAATTCTACTAGATTTGACTTGTTAATAAAACTTATACATACAAATATTATTATTAAATACAAGAAAACGAATTTCATACGATATGATATATGAATATGAGAATACAACCAAGGAAATACGATATAAATCTTTTTAAAATAGAAAAAATGGAATTCACGTAGAGCCAAATTGTTCATAGAGACTAGAGAAGAAGAATTCGGGCGGAGCCATAATCTTAATAGAGACAAGATAAGAGAATTATTTTTTTTGTTTTTCTTTTTTGGAATTTCTTATAAAATATTAAACCTGGAATATTAGCCCACAAGTTAATGATATTTGTCAAAATGTACCTCTACATGGATATATATAAGAATAGGTTGAACATTTATTATTTAATGTATCGTAATATAACACACAAACTTGAAACAACAGATAACACACAAACTTAAAATATAAAATTCAAAGCCTATTATTAAACACTTTGACACTTTTAATAATGGAGTTTTAATTATGTTTTTATTAATGTGAGCAATGGTATTATTAGTATTGAAATGTATAGAAATTAAAGTAAAATGAGGAATATAGATTTTTTTTGGAATAATTACGAACAACTCTCTAAGGTATGGCGAAAATACAAATTCTCCCATGAAGTTTGAGAAATTACGAATACCCCTATGAGATTTACACACACTCCCTCAAAATGGCCCAACCGTTAATAAATGTATTAAATTTTGATGACATCAGCAAAATTAGCAAAATATGATGATATATTTGTAATATTAGTTAAATTTATATATTTTAATTTAAAAAATAATAATATAATATAATATTTATATTTCATCTATAAGTATAAATTAAAATAGATATTTCATGCATATTTATTTCATACCTTATGTTTTAATTTTATGTATATTTTAAACTTATTTGTTTGAGAATAACAAAATTTTCCTTTGAAATAGAAAACTATAATAAGCACACCAACATGAATCAATACATTTATATCAATCAGAGTTATTTAAACAAATATTTTAATTGTTGGTGATACTTAATGCATCTATCTTACATACAATTTCCAATATAATATATATATATATATTAACATTTATAAATTCTAAGTATGAAATTAGTTTATTATAAAAATATTAAAATATCATTAAGTAGCATTTTTTGAAAAAATAAAATTAGATAGTTACAAAACTCAAGTATTTATGTCAAATCCCAAAAAAATTTCAATATTTGCATTAACCCTATTATATTTGAATTTTTCTTACATATAGGGATGGCAACGAGCCGAGCCCGAGCCCGAGCCCGAACCCGAACCCGAACCCGAACCCGAACCTGAACCCGAACCCTTTATTTCTTGACTCGTGGCTCGTGAGACCATATTTTTAATTTTTATGCATATAAATATTTTATTAATATATAATATTATATATATATTCATTAAATTTAATACAAAATGAATAAAAAAATAATATATTTATTATATATATTCATTTAATATATATTATTATATATAAAAATATATTAAATTATTAAAAAAACTAATTTTTTAATTAAAAATAATATTAACGGGCGAGCCTCGAGCCGAGCCGAGCCAGGTTCGAGCCTTGGTCGAGCCGATCCCGAGCCTTGGGGGGAAAAAAAAAAAAGCTCGGCTCGTTGCCATCCCTACTTACATATACTCCCTTGAGTTTCAGTATATGAAGGGTAAAATAGTAAAATCACATATTCTGTTAAATTTAACTGAAGAAATAACGGGTCAGGGGAGAATTCGTAATTTCCGAAATCTCAGGAGGGAATTTGTAATTTTGCCATATCTCAGGGAGCTGCCCATAATTATCATTTTTTTTAATTATAATAAGATAAATTTTCATTTTAAAAAAATAGTTTCGCACCAAAATCATTCTAAAAAATCCTTTACACTAATTTCTAACGGTGTGCCTTTTTCATTACCAAATTGACAATAGAATTATTATTACGACGATTTTTTAAAGTGTGAGTTTTTTAAAAAAATTTCAAAACGAGTAAAACTATTATTACAATGACTTTTTAAATTATCAACCTTTATTAAAAATTTGAAATGGATATAACAACTGTTTCAACAATTTCAAAAAAATGAGACAAAAAATACAAATTTCCCTAATAATCAAAATTTTCAAATAAGAGTAAAGATGGAATCCACGCCCGTCTGTGCACGTAAAATAGAGAATGAGCACTTTTGGAGAGAGTTTGATCTAAATTACTCGCATTGACATTTCAGTATTTGGGGTAACCTTATTTATTTGCAATTTTGTTTTATTTCATTAATTGCATTAAGTGGGACTTTGAAGGGCGTTTTTGATTCAATATTTACGCCAATTTATGGCATTCAAATTTCAATTCCATACATTATACACCCAATTAAAGATGATGAGGCCTGAAAATCATTCTCGAATCAGAGCCGTCCACGTGGCAGCACACCGCTGACTAATACCCCTGACGCTCGCCTTGGTGGGCTCATGGGCCTTCACGCCGCTCAATTACCAGCTAATGTCATCCATCAGCCAGCGGATGACCATTCGGACCAAGGGCCCCAAGCAATGGGTTTGACGCTCGGACAGCGGCCCTCAAGGTTATCCTTCACAGGGAAGCACCCACATGGGGGCCCCACTAATACGCTCGGTATTCCGACGCTCAGGGATCATATATCGCGAGGAGGCCACCCATGCATTCTTCGAGCGTCACCAACGTTCGGGCATATCCATGCCCCGTTTCGCTGGATCCGAACCTCGGCAGAAAGAATCTTAGGCCCATCCCCCGCGTAACCCTCGTCAACAACCTCTGACACAAAAGTACTGTGCACCGCGCACCTGACACGCCGTCACCCTTTTCAGGGATGTCATTCTCACTCCACCAAAGTCTGACGCGTGTTAGGGCAACACAGGTTTGGGACCACATGGTCAATTTACCCATTTACCCCCATCCCTAACATATAAATAGGAGAGAAGCCATGCATTCTCTCCCAAGTAATCATCCGCATACTAAACCACACACACTGTTCTGGGCATTCTCTCGTGAATCTTCTCAAGCTTTTCATTTCGCCTCAGTAACACTACCTTGGTAGCTTGCACACTTGGTGTTATCCTAGCTGGAAGAACCCACGCTCAAAAGGAAACCCAGATCCTGAGGCTCTCACGCCTGTGATGGTCTTTCCCTTTTCAAACAAATTCTAAAGTGTTGTTGCATTAGGAAACTCAGATTCCTGCACCATCATTTTTGGCGCCGTCTGTGGGAAACCATCACCAACTTCTTTGGTATCGCCATTTCCTTCCTCTGAAAGCTAGTTGAAAAGTAACACCCAAATCCTAAATCATGGTAACGGCAACAAGATCAGGAGCATTAAGAGAAAGAGTCTCTCTTCCCCCCGTCAATGAAGAGAACCCAGAAGGCAACGTCCCCGCCGGGGAAGTAAACCCCTCAGCCGCAGGAAACGGGGGCGGGAACACAGAACCCGCAGGGACAAATCTCCCGCTAGGTGGGAACGCCGGGGGAGGACCTAGCACCGTTATTCCTCCAGCAGCTTCCTATCCATACTCTGGGATGTATCCCATGGCCATGCCACCTCCAGGATACCCGTTCGTGCAGCCAGGATTGATGCCCGGATTGATGCCGGCGATCCAGCCTTACCAGGTGGGAACTCTGAATCTTCCCACGACGTTACCGAGGGAGATACAAGGGGTGGAGATGCCCCAAGTCACAGCCCAGCAACTCCAGGCGCTGTATGCTCAGTGCGAGAGCCAGGCCGTTCAGAATGCCTGGGAGCATTTCATGGCCGCGTACTTCCCATCGCAGGCTGGCGCTCTTCCGGCCCCACCACTTGGCGGGCTCCCCGCGCATCCTTTAACAATGGCCCAGAACGCGTTAAGGGCACAGCAACCTCCCCAACCACCGAATCCGGAGAATGAAGCCCCACCGAGGGTCCAACCAGAACGTCCTGTGGGAGGAGATGAGAGGGCCCCTCGAAATGAGGTGGCCGGAGAAAATGAAGAGGTCCAGTCAAGGGCCGCAAGGAGGGCAAACCACAGAAATGGCGGTGACCCTCAGCTAGCAGCTGTGCAGGATCAGATACGAGGGCTCCAAAACGTGGTAGAGCAGCTCTCTCGAGCGCGGTCTCACGCTTCCCGCGATGGGGGCGAGAGGTCCAAGGCCAGAGACGCTCGGCGACCACGTAGCCCCGTTTCCCACCGAAGAAGAGAGGCCAGCTATGAAGATCCCGACGAGCGAGATTACAGGATCATGGCGGGCGATTCCCCCCTCGTCGAGGAAGTTCTGATGACCCGTGCAGGGAAGGGTAAAATTCCCTCATCAATCAACAGATATGATGGTACTTCGGATCCGGCCGAGCATCTGGACCATTTCGTACATCTAATGCATCTCTATGACCATCCGGACAACTACTGGGCCAAGGTGTTTGTCACCTCCCTCACAGGAATGGCCCAAGAATGGTACAAAAAGCTCCCCCCGCGCTCAATCAGAGGATATTATGACCTGACGGACGCCTTTGTCAGCCACTTCAACTCGCTAAAAGCGCCTGCCCCGGCCGCGACCGCTCTTTATAGCCTGGTCCAAGGGCCGAACGAGACCCTCAGATCCTTCATGGGGAGGTTCAATAAAGAGATCTTGCTGGTTGAAAAGCCCTCGATGGACTTTTTGAGACACGTTCTGTTTGGGGCCATCAACATGAAGCATTACGTCAGCAAGGAATTTGTGGAAGAAGTGGCCAAGAAGAAACCACGCTCGCTGATGGAAATTAGGGAGATTGCCGACTCCTTCTTTACCCTCGAGGATATGTACATAGCGAGGGATCAGAAGATGGCCAATGCCCCTCGAGCCAACAGAGCCCACGAGGACAAAGTGGAGCCCCACCGGAGTCATCGCCGCAGCCCAATACCCGCTCGCCGTCATTCCTCTCCTCCGCGGAGGCTCGAGCGTGTCCCCCTCAACCGCCCAATTGCAGAAGTTTATTCCCTGGCGGACCAGAAGTTGTTCAAAAGGCCGCCCAAGCTAAGAGAGACCGAGGCTCAAAAGCGCTCGGGGAAATATTGTGCTTTCCATAAGCAGAAAGGGCATGACACTAACGAATGCCGTCAACTGGAGAAGGAGATTCAGCGGCTGATTGCTGGGGGGCACCTCAAGGAGTTTGTAAAAGCACTGGAAGGGTATGACGAACATTGCGCAGGACGGGCGCTCGAAAGAAGAAGAAGCCGCTCACGTTCCCGGAGTCCTCGTCGCCAACGCCCTGAAACCAGCGAGCGTAACAAAGGGAAAGGGGTAGACATGGAAAATCAACCCTTTGCGGTCATTCACATGATTGTGGGAGGCCCCTCGGGAGGCGACTCCAATGCTTCCCGCCGCCGCCACGTACGGAGCTATAATCAAAGGCCGGCGCTCCCTCGCTCAGTGCTCTCCGTGGACAGCTCACCGCGCTCAAAAGAGGATGATGTTATAGGATTTACAGAGAAAGATCTTGAACACATTGTAACACCCCATGGGATAGGAAAAACCTCTGACTGTCCCATGGTGGTTAGTTTAGACGTTCATAACCACACTGTAAAGAGGGTTTTATTTGATAGTGGAAGCTCTGTGAACGTTCTCCCTTACTCCACGTTTCAACAAATGAAAATAACAAACATCCCCCTCGAACCTCTCAGAACTGCCCTCGTAGGGTTTTGAGGTTCCGAGATCGTCCCTCGGGGACAAATTCGCTTGGCCACCTCTTTTGGTCGCGCCCCACAGCGGAAAACTTTGAGCGTTCTCTACACCATCGTTGAGGTGGATATTCCTTACAACATCATCATCGGGCGCCCAGCCCTCGTGGATTTCAAGGCTGTAATTTCCACCTATCATCAGAAGGTCAAGTTCCCAACCCCCGAGGGTACTGGAGAGATTCTGTGTAACGTCAAAGAAGCTTGGGAATGCTATATACTTTCGCTTCGAAGCCACAAGCCCAAACAGCCCATTCAACCTGGATCTACTAGAAAATCCGTTGATTTCCCTGAGTTAAACGAAGATGGTCCTGAGCGCAAAAGAGCAAAGCTGTACCGGAAGAAGAATAAGAAGAGGACCCCTGGAGGCGTTCAGTGCTCGGAGAGTGGGCCACCGGGGGCCGTCGAGGGTTCTTCCTCAGAGAACGAGGGGGATGAGCCCAAGAATACGCTCACTGGGAAGAAACGAGCGTTAGAAGCACCGAGGCCGGAGGTTCGGATTGAGCCCACCGAGGCCGGAGGTTCGGATTGAGCCCACCGAGGAGTTTTTGACCGTCGAATTGGAGCCTGGGAATCCGGATAAAACAACCCAGATTGGCTCGAGCCTGGATGGGCCCTCGCAAGTTTTGATGATCGACTTCCTACGGGAGAATATAGACGTTTTTGCTTGGAAAGCTTCTGACCTCACCGGGATAGATCCGAGCGTCATTGTCCACAGACTGAACGTAGATCCAGCCTTCAAACCCATCAAACAGAAGAAGAGGGATGTTCATGGATTTAGAAAACGGGTCATCGAAGAAGAGGTTAAATTGCTTGATGCTCAGTACATTGAGGAAATCTTGTACCCAGAGTGGCTCTGCAATGTGGTGCTCGTTCCAAAAAGCGCCAATAAATGGCGTATGTGCAACGACTTCACTGACCTCAACAAAGCGTGCCCCAAAGACCATTACCCACTACCGAGGATCGATCAATTGGTAGATTCTACAGCCGGGTGCGAACTCATGAGTATGATGGACGCCTTCCAAGGATATTATCAAATTTTTATGGCGCCCGAAGATCGCCCCAAAACCGCGTTTATTGTGCATTTGGGGGTTTATTGTTTCAAAGTCATGCCCTTCGGGCTCAAAAACGCGGGAGCGACTTATCAACGCCTTGTCAATAGAATGTTCGAGCGTGAAATTGGAAAATCTATGGAGGTATATGTGGATGACATGATAGTCAAAAGTGAGCGCCAGCACTCCCATCTGGAGGATCTCGGGCAGACTTTTGATATTCTTCGTCGCTACGGAATGAAGTTGAACCCTTCAAAATGCACTTTTGGCGTTCGAGGTGGTAAGTTTCTGGGATACATGGTCAGTCAACGGGGCATAGAGGCCAACCCCGAAAAGATCAAAGCAATTTTGGATATACCCTCCCCTCGCAATCTGAGAGAGGTCCAGGTGCTCGTGGGAAAGATCATTTCACTAAATAGGTTCATCTCCCGCTCAGCGGACCGGAACTTGCCCTTCTTTAAAATTTTGCGCAACGCTCGAAACTTTTCCTGGAACGAGGATTGCGAAAAGGCCTTACAGAGCATGAAACAGTACTTGACGAGCGCGCCTCTGCTGACCAAACCGGTCCCGGGGGAAAACCTGTTTATCTATCTATCAGTTTCTTTAGAAGCCACGAGCGCTGTCCTCGTAGCAATCCGCGAGCGTAAGCATATGCCGGTATATTACTTGAGCAAGACTCTACAGGGGGCCGAGAAAAGATACATGGAAATTGAGAAATTTGCCTTTGCGCTCGTTAACGCATCCCGAAGGTTGAGGCCATATTTTCAAGCTCACTCCATCACAGTGCTTACAGATCAACCACTCAAGCAAGTGTTATCCAAACCGGATGTTTCGGGAAGGTTAATTAAGTGGGCGATTGAACTCAGTCAGTTTGATATCTCCTTCGAGCCTCGTACAGCCATCCAGGCTCAGGCCGTGGCCGATCTATTGGTAGAGCGTTTCAATTTGGAGAGTGAGCCACCGGCGGACGAAGGTTTATGGCTTTTGCACACCGATGGCTCCTCGACCTCACAAGGGGGCGGTGCCGGGGTGACCCTCAGGGATCCCCTAGGAGCAGAAGTTGACTACGCAATCAAACTGGCATTTCAAGTCACCAACAACGAAGCTGAATATGAGGCCCTCATCCAAGGGCTCAGGATTGCGCTCCAAAATGGGGCCGCTCGTGTCACAGCATATGTTGATTCGCAGTTGATCGCGAGTCAAATTGATGGTAGTTATGAGGCTCGAGAAGCCACCATGGCACGGTACCTATCGAACGCCAAGGAGGAGATAGCGAAGTTCAAGGAATTCCATCTTTTGCAAGTTCCGAGGGCGGAAAACGAACACGCTGACGCTCTTTCGAAGTTTGCATCCGCCCTAGATGGCCATAATGGGCGCGCTGTTACATTTCTGAGAACGGAGGAGCCGCTGATAAGTAAAGGGGAACCTTCAAAAGAAGTGCACATGATTGACCCCTCCGAGCCTTGCTGGCTTGACGAAATTGTCAGATTCCTACGGGATGGAACATGCCCGGGTGACAAAGTTGAAGCTCGGAAGATCAAAAGCAAGGCCCCTCGTTTCTCATTGGATACTGAGGGTAGATTGTTCAAGCGATCCTTCCAGGGCCCGCCGTTGAGATGTTTGAGACCCTCGCAAGCTAAAGAAGTTTTAGAGCATGTACACAGTGGAAGTTGTGGAAACCACTCGGGAGGACGAATCTTGGCGAATAAAATCTTAAGAAGTGGATTTTATTGGCCCTCGGTATTGCAGGATGCCATTAAATATTCCAAGAAGTGTCCCAAGTGCCAGTTCCATTCCAACACTCCTCAGCTGCCGGCAGCTCAAATGATTCCTATCGATGTTTCGTGGCCCTTTGATCAATGGGGCATTGATATCGTGGGACCTCTCCCAATGGCGGTCGGGCAAAAGAAGTTCGTAATACTTGCTGTGGATTATTTCACCAAATGGGCTGAGGCAGAAGCAGTCGCTAAGATAACGTTCAAAGTTGTAAGGGATTTCATTTGGAAGAATATCATCTGCAGATACGGCATCCCGAGGGTGCTCATTTCGGATAACGGTTCCCAGTTTATCGCTGCGGACACGCGGGATTGGTGCTATGAATTAGGGATCGAGCAACGATTCACTTCCGTGGGTCACCCTCAAGCTAATGGTCAGGCTGAAGTGACCAACCGAACCATACTCCAGCATTTGAAAACGATGCTCGAGAGTAAGAAAGGAGAATGGGCTGAAGAGCTTCAGGGAGCTCTATGGGCTTACCGTACTACTCCTCGAGCGGCAACGGGGGAAACCCCTTATTCCCTCGTGTACGGTTCCGAGGCCATGATACCTGCGGAAATTGCACAAGAATCCGCACGCGTAGCCTATTTCGAGCCTACAGTCAACAACGCCAATAGAGCGCTCGAATTAGATTTGCTGGATGAAAGGAGGGATTCTGCGTGGGCACGTATTCACAAATACAAAGCAACCGTCGCTCGCCAGTACAATAAACGTGTTAAAGAAAGGACTTTCCAGCTAGGGGACTTGGTCCTCAAAAAAGTTGAAGTCTCAAAACACGTAGGTAAGTTGGGCCCTAATTGGGAAGGCCCCTTCAAAGTCATTCAAGTACGAGCGAATAACACCTACTTGCTAGAAACTTTGCAAGGCGAGCGTCTTCCTAGGCCGTGGAATGCATGTAACCTTAGAAGGTTCTACGTGTAAATTTCAACCTCTTTGTAGTGGCCCGTCCGTGGCAGGGAATGTTTTTCTTTAATGAAAAGCGCGTTGTAATAATTCCCAAGAATGCATTTATATAACAGTAAGTATTTAATTCTTTGTTTTTGTTATCCATTTGTTTTCTTATTTGATCTAATGATTCAAGCGCCAAAAGACCTACTCCGTATTGAGCATCCTCCACGTTGAACGGTCTACGCAATACATCAATCGTTTCAAAAACTACACTGTCTAGGTGTTGATGTTCATCCACCTATAACAGTTCGAGCGACTTGTAAGAATAAATCCTAAAAATGAGCGCGTCGGACAATGGGGAGTGCAACGCTCATCTTACGCCGTCTGAGTGCTCACCGCTCCAGCACGTGCCCGCAATGACCCCATCGGACCCTCATCCAATTGGGTAAGAGCACGCTCGTAAATAGTGGATGCCACTAACACTACGGCTACGCTCGTTTTAACCCTTACTAAGCCAATCCTACAGGCCAAAATGTCTGCGGCCGACACTCAACTGAATCTTTAGGGATTTCCTAAGTTCAAATTCAAGCCTCAAGGAAAATACCGCCAGGGGATGTTCATGAGGACCACCCTCGCACTTGTATCTCCCCAAAGGTTTTTTAAGTCCAAATGCCTAGTTCATTTCTACTATGGCCAGGGAACCCTCCTAAGGGTCACCCTCGCGCCCATACTTGCAATAAGCCAACCGCCTGACGTCGCGAGCATCTAAGCTTAATACGCATGGTGATGAGAGTCAGTGGACCGTCGTAAAAGACACTCTGGCCTACTTACACATTTATCTCGAACGCTCGCACAATAGACATCAATATGAAAGTGGTGAGCGCAATGGAATAACGTCATTCGTTATTTAAAAGCAAACAAGACAACATCCAGACATCCAAACATTCAGATATTTAAAAACACAAAGAAGTCCAAGTATGTTAGAAAGTGACAAAGAGGATCCAAAATATTCAGGGAACAAAGGAAGAATTAAATACAAGAATAAAATTGTTCATAAAGGGAAAGAAGCATTCGAGCGAACAAGAGCAAGAAAATGGTAGCCTAGGAAGCTTCATTGGGCCGGAACGTCAGGCTCAGGAAGGGCGGTTGAAAGGGGAACTGGGGCCAACACGTTAGCGTCAGAGGTTTGGGCCTCGCCGGGTTCCTCCGCATCCTCCACGTCCATAAGCGTGCCCTCATCTTCTATCATGAGAGGCTCGGGATCCCTCCGGTTAGCGGCAATGAACTCCCTTTGGAGCGTCTCCACCAATTCCTGATACTCAGGCTCCGCCAGATTATCTGTGGGATCCTCCTCCTGGACCATTGGCTCGCCGTTCTCATCAAGATCCATGCGCAAACGAGCGTCGGAACGAGCGCTTTCCGGGGCCAGTCCAAACCTCACCATCTGCCCAATCGCCTTGTGAAAGAAGCGTCGAGCGTTATCGAAGCATTGGATGTTGGCCGCGAACACAAAGGCCTTAGAGCGCACGAATTTCTTCACCGCCTCCCAAGATACCTTCGCCTCCAAGCCCTGTATTTTGCCTTGCAAATCAGCGAAGGCCTTGTTGGCTGCCTCGTTCTGGCGGGTGCTTTCCGCTAACTGCTCCCCCAGTTCCACATTTTGAGCCCTCAGCTGGTCTCGCTCCTCCTTCATTTTCTTGTGACGCTCGTCGAGAGTAAGGTAGGCCTCGTCCGTCTTTCGAAGGTTCTCCCTCGCTTGGTCCAAATCACGTTGGGTTGTGGTCAGTTGAGCGTGGAGGTTGTTGTAATCCTCTTGCAGTTGGACCGGGTCAGAGACGCGCAGCAATTTCTTGTACTTGGCTTTATGCTCAGAATATGCTTGCGCTCGCCCTTGCAAGTTTTTCAGCCTCGGGATTACCTCCTGGAAGCAATAAACGAAGGTCATAATCCGAATGTGGAAGGAAGAAAAGAAGATTTGATATAGAGGAATAAAGAATTACCGTCAAAAGGACGTGGCATGCGTCATCCGCAACGCGAGCGGCATCATGATTGTTCAACTTGTCATGATCGCCGGAAAATTGTAGTTTTCCAACGATGTCGGAGACAAGGTTGACGGAATAAGCGCTCTTCTTTAGGAGTACAGGGCCCTCAGTCCGCTGCCGCTTATAACGAGAGTCACCCTTGCAGCCTATCTTCCAAAATACTTCATCCTCAGAAGATGAAGTGTCGCTGCCCTCGCCGCGGTGGCCCACGACCACCTCTTTACCCTTGCCTGAAATGGGGAGAGAGTCTGGCATCCTCTTTCTCTTCCCCTGACGGTCGGCACGGAGGATCTCGTGAATACGGACAGGCTCACCCGAGCGGTTCCGTGACCCGCTGGAACTGAGGGAAATTGGGCCCACGGGGGCAGCCGGCGGAGGAGTGGCCTCGTGGGTACCCTCCAACGTTAAATCCTCGATTGGGCCCCTCGGAGGAACTTCATTTCCTGCACCATCATTTCCTGCGCCTCCACGGGCCTGCCCTTGTCCTCTGCCCGCCGCTCGACGGTTTACCCTCGCCCTCGGTGGGCGGTTCTGCTGTGTTTGCGGCTGTTGAGGATCCGCGGCGGGCCCTTGAGCACCCAACATCCGTGAAAGGGCCTCAGCATTCATCCCTCGTGAGAGTATTTGGATACCTGTAAATGAAGGGGAACGAGCGTCAGGAGAACGGTTGTTTGAACTGTATAAACAAGGAAACATGGATAACTGCTGGTCAGAGAACTATTCTAAAGGTTAGAGATGTTAGTTCCTAGAATCTAACCGTCGAGGGCCATGATGTCAGTAGGCGGGTGGAGTATCATTTCAGGGGGGCAGGATAATCCGTATCGGAACAACACCCCTTCATTCTTCACTAAGGTCTCCGCCTCAATCCACTTCTTTTCAGCCCTCATCTCGAGCGCCAACCCCATCGCCCACTCCTCAAAATCCTTGTTCCTCATCCTCTCTCTAATCAGTGGACCCTCGCCATGAACCAGCCATTGCCGGTGAACTCCAAAAATTCCCCCGGGAGCCCCCACGAAAAAATATTTTTCCTTCCAGTGCTCGCCATATGAGGAAGATGGAGAATTTATCATCTTAAAGCCTGATTTGGCCTGAGCGTAGTAAAATCCATCTGTGGGCGACGAGCGTGGTGAGCGGGCCGCTTGGATCAAGCTGTCAAAATTGATGATCGAGGGTGCTTTGCCCAGGGCCTTCATCGTTATTATGAACGTGTTGATTAAGGCTATGCCGTTGGGAAGAATTTGTGAAGGGCAAAGCCCTAAGTGTTGGTAGATGTTGGCGGCCTCGCGAGCGATGGGAAACCTCAGACCCCCAGCAAGAACGGCATCCCAGTATACAGTCAACATCCCGGGCGGTGGTCGATTGGCTCTTTCTCCCTCCTCCGGGAGCCTCATGGGAAACACGGCTTCATCCCAATATGCCTTCGCCCTCAACTCATCCAAGTCACCGAGGGTCAGAATACTCTCAATTTCATCCGGAGACCTATCAGTCTGATGGCGGTTGTCTTGTCTTACTCGAGTGACAGGCTCCTTGCCTCTCCTGTGACGCCTCCTGGAAGGTTCAGCCTCGAATGGACGTCCGGATGGTCCCGCTTCACCCTCGGGAGCCGCCATCGCTACTGTGATCCTGTGATCTTGGGGTCTCACAGCACTGTTCAAAACTGGGAGGGCTCTTTCCCCTTGTCTCATCATCTCCATCACATTGTCCATCTCCTCAAAAGGATCTTCCTGCTCACCGAGAACACGCTCGTCCATCCCTTGAACAACAGCGTTCACCTCTTCCTCCCCGGCGTCAACTGGAGCCTGGGCCACTGATATAGCCATGGGAATACCTCCAACTGGGTGCGCCATAGTTAGGGGAACGGCCACGGGGACATCGCCATGAGGAGAAGAGCTCCCCACGGACATCTCCTCAATCTCCCGCACATAATCATCGGCTTGATTTCCGGCCATGGTCAATTTTCAATTTCTCGTAAATGGGACTTCTCACAGAAAGATTAAGGGAGGATAAAGCTTACAGGAACAAATTCAATGGTGGATAGCGGTTTTTCCCTCAAGGGTTTGTCTCACACAACCTAAAGCTAATGTTAGCACAGGGGAAATAAAAAATAACCAGGAGTTTTTTTTACCTAAGATGTGGAGAAGAAGAAATTCGCCGGAGCAAAGGGCTCTTGCTATGGATGTGCTTGAAGGAAGTCTGAATGCGTGGAAAAGCTTCCAAAGCCCTGCAAACCCTTATTTATAGGGGAGATGGAACATGGATTAGGTTTGAAAATTCAAAAAGGCAATCATTTCCCGCCTGGGAAACCCCCCACTTTTGGTAACCGCCTCACGTCTCCCGGAGTCCACGCGCCCACGTTCCCACTCAGCATTAAATGCGGACTTGACAGCATTTAATGCGATGTCAGTTTGTGTCCGTTACAGAAGGCCAGCAGTCTCCTCGAGGGTAATGCCCCGTCCCTCGGATATTTGAAATTCAGGATTCCTTCTTTATAAATTCTACAGTACGCTCGATGCGATACTACAGAATTTGGGGGGCAAAATGATGAGGCCTGAAAATCATTCTCGAATCAGAGCCGTCCACGTGGCAGCACACCGCTGACTAATACCCCTGACGCTCGCCTTGGTGGGCTCATGGGCCTTCACGCCGCTCAATTGCCAGCTAATGTCATCCATCAGCCAGCGGATGACCATTCGGACCAAGGGCCCCAAGCAATGGGTTTGACGCTCGGACAGCGGCCCTCAAGGTTATCCTTCACAGGGAAGCACCCACATGGGGGCCCCACTAATACGCTCGGTATTCCGACGCTCAGGGATCATATATCGCGAGGAGGCCACCCATGCATTCTTCGAGCGTCACCAACGTTCGGGCATATCCATGCCCCGTTTCGCTGGATCCGAACCTCGGCAGAAAGAATCTTAGGCCCATCCCCGGCGTAACCCTCGTCAACAACCTCTGACACAAAAGTACTGTGCACCGCGCACCTGACACGCCGTCACCCTTTTCAGGGATGTCATTCTCACTCCACCAAAGTCTGACGCGTGTTAGGGCAACACAGGTTTGGGACCACATGGTCAATTTACCCATTTACCCCCATCCCTAACATATAAATAGGAGAGAAGCCATGCATTCTCTCCCAAGTAATCATCCGCATACTAAACCACACACACTGTTCTGGGCATTCTCTCGTGAATCTTCTCAAGCTTTTCATTTCGCCTCAGTAACACTACCTTGGTAGCTTGCACACTTGGTGTTATCCTAGCTGGAAGAACCCACGCTCAAAAGGAAACCCAGATCCTGAGGCTCTCACGCCTGTGATGGTCTTTCCCTTTTCAAACAAATTCTAAAGTGTTGTTGCATTAGGAAACTCAGATTCCTGCACCATCAAAAGATTTGTTTGGTTTACATGTATAGTATACTACTATTATGATGAATAAATACAGGTCAGGTGATATAGAAACCATGCAATACCATATGGGGATATTCAAGCATATTTCCTCTAATTTACCATGAGAAGTATTTAATGCGAAGTCACACGATCAGACGGCATGATAAGATGATATATATAGAAGTAAAATGAAATTTGATCTAAATCCTATGTATGGAACATTCTAAGCCAATCGAAATTCTTACTTATAGTAAACATTCAACAGATATATTTTACGGGATAATTATTAGGAAAACCTTGTAAAATAACGAAAATGCAAGATAAACTTAATATTTCAAAAATTCGCATACAAAACTCTATGCTTTATAAAAATAAACATAAAAGACCCTTGCGCATTGTTTGAGTCATGCATTACCCTTTTTAACGAAAATAAAAACGAAAATTAGACCATAAATATTTAATAAGTAAAAAATTTCAAAAAAAATATAAAAAGATATTGAAAATGATATATTAAAGAAATAAATGAAGAGCATAAATATCACACAAATTCTTATTGGGAAGCAAAAAATGAAAGTAAAGACATACATAAAAAAATTGGTAAAAAAATACATTAAAGAAAATTAATGGATAAAAAATCACATATTAAAAATAAATTAACCTATTTGAAAATTTTTATAAATATTGGGGTAAAAATATGAAATCATAGAAACTAAGAGACTATACATATAAATACAAAAACAATATTTTTCTAAAGAAAATTCGCACAATCCCAGCATATAATGCAATTGCTGAGTTTAAAATTTTTTATGCAAAACTTAGAAAACACAAGATTTTCTATTGGATTTTTTATAACACGTAACTTTGAATAGCACAAGGTAATTAGGTGCATATAACTCCATATTTTACACAATATTATTATTTTATTTTGTACTAAGTTTTTATTTATAGGTAATATATATATATATATATTTCGGTGTAGCTCATTTATTTGAGTTCAAAGTGAATTGGACTATTTAAGTATAAATTTTTTTATATCAATAGTAACTGTATTTAGAGACTCGAATATAAGAGTTTTGGTTAGATATTTGAATATGAGAACTCTAATCTAAATTCCAAACTAACATAGCGATGAACCATTATGTTAAGCGGCTTGTGGTATAAATATAGGAACAAAAGAACCCAGCTCATAGAATTCGGAGAGTTAAAAATTAAAATAATGCAAATTAATATTATTGGGCCTGCTTAAGAGGCCCATATAATATAGAACCCAACACGACAATTGGGCTTAACTCATCATTTAATTAAAACAAGTACAACTTTTCTTCTCTCCTTCATCAGTTCTCTGCACTGGCGTGCCCAAGAAGATGAAAAGCATCACAGAACAAGGCAAGACTCTCTGTCCCTCCTTCCATGAAGATGATCTTCATTTTAGTTCGAGTCATTCGATGGAATTTCGTTGTTCAATTCGGTTATAAAATAGTCTCCTGCGAGAGTTGTTTTAAATTTCACCTTGTAATTCCCCTAATCAGTTCCTGAGATAAAGCTGATATGTTTTGGGTTTTAGTTGATCTTTGAATTACTGGGCTGCTCGTAACTCGTACAAACCCTAACTCAATGAAATGGAAGAAAAATGATTGAATCCTATTTCAGCAGTGATGATAGCATGACTTAGAAGTCGATGGTCTATCCTGTTTTTGGCAGTCTGTGGGCTCTGATGCGAATATTCAGATTTCCTGTGAACTTGGTGAATTTTTAAAATATGTTAGGTTTTGGAATTATATTGTAGATTGCACACCCTCAATGTAAATTATCTTCTTCTGTGCTATAATTTTGAGATTCTGATTGAAGGGTGCATCTAAAATTTTTCATTTTTCTTTTGTAGATTGGTTTCTGAGATTAGATTGAATATCAGCTAGCGGAACTGTATTCCTTTCTTATGGAGGGAAAACGAGCAGAGAGTAGCAATAGCAGAAACTGGGACGAAGCATTCCATCTCTATATCAGAGCAATAGCATGTGAGAATGATGCACTTAAAATTCAGGCCACAATTAAACTTGCAAAAATGTCTAAACATGCCCCTGAAAATGTTCTGGCACGTACACTGCCGATTTTACTTGAAGTTCTTGGAAGTCCATCGGGCAGTTCGAGTCCATTAGTTCAAGAAGCCTCTGCTTACTGCTTGAAATGCATTGCTTCTCAAGGTGAAGGCAGATTAGCTGATCTTATTGGTCAATCGGGTGCAATTCCCATCCTCTTGGGACTTTTACCTAATTCTGAAGAGGGTTTACAAAGGGCTTTGTTGAAGTGCCTTCGAAATGTGGTCCTATTTTGGTGCCCAAATCGCTCTATTTTAGCTAGTAGTGGTGGATTAGAGATTGTTCTTGCTATGCTGAGTTCCTGCTCAGAGGATGTGAAGTTGGTTCTACTAGAAATATTGAGTGCGTTATCTCTCCTAAGGGAGGTTAGAAAGATTATCTGGAATTCTAGAAGAGTCCATCATCTTGTTGAAGCAGCTAAATGTGGCAGCTTGCATTCTAGAACTAGGGCTGCACAGGCAATTGGCTTACTTGGATTGGTTAAAAGAGCGCGTCGAATGCTTGTAGATGCTGGTGCTGTTATTGTGCTTATGGATTGTCTTGAAACGGGAGATCGAACAATGAGAATGGTGGCTGGTAATGCTCTCGGTGTGATTGCTTCTCATGTTGATCTCATTAGGCCTGTGGCTGAAGCAGGAGCCATTCCTCTATATGCTGAGCTTCTTGAAGAATGTGATCCCATTGGCCAGGAAATAGCTGAGGACGTGTTGTGTGTGTTAGCCATATATGAAGAAAATGCTGCAACAATTGTTGAACACTTGGTTGGGATTCTGAGAGGTGACTCTGCAGAAGCAAAAGCTGCCGCCACTGATGTTATATGGAATCTATCGAGCTACAAGTACTCAGCCCCTGTAATGCGGGATAAGGGGGTTATCGAAATCTTGGTTTACCTTTTGGAGGATGAGGACATTGATGTTAGGGAGAAAGTTGCAGGAGCCGTTGCACAGTTGACTCACAATGATGATTATCGTGCGGCTCTTGCTGATTGTGGAGCAATACCACTTCTGATTAGTATGTTGGAGGATGAGTCGGACGAGCTGAGAGATAATGCTGCCGAAGCGCTTGTGAGTTTCTCTTTAGACCCTTTACTTGGAGATGAGGTTTCGTGTATTTTAGAGAATCCTTTGTTCCTGAATATGCGCGATAGAGTGATGCAGATGCATTCCGCTGATGAATATATGGATTTGTCATTAGTGAGACATATGAGTACTGGATTTTTTTAATTGAATATCTTTTTTGGTGATTAATTTTTGAGGAGATGGGTTGTGTGTTCTTAGAGTCGGACGATATGTAGTCGTCCTGGCTCTGTGTTTTGTAGAAATAGTTGGTTATATCATATATGGATGGAAATGCTGATTTTCACTGGATATGGCAATGATGATTATTGTAGTAATATTGTGGATTTACACTTCACCGGTTGTGCCTTAGTATTTCGGGTCGGGCCTAAACCCGTGACCGGTTTGCCTCTTAGACTAGACACCAAAGAATGTAGGTCACGTGCGCCACTCGTGATTTTCAACGTCTGGCTCGTCAAAAAGTGCAATCCCCTGAATCTCATATATAGTACCTATGCTATGAACAAGCATATTCTATTTTTCTTTGTTTGCGCTCTCATAGCATACTTAGTAAAGTCTTATGGTTCAAGATGATGTTTTCAAGAGGATGATCATTTAACTTGGAATCGTTAATACGAGAGACCATAATTTTCGAATTAAATTCAACGATAATTTTCTGAAATATCATCTCCCAACAAGATGGAGGCCCTCCCGAAGTTTATAAGGGTAGTTTATCAGAGGTTCAAGATTCAGAAATTCAAAACGAAACAAACCAATACCACCAAAATTCTAAAAGATCAAAGTTCGAGATTTCCCCACTCATTTACCAGATAATTGCAAGTGCAAATAAGTGGAATGAGAGGAACATGGATAAATCTACCAACAGAGACATGGCTAATGGCTTTAATTATGAACCAAACTATTCGAGCTTCTTAGAAAAATAACTGACGAAATATCCTGTCTAGGTTCTTATTAATTCACACACATCGGCTATACATGAAATTTCTTCGTAAAAATACTGGACAAAGGGCAATAAATTATATTAGCATCTTACTTACTGAAATAGAGCACAGTCTCCTGCAATTTAATAACCTACGTACACATATCACTCGTTAATGGAAAAAAATGAAAACTTTTCACATAGCAAAGTAGCAAACAGTTTGAACTTAATAGGTAGATCGATTTTCCTTCCTCATGTCGAATCGTCACTATTCTTGAATTCGTTCACTAATTCCAGGGTTGCATGACCAACTTTCTTTCTGAGTGAGTTGGTCATTCCGGCTGCATCAACGCCCTCACCAATCACCACCACTTCATTTTTCTCGTCCCCTTCCAATTTCACCGACACTACGCCTGCACGTGACAAAATATAATTAAATAGAAATAAAAAAAAAAAAAAAAAATCATTTGGGAATGAAGGTCAATTGTTCATAATCAGGGGATGACGAGCACTTGAGTACCCCCAACCTCCGTCTCTGGTTCTACGTATATAAGGGTAATTTTGAAGGCGGGTCTATCAACACCTTTTGTTAATTATATGTGACTTACATATATTATTATAAGATAATGAATCACACCTGATGCCATGGCCGCAATGCTCATGGCCTTGGATCTGCACTTGTTGCATCTGAGCCGCACCTTTATAACGATTTTCTGCAGTATCAAGAAGAAGCATTACGAAAACATATAAACGCAGAACTGATAACCTAAATGATTCAAGTGTATATATACGTAACTAATGTCTATTAAACTAATTATGGCCGTATATTTACCTGCATGATGAATTTGCTAGACTACTAGAACAAGAGTTGTTCCTCAGTTTAAATAGCAGATTCTGTTCCAAGATTGAGAGATCCATATATATATATATGATTTAGAACCTTTATGGACATGGGACTACAATATTATAGAGATGAAAAACATATACAAGGTACGCGGGATGACCCAGAATTTAAGGGTCAAAATATTAAACGATTTAGTTCGTTTACTAATTAAGATTTGCCCATGTTCAGTGCTGCGTAGAATTAAGAATATAATGTGATGATGATAGTGTACATAACGAGTAAAACGGATCATAACCATGCACAGCTCAGCGTTAATCCATTACAATATTTGATAATCAAGCTTATGTAGTAATTAATGTCCTAATTCGCTTGTGTTCTCACTGATTATATCATTTCTTGATTAATCAACTTAGCCATTAAGTCTCAATTTCTCTTTGAAAACAAAACTCTTTACCGACTATAGCCTATAGCGTTACTACCAATGGTGTTTTTCTTCCCCAATATTTCCTATAGAGTTGACAGGGGGATTATCTTGAGTTGTCAGCTAGCGCTACGTGTTGTCACGTGGCGAATTTCTTAGAATCTTGCTGGACATTCACTTCACATTGGATGCTCCGACCCAATGCCCCCAAGATACTTTCTCGCAGCTACTTGTGTGGTCAAGCTTTCCTTAAGTTGGATGGTCCCTTGACCAGTTATCCTTTCAAGCGGATGGTGAAGTCGATCCAAAGTGACAAGTACGGGGGCAACATATATTTAATGCAGGAATCCCTCTTACAGGCACATTAAATGCTTGCCATACCCTACAAATCCTCTGCAAATTCTCTGGCATAGCGAGGAACCATGCCATTGCTACCTAGCTATACAGTTCCTTCATTTAATGCACCGTTGGCTACGTGTAATAAGCACACACAAAACTTCTCAGCAAGAAATACCCCTTCATAATATAATTCCCTTTTAATTTCGATTCTAAGAGTTGCGCTATTCTCACATAGTGTCCGATATTGTCTTTTTTTTCCCCTTAAACATAGTTTCATTTAGGGAAAATTACAAAATCGGGACACTAAGTGACCCCCACTAGCGTTTTCGGGACACCAGTTGCTCCAGCGACAAAATGTGCCAGTAAGTCCTAAAATTTGTCAATTTCAGGACACAGGTCGCCGGAGCCTGCTGACATAGCACCGGAGTGCTGATGTGGACACATATACTTTACACGTGGACACAAATTTTGGGAATCAATGCCCACGTGTAAAGTATATGTGTCCACATCAGCAGTCCGGCGCCACATCAGCAGACTCCGACGACCTTGTCTTGAAATTGACAAATTTTGGGACTTATTGGAACACTTTTGTCACCGGAGAAATTACTGTCCAGGAATTGCTAGTAGGGGTCACTTAGTGTCCCCATTTTGTAATTTTCAAAATATACCATTTGTCGGAAAAAAGCTCAAATTCCTCTCGAATTATAGTACTCTCAAATGAAATGTAGTTCAATTTCCAAACACTAATCCTTGATTTATTAAGTTGAGCCCCCAAGTGGACGAATCAGAAGCTGCAACGTGTCATCTATACACGTAGAAACCCGTACAAGTTTGAACCTTTTCTTGAGCTTATATATATGGCAATTGTCTTCCCCTATTTTCTCATCCATCAATATTCAAACTTGTGTGTGTTTGATAACTAAGTTATAAATTCCTCTTTTCTTTCCACACTTTAAGGTACATTTGTAAGAGAAATATGTCTTACCTCTCCAACATCAACAACATTTTGTACAAGATTGACGATGTTGGTAGTCAAAGACTTCGGCAACGAAGGGTACCGTTACCCTCCGCCAATGACTCACAACCTGATTGAAAGGGATGGAGATGATGATCAAAATGACGATGGGACATACGATGACGCGCAGGCTGCTTGAAGATTGCCCTGCGAGAGACCACCTTCATGTTTGTCATGGAAGTGTTCTTGTAGATTAATATAAGAAATGTAGCTTCGTAATGTTATAGAATTATGAAAGCAAAGACCCCATTTGAATTTTAGTACTGAAAAATGCAATGCTTCAATCTCCAAATTAAAAAAAAAAACCTTGCATCCATGTCAAGTGGAGCTTCCATGTGGATGAATTATGACACAATATGCGAGACGGCATCGGTTCGTCCACATCATTGAGACACAATGAGCACACCCTTTCACGTTCAAACCCTAAGCTACCTCACGCTCGACTGAATTTCGAGCTTTCTTGAGCTTATATAAATGTCTATGATCTTCACTTGCTATGGCGTCCATAAAAAATTCAATAAAATATATTACTACCAAGTGTATCACTAATTATTAATTCCCCCGTTTCCATACTTTAAGGTATATTTTAAGAAGAAAAAACATGTCTTCTCTTTCAAACAACAATAACAACTCATTGTACGAGAATGTCGTCCTTGGTGAAGAATTTGGTGACGAAGGGTACAATTATCCTCTTCCTGCAACTGTACCGCTTGAAGGGGATGGAGATGATGATCAAAATGATGATGGGACGTACGATTACGCTCCGGCAACTTGAAATAGGTCTGTAGTGACTAGCTACTGGTTTTTGTAGTAGAGAGATAAGATAGCCTTTATTTTCATCAGCTGAATTGGGGTTTTGCACTACTTGAACTACTCTCCTTCATGTTTGTCATGAAAAGTGTTCTTCACGGAGTGGATTAATATATGATAAAGAAAATTATAAAATCGGGACAATAAGTGACCCCTATTAGCAATTCCGAGACAATAATTTCTCCGGCGACAAAAGTGTGCCAGTAAGTCCCAAAATTTGTTAATTTCAGGACACAGGTTGCCGGAGCCTGCTGATGTGGCGCCGGAGTGCTGACGTGGGCACAAAATTTTGGGAGTCAATGTCCACGTGTAAAGTATATGTGTCCACGTCAGCACTCCGGTGCCATGTCAGCAGGCTCCGGCGACCTGTGTCCTGAAATTGACAAATTTTGGGACTTACTGGCACATTTTGTCGCTGGAGCAACTGGTGTCCCGAAAACGCTAGTAGGGGTCACTTAGTGTCCCGATTTTGTAATTTTCCCTTTCATTTACCACATTCTGTCTAATTTAACAGTAAAGATCACGTGTTGCATGCATACCCGTTAGTTTTGATCAAAATGGACTTAAGATGACCCTTTTAATTGATTTTTGGGGTGATTTACATCTAACTATCCTGTATTTAGGTATAATAACAATGTAGTCCATCATTATTGAGAAATTACATTTTAGTCCCTATAAATCTTGTTTGATCTTAGATCCCTTAACATAATTTGTAAAAGTACACTTATATCCCTGATGATTTTATGATTGTTACATTGAATATATGATCAAAATTACAAAATCATCCCTAAAGTTTACAAATATAAACAAAACGATCCATACAAATTATGAATTTAACAACAAATCAGGGGTATTTTTAGAATGACATAACGGAACCCTAAGGACCACAAACGGTTCTCAAAGTTAGGAACTAAAATATAATTTCTTGATAATGATGGATTACGTTGTAATTAGACCTAAATACAGGGTAGTCAGATGTAGTTATTTCTTGATTTTTGCCCTAATTTCACTTCACTTTTCCCCTTTCTCTCCTACCCTTATTTCTCAAATCCCTAACTTCAATCCCCTCATCCCGAACTCCTAAACTTCATTCTCATCATCTCTTATAGTGTTTAGAGATGTTGATATAGCTTATTTGAGATCAATTTGTGAAGTTACCCTGCTATGGCATACTGGCATTACAAGATTTCGCCAAGAATGACGACCTGGTTTCCTTTTACTATAAGTTTCTCCATTCTTCTTTTATAATTTGTGGTCCCAAGGCTTTATTTTTAAATGTATAATGTTGGCGAAAGAGTTAATTAACAAATGTGGAGGTGAGTTTTTTTTTTTTTTTTTGTCGGGTATTGCTTGTACATAAGATTGGTTTCTTTTTCCTTTTGGGTTTTCACATTCAGCAGTATGTAATGGTTGTTTTTTGTATTTGTAGATCCACTTGAGCCCATTGTTTTCAATGTTCAGTAACCTATTTTGCACAAATGTTACTACCGCCAAAAGTACCCGCAATTTAGTTATAATCTTTTGTTACAATTATCACCAGATTAATTGTCAGTATAGAATAATGTGACCAATAAAATTAATTATCTATTGTAACAACAAAAATAATAATCTAATCACTACTGAGTCATATTACAACAAAATAGAAGCTAGTATAACTGAATATATATTATATCAATAAAGTGATACAAGCATGAATACAATACAATACAATAGATTAGTTCAATACAATACAATACAATAGATTAATTCACAAATATAGCTACAACTTTGATCGGCAGCATCTAATTTTTTTTTCTTAGCTTTCTACTTTTTTTTCCCCTTCCTTTCACTTAAATAGATATATGTACAAGCTCCAAACTGAGAGCACTTAGCATGTCTAAAAGAAAAGGAATTCCTAATTAAGGTAATTAACTAGTGATGGGAAACAAAGAGGGACACTAATTTAATTTACACATATTTACAAATATTTACACTAATTTGCCCAACAGTTTTTCTATTGCAAGATTTGCTGCCAAGCTCAAAGACACACAAAGTGAAGCAATTCCAACTGCAATGCACCACTGTAGCACATCCATTTTGGCCCAGCTAGCTACAACACCCATTATCTCTATCAACACAACCTGAAGACCTCCAATTATCCCCACAATACCAACAAATATCCAATTTTTATACACGATAAACATCCCTCCAGATTTAGCATCGTTTTTCTTCAAATCAATGGCGGAAATCAACGAGAAAACTTGACAGAAAGCGAAACAGATGTACACCAATGTTTTCAATGTTGATTCACTCACCTGGAAAATTTCTTTCCCTTTGATTCCCAGGATCAAAATAATGCTAACCTGGAAAATTGATTGAACTGCAATGCTTCCGTACATAGTTCTTGTGATTACTGGACCTGACCCGTAAACCTTTCGGGGTTGGTTGTTCCGTTGAATGCGGTCTGAAGGTACTGTGTATATAGTTGTTATTGCCACAGCCAATGCTCCAAGAACTTCCATGATCAGGTTTATCCATAGGACCTGAAATGAACTTAGCACCTCTCTGTTCATGGCTGCTACCAAAACGAAAATTATAGCAAAAGCTGAAATTTCCATCGTCAGCTGCAAAATTATGAACTTTTCCAGGTTCCTGCAGACCCTTCCTCCCAGGAATATGATTCCAGGGATTAGCGAGAACTGGTTGTTGAGGAGAATGATATCACTATCTTCCTTGGATATTTCTGGGCATGTGTCATCCCCCATGAAGATGCCAACATCAGCTTCCCTTAGCAAGGGAGAGTCCCTAATGCAAGAAGCAGTAGCAGCTACTATCTCACCTTTTTGTCTCAGGCATTGGATCATCAACAGCTTATCAGCTGGAGATGAATTGGCCATCACACGAATGTTGTCAATCATATTCATGCGTTCTTCTTCAGAGCTGATCCGAAAATCAGCTGCTTCAATGATTCCACCATCTTTCAAGAGCCCGCAATTTAAGGCCATGAGTCTTGCCGTGTCTATGTCATCCTCCAACAACAGTTTGATATGGACTCCTGATTTTCGACAATCTTGAATTGCTTCTTTGACCTCAGGTTCATAGGGATTCTTCAAAGCCACCAGGCCTAACAAAATTAAACGATGTTTCAAGGGTTTGATCATCAGGGTTCGATCTGAATTATCACGATTATCCATAACTCCTCCGTCTTGTTTGTAAGCAAAAGCAAAGCAGCACAGATGAGAATTGGAAGCAATTTGAAGAAAGGCGGTTCTCTTGCTGTCATCTAGGGCTTCGATGCTTCCATCTGCATTGTAATAGTGAGAGCACATAAACACGATTATCTCAGGGGTTCCTCTCCAGTGCACATGCACCACTTTATGGTCATCTGCTCCACCATTATTCTTATCTATCACCACACAACTTAATTTCGTATCATCGTCAACTAGTGTTTCTTCATATTGGACTTGATATTGGAATTCCATGTTAAAACCAAGCACAGATCTTGCCCAACTGAAAAGAAACCTATCGTGATCGTGTCCGTGCCCATACCCCCCATTGCAATGGATGAAAATACCCTCTCGCAGCGCATCAAGAATATTGCTATCCACAGATTGTGTCTGAAAACGATCCATAAGGCTGAAGCCAACCCACAACTCAGCCATTGCCGCATGCTGCAAAACCAAATCAGTGGTTTTAGCAGTGCAGCAAATGGTGGTCACCAATCCAATTGTGGCACTCGATTGAAGCTTCCGAACAATTGCCCAACATGATGATTTCATCTTGATGGATGCGTACTTGAACGAAGTGAACATAGCTAAAGGTAAGCCATCTCTGCTGGCAAGAACGAGTATGCAAAGCACTGTAATTAAGCTACTATTCACCTTTGATCTTTCTCTCTTCATCAGTCTTATGGATTCATCAATGATTTCCTCCAATGTGTTCTTCACACCTTTGGGGTCGGCAATATTGTGATCCTTGTTAGTCTGTTTAGGTTTCCAGACAAAACACCGAATCAACTGCACGGTGAGAAGAAGTAGCGAAAGGCTCAGCCAAATCTTCTCCAATTTTGAGTTCGTTTCATCAACAGCATCAAGCAATTCCAACTTTGGCGGCTTATTGTGACGATGATCATCAATTTGCTTCTGGTTCTTGATGAGCCTGCTTCTTTCTGTGTTCTCTCCTACAGAAGTGACCAGCATACGGCAGCTGCCATTAATCACCTTGGCACCAGTAAAAAGTGAAGGATTATTTGTCGAAGAAATTGTTGAACCATCATTCTTCTGAAATGAATTGCCATCAATGTATATGCCATCAGCCGGGACACGATCACCAGTCTTCAAGAACACGATATCACCAACGACAATTTCAGATTCAGGAACCTTAAGAAATATGCCGTTTCTCACTACCCAGAGGACCTTCTTTTGCTTATTCAAAGATTTCTTGACAATCCATTTTGCTTTCAGAAATCCGAATAGTACTCCAAAAGTGACAACAACAGATACAGCGGCCAGTGAAATCAGCGCAGCATCAGTAATGGCCTCGTTTAGACCGTTGCTCTTAATCCCAATCACGAGCGAAAGCATGGCGCAGCAAAACAGAAGAATGATGGTCGTGTCCCTCAAATAACTCAACAGCAGCTGCTTCAAATGCTTGATATTCGATTTTGGAGGAGGCCTCTCGTGCAGACCGATCAAGTTGGAGCCGAATGCCTTGACTCGGGAACTAAGATCTTCTTGATCGCCAATTATTCCTGCGTTGATATTTGTTTTCAATGCAGAAACAATACTTTTGATGCCACCATACTGTCGAAGTGAGTGATGATCATCAGTATGGTTTATATTCTCAACTATTTCTGCTAGTTTCTCTTTACTAATCAAGAATTCATGGAGAGCATTGTTCGAATGCATCTTTCTATTATTTTTTTTTTAACTTTCTTTTTTCCTGGAGGAAGATGGAACCTAGACACGCGCAAAAGATTATTAAGTCTCGTTCAGTTTGTCAACTACGTGTCATGGCATGGAAGCTGAGTAGGCTAAAGAAAAGAAAAGTATGATGGCACATGCTTGGTAATTTACTATAAAGTCGTTAACAACTTCATATGATATTTTAGATTTTGTCCAGACTCAGAGTGATCAAGAGCGAAGGTGAGTTTAGATATGGAAAATGATGGTACTTAATTATATATAGAGACTTTAAGGGGGAACTTAGTTATGTAATATATATTAGATCTCAGAATCATCAAGTGACATAATTTAGCGACTCTCATCGCCTATGGTAATTAAGTACAGAGTTCGTATTCGAATTCCTAGAAATATGCAACTATAATTGATGGAAGGTCTCGCAAGTGACATTATTTAGTAGTTTAGACAGTGTGTTGATTTAACTAAATGTCTCATGTTTGAATCCTAAAAGTGCAGCTACAATTGATAGGAGTTAAAGTGACATAATTTAGTAACTCGATAATATACTAAATTAACTAGAGATTTCCTGTCCAAATACCTAGAAATGCAACTATAATTGGTAAGAGGTCTTGTTTTCGAGTATATCGAATTGTAGCTATATTCCTTGATAGGAAGTTTCATGTTCCACCTTAATAATCTTACTCAACTCAAACAGTAATAAATGGGATGAAATGTATTAAAAAGGAAAATACTAGAATTGGCCCCTAGCTCTGTTCAAATGGATATATTTAGTGGGGTGGAATCTTGAGAAAACATGGGAAATTTACAAACAGGCTTGGTTGTGGAAATTAAAATACTGAGCAAGTACAGAGTGACCATGCGCCGTCACAGCACTTTCCATATTCAAAGGCTCAATGAACATCGTCCATTATATGTATTGTTTTATACTGATTCCTGGAAAGTGTTCATCCTTTTCCACGTCCAAAAAACCCAAATTGTAATTAATTAAGCTTCACGCTGGCCTGTAGTAGTTAATTAATTTGCTTAATTATTTCACATCCCTCCAACATTCTTGAGATCTTGCGTGGATTCTGCATTGCATTCACATTGAATAAGTGAGAGCGACTCGTGGAGAACTTGGATAATCGGATCAAAATTTCTATTTCTTCTTTTTTTCTTTTTTCTTTTCTTTTTTTTTTCTTCTTCTTTGGATATATTTCGGAAAATTCTAGCCCTAACTTGAATTTAATCTCATCTCTTTAATGACTAGTGCTTTTTTTTTTTTAACACATGCACAGTTAAGGGGAATTCGAACCCGAGACCTTGCCCTTTATGAATCCATTTATCACTTGTACCAACCTTATATGTTGGCTTTCATGACTAATACTTAAAATCAATGTGATGACTTAAAAATTTTGTGCTCGAAACTAGATCGGCTTAATCAATATTAACTATATAAGGAGTATTTTATTTTTATATATCTTGGTTATCTTTCATAGCTTGTTTGACGTTTCCTTTTGTTGGTTCCCTCTGGCCTCTTTTAAAAAAACCCTGAGAGAGATTTATAAGTGAAAAAGACAAGTCGTTCCTCACTGACCCCTCAAGCCTTGGAGGGCCAACCCAATATTATTTTATTGTTGATTTCCAAAAGTTATTAATTTACACTATATTGACTCTTTGATGACTTAAATTTATTACACTTTTATCTTGACATTTAGTATCATGACATTAAAATTATAATTCAGTTGTAAACGTCGTTATCTTGATATATTTTATCATAGGAAGGAAGGGGGGGGGGGGGGGGGGGGGGGGGGGGGGGAACTAGTTAATCTAGTTGGTTGGAATACACTCGTTCATTTTGAACCAAATATTATGGTTTGAATCCTGAATTTAATTAAAAGCAATTTTAAATCTTATAACCGTTATTAAGGTTTGAGGGAGAATTAGTAATTGTATTTGAAGATGGATGTCATTCTCTAAACGAAATAAAAATCAATATTTAATTAGTCTAATAATAAATCATGCATATTTTTGAATTAAAATCTCCCAAAATTTTTTTTTCAAAACTTCCAAGATATTACTAATTCGTTTGTTCTTTGTTCCCAGGTTTAATTCAAACAATTTAAAATTTAAAAAATTATTCTCTCTCTATTTTCATAAAATCTCTTTGCAATTATCTGAAATTTCAACATTCTCCTGTCACGCCATGGCTATACCCTGTCAATTCCTTGTACATATGCAAGGGTTCATTATGCCGTTTTGTTTATGCCAAACTGTAAAAGATATATAGGGCTAGCCCTTGAGATCTGACCTAAAATTTCCTTCGATTTAAGGCTAAAGTACATTGCCATATACTTCAAGCAGCAAAAGAGCAATTTTAGAGATACGGTCCTATTTTATCGTTAGAAAATGAAATGTACCAAGAACGTTGAATTGATCGAGTTGGATACCAAATTTACAATTTTCCCTGAAAAAAGAGATAATTCAGAAAGACAAAAGAATTTCAGAGGGAAATGAAGGTATTAGGCTTTGCTGATCACAAGGTTCTCCTTCCTGGAAATTTCCAAGAAATGTCTTTCATCAATGTTATTATTATTATTGCTATTATTGATCTTAGGTATGTTGCTATTCTTTCTTTTTCTTCCAAGAGTTAATGTGCATAGTTTTTTCCCTTGAGAAGCGAAGTCCCTCAAGAAAACTTTCATTCAGGAAAGATTAGTTTAGACCTAAACACGCATGTAAACGTATCTTTTGACTCATTTTTTCTGATAATATATATTAGGACTTGACAAATGGTGAAGGAGGACCACAATATAATCTTGTGCCTCGTCAGTACTATCTGTTTTTTAGTGACGAATATTTCTAACCTTCCCTTTTGGATTGGGAGGTTTTTTTTGTTCTGTACAGGTTTAGATTATTATGTTTGTATTTATGCGACTAATCTAGTTAAAACAATTTGATCACCAACTTGGCTATGAGAAACTGGATAATTTGCTAAATAAGTACTGGCATATTTTGCACTTAATATCATTTTTGATAGTGTTAATATATATGACCTAATTCAAATTTGGTATCATAATGAAAAACGGCAAAATTGAATGGATAATATCAGTCGGAAAATACTTAAGTAAATTCATTCAATTTTTGTGTAACACATACAATTAATTTATTAGTCATTTTCGACATTGCATATCATGACTTTTAAATTGTTTGAAATTGTTATTTAACTTTGTTTAGTTAGTTGTACGAGACAAATAGATAGTTCAGTAGTAAATATTTGTACCCGTAAACATGTAGATCGTGGGTTGCTTGTAATACGTTACTAATATAACCAGACATTTTTCTTACAAAGAATAAAGGGAAAATTGCAAATTTGGGACAATAACCAACCCCATTTTGCATTTTTGGACTTTAATTTGGCATTTCTGATTTTAGGGACACTTACTCTCAAAATTTTGCAATTTTGGTCAAATCTCATCCGGATCCTTAATTCCGTACTGGAAAACCGCACGTGACCCCACGTGATCGCCTGAAATCGGTTGAAATCCCACAGGACAAAATAGCCTAGGCCACATAAGCAAAAGAATGCATTGCCACGTGGGATTTCAACTGATTTCAGGTGAACACGTGGGGTCACGTGATGTTTTTCGGTGCGAAATTAGGGATCCGACTGAGATTTGATGCACTCTTTTGCTTATGTGGCCCAGGCTATTTTGCCACGCGGGATTTCAACCGATTTCAGGCGATCATGTGGGGTCACGTGCGTCTTTCCGGTACGGAATTAAGGATCCGGCTGAGATTTGACCAAAATTGCAAAATTTTGAGAATAAGTGTCTCTAAAATCAGAAATACCAAGTTAAAGTCCAAAAATGCAAAATGAGATTGGTTATTGTCCAAAATTTGCAATTTTCCCAAGAATAAATAAAAGTAAATCCGATGACTAATTTGTTGGAGTTTGCGCCAAAGTTTGAGGAATTTTATATTTTCAGTTTAATTACCAGGAAATTATGGAAGATCGCCATTATAACTAACGCCAAAGTTAGTTGTTATTATGGTATGATGATGAGTTATGTAAATTGATTCTTAATTGCACATTTTATAAACTATAATTGACCATTATCGGAATGCTTAGATATATATATATAATCTGGTTGTATTTCACCAGCATGCCTTGGAATTTTGGCTTTTACTTTGGTCAAAAACGTGACTCCAAGCGCCTCTCAAAAGTTGATGTCCAAGAACAACTTTCTTAATATACTTACTAATTTCTAGTAATTAATTTGGCCTTCTTAGTGAAGGAAGAGGCACATTAATTTACAATGGTCTTTGATATTAGTTATATTTAGGATTCTTATATATGATTAACATTTTTATATATGGTATGGACTATGGACCACTTCCCGGGCCTGACCGGCCGTCTGATACAGCACATCAAACTTTTGAATTTGTGAAGTTTCATTGCAACTCTTGAAAGGTCCAAAAATGAAAGCTCTTGATGATGTCCAAAATAGCCAAGTCCAAATGGATATATAAGGCCCAATGAAAGGCAAATTGAAGGCATGAGTAAGCTAAGTACAATGGAAAGATTGTGCAGTACTGGTGGGATTAGATTAGCTTTCTGAATTGTGACAGTAGATTTTAGCTCTAGATTAATATGAATTTGTTCTGTATTTTAATATCTTTATCTTATTCTGCCGGTGTGTTGTTTCTTTACTAGTTATTGATCTTTCGTATGAGAATCTGATTCAATTGTGTCGCTCATTTAAGAGTTAATTTAGTATCTATGATATGATGAGATGATATGCCTTTGTAGGAGAATTTTAAAGGGTCGCCGAGTACTTGATTTATCTTCTCCCACTTGCTCCATCGGACCGGGATACGGGGGGCCCTTAGGGTTGGGGATTTAACCTTTTTACTGCAAGGCTAGATTGTTTGTCCAATCATTTTCAAAATAATCTTAAAGGGACCTTAAACCCTAAATCCATAGTTTATTAAGTATGTATACAAGTATCAGGTTTGTTGATCGTCCTTAAACTTTTCCTTCACCATGAAGCCGAAATGATTTAACCATAAAAGAAGAAGATTAGTGCGGAATGATTAGCAACCAGAAATCTTGACCAATTCCAAACCAAAAAGATAAAAGGAAATCTTGACTGGTGAGAGCCGACTTCAACTTTCCAGGGCTCTTGTCGTCCCCTTTTGACTAGAGTTATTAAAGCCAAATAATGAATTCTGAATATCTAATCATTTTGCTAATACAATATTAAGTGTCAATTACCTAACTAATAATGACCACTAATTAAGTAATTAACTTTGGCATTCTAATCATAGCATATACTATAAATTTCCCGGTAATTAGGGTCTAAAATATTCCCCACTCTTTGGAAATTACCTCCTTCAATAGTCATCAAATTTAATTATTCTTTCTCTTTTTTGTTTTCGTCATTACGTACAAATATGTATGCGTGGTTCTCTCCTAGTTAATAATTTGATCAATTAGCTATGTTTTACTGGCCACGCGAGTACAAAATAGCCTATATTGAACTTAGGGTACTTTAATTTGTACTCACTCACCATTTCCTTATCATGATCTAAGAAATTAATTTGCTATTAAAGTAATGAGTCAATCAATCTAAGAAATTAAATTGCTATCAAAGTAATAAGTCAATCTTTTAAGTCCAAAAATATTGTTGAGTGCGGTTTAGGTTAAAAAGGTTAGTGGAGTTGTCACCAGTGACCTGGCTTAATTACTAATGGGGAAGATTATCCTTAGAGGAAAACTTTAGCACAGTCCCAACTCTGCCTCAGTCGTAAAGTTTATTATATATATTTGTTATTGGGTTGATCATTATATCTAGAATTTATATCAATTATACAATAAATGTTTTAATTTATAATAATAATACAATAAATATAAAATATTTTCCCTTTTATAATCTTATTAATTATACTAGTTTAATCGAGTTAAGTTCGAATGAAAATCGATCGTAATAGCATCATGTGATCATTAGCTGATTCTTGGAAAAAAGACTATATAGTGGTCAGCCTTATTATATTTACAATATGTTACTATTAATATCCAAATGACATGATATATTAATTCTCGAAAGACATTGTGAATTCCATGGAAGTTTCGAGGAAGGACCACGCGTTTCATTATCAGAAAAGTATGTGTTTTTTCTTCTTCTTCTTCTTCTTTCTTCTTTTATATTTGAAGATCTCCAAATATTTGGTATATGTCTTGATTTGCTACGTGGATCAACTGAGGGGCCCCGGTACATACCCTGATAACGAAAGAACAACTTTTGTTTTACGAAGTTGGTTAATCAACTTGCTAATTGGCCGAAACTTCATGGGTTCCATGTCTATTTAATCTATCCAAAGGACAAAATTAGATCATATTATTTCGACCAAAAAAAATAAAAAATTCATATTATATAATTAATATATATGTCCGTACAACCAGGGAATAGGCACCATGCAGCCATTTCCTTATCATGATCTAAGAAATTAATTTGCTATTAAAGTAATGATGATCAGTCAATCAATCTAATATATATTTAATTATATTTCTTTCTAAAAGATTAAATTTTTAGATCATGTAGTTATTCAATAGGGTATAAGAGTTTAGGCTAAAAATTAGATCATATTTCTAAAAGCTTAAGGTTTTAGATTAGGCGGTCGGTATTCAATACATGTATAACACTAAATTTTAAAGGGCGAATCACATCTGATTACCCTCACAATAAGCGAAATTACAACGCAGACACCCTTGTTTGAAAAATTACATATTAGTCCCTAATCTTTATGCTCCGTTCCATTAGGGTTCAGTTAATTTTTTTTATAAATTTCCCAAAATACCCTTACGACATATATCTATATTAAATTTTTCAAGGACTATTTTGTTATATATTAAATATTAAAGGATCGTTTTGTTAATATTTATAAACTTTAAGGATTATTATGTACATATAACATAATATAATTTTATTTTTATTCTAATCAAATTTAATATTTTTATTTATAAATATGTATATTTTTTATACATACTTTTATATTGCATACGTACATAAGAAGGAAAAAAAAGACATGTTGCTTAATTAAATATAATATCAAAAATTTTATAAAAAAAATCCTACTATTTAATTTTAGAAAATACGAATTTAAGACTAATTGAAATATAATAGCTTAATTAGTGTAAATTTTATATTATTAAAAATTAATTTTATTTTTAAAACTAATTAATCAAACTCTACACTTTCTAACAAAAGAACCCTCACTTTTATGTATATTACAAAACAATCCCCAATGGTATTTTGGTTATTAAAGGGGTCAAATTTGACGGAACCCTAACGGAACGGAGGACCTCAAACGGAGCATAAAGGTTAGAGATTAATATGTAATTTTTCAAACAAGGGTGCATGTATTGTAATTTCGTCTATTGTGAGGGTACTCAAATATAATTCGCCCAATTTTAAAATGTCCTAAATTTCGTTTTTTAAAAATGAAATGTCTAGCTAGTACGTCGGATTAACGTAATAACAATCAACGTAAATTGTAATATTTTATGACACCAATGGTGAGTTGGCCTTTCCACATTGCTTTTTTTGAGTCCAAAACTCATCGTTCTTCAATGAAACGTCTATGTCAATATTTACTTTAGGCGCATTGGTATCATATATAATCCACTTAATTAAGAAAGCTTATATATAAAATTTCTAGAATGTTGGTGGCAGGTGGGGTATAATTGGTGTGAACTCAGTTGGGACTTTGCAACTCTTAATGGACATGTAAAAGGATGTGCACTTTCCTGAATAAAACAATAATATAGATAATTAATGGATCATTTGGTGCAGTGGTCATTGAGATGTTGACAATGTGAAAGTGCTTTGGCGGCGGAATCACTTATACTATCTCAAGATTTTCCACAACCAGCAAGCCTGTAAATTTCCTAGCTTTTTTGTCTGGGATTCTCTTTTTGATTTTTGGCTTTCTACAAGTGGATAACCTCGTAATTGTAAACATTTCCGGTATTTAAGTTAGAGAGTGTTAATAATTTCGTAATCGAACAATTATCTACATATTATACATTGAATTCATTGATTTAAAAGTGTATAATGCGCAAAAATTGAAGAATGTTCAATCGCACGTAATCCTTTTATTATTAGACTTGTTCCTACATGTAGGCTTTTGGACCTCCTGAAATGTTTCAGAGGTTTGAATCTCATGTTTTAATTTTGTATTTCATCACAACTCGCACTTAAAAAATATATACACCTATTAATATATACACTTAATTTCTTTACAGTATATATTTCTCTTCTTGAAATATCTATATAAACACCTGTATCTTGAACTTCTCTTAAATTCAGTTACCCTTTTACAAAAGCCATAACTTTCAGCATTCTTCCAAACCAAATATATCCTTTGCATAGATTCCATCATCTCCAGAAAAATAAAAATAAGAATGCATTCGAACAATGACCAACGTGAATTCTTGATCAGTAAAGAGAAACTAGCAGAAATAGTTGAGAGTATCAACAGTACTGATGATCATCACTCTCTCAAAAATATTGTTTCGTCCTTAAAAACAAACACTGACTCAGGAATAATTGGTGATCAAGAAGATCTCCACTTCCGGCGCAAAGCATTTGGTTCCAACCTGATCAGTTTACAAGAGCACTCTCCGCCACCTCATATGATCATAACTTTGAGGCAGCTGCTGTTGAATGCTTTCAGGGACACTACTATCATTCTTATTTTCTGCTGTGCAACGCTTTCACTAGTGATTGGGATTGAGATGAACGGCCTGGAGGAAGCCATTGATGATGCAAAACTGATTTTCCTGACAATATCTGTTGTTGTCACTTTTGGAGCATTATTCAGATTTGTCAAGGCGAAATGGATGATCAAGAAATCATTGAATAAGGAAAAGAAGGTCATTTTGGTGGTCAGAAATGGCACATTTCTGAAGATTCCTGCATCTGAAATAGTCGTTGGTGATATCGTGTTCTTGCAAACTGGTGATCGTGTCCCGGCTGATGGCATATACATTGATGGCAATTCCTTTCAGAAGAATGATGGTTCAATAATTTCTTTGGCAAATAATCCTTCTCTTTTTACTGGTGCCAACGTGATTAATGGAAACTGTCGTATGCTGGTCACTTCTGTAGGAGAGAACACAGAAAGAAGCAAACTCATCAAGAACCAGCTGCAGCAAAATGATCATGATCATCGTCAGAATAAGCTGCCAAAGTTTGAATGGCTTGATGCTGTTGATGAAACTAACTCAAAATTGGAGAAGCTTTGGCTGAGCCTTTCGCTACTCCTTCTCATAGTGCAGTTGATTCGGTGCTTAGTCTGGAAACACAAACAGGCTAACAGGGATCAAAATATGGCCGACCCTAAAGGCGTGAAGAACACATTAGAGAATTTCATGGAGGAATCCATCAGACTGATGAAGAAAGAAGCTGGTTCAAAAGTAAATAATGGGTTAGTTACGTTGTTTTTCATACTGATTCTTGCCAACCGGGACTGCTTACCTTTAGCCATGTTCACTTCATTGCTATACGCGTCCAATAAAATGAAATATTCCTTTGGGGCAATTGTTCAGAAGCTTCAATCGAGTGCGGCAATTGGATTGGTGACCACTATTTGCTGTACTGCTAAAACCACTGATTTGGTTTTGCAGCATACGGCAATGGCTGACTTGTGGATTGGTTTCAGCCTTATTAATCCTTTTCAGATACAATCTGTTGATAGCAATATTATTGATGCACTACGAGAGGGTATTTTCGTCCATGCAAAGGTGGGCTACGATCATCAGGATATGTTTCTTTTTAGTTGGGCAAGATCGGTGCTAGGGTTTGACATGGAGTTTCAATATCAAGTCCAGTATGAAGAAATACTTGATGACAATGATACGAAATTAAGTTGTGTTGTGATAGATAAAGATAATGGTGGAGCAGATGACCATGAAGTGGTGCATGTGCACTGGAGAGGAACCCCGGAGATAATCGCGTTTATGTGCTCTCACTATTACAATGCAGATGGAAGCATCGAAACCCTAGATGACGGCAAGAGAACAGCCTTTCTTCGAATTGCTTCCAATTCTCATCAGTGCTGCTTGGCGTTTGCTTACAAACAAGAAGTGAGAGTTACAGATAATCACGATAATTCAGATCGAACCCTGATGATCAAACCCTTGGAACACGGTTTAATTTTATCAGGCCTGGTGGGTTTGAAGAATCCCTACAAACCTGAGGTCAGAGAAGCAATGGAAAATTGTCGAAAATCAGGAGTTGATGTTAAACTTTTGGTGGAGGATGACATCAACATGGCAAGAATCATGGCCTTAAGTTGCGGGCTCTTGAAAGATGAAGGAATCATTGAAGCAGCTGATTTTCGGGCCAGCTCTGAAGAAGAACGCGTGAATATGATCGACAACGTTCACGTGATGGCAAATTCGTCTCCAGCCGATAAGCTGTTGATGATCCAATGCCTGAGACAAAAAGGCGAAATAGTAGCTGCCACTGCTGCTTGCATCAGGGACTCTCCGTTGCTCAGGGAAGCTGACGTTGGCATTTTCATGGGTGATGTCACATGCCCAGAAATATCCAACGAAGATAGTGATATCATTCTCCTCAGGAACGAATTCTCGCTAATCCCTGGGATCATATTCCTGGGAAGAAAGGTCTGCAAAAACCTGGAAAAGTTCATAATTTTGCAGCTGACAATGGAAATTTCAACTTTCATTATAAACTTCATTGCAGCTTCAGCTATGACGACCAGCAAAGATCAGCTGAGCTCATTTCAGTTTCTATGGATAAATCTGACCATGGAAGTTCTTGGAGCAGTGGCTGTGGCAGTAACAACTATAAATACACCCATAGACAACAATTCCGTACAGGTTTACGGATCAGGTCCAATCATAACCAGGACTATGTGCACAAGCATAGCAATCCGATCAATTTTCCAGGTTAGCATAATTTTAATCCTGGGGATCAAAGGGGAGGAAATTTTCCAGGTCAATAAATCAACATTGAAAACATTGGTGTGCATCTGTTTCGCTTTCTGTCAAGTTTTCTCGTTGATTTCCGCCATTGATTTGAAGAAAAACGATTCCATAATTGGAGGGATGTATTGGTATAAAAATTGGATATTTGTTGGTATTGTGGTGATAATTGGGAGCCTTCAGGTTGTGTTGATAGAGATAATGGTTGTTGTAGCAGGCCTGGGGAAAATAGATGTGCGACAGTGGTGCATTGCTGTAGGAATTGCGTCACTTTGTGTGCCTGTGAACTGTGCAGCAAATTGGACAATAGAAAAACTATTAGATTGAATGTAAATTAATGTTTGTAAATATCTGTATAGTGTATTCATATTCGTATCACTTTATCTATAAACATCAAGTGATAGGTAACGTTAATTATGAGGTTTATTAAGTGACAATTCGTGTTCTTTTGTTATTAATTAATTGAATGTATTATTTTTGTGATTACAATTTACCTTAAATGAGCAATCTTGCTCTCTCAAGATATTCTCCGGGGATGGTCTTCACCCCTCGGTATTAGAAAACTAGATAAAACAAACGATAATCTCTGAAATCCGACTCAATGGCAATCTCATCATAAATCATAACTCATGCTCTCAAACCAATTGGAATCCCTCTTAAATCCCAAGTAATTCGACAACAGTAATCGTGACATCCCTAAATTATATGCATATTCAAAAAGTCATTTCCTTATCTCCTCCCAAAACTTGCTCTGCAACCGCGGTAAAGTGTGACCTAAGACACACTCCTACGAGTGTTAAGCTTGACCCGACCTCTAAGGGACTTAACCCGGGGGACACCCGAACGAGAGGCCGAGCCGAAATCACTCTTACATGCTTCTTGGCTAACGCCTCACTAATCTCTCCAACTAGAATTTTAGCATAATTACATAATTTAATTTAGTAAAACTCAAGTTTCCGATAGTCTTAAGCAAGTCGTAAAGCAATTTTTATTCCTTCGCTTCTTGAAGTTCTGCAATCTATTCCATGCTTTTCGTCTTGTTAGCCAGCTGTGGGACCAACCATATAATATGTTTACAGATAGCATTTTTATGTTAATGAATCATTTCCTACATATTTCCCTAAAGATAGAAATCCCACCGAAAAATCTTGGTCTTTGTTGCAAACTTGGAACAGCTTAAAGTATTCTAAAATAGGCTAGTACTTTTTACTTGGCTTTATATTATATGATGATTGATGAGGATGCTTTATATTGACACTGACCTTTGAGTGGAACCCAGGAAGACTCTCGAGAGCTTATTAATCAACGGCGACAAAGACAAAAGAAAACCTTAAAATATTGGTCCCTGTCTGCCACTGTAAGTTATATGAACTAGTTTAACGGGATTTGTTTTCCCGTTCACACAAACGCGGATATATTGACCTCTCTATGTCAATTTTTTTAAATGTCTTAATCTCATATTGGACGTCTTGACTCCTGAAACATCAGTATACACTTACATCCTCACGCAGTTATTAGTTTTCAAGAAATTCTTGGAATATTTATTGGATTCAAGAAAATATTTCAAAGTACGACCTCTACGACCAGGAAATGAGCAATTTTAAATACAAGTTTAAGATTATTGGTTTCAGAAAATTTCATGAATATTCATCACAAGAATTCATTGTACAGTGTACACATTTTTCTTGAAAAACCAGTGGACGAAAAATCCCCTGGGCAAGTGTCGGTTTCAAATGTAGAGCTTTCAACATCCCAGAGATAAATGTTAAAAGAGTCCCAAAAACGAGTTTAAATAATAGGGATAATTAAAATTACCACCAAAAGTATAGTAATTCAATTTTTCAAAAAAAATTCTCTATAATTGAGAAATTATAAAAAATACCGTTGTTTTTTTCCCCCCCTTTTGAACTGGAATTACGTAAAAATATCGTGAAAATGGTATTTTTGCAATTTCTCAACTACCGTGTTTTTCATAGTTGGTAAAACATCGCGGAAATATCCTTTTCTCGTGAAAAGAATATTGGAATGTTCTCGTGTTATGTAGTTTGATTCAACAAGTACTTCCGAATTATATAGTTTGCTTAAAACATTATTTAAGGTTTGGGCACATCAGGAATGGCTTTAATGAGAGAAAGCTTCCCGCTTTTCTTTAGCAAAGAATTCGACCACATGAAAAGAAAGACCAAAAAATTCAAACCAACAATTGGGGAAAAGAGATGCAACAATGGAGATGTGAACATGTATGAGAATGTCTAAGATCCCCTGGAAAAGAGACGAAGCATCGTATTTAGACTCGCTTATGGGTCGGAAAACGGAGGATATCAAGTTTGAGGAACATGATATGCAAGACCTTCATATAAGATCACTTCATTGAGCTGACGGATGAGTATCTATACTCACGTATAGTGATCGATGATGACTACATATGCTTGGAGATACTCCTTAATCTTAAGGATTTTGGGAAGGAATGTGAACATAAACCTCAAGTCTGCAAGGATTGATAAGTTGTGGCACTCCAAGGTTGTACCGCCCAGAACGTTGAGCCACCACATCCCCCGCATTAAAATTCAATCCGCATACGAAATGGGAAATCCGTACACGAACCAAGCAATAGCGAACGGGAGACAGATAAGATCCTGTCTAAGTTAAGCGGTACCTCGACCCTGTACAGCAGATAAAACAAGAAACTGGAAGCTGAAACAAAGTAAAGAATACGAATTTTCAAAATAAAATTTAAAACATCAAACATATCGATTCAATCATTATCAACTACACGGGTTCAACTAATCCTAGAAGCATGTCCCGAAATAATCACAATCAAACAAGTGCATAAAATAAATATTGGTTCAACTGACCCTAGAAACCTGTCCCGCATTTCATACATTCAATCTATATGCATAATCTGTACAGAGTATATACCTTTACATAATTACAAACATAACTGAAACAAAACACTTAACAACCTTAAACATAATTACAAACATAACTGAAACAAAACACTTAACAACCTTAACAACGACACAGACTCAACAAACACGACACACCGCCACCTAACTCGAACTCCAACAACCTGCACCTGCAAACTAAAAACATTGGTGGGGCAAGGGTTAGTCCAGTGACTGAGTGAGGGGGCTGACACACACACACACTATACATAATATAAAGCAGAACACATATCAAAAGAAAGATTATGAACCGGGAGTAGGGTTTTGCATACCAAAGCAAACTTATACCTAACGTATTCAAATCAAATCATAATGTAAAGAAAAGATCCTATCTCATTTCATAATCAACATAGCATAACATATTCTTATACCCGGTGAGTACGGGTTTTCAACCTTAATTCCATATCATATTATCATACATAAGAAAACCGAAATAATCATAAAGCATAATCATAAATCATATCCCATATCCAACCTCACTACATGGAAGTCTGCACACAGGGTACGGGCCCACATCGTGTAGCTCTATGTACACGGGGTAGTGAACCTACATCGTACCTTCTCCAGCATCAACGGAAGGCTCAAAACACCACGCTTCCCCAACCTCCAAGAGTGGCACGTAGGTACTTCAAATGGAGATCGTGCACAAGCTTAACCCGACGACCCAACACCGTCCCAGGCGTCCTTACCCACGTCTCCGGGGCCCAAGAATCCATACAGAACCAATTTATATCAAAACTTAACTCGCTACATAACATATTAAAACATAATTTAACATACCTTAATGCATACCTTACCTTGCAACTCGACATATGCTTTTAACGTACCTCTCCGTGTCATCCTAAATCCTTAGCTTACGTGAAAGCACACAGTTTGGAACATAGCGTCGTTGCAAAATATTTTCAAGCTTACATACGTTCGTACTTATATTTCAAAAACCTTTAACCGTATTACAAGGTCATAAACGTATCATATAAACACATATCTATTATATAAATATAATAGAATAATCGCATGCAGGCTTGAAAACGAGCACAGAGGGTTGTAGGTCGCTTTAACTAAAAGAAAATCCTAAAACCTCACCTTACACCTACGAGAACGGAAAACACGAGCAATGAAGTCCCACTGGAACCCAAACAGCTGACAGACACCCCCAGGGGAACCCCTGAACAACTGAGCACACAGAACACAAAACTCAGACTCAAACAACCACCACAAAGATGCACGGCCATGCACGTGAACACAAATGATGCAACATATAATTCACATTTATGCAAACAAGTCATTCATAGCAAATTACACTCACTTTACATATCAAGAGATGCATAACTTATAAAATTCATAACATCAAATAGATAAAATATAATAATACATTATGAATTTAATTCCTATCATGCACTAAGTCTCGAGAAAATAAATATGAATTACATAACAATTTTATACACAATTACATAATTCACAACATTCTAACAATTTGCATGCTTAAACAACTCATTTATATTAAATATAACTTATCCTTTCATAATTTATTTCTTATGTTTCATATAATTACACAAATAACTTAATTTCCAAATATTACATTCACACCCCTTAAAAAGAGAAACATATATAAGAAAGCGGCATAAAAGAGGCAATTAAATTCAATAAATTCAGAATTGGGTAAACTTAAAGTTTACGGACTCGTTTTGATGCCCCAAATGCGTTAAAGAGGCCCGTTGGATCAAAATCTCAATCGAACGATAAATGACCAAAACACCCCTAAAAAGAGAAAATTGTAAATAGGCCTTAAACTCTTAAAGAGCTTAAAATAGGCACACACAACGCACAAAATCGCATAATTAAATACACACAACACACTTTAAGCAACAAGCAAGTGTAAATTAAACAATTAAACACACAGGGCAGTTAACACGTGGCGCCTGCTTAGACGATCGGAAAAGCAAAGTGTCACAAAGGTGGCTTTGATTTCTTGGAATTAGGGCATGAATGCTATATCTTGAAGCTAATGGACAAGGAAAAGGCAACCTTCATTCTTACCGAAGGTCCATGAGTGATATGAATTGCTTCGGAAATAGATGTCAAAGTTCCAGGTGTCAAAGGACCACATAACAATGGCGACCACATGCATATGAATTTGATCCAACGACATGTTTGTGATAAATTAGATCAACTTAGTCTATGTTTCCTTTAGTCGCCAAATGCCACCAAGCGTAAGACCCATATTGTGGATAGAGCAAAGTTACCCATGAAAGAAAAGGTTCTGGGGTCTGAGGTTGAGAGAGGCTCAAAAAACGAACATAGTCGTGCTTGCAAAATTGGGATGGGAGTTAGTTAATAGAGAGAAAAATACTCGGAGCAATATCTTTCATTCAAAATACTTGCTGGAGGGGGACATTTGGGTCCATAAAGCCCAAACCTAACCTTTCACATTACTGGAAGGGAATTGTTAAGAGTTTGAAATGTCTAAAACCAAATGTGGGTTGGAGAATTGGGAACGGGAGAACTATATCCTTATAGGATGATGTCTGGCTGGGAAAGGGTAGACTGCGAGATCGGATTAAGACAAAAATTCACAAAGATGATGAAAACCTCACTATCTTGGACCTTATGAATAATAAGGATGTACTGCTAGGATGAGCTCATAGTAGTGGTACAATAGAAACGTATACTAGTTCAGCTGAGCATGGAGCCTCTTCCTAGGACCGATGGGGTGGGTCTTCCTTTGGGTCTAATCCAAAGGGAGGAAGTAAGAGATGCAGCGATGGAAACAGTGGCAGTATAAAAATTCCCTGATTGGTTGATTCTTGGTCTATCTGTTCCGGGCTCGGTTCTCTCTTTGAGAGTGCATGCTTACTGGACTTAGCATGCCCCATCCCTCATGCTTTTTAGGGCTTACGAGATGGGACTGGTTGTCCATACATCAAGCATGCATATAATAATTCGCTTTGGCTTGCCGACTAGGCAATCCATCGTTGTTGCTTCCATAAAGTGGAGTTCCTATTGGCTCTATAAAGCAAGAGGAGTTTCTTTTTCCGTGCTTTTTCATACGGGGTCCTATCCCCCTTTTCCTCCCTATCAAGGGAACAGATCGACCATTTATTAACAAAAAATGACTCCAATTGGGGATACCAATGGTGGACTGAAACTCGGGGTTTAACACATGAATCTGATGGATTGAGAAAGTGGTCCGGGCCTATAGAATATTGCAAATGAAAGTTTATATGCTCATTTCTTGCCCCGGGGCACTCCCTCATGTCTTGAACCGCTCTTATCGGCAAGAAAAGGACCTTAGAAAGGCCTTTTCAAGCACTCTTCTAGCACTCAAGGAGCTACACCCTTGAAGACATTAAAGGGAGCATGGAATTTCCTCTACCTGATCTCAACATCAATGAGCAGGACAAACGAATCTGGAAAAGCACAAGTAACTGTAAGTTTAGTTGTAAATCCACCTTTGATAGCTTACAAGAAGAGGGTGGAGTTATGTCTAAAAGTTGGATGTGAATTTGGAAAACTCCACTGCCGGACAAACTTGAGACTTTTATATGGCTCAAGGAACATGATAATCTCATGACTAATGTGCTGAAATTTGATCATCACCTTAGCGATGCCTCCAGGTGCGACCGTTGTGGGAATGCTTGGGAGGATGCAATTCACTTGCTGAGAAACTGCCCACAACCAAAAGAGTGTGGGACAGAATTATTCATTAAAATCTGGAGAGTTTTTACTACAGCAGAGGATCAGTGGGTTGAACAAAATCTAAAGGCTCACTTCCGTCGAAAGGAGTATACAGGGGACAAGTAAAGGAGTATTGTGTTCATGGCGGGTCTGTGGAGAATCTAGAAAGCTCGAAATTCATGGGCGTACCAATGCAAACAAAAACCGGCCCATATTATAGTTGACAAAGTGAAGCTGATGGCTAATGATATCAGTTCAATGGCCACTCGCACCAGCAAGATTAAGTTGTTGATCAAGAGACAGAAGCGCAAAGAAAACAGGGTTAAACCGACCGAGTAGGTCAAACTTAATACAGATTTCAAGTTACTTCTTGAAGGAGGTCTAATAAGAACAATGACAAGGTCTGTGGTTTTACCATGAGGCTTGGTAACATCTCGATTAATACAACTAAACTTCTGGGCCTTCGTAAGGTCATCACAAATCTCTTATTAAGACTGCAGAAACTACCTGGGATATTAAGTTGAGGCATATTCCTACAGAGGGCAACAAACAGGACGACACTCAGGCGATGATGGAGCGAACGACTGGGGATCAGACTGTGTTGCTGGAAGACCAAATTATGGCATTGTGATGCAACAACTCTATAAATGGATTGGAGGCTGATATTCACAAGGTCATCATATGATTTATGATCATGGTGGGTACACTTACAAATCACAAGGAATCAGGCAATTTAGAGGTGCCAAAAACGTATCAAATCTAAAGACTCTGAACTCCGTCCCTTGGGGCAAGCAGGGGATTTCTCAATGAACATTCAGAACTACACCCCAGACAGGCAGACACTACCGATATTTGAAGATGTACAGTTCAAGATACTGGGATTATCATTATGTCTCAATTAAAATCAGTATTTCCCTTTCGATAAAACTGCAGAAATTCAAAAATAAAATAATCAGCCGAAGCAGATCCAAGAAAATAAGATGATAACACCAAACCAAGATCGTCGAAATCAAATCCGGAAAAGATGAAATGAGTGAGTTTGGGATCAGACTGACGTGCAAATAATGACGTTCAGCAGAGCAACAGATATAAACTGAGCCTCTGAAATAATCGATATAGTTCGCATCATTTCCCAAACTCCATCTCTCTTCTAAGAAAAAAATTGGAGAAAACAATTTACTGTATTGAAACGTTTAATGCGCGCAGCACAGAACACACCTCCTAAGCTTCCAGTTTCATGGTCCTTCTCCTTCCTGTCTGCGTATCTATATATATAGACGTTTGTATGACCTAATTTTTGAAGGCGAAATGTGTAGCGGCGCATGGTTATGGAGATGTCCCTAATCGGCTAACCCTAATTTCCCACTATTTCTATGGAAACATATATTTTTGTGATTTATTAATTTTCTTTAATTCCAAAACGAAAACATTTTAACTCTTGCATTTTATTTAAACTTTTGGGAATTTGATTATAGAAATAATTACACTAACACGCCTCAACATTTGACATAATCACAAAAAATTTTACTCAAGTTTGGAAATTACAGAGAATCTCTTTCACTTGCTTTAAGATTTGGTTTATACATGTTTTTATCATCATCTATATAACTCAAATCTTTTACCAAAAGAAAAACAATATAACTCAAATAGGATTGACTTTTACCAATATTAAAACTATATAAATCAAATATAATCCTTTGGATTGACCAAGTAACGCTTAGCACGATTTCATCTTGACAAGATTGCACGTTTAGACTCTCCTTAAAATTTCGCTCGACCAAAAAGCCGATATAACTCGAATATTCATGAATTTTAAAGAGAAGTTTTAAACAAAATTACAGATAAAATCATTAACTGGATGGATTCAGATGTAATACAAATTCTATGATCCCTGAACACGACATTATATATATATATATATATACACAAGTAAGAGGTATTTATCTCAACACGATATTATAAAATAATAATTTAAAAGTATATAAGCATCATAGAGCAAATTCTTCGACATGAAAAGGTCAAGTAGTTAATCCTCAGACCTCAGGAAAAAATGTGCAATTAAATCGAACCTCAAGATATTGAAATGTCAACATGATTATCCTTTGATTATACAACGAGCCAAAATTACTTTGCTGATGTGAGATCAATATGATTAAGAATTTATTACAAATACAAAATAAAATAGCAAATATCACTTGTACCCACCAGACTGGAACTGCAAGACAGGATCAGAAGAAGCCAATTCTAAAGGTTTTATTTGACACTAAGAACAAGTCCCCCTCCCTTAGCAGTTAGCACAGCTAAAAATGTTTACTATTTACTACTATTATCTCAACTGTCATCAACCAAATCATCTACATCAGCTAAAAACCTTTCTATGTATACAAAAATCACTGAAGCACAAACAAATCCCACAAGATTATTGGAAATTGCCTTCATTGGACTTGCATGAAGTTATCATCTTCCATGGGGACACTCGTTTCGGCACTAAAAGTTCGTTTGAAACTAAAAAAATGACACAAAACTGCACTTTTATTATAACTTGTCTTCACTTTGATTTTGTTCCTGTACGGATTGAGAAAGAATGAGTAACACAACTACTATCCAGTTCCTTTGTCTTATGAATACAACTACTACAATTTACTTACTGCATCGGTTTTGTCTTCCTGTACAGACAAAACATAATTATTCGCTCTTTCATGATATCCATCATCCTCGTTCTCCTCGCTTGTATCTAACTCATCATCGCTGCCGCTAGATTTCCTTTTCCAAAATTTGGGTATGAAACGAGCTACCTCTTTGTCCTCTAGTGATGCCTCATTGTTGTTTATTCGTTCAAATCGAACAGCACTAACCTTTCTGGCATTCCCTGCCAGTATCTGCACCAACCATACCAACTTTCTTTTTAGTAATTGCGGAACTAATTAAAATCAGTTTAATTTCTAAGGCACTTTCCAATTATTGAACTTGCTCTTTCTCCATTAGAGAAGAAATAGACAACTAAAGATTCTCCTTGCCAATTTTTGAAGCAACATTAGCTACTCTTTCCTGTTAAGGATAAACGCATTTTGCGATCCTTTCTCAGATATAGTTACATGCCATAGTAAGTACACCACCGCCCTAGCATATCATATAAACTTTAGCTTATTAATCTTAACTTAGAAGTAGCATGCATGTACTCTGGAAGACAGACTCAGATTCAAAAATAGAAATGGAAAGGCGAGAAAAAGATTAAATAGAGGGAAACAAGCACACCTCAAGCTTAAAAATTTGAGTCTTCTCCTCTTCATCCTGTCGGTCAGGCTCTTCCCCATTATAATCACCATGATCTTCTCGATTCTCTCTTTCCAGGACCACTTTTATGGTCTCACCTGTCCTTGGGATATATCCGAATGCCTCACAGACAAAACCTGACACTGTTTCATACTGATGACCCTGTGTGATAAGGACAACAATTTCACTAAGCATTAAATGGACTCAGCCAGTTTATGAATACTAAAGTTTGAAAGAGCTACTCAGTTGTTCTCATTGAGAAAAAAAGTGATGAACTAAAACAATACTCTTACACAAGCTCTTTAAATGAAAAACTAGAATAACAGCAATTAGATCCAGTCCAAGAACCTTTAAATGAAAAACTAATGCCAAGTTACTCTCCAACCAATAGTTAAGATGAATCTGACTCTTCAGTGTTCGATAAAGAATGTTTCGTAAAACAATACCACAATGATCCCAGGTTCACTCAGCTGTTGGTTTGTACTGATTTTTGTGACATGATTTATGTGTATTGTTAGTGTGCCACAGAATACATGATCACCAGAAAACTGTTGGAAAACCAAAAACATGAAATACCTCCGGCATTTTAATGCTAAGATCTTCAGAGAGCTGATCAATCGATGTATTTGCATCCACGTCATATATGCCCTCAGCACGCATGACAATGTAGCCGGTTTTTTTCTGAATCTCCTCCTAAAACAGAGCAAGACATAAGGAGGAAAACTTATATTAGAAGGTCTTCAACATTAACAGACAGAGCTTGCGCAGAAACAATATAAAGTAGAGCGTGTAGTCCCGGCTTGAACCTTTCCATCTTTAGACAACTAATCCTCTATTCGACTTGATTCTAAAACTTAGCTATAGGCATGCAAGGCACGACATAAACAAAGAGAAGCAAAAGACCTCACCAGTATTTAGTAGAACTCACTGATATTAATCAAAGAGAAGTTGCACATTGTATGAATATAAGGTCCTTACTGAGTTGAACTAATACATTGTAAAGACTTGCTTTCTCCAGAGGCATTTAGAGTGGTGCCTAACACAGAAATCACTTTTACCAAGTGGCAAATGCATGTCGCATACATTTCAGTGAGCTCAAACACAAGCTTTCAAAACTGATTATAAAGGTGTAGAAAGGCCAAACACTGGAAATCAGAAAGGTAATAATAACAAGGATCAGCATCAAACACACTAATTTACTGAACACCTTACCTTTGAGTCATTTTCGTCAAAAATTTCACCAACAATTTCTTCAACCACATCTTCAAGGGTCACTATCTGTTACAGCATCAAAAATAACAATCATAACTGAAACTTACTTAGGACAGAACAAATCAATGAAGTAATTAGGTTTTTAGCGCATCAACAATGAAGAGGAATATCTTACACCAATGGTTCCACCATATTCGTTCAGAACAACAGCCATGTGTACCTTCCTGATGCGGAACTCTCTAAGAAGATTCCATACAGACATTGAATCTGCAACATAAGGAATTAAGTTAATGCAACGTGTAAGTCACATAGAATTTCAATCAAAGTAAGTTGGAAGGCCTTGTGCAAGAATTGTTTGAACTTGATGAATTTCATTGTCATTTTGGGTTCACTTCATACTTCTTAGAAAGCAGTAATAACCTTTCTCATTTATGTGCTACTTGAAACTAGAATTAAGAGTGGCCTTTCAGAAGTACACTCTGGTTGAGTCCATGATCTAACAATGCAACAACTGGGAGACTGAAAGGAAGCTTAGAATGCAAGTTCCTTTTCCACCAAATAATATATGAAATGCAGTTATTGAGTTTGTAATTTCTCTTCTATATGGCATTGAAAATTTCAGTCAGATATTTAAGGAACTATATCAATAAAAGTCCCATAACATACCAGGAACAAAGTATGCAGGTTTGTGTGCCATGTCTCCAACCATACAACTTTTTAGGAGTTCGCCCTTCAAAATCAAACAGAATATAATTCTGCATGCTATGAGATTTTTGTTGTACAATTAGAAAATATGAAGGGGTAACATTTCAAATGAACTAAAGATCCATTTATAAATTATTCAACCTTCTGCACATAATCCAGAAGATCCATTGCATATGCAATACCAACAATGTTGTCAATACGCTCCTCAAATACTGGCACCCTACAAACAAGGGCACACATTTCTCAAGTTAATCATTAATGAGAAACCGATGGAAAAGCAAGCCATTCCCACCTAGAATACTGATGATCCACCCATGAGTTATGGAAATCAACAAGTGTCGCACTGGCATCTATGGCAACAACATCAACAAGAGGGGTCATCACCTCTCTCACATGAGTATCTTTAATCTCCAACACGTTTTCAATCATATCCTGTTAAAAGGCCAATTAAATCCTTAAGACACATTTTATGACATTATGAATTACAATTGGTATTGTGTAAAGTTTAATCACTAAGTGAATAGAGAATATATAACAAGGGAAAAGAAAGTTCTGGTCCTCAACAAGGTTACTATGAGGACTCTTCCATGAGTTTATACAATTAGATGGCATCAAATACAATTGCAAACACAAGATACCATAATTTAAGCTAGTAAATTCATTGGTAAAGTAAAATCATTAACTACCTGTTCTTCCTCCTCAATTGCTCCACTTAGCTCTGCTCCACGTAACATCAACTTTAGTTCGTCTTCAGTTACATATGGTTCACTAATAGATAACCAAAAACAAAGTCAAGGAATAGCATGAAGAAATTAGTGAATAAATCAAGATCAGCCTGACATGTGCGTGAGCATGATAAACCGTTCGTTGTACACATAATTGCTACTAAATAATTCAGGATTAGCCAACAAGGGTGTATGGATATAATTTACATTCAAGGTAAGAACAAAAGACATTTAACATTACTGAAATTGTCTACATTTCTTTATTTGTCCAGATATAATTGTTAAACCATCTTTAATTTCCCTTGTGGAAAGCAATTGCCGCCATATATTCAACCTTTCTTTAAAATGATCACAACCAGCGGACTTTCATATATTAGAATTATGCAAAGAGACAACTACAAAGGATATTAAATACATAAGGTCCCAAGAACAATAAGAAACTCGAGGAAAAGGAGAAATGAAATTCATACATCCAATAGTAAAATAGACGCACCTTCTTCCTTTTAAACCTAGCAATTTCAGCATTCCCATTGACAGATATGTTACGACTCTGCCCACAGGATATAGTACCAAGGAAAGCCACGCCACTGGTCTGACCTAAAGGCAACAGAAATAGCAGTTCATAAAAATGTAGAGAGGCATATTTGCACAAAGAATTGTCTATTTCCCCTTTATTTCTTTAGGAAAAGGAGGCCATAGGAAAGACAGCGTTACAATTTGATCATAGTTTTAACTTAATTTCCAAGCATGTAATAGATCAAAACTTACCACAAGCCTAGCGACCTCGGTAGCATTGTGGACAGCTATGCTTTTTGGAGTAATTTCAGTGAGGAGCAGGATAGCAACCTGGTATTATAGGCAAATCTCATGCTTATTAAAACAAATTACTTTTCTCCTACTATCAGGCAGACAAATCATAACAGTGGGGAGGGGAAATTAATTAGAAGAACCAGAACATCAGCATCGCAAACACCTATATACAGATAAATCTAATAAAGCCAATGTCATTAGGGAAGATGATTGCTTCCTCAGACAAGATCCTAAAACATTGAACTTGACGTTTTTAACAAGAGTACAATTTTCGAACTTACGAGTCATTTTAGAGAACATAAGGAACATATCACTAAGCAAACATGCTGAATAAAACCGAGCGCGAATGATGCTCAATAATTTCAAAAGTATAGGAAGAATACAATCACTAGAATCTGTACATAAGATCAAAACGACTCCAACAAAATCGAATTAAGTTTTTCATCTTTTTTGGAAAAGATAATGAAGAACTCTTCAAAACAATTACGATTGAGCGTCAAAATAAATTCTGTAACAGAAAAAGGCCATAGAAAGAACACATCTGTCAGCGTGAGTTCTGAAATGAAAACTGTTTATTGCATTTGCAGCCTAATTGCCCCAAGATGGCATCTCCCAGAAATAAAAACATTCACTTTACATTAAGGAAATAGCAGAAAGCATGTCAAGACCGAACCGTACTCCTAGTGAAGTTAAAGCTAACGAAAAGTTTCTAATTTGAAAGAATGTAAGCTAGTGTAAAAGTTCAAAGGAATTCCAGACATACTGTCATAACTCCAGTAGCTGCACTGACACCAGCTTCACCAAATATTGCTGTTGCAGCTTCAGTGACTAATGCGGTGGCACCGATATTCACCACTCTGAGCACATAAAATATCTACAATAAGAAAAGATGATGGCATTCAAAAGAAGAAAAAAAGTGGCTAGGAAATTTAACAAGAAGATCACTACGTGGTGCCAATGAGGATTGTCGTCAGGAATCGGGTAACATCATTCCTTAGCATTTTGAACACACCATTCTCGGACTCTTTTTCAGCCAACTCCCGCACCTGCATATAGTAAATAACATGATCTCATACTCATAAATCATAATGATCATTTAATTGTTTCCGGAAAAGATAAAACAAAAAGACAGAATAACAAATGTGAATTTAAAAAAAAAAAAAAGGCAACAGAGGTTATTTGTGGGTCTATTAGACCCAAATCATAAAGGCCCAAACACGTTGCAATAAGAATGATTGTCATGCTTGAGAAACTATATTTGAGCATCAGCAAGTAGTATGCCTAGCAGTTACATAATATACATAGACCCACTCAAATGCTTTCATCAGATCACAACATTACAATAACACAATATTGTGATGCCAGACTGGAAAACATATGAACACTTCATAGATTATTGATATCTTACTTTCAGTAACAAAACAAATTATTGAGAGCTATACGTTATATCCTAAAATGACCCCAACAAGTAGCCAGCTTGCTGCAAAACGGACAATGTTCAACACACACTGCCTTCTTAATTTCTGATAACAGCATCACTGGTTTACAATCCCTGAAGGATAAAATACAACAAATTAACCATGTTTCTCTGAAGCTATAACCTAAAAGCACACCTTCACTGATGAGTCTAACTATCTTCTGGCTCATCAGTGGTACTAGATAGGGGTAAGGGTGGGTGAGTCGCTAAAGCATCAACAAATTGTACATAAACATACTAAGATAGAAAAACAAAACGCCAATATGAAAACGTGAATGCCAATCCAAGGGCCATATTAAATGCAACAGGAATATATTTATCCAAATCGCCAAAACAATCATCAAGAAGCCACCTAATTATTCAGCATTCTTCAAAACTCTAACGTGGATATATGCAATTGAACCAGACTATCAGGAATTCAAAATTTTAAATTGCAATCATTCAATACCTTCCAAGGCCAAAGCGTGGTAATGGAGGTCTCTGCCATTGAGAAAAACGCCGAAAGCCCTAATAGAGCCGCCAGAATCAAACCCTGCTCTTTGAAAACAGTCAAAACCTGCGAAATCTTAGGCCACGAGCTCCTCAACGCCAGCATAGTCCGCTCCATTACCCCATACCCAGCACTCACAACTCCTTCCACTGCCAACGCTCTCCGGCAACTTAATATAACCACCACCCCAACAGCCGCCGCCGCAATAGGCAGTCCTCTCCGCAATAAAACATCCCCAAAAGTCGCGGCACTCACCGCATTATCAACTCTACTGGCATCAGCCCTACAACAACTGGTTTTAACGGGAAGTAAACGAAAGGAGGCTCTTCTTCTCGACTTAAAAATAAAGATTGGGGAATTACACGGCGGAGCACAACAGCTGTTCCAGCGGAGCTTATTCGATGGAAATTTGGGGGATAATCTCAATCTGGGATTGCGTAAAACCAGAAACGAGGCGCTTGAACCGCCAATAGAATTAGATCGATTAAATATTCCGATTTCAGATGCGGCGGCTGCCGCTGCCGCTGCTGCATCCATAAATTTATCGTAGGTACTGGAAAAACAGTAATTCAACAGAAAATTGTAGTATCAAATAATCGAATCTAGGTCTTCTTGCGGAGTTTGAAGAGGTGAAATCTAGCAGCTGAGAGGCTCATCGTGGTTTGTGTTGTCCGACTGCCAAAACTTTGTATTTTTCCCCTTTGCTTTGCTTCAAGCGAAGTACTCCGGCTAGTGGACATAGATAAAATGACGAAAGTACCCCTCTCTTTGACCATGTTTAGCACTTGTTTACTAATCTTTTCAGGGTTACTTACGCCCTTAATTACAAATGGTAGTGTGGTGCCATACCTTTAGATATTAATTATTTTTATAGCCCTTAATTACAAATGGTACCATACTTTAGATACTATTTATGTGTATAAAAGTGTGTAATTTTTGGTAATTGTTGGGGTTGTAATGTAATTTTCTTTTGTAATCGTGGTTTCTTTTCTTCCCCCTAAAATTAATATGATCAAGTAAATTTGTTCCTTAATTCACCCTAGTAAACAGGGTGCACCGAACGAGTCGTTGGTTTTAATTTTTAACACATAATATATGAACATGTATAAGTGTTACAGGTATCGTGATAGCTAATATCACACGAATAAATAATATTTTTAAAAGTAAAATCAGACCTTTGTTCGGTTTTTAAATGAATCTATCGAAATGAAAGATGCTCAATTTTCGGTTCAGTTGAGAAAACCGAAAAGTTAAAAACGCCGAACGAAAATCCTCATTTTAAACTTGATTTTGATTTGGTTGTTCAAACGTCCTTAGATGAGAGCCCAAGCATGTAGGGTAATTCATAATCCATGTATCAATTCAAACTAGTATTATACACCTAAATGATACCAAGAATATATTCAACTCAACCATTAATTTCAAGCTTTTCCAAACTAGGACTTGATCTCATCCTGTATTCTGCTACGAGCTTTGCAAACAAAGAGGACTTGTCTTCCAGCAGTTTTTCAGGAGGGTCATATTCCTCAACAGCACCTGCACCGAGTATACAACCTACGTAAGTACCAAAGAAAACTTGTTGCAAGTGTGGCACAAACTCGACGAATTCTTCTATATATATACCTTGTTCTAACAATAAAACCATAGAACTATCGAGCACAGATGTTATTCTGTGTGCAATTGCGATGACAGTGGAGTCCGAGAAATGTTGCTTGAGCGTTTGTTGGATAAGATTATCGGTGGCTGTGTCAACTGATGCTGTTGCCTCATCAAGTACCAAGATCTTGCTTCTCTTTAGCAGCACTCGCCCTAAACAAACTAGTTGTCGTTGACCAACACTCCAGTTCTCTCCATTCTCGGAGACTGAATACATAATCAAGCCTAGAAGTTAATATATGGTATATTAAGAAAAAAGTCTAATGCATAGAATGGGCAATGAAGTAAACCTGGAGAATCGAGCTTGCCCTCTGCTTTTCGAACCTTGTCTCCAAGCTGGCATTTATCGAGAGCCTAAAGTCGAAGAAGAAAGTTAGTATAGTGTAAAGATACATACATAATATATATTTGTCTAGATCAGAGCATCCACCATTGATCACAGTGAATTGTATGCACCTCAAAGGATGGCATAGTTGGCCATATATATATATATATATAGAGAGAGAGAGAGAGAGAGAGTTTACAATACCATGAGGCTTGACCTAATTACACAAACTTCCCCTAAGAATTTTGAAATTACAGAAAATTCCCCTGACATACTCTACTGTTTGGTCCAACGCATGTTATCATCATAACCATGAATTTAAAATCAAATATTGATCAGTAAGTGCGAACACGAAAATAGCATAGTTATATGAAATTAGACAACGGCATAATCAAAATTTATCGATCTAGATGGCATGTAAAATCTTCAATAGGGGAAGCTTTTGTAATTTCTCAACCCTCGAGGGAAGTTTGTGTAATTAGACCATACCGTGCAATTATCCATTATTCATAAAACAAAAGGGATACATGTTTTACCTCCCATATTTGTGCGTCTGTATACTCTTCAAGAGGGTCCATGTTACTCCGCACAGTCCCTTGAAACATCGTTGGTTCTTGCGGAATTATGCTCAATCGAGATCGTAGATCATGAAGTCCAATAGACGAGATATTGATACCATCAATCAATATTTGTCCATTAGTAGGTTCGACAATGCGAAAGAGAGTTTGAATAAGTGTCGATTTACCACTTCCCGTCCTCCCAACAATCCCCGTCTTCTTCCCTCCAAAGAATGTACATGTAAGGCCCCTTAACACCAGAGGCATATGGGGGGCATATCGCACCTATAAATAATACTTAGCTCATTAATTTGTCTCTGTAATACAAATGGATCAAGGGTAGTTGGTGTAGATCACCGTGTGGTAAAAAAACATAAAGAACCCTGTAACTCTTTGTTTTAGTCTAATATACCAACCTGAAGATCTTGGATATGAACTTCTCCATTCGTTGGCCAATGAATCTGTGGCCTATTCGATTCTACGACGAGAGGGGGCTCACTGGTGACAGAAGAATACTGAAGTATTCTCTCAACTGCTATGATCCTTGTCTCCAAAGTGCAAAGAATCCAAACAAGATATGACTGCGAAGTATTTAAGTTAAGCCCGTACGTGACTGCTAAGCCCGCAATACCTTAAAAAGGATAGTAGAACAAGATAGAATAGTTAGATATGTTAGGAAATCCAGCGTGTTGCACCAATTGTGAAATAAGATGAACTTGTAACACAACTCACTTGGATCTACAAATCCCACTGGAAGAGAAATCAAAGAAGCTAATGCAACAGCAAAAGTTACAAGACACAACATATCCAAGCGAATGGAAAGCCACTCCATTCCAGCAGACGAATGGAATCTTGGCCTCGTATAGTCATCTATCAGTTTCATGCATCTATCGCGGAATTTGGATTCTTGATCGAAACTCCTGATTGTGCTCGATCCCGCAAGGGTTTCTGAAAAGTGTTGTATAACTGGAGCTTTACATAAACTACATATTCGAGCCAATTCTCTTGCTGATGGAATGTAGTATTGCTGTCGAGGAGGAAATATCGAGTTACAGAGGTTTTTCATGATTAGCATTTAGCTGTGTAAAATAGATTCATCGGAAATGGAAAGGGCAGCAGAGGTTACCTGTAACAATATTGAAAGTGCTATGACTGGAATAAAGATGATGAAGAGCTTCCATGTAACTTGTGACACAACGACAACAATGCCGATGAGTTCGATGGTGCAAAAGGCAGCAATTCCAAGTAGAGATGAAATTGCCAAATCCACAGTAGCTTGGTCACTAGATGCCTGTCACAGAAATCTTGGTTGAGTACTAGATTATTTGAGCAATCTACCATCCTTAAGAGAATCCCTATCCTTTTAAATTTGACAAGAAAAGGCATAAGAAGTTCAAAAGAAAACTTCAGAAGCTAGAAAGGTACGACTTCACCATCCAAACAATACTACATTTTAGGTTTTACCTCCCATATTTTCACTTATTGAAAATCACCACCGAAGGTTTGTTTTTTATTGCGGTTTACCTCATAACCTTACTTTCCTGACATAGAAAGACCGTATAGATGAAGCAAAATTTTTGCCAAATTTTTTGTTGCTGGAGAAGTAGTGTAAAAAGTTAAACTGCAACGAAATATAGCTGGCAATCGGTAACAAACGAAAGGAGGTAAGAAGTATAAAAAATGTGAGAGTTTGGAAGATGAAGTGTTTCTATCACAAAATAAAGAAGGAAACAACATTCTTACTCTATTGAGGATTCTCCCACTAGGGGTGGAATCAAAGAAAGACATGGGGGCCCGAAATATACAGAGATGCATTTTCTCAAAGAATATCTTAGCCGTCTTGTAGCTTGCGGTCGCAAGAAGCATTGCTCTGGACAAGACACAGAGAGAACTTCCAATTGCCAATGCAACATAGACAAGGAGAAGAGTAGAGCCATTAACATGAGGTTCCACATCTTTCGACACGGGACTTGCCCATGCCATCCAGTAATTGCTTCCAATTCGAAGCATCTCAAACAAAATTTGTGCCAGCAAGATAAAGGGTACAAGAAGTCCTCCATATGCCGTTGTGATGTACCGCCAGTAAACTAAGAATCCTACTTGTCCCTTTCCTCTTTCTTCTTCTTGGACGAGTTGACCCTTTTGGCCGCGACAATCAGCTACATTGTCATTTTTATCCTTCCCCGTTTCTTGTTTCTGCAAAGCTTTTTCTGCATATGCATGTCTACTTTCTTCACCACTATCTAGCTCACTCACCTGACTCGACTCAATCACCAATAAAGCTTCCTTGTGTGCACCGAAAAGTTTCATGAAGTCGCTTCCTGAATTCAGAATGTCTTCATATTTGCCGGTTTGCTCAATTTCCCCATCTTTCATAACCTGATGTTGTAAAGGAAACAAAGTTATGTGATTCTAATGTCAACAAGGAATGCAACAACTTTGTAATGAATAGCTCACCAATATGATATCTGCAGCCGGTAAAAAGTCCATTTGATGGGTAACATAGATAACCGTTTTTGAATCAAGATGACCCAAAATACATTCCTGGCATCGAAACAACAATTTTCAGGACCCAAAGGATAAAGGAAAGGTTCATGAAGCAACATTCTAACTATATGAGCCAAAATAAGATGAATAATTAAACAAATAATACTTACATTGAACAAATGAGTTCCTGTATGAGCATCTACAGCACTAAAGGGATCATCAAACAAATAAATATCAGCATCTTGGTACAAAGCACGCGCAATTTGTATCCTCTGCTTCTGTCCACCACTCAAATTAATTCCTTTCTCACCAATAATTGTTTGATCACCAAATGCAAGAATTTCCAAGTCTTTTTTCAATGAACATGCATCTATAACCCTATCATACCTTTCCCTGTCCATTTCCTTACAGAACAATATATTCTCTTCAATTGTCCCACTCCTTATCCAAGGAGACTGAGCAACATAAGCCTTAGATCCACTAACTCTAACAACTCCTGATAATTTTTGCATTTCCCCCAAAATACAGGACAACAAACTCGACTTTCCCGAGCCAACTATACCACAAATAGCAACCTTAATCCCAGGAGACACTTTAATATTAATATTTTTCAGTATTGGTGAAGGTGATGAAACATCCCAAACGAAATTCCCATTGATTATCTCGACCGCTGTGTTAGTATTACTAAAAGGAAGCTTCTCCACATCTGGCACCAAGTCATCTAGGGAAAGAAAAGATGCAACTCGATCAAGAGAAACCTTAGCTTGAACGACCATAGATACTAAAGTGGGAAGATTGTAAATTGGCACTTGAAGGATGTTAAATGTAGCAATTGCAGACAGAATCTTTCCAGATTCTAAAGGGATCCCCATCAGCATACAAGCACCAAAAGTCACCACCGACACGAATGTGGGAGCGCCCCAGAAGAGAAACGTCGAAATAGCTGAAGTGTAAAGATATTTACTCAACCAACTGGCCTCAACATTTCTGAGATGAAGAATTTTAGACAGAAACTTCATTTCCCAAGCTTGGAACTTTAGAACCCTCATGTTGCTCAAGATTTCAGTAGTTGCTTTCATTCTCTCGTCTTTGGATGTCATCAGCTTACGCTGAAAGCTCTCCTCCAATTTCCCCAATGGAATATTTGCCAGCATCACTAGAATAGTGGCCACAAGCGCAACTAATGAAGCAAAGCCAAGATTTTTATATAAGATCAGTAAAGCTAAGGCAACTTCCAGAACAATCGTCCAAGGATCGTGCACGTACCAAAAGCAACCACTAATTCTTTCAGCATCAACAGCCATAATGTTAATAATTTCTCCAGTAGTATTCGTCCTTTTAGATTGGCAAGAAAGGTTAAAGCCCTTGTTATAGATTTTAGTAATCAATGCTGACCTGGCCTTATATCCTGCTTGTTCCACCTTAAGGGCATTAAGTCTTCTAGTCAAGCACTCAAATATCTTGGCAATGATAAAAGTTGAAACCAACACAAAGCCCTCATTACGAAAATTTTGATGCCCATTTAAGTATTGAACCAAGTTGTCAATAAGGTAAGGACCGACATACGAACCAACTGTGAATCCAACCGTACATAAAGCAGATATTACAATTTCCCTCCAGGTAACAAGAACTAATGCCTTTGCAATCATAGTTTTAGTGATTTTATTATTTTCCAATCTACTAGCTTCTAGTGTTTCATCCAAAACTGGAAATGTTGCTCGAACGGTATCAGAGCTGGAAACCTGAGGAATGTCCTCTAGGTCCAGTGTTTTCTTATAGCCAAGAGAAATCAGAGGACTCAACCAAGAAAAGAAAAGTAAACTAAAAATACTGGCATTGGCATAAGGGGTCACTGTTTCGTCCCCTCTCAAAACCTTTTCCGGTTCCTCTTCATTTGTAGGACTTTCATTCAAAAGGGGCTCTTGAAGATGGTTATCTTCATCTTCAAGCTTCCCCAAGAAGCCAAAATAACAGAGGAAAGAACCCATTAACATGGAACAAATATCAGATGCCCAAAACATGTTTGACAAAGTCCCGTACTTTCTGTAATAGAGAATGTCCACCGCTAGGCAATAACAAGAAACCAACACAGAAAGTGCCCACCACATCCTCAATAAAAATGGGTATCTTCTTCCATATGAACTTGGAAGCTGATTTCTCAAGAAAAGAGACAGATTAAACCAAGCAACCGCCTTCACTCCCAAGTCCAACAAAGTTACAATCTTTCCATCAGACCAATCCTCGGATTTCCAATCAAAGCAATAAAATACACATAGCCCGAGATTAAAAACTGAAATACCCAAACTAAAACAGAGTATTGGTCTGTAATACGAGAACGCGCGATTAACATTCCCTTGCTGGCTGACACTGCCATTTCTCATTATTTTCTTACAAACCCATGATACGATTGTGGTGAACACCAATATCAGGTGCAAAGAACCTGTGAACAGACGCAATAGAGTAGGGTTGAGGAGGAAATCACCTATCATCGTATCAAACGAAAGTAGGCAGCTTTGAGTCCTACAATCACTGTTCATGCACTGTTTGAGAAGGGTTGTTTTTGGCGGGAAGTAAATTGGTTTGAGAATTTACTTGGACTTAAAAAGACAACATATATAATTTGGGTTTTCTGCTTTTCAGAATGCAAGAGTGAGACGAGTGGCTGTTGGCGTCGCCATTAATGGAGGGGGAGAACCTAACCTAAGAAAGGGTTCTGAGGAAGAAGACGTAACGTGGTGGGTAACTCTCACATTTGGGAGATCAAGAAAGGCAATTGCATGAGTTATACAATTTGGGATATCAATTATCATGAAAATCTCAACTTTGGTTTTGGTTGCATTTCATATTGCACCATATTAAATTATTTTTCTCAATTAGTTATGTAAATTAATAGGGTTGTCCACAGATTGGATTCAGAAAAACAAATAAAAATTTGATATATACACAAAATTAGATCTTATAAGATTTGAATTTAATATTAAATTAATTATATATACATAAATTTAAATCTATATAAAAATAAAGAAAATAAACGCAAATAAAATCGATTGATTAATACTGGATTTGAAAATTCGAATGAAATGAGATCCAGTCATACCGCATGCTCATGCGACAAAATAATCAGGCCCAATTAACCATATAATATAATAAAACTTTAAAGATTAAATAGAAACAAAAAATGAATGCAGATAAATAAGTCAATAAAAGTTATTGTTTAGAGATCTATTCTAGAGTACTGATATTTATTTTTAATATATTATTAGAATCAGATAAATTACGATAAAAGTAATTGGAAGTAACCTCAAATTTGCAGTAAATGCACATATTCATTCATTTTTAGATGTATGATCTAACTAAATAGATTCGATCATATATTGACCAAAATCTCTTATCATCACTTCTTTGTACTCGGACGCTTTAACAATGTCTGCTACATTTGGTTTTTCAGTTCATCGAATTTGGACGTTTTGATGATTTCCATTGACCAGAGAACTCTAATCACAAATTAATTCTAATTATATGGAAATACAATTAAAACAGACTTACAACTAATTAAAATCACTACGAATTTCTCCTAATTGAATTTTCCCATTAATTGAAAGGATTCCGAATTTCCCCTCATTTTATGCTCAAAAGATGTCATTCAAATTAGTTAGTAAAAAATTGTTTTAAGCTCAAACAGAGATATTTAGTTTTAATTTTGAAATGAATTATTTATTGCATTATCGAATATCATTACTAAATTTATTTGTAATTATCGAAAATCATCACATCTTTCCTAGCCTCAAAGACACCTTCACGTTGGATTTGATACCCAAATGGCAAATGGAGCTTCCATGTAATTCTAAATCCGTAATGCACCAACATTTTCAAAAATATCATTTTATCATATTATGTCGGAATCTCGTATTTTTATTCGTGCATCATGCTTCTGAATTTATTTCACACATACATTAAGAAGATAAAAACACATTCTAATTTTATTCTTGAAACAGTGTACCATTATACATGACTTGACAAAACAGAACTTGAGCAAAAATCTTGTTGCTTCCGCTATTTGCATCAGCAAACAACTTAACAACTAATTCGTATTCGTCATCATCGTCGTCCTTGAAGATCTTTCAGATTTTCGACACTCGAACTTGACCTCATGCTGTATTCCGCGACGAGCTTTGAAAATAGAGACGACTTATTCTCCAGCAACTTCTCCGGCAAATCATATTCCTTGACAAGTCCTGCACCATAATACAATCAACGTAATATATATAACACGAACAGAAGATAAAGTGCCAAGTACTGATATACAGCGACAGACACCAGCGTCGTACCATTATCTAACAGTAGAACCATATCACTGTCAAGCACCGATGTTATCCTGTGTGCAATTGTTATTACGGTTGAGTCAGTGAAATGGTGCTTCAGGGTTTGTTGAATCAAATTATCAGTCGCTGTGTCGACAGATGCTGTTGCCTCATCCAGGACGAGAACCTTGCTCTTCTTTAGCAACACGCGCCCAAGACAGACGAGCTGCCTTTGACCAACGCTCCAGTTCTCTCCATTTTCAGACACTGAAAAACGAGAGATTCAAAGATAGAAATCAATAAGTTAATTTCACTACAATGGCTAATAAAATGATATTTTGCTACTCAAAACAATTGGTGAAACAGGTAAAAAGACCACCTGAGGAATCCAGCTTCTCTGCTTTTTTCCGAACCTCGTCACCAAGCTGGCATTTATCAAGAGCCTGAAGCAGAAGATCAGAATTAGTCAATGTAACAGAATCAAGAAACACTTTGGACATGATTGCACCAACACTCCTACATAGCCTGTTTTAGTAGTTAAAACGAAACAAGACACGTAAAACGACCAAATTACCTTCTGAAACAAAAATTCATTATTGTATCTCAACTTACCTCCCATATCTGATCATCTGTATATTCTTCAAGGGGATCCAGGTTATTTCTAATGGTCCCCTCAAACATGGTAGGATCCTGTGGGATTATGCTCAACTTTGATCGTAAATCATGCAGTCCAATAGTTGAGATATCGACACCATCGATCAATATTTGTCCGATTGTAGGTTCAACTATTCTGAAGAGGGTCTGAATAAGAGTTGTTTTACCACTTCCTGTCCTCCCAACTATTCCAGTCCTTTTACTACCGAAGATGGTACATGTAAGGCCACGTAACACAAACGGCATGTGAGGAGCATAACGAACCTACAAATATACACAGCTCCACATATTATGAATTGTTTGAATTAATAAAGGGATAATTGCACCAGCATATCCCGAGGTTTGAACCAATTACGCAAAGTTCCTCTTAAGGTTTAAAAATTACAAAAACTCCCCTTTTGGCATACCCTCAGGTTTGGCCTAATGAATCCTATGATTTTAAGATTAAATATTGGCATAAGTGCGAAAACGAAAATGGGGTTTTCATAAAACAATAGAGATATCACCGTCAAAATTTATTGATACGGGTGTAAGTTAACTTCTTTTTTAGGTATAACAAATTCAATGTAGATTCTTTGATAGGGGAAGTTTTAGTAATTTCTACAACCCTGAGAAATTTGTGCAATTACTTCTAACCTTAGTGTAATTATCCCAGTAAATAATTGTTGAATCAACTTAGGTTAAAATTCTTACCTGGAGATCTTGGATGCTGACTTCTCCATGCATTGGCCAATTACTATCTGGCCTGTTTGACTCAACAACGAGAGAGGGTTCGGGTGAAATATTAGCGTATTGAAGTATTCTCTCGACCGATATGATTCTGTTTTCCATGGTGCAAAAATGCCAAACAACCCATGCTTGTAACATATTTAAGTTAAGACCATACGTCACTGCCAACCCCGCAACACCTGCACACAAAAAAAGAGTTTAGTTCTTATATAGTTTCAACAAATTCTGTTTAGTTCTTATATAGTTTCAACAAATTCACAAACATGATGCATATGTAATAACAACACTCACTGGGATCAATTGTGCCTTCCGGAATAGAAATGAGGAAAATCAATGAAAAAGCAAAAGTGACGAGCGACAACATATCCAAACGAATGCAAAGCCACTCCCTAACAGCAGCGGTATGAAATTTTGGTCTAGAATATGCATCAATTAGTTTCATGCTTATGTCACGGAATCGTGGTTGCTGATCAAAACTTCTGATTGTGCTTGATCCCGAAAGTGTCTCTGAGAAAAGCTGTATCACTGGAGATTTACATACCCCACATAACCGGGCCAGTTCTCGTGCCGAAGCTATGTAATAACGCTGCGTGGATTATTTGAGACCATGAGACTAGAAACAAGAAGACAAGTCTTCACAAAAACCATTAATTATGATCCCTATCAAACTATGAAACCATAGATTAACAGAGTACCTGCAACCATATGCAAAGTGCAACCATTGGAATAAAAACAATGAAGACCTGCCAGGCAACTTGTGACATAACAGCAATAATCCCTAAAAGCTGTATGATGGCAAAAGCAAACTGCCCGATAATAGACGCCATGCTCAAATCCACTGTACTTTGATCTGCCGATGCCTGTGAAGAAAACCCAATAGAAGAAAACACGAAATAAAAATGAAATCTTGAAGCAAATATTTATCCAATGGGACTGAGGCACACATTTTTCACATACCCTGTTGAGAATCCTTCCACTAGGAGTGGAATCAAAGAACGACATGGGGGCACGAAAAATTGAAAGATGCATCTTGTTGAAGAGTACGTTAGCTGTCTTGTATCCAATTGTCACGACAACCAACGCTCTTCCTAAAATGCATAGAGCACTTGCAACCGACAAAGCAACATAAACAAGGATAAGTGTGGAGCCATTAACATGAGGTTCCACATCTTTCGAGACAGGGGTTGCCCACGCCATCCAATAATTGCTTCCAATTTGAAGTACTTGGAACAGAATCTGTGCCAGCAATGCCAAGGGTGCCAGAAGTCCCCCATAAGCTGTGGTAATGTATTTCCAATAAACCGATAACCCAACATTTCCCTTCTCCCTTTCTTCTTCCTCAACGAGCTGACCCTTTGTTTCATCACCAATGTTGTCTAATCTGTCTTTTCCATCATTTTGCGAGTCCTGTTTTTGCAAGACAGGTTTGGCCTTTATGCTGGAGCTTCTTTCCGCACTGTTCATTGCCTTCTCCATATTCATTGAATCAAGGGCTGATAAAGCCTCCTCGTGAGCATCAACAAGTTCCATAAAATCAGTTCCTGATTTCAGAATGTCATTGTACTTTCCTGCTTGTTTGATTTTTCCATCTTTCATAACCTGATTATTGGGGGGAAAAAAATTATTGTTATATTATCACCTTTGCATGGTTTAATGCAGCACTTCTTTATAAATGAACATATTTACCAAAATCAGGTCTGCAGCAGGCAGAAACTCCACTTGATGCGTAACATATATAACAGTTTTCGAATCCAGAAGCCCCAAAATGCATTCCTGGCATTAGAAACAATGAATTTTAAAATATAATTAAAAGAATATATACTCAGAAAAAAGTAAATTTTTGTGCTTACATTAAAAATATGAGATCCTGTATGCGCATCAACAGCACTAAATGGATCATCAAACAAATAAATATCAGCATCTTGGTACAAAGCACGTGCAATCTGTACCCTCTGCTTCTGTCCACCACTCAAATTGATTCCCCTCTCACCGATAACAGTTTGATCACCAAATTTGAGGATTTCCAAGTCTTTCTTCAACGAACATGCTTCAAGAACCCTATCATACTGTCCTCTGTCCATATCCTTACCAAACAGTATATTTTCTTCAATCTTTCCACTCTGTATCCAAGGTGACTGAGGAACATAAGCCTTTGTCCCAGAAACCTTAACAACCCCAGATAATTTTGGCATTTCCCCCAAAATACAAGAAAGCAAACTCGACTTCCCAGAACCGACCGTGCCGCAAATGGCAACCCTCATGCCACGAGACACTTTAAAATCAATATCTTTCAATGTGGGAGAAGGAGAAGACAAATCCCAAGAAAAGTTCCCATTAATCACCTCAATAGCAGAATCAGAACTGCTAACCGGAAGCTTCTCCACTACATCCTCCCTCAGGTCATCAAGAGACAGAAACGCTGCAATTCGGTCAAGAGAAACTTTGGTCTGAACAATCATGGATATTGTATCAGGAAGGCCATAGATAGGCTCTTGAAGTATCCTAAATGTCGCGAGTGCTGATAGAATCTTTCCAGATTCCAATGGGATCCCCATTATCATACAAGCACCGAATGTGACCACTGACACAAAGGTGGGAGCAGCCCAGAAGACAAATGTGGTAGCAGCTCTATTATAAAGATATTTGAACAACCATCCCCTCTCCTCATTCCTAAGCTCTTGAATTTTGGAAAGAAACTTCAACTCCCAAGCCTGAAGCTTAAGAATCCTCATGTTCCTCAAGATTTCGGAAGTCGCCTTCATTCTTTTGTCCTTGGATTTCATAAGCCCGTCCTGAAACTTCTCCTGAAGTTTCCCCAATGGGACATTTGCCAACATCAAAAGAACAGTAGCCATGAGAGCAGCAATTGAAGCAAGCCCGAGATCTTTATACAATATAACCAATGCCAGAGCAACTTGAATAACAACCATCCATGGATCATGCAAATACCAACTAAATTCTCCAATCCTTTCCGCATCAACCGACATGAAGTTTATGATTTCCCCTGTTGTTTGCCCCTGCTTTGACTGCCCCGAAAGAGTCAACCCTTTGTTGTATATTTTGGCAACCAATGCTGCCCGGGCCCTGAATCCGGCCTGTTGTGCCTTGAAGAACCAGTGTCTCTGTGAGAAACACTCGACCAATTTCGCTATGAAAAATGCAGAAACCAGTACGATTCCCTCATTTTTGAAACTTCTCTGTCCATTTAAGTATTGAACAAAGGTGTCGATGAGGTACGGGCCCACATATGAGGAGATTGCGTATAGCAGCACATAGAGAGCTGATAGTACAGTCTCCCTCCATGTAGTGAAGAACAATCCTTTTGCCAACATGATTGTTGTGAGTTTGCTGCTGCTTTCTTGAAGATACGAGTTGATCTTGTTGTCTAAAACTGGAAATGCTCCTCTAACGGTATCGAATTTGTCGAGTTGAGGAACATCCTCCAAGTTCAATGTTTTTCTATACCCAAGAGAAATTAAAGGACCCACCCAAGAGAAAGAAAATAGGCTGAAAATACCAGCACTAGCATAAGGGGTCACGGTTTCTTCCCATTTTGAAGGTTTGTTAGACTCTCTAGCATCACCATTTAAAAGTGGTTCTTGAAGACTGCTGTTTCCATCGTTTCTCTTACCCAAAATCCCAATACAACAATAAATTAAGCCCATTACTGATGAAACAATATCGGAAACCCAAAACAGAGTTGACAAAACTTGGTGGTTTTTGTAATAAAGCAAGTCTATTACAAGGCAATAACACGAAACGGAGAAGAAAAGCCCCCACCAAAGCCTCAAAGCAATTGGATACTTGGTTTCTCCAGAACCCATGAAACGGATTTGTAAGAAAAGATAAAGAGCTAACCAAGCTAGTGCTTTCACACCTAAATCCGTTAAAGTTAGAATCTTTTCATCAGACCAACCATTCCTATACCAGTAAAAGAGGTTTAAACAGCATAGAATGAGGTTGAAGGATGAAAGACCCAAGCAAGAAAACATGGTTGGTTTATAGTATAAAGGACTAGTATTGCGCCTAACGTTCCGTTTCTGGGTTTCATCTCCATTGCCCCTAAATTTCAAGTAAACCCATAGCACGAAGACGATAATGAACAAGAATAGGTGCAGAGAGGCGGTGAAGAAACGCAGGGAAACTGGGTTACGGAGAAAATCACCGCCCATGTCTTGAAAGGAAAAAGAGCGGGACTGAGAAACAAAAACAGACATACCCGTTAGGAAGGAAGGAAAACTTCTTTGAAGAAAACTCGTTATTTAGAGTAATGTTTTTCTCTCTCTCTCAGCAGGGGTGTGAGTGACTGAGTGCTACTGCTGACTGCTGACTGAAGAAGAACTGGGTTGGCAGAAGGGATTTTATAGTACTAACTTGCACTGATGGAGGAGAGATTCAAAGATATGGTTATTCAATGAATGCAAATTGACCAATTTCTTTCTTCGTTTTTTTTTTACATTTATTAATTGTGAAGTCCAGGAAATTTGGGTTTCTTTAGGAGAGGAAAGGTCAAAGAAAGGGTTTTTACGTGGTGGGCAAGACTCCATTGACGGAGAGAGCTAGACAAGTGGCCATGGAAATTCAGATCATCTTCGTGGTTTCCTTTTCTCTAACAGGATCTTCGTGGTTTCCTAGAAACGTAATCAATACTGCGAATATGGAAATGTTTTCAATTTTTCCCCGTTATATGAGTATATGAATTTTAATCACTGGATAAAAGCTGTGTATTTGTATTCAGTCATTAAAAATGCTAAGTTATTTTTTTTAAAAACCAAGGCCTCAAAGGGAAATATTATCACCCCCACCTCATACGCACACGGCACACCTCCACTACACGAGCAAAATAGTCTTTCGATTTTTATCTTTTGTGATTGAAACTTCGATTGAGCCGCGGAGAAAATCGTCGGATGTCTCTATCCTTTCAGATCTAATGATATTCTTTTAGATTTATTTCACTGTTATCTTTTTAAATTTATGCTCTCTGCGATTTTTTTTTTTTTTTCTCTTTTTTTGGTGATGTTGATTGAATCAACCGCTCCAACAAAAACGGGAAAATTGTAATTTTAGTCCCATTAGATTCAAACCGTTGCAATAAAGGTCCCATTAGTTTGGAATATCCAAAACATATCCCATTGGATTCTAAAAAGTTGCAATAAATGTCTCATTGGTTTAAAAATCCAATAAAGGTCCCATTTGATTCTAAAACATTGCAATATTAGTCCCATTGTTAGTCAACTAACAAAATAATTACTTATTTCATTAGTGTTTACCTTTTTTTGCTTATTTTATTGGAAAATCGCCTTTTTTTTTTATAAAATATTTTATTTTCACCCGTATTTCTCTTAGTTTCAATGTTTTATTTTCGTTCATATTTCTCCTAATTTTCACCCCATTTCTACGGTCTTATTAAAGAGTTCTTTTTTAAAAAATTAATTATTTCCACCTCTATATCTCTTGATTTCCATCAAAATTTTCTATCTTTTTATTCATAATTTTTTTTTTTCAAATTCTACATTACTCTTGATAACGCCGGAAATTGGTCGCCTTTGAAAGTGTGTAGTCGGCTTCGAATCTCCGACGAATCAATTAAATGTGGGTTCTTTTACCAAATCTGATCGTTTGGATTGAAGGGAGTTGAGCTGAAATTTCGGCAGAGTTTCGGTATGTAATTTTGTGTGTCCCCCATTTTTTGGTGAAAGAAATGATATTTATACTCCTGGTCGGAGCTGGCGCGAGCTTGATCTGACTTAGTGGGCGCGAGAATTGCGGACCACGTACTTAGATCGTGGGGTGGTTGGCGAGTGGGGCAACCGTCGACGTTGGGCTCGTGCTAAGCGCTCAAGGAGCGAGCACTTACATGCCGAGCACTTACAAGTCGAGCTCTTCCCTTAGCCAATTTTGAGAGGTTATGCTAGTATTTACGAGCTGGGCACTCTATAGGACGAGCTCTTCCCTTAGTCAATTTTAAGGGGTTATGTCAAGCTCTTACGAGCTGGGCCTTCGACAGAACGAGGACTTCCCTTAGTCAATTTTAGGAGTATACTAAGCACTTACGAGGTGAGCACTTGGTATGACGAGCCCTTGCCTTTGTCAATTTTAGGAATACGAGGATCATGGATAGTCTAAAATACGAGGAGGTTACTTAGTCATTTTTCGGTACAATCATTTGCCCCCCCGCTCCTCGAGTACGAGGCGTGCGAGGTGCTCGTGGAGCGAGAATGTCGAGCCCTAAAGTTTTGAAATTTCTAAGCGTTTTTCGCGTCGTTCGTTACCGTATTATTCCGTATTTTAGGGTTTTGACTTTTCAAAAAATATTTCCACGGTGAACTGAATTCATTTTTACCACGAGTGTTGAGTGCTCGGATCCATTTGAGCAGAACGAGGGGCTGCTCAGATTTTCCATAACATTGAGGTAATCTCTGAGCTCTATCCTTGAATTGCTTGGATTGGGTTTCTGTATGTCGAGATGCTTTCCATACCACAATCCTTATTCGTCGGGTTGGAATAGTAAAGTTGATATGAGTTGCGAGCGGGGTGCTCGGATTGAGTGGGTTGTTGAGAGCTCGGGTGTTGGTAACGAGGCCATCGAGGAAGTAGTATAATTTAATTCCTTAGGTTTATGTTCGTCCAGTATAGCTATGTCGAACACTCATACCTGGCTTATTTTTGGAATCTTATGACGGGAATCGAGCACTTTTCTCGTCTTGCCTCCCGCTATAAGAATAGAAAAAACGAGCATAGACATTTGTATGGGCAAGCTACCTCCAATCTCCAGTTACGCACTAAGTCCTTTGAAAACTTTTAAGGCAAGTTCGAGAAGGCGAACGAAAAAGTTCAGATGAAGGAAAATCATATTCTAGCTCAATCGAACTTTGCATCCAGGAACTATGTGATGGCTCAAGCACTTCAAGGCAAGATGTCGGCTCTTGCGAAGAGAGTCGAGAAGATGGAAGAGAATCATCCAGTGACATTTGCTGATTGGTTTCGTTTAAGAGAAGATTCAACGAGAGCGAGAAGGCACGCTCCGAACTTAGCGCGAAGCTTGAGGAAGGTGAAAAGATGCGTTCTGAGCTGAGCGCAAGGCTTAAGTGGAGCGAGATGGTGCGCCTTGAGCTGAATGCGAAGCTTGAGGAGTTCGAGGGCGCATCCACTGTTCAGACTCGTACGGACATGGTCGAGGGCTAGCGCTTCATGAGGAGTCCATTGTTTGATGTTGTTGTTAAGATAGGAGTCCATTGTTTGATGTTGTTTGTGCTCTTAACAATATCATTGGATTCCAGGCCGCATTTGAGCATGCATACAACCAGCTCAACTACTTGGGTGTCATTCGTGAAGGTGCGGAGGTTGATGCGATTTATCTTAAAAAAAAGATGATAAATGAGGTCGATACTTGGTCGTGAGTATGGGCCAGGTTCGACTTTACAGGGTGTTAATGCTAATGAGCTCGAATTTGCCATTGATGAGATCAGACCCGTAGTCGCTGAGAGGGGTGCCACTCGACCAAGGATGATGGCGTTCCAATCGAATGTGAAGTTGAGGGTGAGCGAGAGTTGGTCATAACTCGAGGCGAGCATGGCGATGGGGGTGCCATGATCGGGGCGATCGAAGATGAAGCTCAGGATGAGCGAGAGTTGGTCGCAGCTTGGCGCGAGTGTGACAACGAGGTTGTCGTGGCCGAGGCGACCGAAGGCGTTGCTCAGGATGAGCGAGAGTTGGTCATAACTCGAGGCGAGCATGGCAATGGGGGTGCCATGATGGGGGCGATCGAAGATGAAGCTCAGGATGAGCGAGAGTTGGTCGCAGCTTGGCGCGAGTGTGACAACGAGGTTGTCGTGGCCGAGGCGACCGAAGGCGTTGCTCAGGATGAGCGAGAGTTGGTCGAGGCTCGGGACGAGCGTGGCGACGAGGGTGCCGTGGTCTAGATGACCAAAGGCGTTACTCAGTGAGAGCTCATCGTGGCTCGGGGTGAGCGTGGCGACGAGGGTGTCGTGGTCGGGACGACCGAAGATGTTGCTCGAGGAGCGAGAGTTGGTCGCGGCTCGGGACGAGCGTGGCGACGAGGATGTCATGGTCAAGGCGACCAAAGGCATTGAGGCGTGCAAAATCGACGAGCACATTGTTGACAACGAGCTCCTTGGTGATGTGAAAATTGACTAAATGTTGTGTTTCAACTCCATGCATTGTGTGTAGTGCTCGAACCTTCTGAGTGCAGTGCTCGAACTTCTAGTGTTTGAACTTTGGAACAAAATTTTGTGTTTAGTTTTTTGTATCGAAGGGGCTTGGCTCCCTCCCTCGAGTAGGCTTCTTGAGCCGAGGTCATGTTGTAAGAAAAATTTGCTAAGTGTTCAAATACGAGATAAAACGACCAAAGTTGCGAGGTCTTCGCTTTTCATTGAATCAAAGCATAAAATTTTCCCAAACTGATTGCTTTTCGAGGCCTAGGCCGAGGCTGCTAAGCGAATATGACTGCCTTTTCGTTCAAGAGGTCAATCAGCATGACTTGCTCCTTTTCCTTGGACTGAGCTCTAGCCTTAGTTGTTTTCAAACTATCACCAGGGATGAGCTCGAATCCTTTGATATCTCCGGTTGACTTCAACTTTGTTTCCTTGGGCTCATTTTGCCGAACTGCCAACTTGCGTTTATTCGAATGAGAGATTCTCCCCATATCGGGCATCTTGTCGTCATCCTCATGAACAACTTCTGATGGCTTTGGAGTTCCATGAATTAGCTTAGGTTTCACAATCGAGAGCATGTAACACTCCCAGGCCTCTTTCAGCTGGCAATTTATTTCTCCAATTCCGTTGGGAGTTGGAAACTTCATCTTGCGGTGGAACGCTGAATGAATGGCTTTAAACTTTGCCAGAGCGGGTCTCCCAAGGATCACGTTGTATGGGAGGTTAACCTCGACCACCGTATAAATCAATGGGACCGTGGCTCTTCTTGGGGCGCAGCCTAAGGAGCTCGCCAATCTTACTTGGCCGAGCGGGTATAGTTCTGATCCGCCGAAGCCGAGGAGAGGGGTCTCTACGACATCCAGTGCAACATCCTTCCCAAATAACTTATTGAAGGTGGAGAGTGGCAGGACGTTCACCGAGCTGCCGCTATCTACCAATACCCTTTTGACTTAGGTGTTGTAGATGTCGACATTGATTACCATTGGACAGTCCGGGCACTCACCGTCCTCGTCAACCACGACATTATCAAAATCTCGATCGGTAAAACCCAGGACCTCGCCTTTCTCAACATGGAAGATGTATTGAGCTGAAGTGTTAGGCTCTTGGCTAAATTGGCGCCCTGCTTTCTTTCGCGAGGTCTTGGTATCACCATTTGTTGCTCCCCCGGCAATCATATTAACCACTCCTCGAGTGGGCATGTTATCATTAGGTGTCTGCTTAGAGCCCTTAGCTACTCGTCGATCGCGTCGCGGACTGCGTGAGCGCGAGCGCGAGCGAGACCGACGAGGGCTGCGTGAGCGAGAGCGAGCTCTGTCTCCTCGCTTTCTATTATTTCGATCCATGGACTTAACAAATTCTGATAGTTTACCACCAGCTACGAGGCGTTGGATCTCCTTCTCCAAGCTGATGCACTCATCTGTGTCATGTCTGTTCTGTTGGTGAAATGTACAGTACTTGTTGGAGCGAGAGTTCTTCTCGTTTTGGGGCATTGGACGAGGCTTCTGGAACATTTTCGAACCAACAATGTTCAGAATCTCAGAGTTGCGTTTGGTGAGTTCAACTCGTGGCCCCCCGGGGAGGGGTCCTGCTCGTCGTTCTCTACACTCCTCCCTATTTGAGCTTCTTGATAGTCTATCCTGGACACGCGCTCGTTTCATGCGAGCCATGTCTTCCTGCTCCATGTACTCACTTGCTATCCTCCGGAGATGGACCATATCCTTGGGTCTTTGACGAGCAATAGCATCTCCACACTCCGCACTGATCTTGGAGTCATTCAGCCCTTGGTAAACCGCTTGCCTTAGGAAATCGCCGGATGGACTCTCAACCTTGGTTAGTTCAGCGCCAAAACGAGCGAAGAATTCTCGTAAAGTTTCATTGGGACCTTGCTCAACGTTCCAGAGGTATGTAGTGGGCAACTTGGTTTCCTTCAAGGGGCTGAAATGGCTATCAAATTGCTCGTACAAGTGATCAAGGCTCCGAATCGAGCCCGGGGGAAGTCGCTTGAACCAATCATAGGCAGTTCCTGAGAGCGAAGTAACGAAGATTTTGCACCAGAAGTCCAATGAATGTTCATACAAATGCATGAGGTGATCGAAGGCTGTTAAATGCTCCTCGGGATCACTCGTACCATCATAGCGAGGAACGTTGGTGGGAACCTTAGAATTTCCTGCTCGCACCATCAATATCTCCTCGCAAAGTGGTGAGGCTCGCTCAGCCCTCGATCTTCGAGGTCGTCTATTCCTCCGACGAGGGGAGAGTTCGATAGGTCTCTCCCGATCGCCTTGTACTGGATGACGTCGGGGCTTATCGACCACTTCCTCATCCCGACGCCGATGATGAACTTCTTCGTCTCGACGTCGCGCATGTCGATGATGGACCTCTTCTTGGTCGCCAACGTGAGACCCTTCCACGACCTTGCTCAGGGCAGCACGTAAGTTCTGGTTCTCCTCTTCTAACTGAGTGAGGCGGTCATTCTCTTTCTCCCCTACTCGAGTTTTTGAATGTTGAGCGGGATTGAGAGAATCCGGTTCCTCCTCGTCTTCCACCATAGTCTGTTTCCCATTGCGCCGCACAAACGGGACTTGGTCATCACCGTCCGGAGGTGGGATAGGGTCTCTCACTCGGCTCGGTCCCGCTACCGTTGGATTTGCCCCGGTACGAACGGGTGCGGGATCCGTTCGAACGGGCAGTTCCTCTTGTAGCGGCCGGTTGGCCGTGCGCTCTGCTCCGCTCGTCATGACGGCAGTGCGAGGTGGAGCTATGGTGGCCTGGACTCCTCCGATCTGGGCTTGCGTTCCACCCTGAAGCCCCCATACCGGGTTAAACAACAATGGGTTCAGCAGCAGCGGGTTTATGCCCGCCGGAATGTTTAAGTTTTGATTCATTCCGGTGCCGAGGGCTTGCAAGGAGTGGACGGGCAGACTGAAGTCTACGGTGGCTCCAGTTCGATTTTTCTTATGTGGGAACGCAGGCGGCAAGCGGCGCAACACGTCAATGTTCGCCTGAGTTACTCGGGTTGGGGATAGTCGCGGCGGCAAACTAGAGCTGCGCTCGTCACGACTTCTAGTTTCAGATCCTGTCATCTTCCAAATGAAAATAAAGAGAATAACTTTGAAAAAGATTGGGAAATCCGGTGGTTTCCTATAGACGGCGCCAAACTGATAACGCCGGAAATTGGTCGCCTTTGAAAGTGTGTAGTCGGCTTCGAATCTCCGACGAATCAATTAAATGTGGGTTCTTTTACCAAATCTGATCGTTTGGATTGAAGGGAGTTGAGCTGAAATTTCGGCAGAGTTTCGGTATGTAATTTTGTGTGTCCCCCATTTTTTGGTGAAAGAAATGATATTTATACTCCTGGTCGGAGCTGGCGCGAGCTTGATCTGACTTAGTGGGCGCGAGAATTGCGGACCACGTACTTAGATCGTGGGGTGGTTGGCGAGTGGGGCAACCGTCGACGTTGGGCTCGTGCTAAGCGCTCAAGGAGCGAGCACTTACATGCCGAGCACTTACAAGTCGAGCTCTTCCCTTAGCCAATTTTGAGAGGTTATGCTAGTATTTACGAGCTGGGCACTCTATAGGACGAGCTCTTCCCTTAGTCAATTTTAAGGGGTTATGTCAAGCTCTTACGAGCTGGGCCTTCGACAGAACGAGGACTTCCCTTAGTCAATTTTAGGAGTATACTAAGCACTTACGAGGTGAGCACTTGGTATGACGAGCCCTTGCCTTTGTCAATTTTAGGAATACGAGGATCATGGATAGTCTAAAATACGAGGAGGTTACTTAGTCATTTTTCGGTACAATCAACTCTTAATAAAAATTAAAAAGAACTTCAAAATTTTCAATGTTTTTATTTATAGGGGAGGAAATAAAAAATATTGTTTGACACATTTATATGATGTTTTTTAAGTAAGAAATGAAAATCTCCTTTTCAATTACTCATTAGAGGACTTATTTATTTATTTATTTATTTATTGTTATGAGTATTTTTAATTTTTATTAAAAATATTTATCTATCATTTTATTAAAGAGTTCTTTTTGAAAAAAATTACTTTTTTCCCCTTATAAATGAAAACATTGTTCGGCACATATATATATATATATATATATATATATATATATATATATATATATATATATATATATGTGATACTTTTGATGTGAGAAATGAAAATCTCCTTTTGGAATACTCACCATAGGAGCTATTTATTTCATTGTAATTCATAGTGCATTATAGAAATTAAAACAAAAAAATACTCATAATAAAAAAATAGAAAAATTTGATGGAAATCAAAAGATATAGGGAATAAAATAATTAAATTTTTTTTAAAAAATCTTTAATAAAATGACATAAATGTGGTGGAAATTAGCAGAAATATGGGGAAAAAATAAAATATTAAAAATTCGAACAAATATGGGTGAAAATAAAATATTAGAAAAAAAAATAGTGATTTCCCAAAACAAAAAAAGAAAAATCTTTTACACTAACGAAACATCTAATTATTTTGTTAGTTGATCAAATGTGGGACTAATATTGCAATGTTTTAGAATCCAATCAGACCTTTATTGGATTTTTAAACCAATGGGACCTTTATTGTAACTTTTTAGAATCCAATGGGATATATTTTGGATATTTCAAAGCAATGGAACCTTTATTGCAACGGTTTGAATCTAATGGGACTAAAATTGCAATTTTCCCAACAAAAACTCACCAATGTTATTTTTCTTAAGTTAGTTTTTTTGAGTAATTCATAAGTTAGTTTTTTTTAGTCTTCTGTATGGAAGTTTTATATGTTTCGAATGAAAGTTTTGTCTCATTCATATAGAAGTATAGTTTCTTTGTTATGATTCAATTTTGTTATTATCTATTTTTTCTTATGAAAATTGATATTCAAAGTCAAGCTAATTGTGTAACTCATTTGTTTTTTACGATTACAATTTCAATTAGCGATTATCCCTCGCAGCTTCGACTTGCATTATTTCAACTTGTGCCCCTTAAATTGCACTTTTTGATTTGGTAAGGTTTTCTTTTTTTTTTTTAAATGCAAGTTATTATAATAAAAAAAAAAGATTTACACCTAAATAAATCGAATGATCAAATTCGAATGACCCTTTTAATCCAATTAGAGATTTAGAGTTCCTTTACTTCAGTGGAAAATAGCGGGTTGGTTATGCTTCAGGGGTTTGCCAGTCTTTTACTTCACTATTTAATTATTAGGGCCTAAAACCGGAGCCCCAGGTTAACAATGGGAAATTATGGGTTATATACCCATTAAAAAAATTGTGGCTAAATAAGCTAGTTGAATTGGATAAGACGAATTGACAACTTTGTCCTTGCTTTTCAAAGAAAAATTACATACTTGCCAATACAGGACAAAATTGTTCAGTTCCCAATGCGGGAACAAAATTATAAATGTATACCTTTAATCTTGTTTAAAAACCGACAATGTAAAGAGTCAAACAATCTAGTGTATTTAAGAGCAATGTTTTCCAATCAAAGTAAAGAGGGCACAGGTTTATATAACCAAGAAAAAAATCATAAACAATCCATTGACAATGGTTAACCAACTAGAAAAGTAAAGGAGCTCTTAGTGTAAAAAATGGTGACCTCACATTAGTAGGATCAAATTCCCATGACCTTTTTAATTCAATTAAAGATTTAGTATGGAATTGGTGATATTTCAACCAGGTTGGAGATTAGGGGCTTATTGGACTAAACCAATTGAACTTTTATATAAAAATTCAATATTAAAAGTAAAAAGAAAGTATATATGAGAAGTGTAGTGAAATGATAATTAATGTAATTAATATATAAACCCATGAATTTGATACCGACAATGTGTTTACATATTATCATACATTGTTTATATATTATCAGGACAATCAATAGCTATTTGGTTCAGGTGAATAACGGTTTGAAATCACTTAAATAAAATTTTGTATTCGAACTTGTGGATATAAAATATTACGTTGCGAGATATTCCCGTGAAAAGTGCTTTTAGTACCTAAAGATTACACTCAATTTATCTCGAGAGATTAGCATTTCATTCAATTGTGTTGGGGGTGGGGGAATTATGGAGATAAAAAATATATATATTATCTGACATTGGGTGAGGGAAAACTACGTCATCAAAAAATATATTGTTTTCAATAATTTTAAAATATATATTGTTGACACCGAAAATTTGAAAATAAATTATTAATTGATGACCCAAATAAATTGGCTATTAGTTATTAATTTTAATCACAAGTTCACAACAAATTTGGGCTTATATGTTTAATTCAAGATAAGAGTCATGAATTTTATTCTTATTCTATGAATTAATTAAATGGATTAAAGAGGTGATCCATTAAATGTTGTGTTGCACCCCTCCCTCTTTTTAATGAACAAAAAAAAAAAAAAATGAAATGAAATGAAATGAATCCCAATTAAATATGAAGTGGTTTCCAAGTCCAGATCCAAACCCATGAAACTCAAAAAGACAAACGAAAGCCTAAAGACTCCAAGGTCTACAAGTTCATACAACACCACAAGTCACAAATCACAACACAAAAAGTCTATCAAATTCTCAATAGCAAAAGGCATTCAAACTCTCAAATCTTCGAATCATTGTCACTTGCAATCCCGAAATGTTGTTTGTACAACGAGCTAACACTTCCGACGAAATCCTATAAATTCAATCAAGTCCTACATTTGATTCGAGATCAAGCAACAAGCCCTCGAATCCATTATTTGAGAAGAATCAAAGGATTTTACAGAGATTGTAACACTTTCTTTTACAATTAAATCAATAAATTCTTTGTTTCCTATTTTCTTGTATTTTGTGCTCATTATTGCAGATTCAATGAAAATTTGTGTAAACAAATTTTGGCACTCCCAATGGGACCTTCTCTGCCTCTCATCTCTTCATTCGGTGAAAAATCTTAAATTACCATTCTAAGCAATTCCATGGCACAAAAAAGGGAACTCTTTAACAAGAAAACCTTCACCAACTTCATTGCTGACATTGCTCAATCTCCTACCGGGAGCAAGCACAACGGTTCAGCCTCATTTGAGTCTGACAATTCCAACCCTGCCACTCCAAAGAGGTCCAATTCCACTTCCTTCGCCGATTTGCCTGTTATGACTACCGGGGCGACGAACGTGGACGATCAACTTGCTCAGATGGCTCAAGTCATAGCTGATTTGCAGAAAATCATAGAGGAAAAGATATCCAAATTGCGCAACTGATGAACAAAGTGGAGTAACAAAATGCTGAAGGGTCTAGCCACAATCGTCATTCTCCTCCAAAACACACTCCCAACGAGAAGCTGGTTGATCTGACACTTCGCAAGCCAGATTTTGCACGAAAGACCATGCGTTCAGCGAGTTCGGTAGTAGCCTTATCCGTGGAAGAGTTGCAGGCAATGATAGTTAACACCATCAAAGCGCAGTATGCTGGGTCATCCCAAAATCGAATGGCATACTCAAAACTGTACTCAAGGATAATTGATGATTTGAAGATGCCGAACGGATACCAACCACCCAAGCTTCAATAGTTCGATGGAAAAGGAAATCCTAAATAGCATATCGCCCACTTCATCATGATGTGCAACAATACTGGAACATACGGTGATCAATTAGTTAAACGGTTTGTTCGATCACTGAAAAAAAAATGTTTTTGATTGGTACGCTGACTTGGGGGCAAATTAACTCAATTGATAGTTGGGGGGCAATTGGAGTATGAATTCCTCACTCGTTTTTATAGTACCAGAAGAATGATCAGCATGGTTGAACTCACCAATTCCTGTCAGTGGGAAGAAGAGTCAGTCATCAACTACATCAACAGTTGGAGAAATTTGAGTCTCAATTGCAAAGATCGCTTGTCGGAGGCTTCATCCATCGAAATGTGCATTCAAGTTGCTTATATTCTTCAAGGAATCAAACCAAGAACCTTTGAAGAATTAGTAACTAGTCCCTACAACCTTGAGAGATAAGCTTAAAGTCGAACGAACAAACAAGTGATGACAGTGATGGTGAAAGCGGAGAAATTGCCACAAACGTTATAACCGGTGATTTTGATTCTCAAGTGCTCCTAGATAAGAGTGTAAACTATCTAAACTTTTCAAATTAAATTGTCATCAAATTTCCCTTGATAAGAGAATAAACTGACATGAAGGCTCCCTGCTACGAGCATAAACTTTATACAAATTCAAATCAGGGCTCCTTGGTATAAACATAAACTATCTACAAATGCAAATCAGTGCTCCTAGATACGAGCATAAACTATCTACAAATTCAATTCAAGACTTCCTGATACGAGCATATAAAGGCTCCAAGATCTACAAGTTCATACAACACCACAAGTCACAAATCACAACACAAAAAGTCTAAATCATCAAATTTTGAAGAGCAAAAGACATTCAAACTTTCAAATCTTCGAGCCATTACCACTTGCAATCCCGAAATGCTGTCCGTGTAACGAGCCAACACTTCCGGCGAAATCCTACAAATTCAACCAAGTTTTACATTTGATTCGAGATCAAGCATAAAACCCTCGAATCCACTATTTGAGAAGAATCGGAGGATTTTATAAAGATTGTAACACTTTCTTTTACGATTAAATCAATAAATTATTTATTTCCTCTTTTTGTGTATTTTACGCTCTTTTATTACAGATTGAATGAAAATTTATGTAAATATATATACTTTAATAAAAGGAAAGAAGCACTATTGATTTTCCACAAATTTGAAAAAGTAATTTGACTATATGAAGAGCCGTTTAATTCCAGTCTTGATGAGCCTCTGAATTGACGCACAATTGGTCGGATATTGGAGATATTTTAATATACATCACTGTGCCACCACTTTAAACAATAAAAATGACATTGCTCTCTCCATTATTGGCTCGGTTTTTGCTTCATATTTCTAATTTCTAAAATGGAAAATTAGAAATTTGGTGTATCAATTCAATTAATCTAGTGCTCTGTAATATTTTATTTTTTCAATAATAAAATACTTTTTAAAAAAAAGAAATAAGCAATTTAATACAAATTTTTTGTCGAAAATTAATTTTGCATGTCAAAATTTAAGAGTTTGCTTTGCCATGTATAAAATTGAATCAGGTTTTCGAAGGATAAAATCTGGTTCCAGTCATAATTTATATGATAATTAAGATACGATCTACTAAAAAATAAAATATACCAAAATTATTAAATTTATTGTATTGATATACTAAATTTGCAATTTTGTCCTTTCTAAAATCCAACTCAAACAAAATTAAAAAAATGTAAATAAAGAAGTTAACTCTGCGAAGCTTTAATCTAGAAAATATGTTTATGAGGAAGTTTATTTCAAGAACATGTACTATTACACTTTTTAAGACTAATCACCATAAATTTATAATAGTATCGTTGCATTCTCAATTAATTTATTTGTTATAAAGAACATATAATTTTACACATACTATGTGGGTATGTGAATAAAATGCGTTTTACTCATGGTAAGGTGCTTAGAATTCAGTTATATGATATGCTATTTACGCAACACTTTATAATTAAATAGTTAGTTGGAATTACAAATCGAGACAATCAAAATTTTAAGGTGATTAATTTGTTTAAAATAGTAATAGTTTATTTTCACTACATCTTTTATACGTAGAGCCAAATAATTTCCTTATAAATTAATATATTAAGCTTGACTATATAAGTAAATTTAATTGACTATATGCTGATATATTATGTATTTAATAAAAGAACAGGGTGTATAGAATAATTTATGTTTTTATTAATATTAAATGCAATTTGTCCATTATTTCAACATAAATTTAGTTAAGATGAGTTTCGGACAAGATCGAGCATTTTGTATATAGTTTTGGAACAAACAAATAGTTTAATAATAAATATCCTTGAATTAATAAGTTAGGTTTTGAGCCTTATTGATGCGTTAAAAATAAAATAAAACAAAAAGTTGTATATAATTTTCTTATATTTTTCTTTGTCTAGACTTGTTTTTTTTTTTTTTTCCTTGTTAAGCACACAAAGTCCAGTGGCTTGGTGTCCACACCTCCCCCGAAGAGAAAACGTGGTCCTAGACGTCCTAGGCTCCTAGCTACCGTCGCTCTCTTTTCTATTTTGACTAATAATTACTCACACTCCATGGGTTTACTAAAAAAAAATATATGTTATTATTAAAATTAAATTTTTTATATTAATAAAAATTAAATAATTATTAAATTATGATAAATAAATTTAATATATAATATCAAATTAATAAAAAAAAGATAATAAAAATATATATAAAAGTTATTAAAAGAAAAAGATTATGGAGATGTGAGAGAAAAAAAAGTTTAGACATAATACGTATAACAGTAAAATAAATAAATAAAGAATTTAAAAGACAAAATAAATAAATAAATAAAAGTGGAGGGACAAAAAAAAAGAAGAGTTCAAGACAACAAAAACGATTTTTATCTGCCCTCTCACTTAATATAATAGTATAAATTATTACTTTTCCTACATTCAACTTGGATTCTCGATCACTATAACATAAAATTAAAAAAAATAAGGCTGCAAGATGGATCACAATTTAAACTTAGATAAGTCTGGTTACACTAAATTATTTAATATAATTTTTTTTTCTATTTATAACAACGGTATCTGTAATATTTCTAAATTTAATAAACTTGATCAAACTCGTTCAAAAAATTCATTAGTTTCGTAAAAGTTATAAAAAATATTCTAATACGTGTTTACGCCACTATATACAAATCTACTTGGTGTGAAGTTTCATTTTTAGTAAAAGTCACCTTAACCCAGTAAAAAAATAGTATATTCAAATCGGTAAAAATTATTTTAAAGGAGGTCAAAATTAAATTATATATATAGCTTTGTTCTTTCCTCATGCAATTTTTATCATTTATTTTGAAGCAATAAAACTTTTTTCCTTTTAGCTCGTACACCCTTAAATAAAATTCAAATTCGAGATATTATCCTAAAAAATAAATTTATTAACCATTTAAATCAATTATTTTTCACAAATGGACAAATACTTATTATGTTCTTGTCAAAACTGAAAAAGCGTCCGCCATTATTTGGTTTAAATAAAGCAAATAGGCGCTGACAAAAGAACACCAATTCCTTGTTTTGGTACATATAATTTCACTATCTCATCACACAGATACAGACTTTTAATTGTAGATATTATAAAAATCTGACTTCTGATTCCACCAATAATTTAGATGCTCTTCAAAATACCCTTTATCTGATGCCTTTTTCTGCTTTCGCTTTACTTAAGGTCTGACTTCTGAGGATCTCTTATTAGATAATTAAGATAAGTTATTATGTAGATAGTTATATCACTCTACATATATGCTTTGTTAGGTAACATTTTTTATTTTTGGTTTTTCAAGACATTTCAATATCTTTCTTATGTCTTATTTGTTAACATTTTCATGGTTTTTTTTTTTAAATTTATATTTTCATGTTTATTCCATGCCATTATACATTTAGATAGGGCTGTCAACGGGTCGGATTCGGGCCGGATCAGGGGATTCCGGATCCGAATTCATTTATTTTGAATCCATGTATAATCGGATCGGATTATATCCGATTAAAGATCCGACCCGATTAGTAATAAAATTTATTTTTTTTATTTAACAAATTTAATATAAAGAATAAATATAATTACATAATATTAATATATAATAATTATTTAATGGATCATTTGATGATTTTATTTATATTTATTTAAAATAAGTTAATTTAAACTTATTAATAAAGGAAAATATATACTTTTAGAGTAAATAATTCAAATTTTATTGTTGTTTAAATTGATAATTATGTGAAAATTATAATTTTAGTCATTTTACTTAATATTATGTACTAGTAAATAATTTATTTTAATTAAATATTATATATATAATCGGATTCGGATTCTAAACGGATCGGATTCGCTAATTCCATATTCGCTCCATTTATTTCGGATAACGAATATTTATAATCGGATATGATCCATCGGACATTTTTATCGTACGAATATGCTAAAATTCGGATCGAATTCAGACCGGATTCGGATTAAAATCCGATCCATTGACAGCCCTACATTTAGATAGCAATTGTTTTTACTAAAATATTTACAGCATTGCTAATTCTCCAGGGAAGATTGAATGTCGTAGACCACTGTCCATCAGAACTCCAAAGAAAACGAGAGATTGTGAAAAATGAAACATCACAGACACTTTTCACGTGCCCCCTTAGCGGAGATACAAAGTACAAACACATTATAATTTACATGACTTGATAAATTACTGAGCTTGAACAAAAATCTTGTTGCTTCCGCTATTTGCTTCAGCAACACAATTTAACAGCTAATTCGTATCCGTCATCATCGTCGTCCTTGAAGATCTTTCAGATTTTCGACACTCGAACTTGATCTCATGCTGTATTCCGCGACGAGCTTTGAAAATAGAGACGACTTATCCTCCAGCAACTTCTCCGGCAAATCATATTCCTTGAGAAGTCCTGCACCATAATACATGAAAAACAACCAAGTTAATATATATAACACGAACAGAAGATAAAGTGCCAAGTACTGATATACAGCGACAGAAACCTGCGTCGTACCATTATCTAACAGTAGAACCATATCACTGTCGAGCACCGATGTTATCCTGTGTGCAATTGTTATCACGGTTGAGTCAGTGAAATGGTGCTTCAGGGTTTGTTGAATCAAATTATCAGTTGCGGTGTCGACGGATGCTGTTGCCTCATCCAGTACGAGAACCTTGCTCTTCTTTAGTAACACGCGCCCAAGACAGACGAGCTGCCTTTGACCAACGCTCCAGTTCTCTCCATTTTCAGACACTGAACATAGAAAGATTCGACGATTAGAAAATCAATGAGTAAATTTCACTACAAGGGCTAATAAAATGACTTTTAGCTACTTAAAAGAATTGGTGAAGTACGTAAAAAGACCGACCTGAAGAATCCAGCTTCTCTGCTTTTTTCCGAACCTCATCACCAAGCTGGCATTTATCAAGAGCCTGAAGCAGAAGATCAGAATTAGTCAATCTAACAGAATCAGGAAACAATTTGGACATGATTACATCAGCACCCTTCTAAAATATACAAATAACCAACCTCCCCCTTTCTAACTTCCATAATTACATAGCCTGTTTTAGTAGTGAAAACGAAACAAGATACGTAAAACAACCAAATTACCTGCGAAAAAAATCATTATTAAATCCTAACTTACCTCCCATATCTGATCATCTGTATATTCTTCAAGGGGATCCAGGTTATTTCTAATGGTCCCCTCAAACATGGTTGGATCCTGTGGGATTATGCTTAATTTGGACCGTAAATCATGCAGTCCAATAGTTGAGATATTGACACCATCGATCAATATTTGTCCGATTGTAGGTTCAACTATTCTGAAGAGGGTCTGAATAAGAGTTGTTTTACCACTTCCTGTCCTCCCAACTATTCCAGTCCTTTTGCTACCGAAGAAGGTACATGTAAGGCCACGTAATACAAACGGCATGTGAGGAGCATAACGAACCTACAAATATACACCGCTCCACATATTATGAACTGTTTGAACAATAAAGGGATAACTGCACTGGCATATCCTGAGGTTTGAACCAATTATTGCAAAGTTACTCTAAGGTTTAAAAATTACAAAAACTCCCCTTTTGGCATACCCTGAGGTTCGGCCTAATGAATCCTATGAATTTAAGATTAAATATTGGCATAAGTGCGAAAACGAAAATGGGGTTTTCATAAGACATTAGAGATGTCACCATCAAAAAGTTATCAATCCAGGGTGTAAGTTAACTTCTTCTTTTTTTGGTATAACAAATTCAATGTAGATTCTTTGATAGGGGAAGTTTTAGTAATTTCTAAAACCCTGAGAAATTTGTGCAATTACTTTTAACCTTAAGTGTAGTTATGCCCATAAATAATTGTCAAATCAACTTAGTTGAAAATTCTTACCTGGAGATCTTGGATGTTGACTTCTCCATGAATTGGCCAATTACTATCTGGCCTGTTTGACTCAACAACGAGAGGGGGTTCGGGTGAAATATTAGTGTATTGAAGTATTCTCTCGACCGATATGATTCTGTTTTCCATGGTGCAAAGATTCCAAACAACCCAGGCTTGTAACATATTTAAGTTAAGACCATATGTCACCGCCAACCCCGCAACACCTACACATGAAAAAAGAGTTTAGTTCTTATGTACTTTCAACAAATTCACAAATATGATGCATGTGTAATAACAACACTCACTGGGATCAATTGTGCCTTCCGGAATAGAAATGAGGAAAATCAATGAAAAAGCAAAAGTGACGAGCGACAACATATCCAAACGAATGCAAAGCCACTCCATAGCAGCAGCGGTATGAAATTTTGGTCTAGAATATGCATCATTTAGTTTCATGCTTATGTCACGGAATCGTGGTTGCTGATCGAAACTTCTGATTGTGCTTGATCCAGAAAGTGTCTCTGAGAAAAGCTGTATCACTGGAGCTTTACACACCCCAACTAATCTCGCCAGTTCTCGTGCTGAAGCTATGTAATAACGCTGCATGGATTATTCAAGAATATAAAGATTGGAAACAAAAAAGACAAGTCATTACAAAAAACCACTAAGTATGATTCTATCAAGCTACGAACAAGACATAAATTAACAAAGGGTACCTGCAACCATATGCAAAGTGCTACCATCGGAATAAAAACAATGAAGACCTGCCAGGCAACTTGTGACATAACAGCAATAATCCCTAAAAGCTGTATGATGGCAAAAGCAAACAGCCCGATAATAGATGCCATGTTCAAATCCACTGTACTTTGATCTGTCGATGCCTGTGGAAAAAACCCAATAGAAGAAACCACGGAAATAAAAATGAATTCTTGAAGCTAATATTCATCCAATGGGACTGAGAAACACATTTTCACATACCCTGTTGAGAATCCTTCCACTAGGGGTGGAATCAAAGAACGACATGGGGGCACGAAAAATTGAAAGATGCATCTTGTTGAAGAGTATGTTAGCTGTCTTGTATCCAATTGTCACGACCACCAACGCTCTTCCTAAAATGCAGAGAGCACTTGCAACCGACAAAGCAACATAAACAAGGATAAGTGTGGAGCCATTAACATGAGGTTCCACATCTTTGGAGACGGGGGTTGCCCATGCCATCCAATAATTGCTTCCAATTTGAAGTGCTTGGAACAGAACCTGTGCCAGCAATGCCAAGGGTGCCAGAAGTCCCCCATAAGCTGTGGTAATGTATTTCCAATAAACCGATAACCCAACATTTCCCTTCTCCCTTTCTTCTTCCTCAACGAGCTGACCCTTTGTTTCATCACCAATGTTGTCTAATCTGTCTTTTCGATCATTTTGAGAGTCCTGTTTTTGCAAGACAGGTTTAGCTTTTGTGTTGGAGCTTCTTTCCTCACTGTTCATTGCCTTCTCCATATTCATTGAATCAAGGGCTGATAAAGCCTCCTCGTGAGCATCAACAAGTTCCATAAAATCAGTTCCTGATTTCAGAATGTCATTGTACTTTCCTGCTTGTTTGATTTTTCCATCTTTCATAACCTGATTATTGGGGAAAAAAAAGATTATTGTTATATTATCATCTTTGCATGGTTTAATGCAGCACTTCTTTATAGCTGAACATATTTACCAAAATCAGGTCTGCAGCAGGCAGAAACTCCACTTGATGTGTAACATATATAACAGTTTTCGAATCCAGAAGCCCCAAAATGCATTCCTGGCATCAGAAACAATGAATTTTAGAATATAATTTAAAATATATATACTAAAAAAAAAAAAGTGAATTTTGGTGCTTACATTAAAAATATGAGATCCTGTATGTGCATCAACAGCACTAAATGGATCATCAAACAAATAAATATCAGCATCTTGGTACAAAGCTCGTGCAATCTGAATCCTCTGCTTCTGTCCACCGCTCAAATTGATTCCCCTCTCCCCGATAAGAGTTTGATCCCCAAATTTGAGGATTTGAAGGTCTTTCTTCAACGAACATGCTTCAAGAACCCTATCATACTGTTCTCTGTCCATATCCCTACCAAACAGTATATTTTCTTCAATCTTTCCACTCTGTATCCAAGGTGACTGAGGAACATAAGCCTTTGTCCCAGAAACCTTAACCACCCCAGATAATTTTTGCATTTCCCCCAAAATACAAGAAAGCAAACTCGACTTGCCAGAACCGACCGTGCCGCAAATGGCAACCCTCATGCCACGAAACACTTTAAAATCAATATCTTTCAATGTGGGAGAAGGAGAAGACAAATCCCAAGAAAAGTTCCCATTAATCACCTCAATAGCAGAATCAGAACTGCTAACCAGAAGCTTCTCCACTACATCCTCCCTCAGGTCATCAAGAGAGAGAAATGCTGCGATTCGGTCAAGAGAAACTTTGGTCTGAACAATCATGGATATTGTATCAGGAAGGTTATAGATAGGCTCTTGAAGTATCCTAAATGTCGCGAGTGCAGAGAGAATCTTTCCAGATTCCAATGGGATCCCCATTACCATACAAGCACCAAATGTGACCACTGACACAAAGGTGGGAGCACCCCAGAAGACAAATGTGGTAGCAGCTATATTATAGAGATATTTGAACAACCATCCCCTCTCCTCATTCCTAAGCTCTTGAATTTTGGAAAGAAACTTCAACTCCCAAGCCTGAAGCTTAAGAATCCTCATGTTCCTCAAGATTTCAGAAGTCGCCTTCATTCTTTTGTCCTTGGATTTCATAAGCCCATCCTGAAACTTCTCCTGAAGTTTCCCCAATGGGACATTTGCTAACATCACAAGAACAGTAGCCATGAGGGCAGCAATTGAAGCAAGCCCAAGATCATTATACAATATAACCAATGCCAGAGCAACTTGAATAACAACCATCCATGGATCATGCAAATACCAACTAAAATCTCCAATCCTTTCCGCATCAACGGACATTAAGTTTATGATTTCCCCTGTTGTTTGCCCCTGCTTTGACTGGCCCGAAAGAGTCAACCCTTTGTTGTATATTTTTGCAACCAATGCTGACCGGGCCCTGAATCCGGCCTGTTGTGCCTTAAAGAACCAGTGTCTCTGTGAGAAACACTCGACCAATTTCGCTATGAAAAATGCAGAAACCAGTACAATTCCCTCATTTTTGAAACTTCTCTGTCCATTTAAGTATTGAACAAAGGTGTCTATGAGGTACGGGCCCACATATGAGGAGATTGTGTATAGCAGCACATAGAGAGCTGATAGTACAATCTCCCTCCATGTAGTGAAGAACAATCCTTTTGCCAACATGATTGTTGTGACTTTGCTGCTGCTTTCTTGAAGATACGAGTTGATCTTGTAGTCTAAAACTGGAAATGCTCCTCTAACGGTATCGAATTTGTCGAGCTGAGGAACATCCTCCAAGTTCAATGTTTTTCTATACCCAAGAGAAATTAAAGGTCCCACCCAAGAGAAAGAAAATAGGCTGAAAATACCAGCACTAGCATAAGGGGTCACGGTTTCTTCCCCTTTTGAAGGTTTGTTAGATTCTCTAACATCACCATTCAAAAGTGGTTCTTGAAGACTGCTGTTTTCATCGTTTCTCTTACCCAAAATCCCAATACAACAGTAAATTAAACCCATTACTGATGAAACAATATCGGAAACCCAAAAGAGAGTGGACAAAACTTGGTGGTTTTTGTAATAAAGCAAGTCTATTACAAGGCAATAACACGAAACGGAGAAGAAAAGCCCCCACCAAATCCTCAAAGCTAGTGGATACTTGTTTTCTCCAGAATCCATGAAACGAATTTGTAAGAAAAGATAGAGAGCTAACCAAGCTAGTGCTTTCACCCCTAAATCCGTTAAAGTTAGAATCTTTTCATCAGACCAACCATTCCTATACCAATAAAAGAGGTTTAAACAGCATAGAATGAGGTTGAAGGACGAAAGACCCAAGCAAGAAAACATGGTTGGTTTATAGTATAAAGGACTAGTATTGCGCCTAACGTTGCGTTTCTGGGTTTCATCCCCATTGCCCCTAAATTTCAAGTAAACCCATAACAGGAACACGATAATGAACAAGAATAGGTGCAGAGAGGCGGTGAAGAAACGCAGCAAAACTGGGTTGCAGAGAAAATCACCGCCCATGTCTTGAAAGGAAAAAGAGCGGGACTGAGAAACAAAAACAGACATACCCGTTAGGACGGAAGGAAAACTTCTTTGAAGAAAAGAAAACCCGTTATTTAGAGGAATGTTTTTCCCGCTCTCTCTCTCAGCAGCAGGGGTGTGTGAGTGACTGAGTGCTACTGATGACTGCTGAGTGAAGAAGAACTCGGTTGGCCAAGGGTTTTTATAGTACTAAGTTGCATTGATGGAGGAGAGATCCAAAGATATGATATGATTATTCAATGAATGCAAATTGACCAAATTCTTCTTCTTTCTTTTTTTTTTTTTTTCTTTTTTTTATATTTATTAATTGTGGAGTCCAGAAAATTGGGATTTCTTTAGGGAACGAAAGGTCAAAGAAAAGGGCTTCTACGTGGTGGCCAAGACTCTATTGACGGAGAGAGCTAGATAAGTGACCATGGAAATTGAAATCATCTTCCTGGTTTCCGGTTTTTTTTACGGGATCTTCGTGGTTTCTTAGCAACATAATTAATACTACGAATATGGAAATGTTTTCAATTTTTTACATTTTCATGAGCACTAGCTTTATTCCCGTGTTATTCATGGTGGTAAGAGAAGGAAATTTACTTTTATAAAAAAATAAAAGATATTAATTTCGTCCTTTATAAAAACAAAAATATATGTAAAGAGGAACCTATAAATATTGAAATCATCTTCTTGGTTTCCGTTTTTTTTTATGGGATCTTCGTGGTTTCTTAGACTCGTAATTAATACTATGAATATGGAAATGTTTTCAATTTTTTCCATTTTCATGAGTACTAGCTTTATTCCCGTGCTATGCATGGTGGTAAGAGAAGAAAACTTACTTTTATAAAAAAAAATAAAAAACAATAATTTCGTCCTCTATAAAAACAAAAACATATGTAAAGAGGAACCTACAAATAAAAATTAAATTTGCTAACATGACATAAATAATTAATAAAAAGTATAATACAAATTCTAAAGAGAAATAAAGAGAAATAGTTTTTAGGGTAAAAATTATAATACTTCACAGATAATCAACATAAAAAGAAATTAAAACAAAATGCCCAAAGTACTTTAAAGCATATTAGTTTTTTATTTGGGCACTTCTGTTGTAATGCCTTAATTGACATATGGATTTCATCACATGTGATGTACTCTCGTTTATCCGGTTGATATTTATGAGGAGGGGTCCTCTGTTCAACCCCACGGTCTCGTTGACCGATTTCTTTTAAAACAATAAAAAATAAAAAATAAATAAAAAGAAATTAAAATATTAAAAAGTAATTTAGCATAACACATGAGAGTTAAAACTATCCGTCATGTGTATCGTGAGAAGAATGGGTTGACTGATATATTCACAAAAATGGGCCACAAGATTCAGGGTCGTTGACTAATTTGGGACTCACCTCCGAAGGGAGTTAGCTGAGTTTTTTTCTTTTCGGTTTTTGTCTTGCTCGGTCTGTCTGACAAATAAAAAATATTATTCAAATCTAGCTCCATAGTGTTTGTTTTCAATGAGAGAAATCTTTTAAAATACATAAATATTTTCCATTGAAAACATGTAAATTGATAGATTAAAAATACAAAATAGAAAAGGAAAATTTGAACAATTCAAAAAATGACAAATTAAGAATAATAAATATTAATTAATATATAATTTTAAATTTTCATAAAATATAAACAAAAATAACAAACAATGTATAAAAGAATTCTAAAAGAAAATCTATTAAAATATGACATGTATTTATAGATAAATCAAAGAATTCTAAAATCTAATTACATTGCCACATTCAAGAAACAACCCAAATATGATATTATGAAGCAGAACTTTTTTTTGGAAAAATAACAAAAAAACACACAATTACATCAAAGCTTTACAGAAGACATTCTCAAGCATCTCTGGCAACGGCTCCGCCAACAGTTCAATTGTTTCTCTTTATAGCCTTTTTTTCCGGACATGTACGCACGTTGATTCATATCAAACAAAACTTGAATACATATTAAAAAGTTGATAATCAATAAATTTGATGAGTTATTATTATAAAATACCCTTCTTCTTTCCCTTTTCAAAATTATGGTGGTATTTTCATAAAATTGTTTTTAGTTACAATATTTAATACAAGCATTAAAATAAACAAATGTTAAATTCGCAACTGGAGAAAATAAGTAGCCAACATAAGAATCAAATAAGAAAACGATGAAAAAAGATGTAGCACCCCGCACGTGGGATACCACATCCCCTGCACTAAGACCCGAACTCGAATATGAAATGGAAAATTCGTACCCAAGTTCAAATCATAGCGAACGGGAGACATACACACGCACTATGCTAGGCGGAGCTAAGGCCGAACTCAGAGTGCGCGAAAGAGACAAATAATAAAACTCAACAACATAACAACGGAAGCACTTTACATATATCAACATCAAAAGTCGAGTAGATCATATGTACAAAATACAAGAGTCATAAATCCATAATATTAATCTTAATCCAAGATTATATGTTGGGTGGTGGGCCCAGAACAGTAGCGGTGCGGGATCACATTTTAAAATTTTTATTATAATACAAGTATTAAAATATTTCTAAAACATTTTAATACAAAGCGGAAGACTAGCCTCAAGTATATATATGCAATTGATAATAAATTTTAAATCACTTAAACAGATAAATATCTAACATGCAATTAACACTTAAGAGCATATAATTTATCATGCTTAAAATAATATAACTATAAAATATTACTGTACTGCAAACATGGCTATCTAACGGCATTTTTCCAGCTCCTTTCTCCCTCGTGAGACCGGCAGAGCTTCCCCGCAATATCCCCGACTCGACACTCGGAGTGTGGGCTCCGCGAGTATTTCCCTAAATACTCGAGAAAATAAACTCTAGAAAAACTCATTTTTCTATAACTAGAAAATCCCTATTTTCTAATAATTAAGTGGATTATATATTAATTATATAATCACTTAATTATATAACTAATTAATCCCTTAATTAGGGATTAATTAAAGAAACAGAAGCTCAGCCTTGCAAGGCCGAAAATCTGCAAAAAACTGAATGAGAAATGAGGCATGGGGTTCAGCTATTTATAGCCAAATTCATGAGGGCAAAAAGGTCATTTTAGGCATAAAAATGAAGGGCATTTTTGTCATTTCACCATCCCGCGTATAAATCATGTACACTTCGGCCAATCGGATCACGCCATGTGGCATAAAAATTCTACCGTGAACACAGCGCCACATGGCACGCGCCGACACATGGCGGCTGTTGTTGGAAAACAGGAATCAGAAAACAGCGGAAATTTAAAAAAATTTCCAACAAAAGGATCGAAAACTCGCAATCATGAATCCAAATTCGTAGAGATTAGAAACTTACTTTTCAATAATCTTTCTTGAAGCTTTTCAAGCCACCCAAGAACGCTCTTCTCGCGGCTTGATCCCCTCTCCTTGATAAAGCTCGAATCTTCAAATCTTCTAATTTGAAGCTCTCTAGAGATAGTCCACCAACTTGACTACAATCTAACCAGTAAGGATGCTAGTTCTCTAGTTAGTGTTTAGGCTTAACCTAGATTTTATTTTATCTTGGAGAAATGATGGTGTTCAACACATGAACCAAAAGAAATCATCAATTAGCCCTAAGGGGAGCTCGAGCTCCCCTATATATAGGAAGGAGAGGGGCGGCCGATCCTAGTCCTTTTGGACTACGGATTTGGTCCCTCTCTCTTATTACTTGATCATCAAGTAATTCCAAACCTTGATTTTGAATTCTAATTCAAATCAACTTTTAAGAGAGCTAAAATATCCAAAACCCTTTTGGATAATATTATACTTTATTTATTAATTAATTAATAACTTATTTATCTAATTAATTAAATAGATTAATTTCTCCAAAATAAGACTTTCATTTTAATTCAAAATTAAACCAAAGTCTATTAAATAATTAACACATTAATTATTTAATACACAAATAATTATACACATGTGAGACACGTGTCCCAAGGACACGTGCCACTCACGTGACCCACACGTGTGATTCACACGTGTGGAACCCTCTCGGCATGATCAACTCATTTAATCATTTTAAAGCCTTAACTCATGTAACCAAGTTGTTGTGTGTAACCCTCTAGGTTCTCAATTCAATTAGCAGTGACCCTAATTAATTAATTCACTAATTAATTAATCAGTTCACAGATTAAACTACCATAGTCTAGCAACAGGTGTTCAACCCCTAGCTGAATTGGAATGTCTTGATTCGACAGAACCTTTAAGTCATTGATTCATGTGAGATACAATCCTCCTACTTACTATCTCTCAACCAATATCTAGGGTAAAGGAATAATCAGAACCCTAGTAATTTGGTCTTAAAGCTAAGTGCATTTCATATCCATTTGATCTCAATCAAAGAAACCCTTTTCTTGATGTCTTGATCTACTGCCTTGGCCAAGGACTCCATATGGCATATGAATGACTTACACAATAAGAGATCACCTTGCAAATGCAAGTGTAGGTCCTTTCTTGATTCTCATTCACTTTCATGAGTCACTTGTGCAGCCCCAGCATAAGCCTTTAATCAGTTGTCTAAGATAACACCCTTTAAAGCTTATACCTAAGACTACAGAGTTAACTCACAAAGTGACATGGAACATCAAGTCTAAGGATCAATTAATCACATCAATGACTCGTGAGATATTTCCTAATCTGGAAGTTTCCATTTCCTGAAATAAAAACTTCCTTTCCCATTTAGGGATCTTCTCACACGGGGCACCTCAGTGAACTTACTTATGGAAGTAAGCACCCTCATGTATCACGCACATATCAACTATACACTTTGCACCTCTATGAAACAAGGTGGTCCTTCTTAAGGGCGTGATCCCACAAGCAAGCCTTAGAGGAGTCAGGTTGACACTCCCACTGTCTGTAGGACTCATCGACTTGGAGTATTTTACTAATCTTGACTTATGTGATATAGGGCTCGTTTCATGAACCATTTCACCTAAATGGTAGAGTCCTAAAGTCATCAGGATTAGGGGAGTTCTCATACATGCACAACTAAAGTAAACGCATACCAAACAAGAGCATACAAAGAAGTGTTGCCTCAATTCGTTATTTTATTCAAAAATTGTCTGTGATCACAATAAGGAAAAGTACAAAGCGGATATACAATCGGCTTTCTAGGGCACTATTCCTAACAGCTGTGTATTGGCGCGTGTTAAACACATGCAGGCAACCAGGTCGCGCAATGTGTCCGGGTCTGGTCCGACCCGGACTGGACCTGGCCGAACCTATCCAATAGCCCGACCCGTTAACCCAGTTGACCGGTCCGTTTTCAAACTCATCTGGGCCATTCATCGGTGCTGAAGCGATGCAATCTCAGCCGCACACGCGACGTGCCACGCGGGCGCCGCGTCAGCTCTAGCTGGGACCCGACCCGCCACGTCAGCAAAAAAAAAAAATTTTTTTTTAATTTAAAATTTTATTTTCTCTAAAATAAAATTCCGAGCATTTCCAACTCTTTGGAACTTTGATTTATTTCTTAAATAAATCCCTTGGCTATTTTCAAACACTTTGAAAATTCATTTCTCTTTCTCCTTTTAATATTTTCTCTTCAAGTTTTCAATTGGGGCTTGCAGGGGCACCTGCAGGACTAATTAATTTTAGCTCCAAACGGGTTAATATATTATCATCTCATGATAGTAATTACTTACCATTTAACAATATTTAATTCTACTAAATAAATATTGTTGCACTCTAAAATTAATTAAATTATTCAAGAATTTCTCGATCTAGAATAATTTTTCATTTTACTCCTCCGTGTAGATATCCATGAAAAATAAATTGCAACTACTATCATTTATTTTTCATCTCTAATTTGAAATTTATTAATTCGCCTTAAGTTCAAATTCTCTGTATGTTTTCTTCAACATACAACTTCGGTGATGTATCCCGCGAAGTGCTTTGGCCAAAGTCTTAATTCGAACTTTTACAAATCTATTTCAAGGATATCTCTTACCTTCCAGCAAGGCCAGAGATTCCTCGATCAATATAACTCTTTAGCGCATTTCATGTAATCACCGAACATACAAAGTATTTTGGCCACCCATTACGAGACCTCACTTCGAGTATGTTACAGTGACTAACACTATATGCCTAAAGCCGAAATATTGTCAGGATTAAGATTACAATACTTCTTGAGATTTTATTCATTTTAGATAGCAGTATAAAATGAATAATCTCAGTGGTCCAGTTCGATGTTTGCAATCCTATTGTAAATCATCAACGTGTTATAATCGGAATCACCATTCCCTATGACGAAAGACTAATCATCTTATATAACCACGTTATAGCCATGATAAGAACATATTCTTATCTTACCGACTAGAACTTTAATGACACGTGATTTCGGCATTCCAAGTCTTTTCCTATGAAACACGTTTCATATAAGAATACAATCACACGTCATTAATTATCAATATGTGAAATACTCACAACTTGCTGTAAATTCAGTTTAATTAATTCAACAAATTGAATTTTCAGGGCACTAATCCCAACATTCTAAACATAAATCCCAAGCGTACGTAGCAAAATATATGCACGTGTAACCCGATGTAGCCTAACTCGACCTAAACAACGAAATGTGACTCGTGAGACGCACTTCTCTGAGTAGCTCAAGCTCAAAAAGACCAAACCTGAAAAGATAAGAGAGGTGTCAGTACAATGACTGAGTACAGGGGTTAACGCACACTCACACACTATAAATATAAAGCAAAGCATATAATAAAAGGAGGAATCATGAACCGGGAATAGGTTTTACATACCAAAGCTTTTTTAAAAGAAAACAATACATATATACACATACTAAGTCAAAACGTTTCATAAATCCTTTCCCCCTTTCATAATTCCAAATATAAACATAATGCTCGCGCGAGAAACGAGCTTCCAACCTTGCCTCTCATACATAATCATAAAAACCGTAATCAAATATAAAATCCCCAAACTCTGCGATAGAAGGGCCACGTGAACCCTAACTATCCATACATACAATAACCTCGAGGGGTAGTACTCCCCCTACGAGTCTTTCCCGGCTTTTACACCGCAAGCATTGAAAAGAACGTCTTCCCAACTCCCAGGGGTCGCGCGTAACACTTCGGGTGGAACTATGCTAAGGAGTGATGATCCCGACGGCCCGATGCCGTCCCGGATGTCCTCGCTCATAGCTCTGGATCCCAAACATACCGATCACAGCATACATATACCAATCTTTCATGGTTTAACTCGCTAGCATATCATATCATATCTTAACATATCATAAGATTTTCAAAATCAAGCTTACATATGCCTGTATATCTAATTTCAAAATTCAAAGGTGGTTCACAAGATCATAACGTATCATATTCAACACATATCTAACTATATATATAATATATAGTCACATGCGGTCTAGAAACACGAGCACATAGGGGTTTTAGGTCATTTAATTAAAAGAAAATACCTAAACCTCACCTTATATGCAAAAGAACAAGAACACGTGCCTACCGACCACCAACAACCTCCTCAGGAACCTCCTCTGTGACAAACAAACACAAAACCCGAGACTTAGACTCGATTATGTACCAAATAGACGCACGGCGATGCGAATGTATGTAACGTATGCATATGAGATGCAAGAAGGCAACACTAAAGTCATTCAAAGTTGTAACACGTAAAGTTCGATTTAAATTAAATTCATATAATTAAACAAGAATTATAACACATCATATAACAAGTTAATATTATAAATAAATCAATTCATAAAATTAGAGTTAGCCTAATAACAAATATCATTCATTTAAATTACGTTCATAAATTAAACAAATCAATTTATAATTTAAAACACGGTTTATAACATATTACATAATAATAATATAATATACACATAATTAAACAAGATTAACATATTATATAATAGATTAATATTATATATATATATCTAATATACAAAGTAGGAAAAATAAGTGATAACAATTAATTAACAAAATAAACTCATGCATGCACTACGTACACAACACACATGCAGATGCATAATTAATCCACAAAAATCTGCTACAAGTCGAAGCATGCTGCGCGAGCATGCATGAACTCAGTTCAAATGCTGCGCGGCCGCGCAGCTTTTTCCCCCAAAATTCGAACCATAACGAGCGGCCGCGCGCGGTTCATGCCTGCAAACCGCGCGGCCGTGCGCCTCTTTCTCCTTCGAAGATGATCAGCAGCAACAGCAGGTAAATGCAGGGGAAAAACAGGGCACAACGCAGCAGCAAAGAGCCAGTAACAGCAGCAGATTTAAGGCAGAAAACAGGCATGAAAACGCAGCTAAGGCAGTCCATATATACAACACCAGGATCGGCAAGAAAAAGGAAGCAAAAGACCCAAGTATATCATGCTTTCCTTGCAACCTAAGCTCAAGTATATTAATGGCATCTCAACTACCACGCAATTACCATCAAATAGGGTCATAAATATGCAACATAGGAGCAACAAATATCAACATATATGTCTTAAATCTCAAGCAGATCAAGGAATGAGCGAGTTCTTCCAAAAATTGAAAATACCCTAACTATGCATCCATCTATCCACTCATGAATGAAACCTTAGATAAAAGACACAAAGTAGAGCGTAAATCAAAGCATGAATCACAAGGAACACGAAGCTTACCTTAGATTGTTGAGGATCAAAAGAAACAAGGATATTTTGAGCAAAACTTGATGAAGAAGATGGTGAATAGTAAAATCTCTTCCTTATCTCCAAAGCTGCTGCTATCTCGGTTGAAAAGGGAAGAAATGAGTAAGTAATGGCACAAAATTTGGCTTAAAATCTGATCCAAAAGTCAAGGTAGGTTTATTTTTTCGATTTCTGGGTCAAAAGGTTAGAAAATGGCTTCGTCGGAGGTTCAAACGACACCGAAAAATTACGAGATTAATTCCATTGGGTCTGAATCGTCGAATCGAGTCCAACGCCGAAGATGGATCTTGAATCCAAGTTCCGTAGCTCAAGATATGAATTAAAGAAGTTCAAGGGGTCCTATTTTCAAATAGGTCCCTAAACTTTCAAAAAGTGTCAAATAGGCCCAAAGCCTATTTTCAATTAAGCCCTAAAATATTTAAATATCATGCAATTAAGTCCAAAAGCATATAATTCAAGAAATTAACATGCTAGGAAATTAAATACATGTCATATAAATTCAAATATTACAAGAATTTAAATTCATACAAACACTTAGGCACATTTTGACATTTAAATCAAATAATTCAAGTAATTTCATACAAATATTAAATAAAGAAACATATATCATGAATATTAACAAATTAACATATGAAATTAAAGGCAAATACGGAAATTAAACTCACACGTGGCACGAACCTGTACGGACAGACGAACAGGGTGTTACGAAAAATATATTGCAAAATAAATAACCAAACAATATTTATAATATATTCTCTAATATCATAAAAATAGAGCACAAATATTAAATATTTAGCAAAGTTGCAAATATACAAACCAAAATATCGGACGAAATCAAAGAAGAAGAAAGAAAGAAAAACGTTCAAAGAAATACCAAGATATCAAAGAAGAAGAAGAAGATAAAAGAACACACTAAGAATGTATAAAAGAATTCTAAAAGAAAATCTATTAAAATATGACATGTATTTATAGATAAATCAAAGAATTCTAAAATCTAATTACATTTGCCACATTCAAGAAACAACCCAAATGTTATATTATGAAGCAAAACTTTTTTTTGGTGGAAAAACAACAAAAACACACACAATTACATCAAAGTTTTACGGAAGACATTCTCAAGCATCTCTGGCAACAACTCTTCCAACAGGTCAATTGTTTCTCTTTATGGCCTTTCTTTTCCGATATGTACGCACATTGATTCATATCAAGCAAAACTTGAATACATATTAAAAAGTTGATAATTAATAAATTTGATGAGTTATTATTATAAAATACCCTTCTTCTTTCCTTTTTCAAAATTATAGTGGTATTTTCATAAAATTCTTTTTAGTTACAATATTTAATACAAACATTAAGTAAACAAATGTTAAAGTCACAACTGGAGAAAATAAGTAGTCAACATAAGAATCAAATAAGAAAAAGATAAAAAAAGATGTATTGCAAAAGAAATTTGAATTATATTAAAATTATATTTAATGTAAAAATAACTTACCATTAAAATAATGCTCACAACTAAAACAATTCAAAAAAATCAACGTTATTTACTAAACAGAAGTGTTAAAAAAAAAAGTTAATTCCCGCAATTTATACAAAAATACGTTAAGTTTATCCAATTAATTGACATCAATTAATTAATTGAGATACTTATATTTCATTGTTCCCTTGATTACGTAAAATTAATTAATTACTTAACATAAATATTATATTATTAATTACAAGTTTTAAAAATATTAATGATTGTATGGTTAATTATCAATCGTCCATAGAGAGAGAGGTAAATTTATTAAGTATTAATTTTTAATTTTAAAAAAATTAATTAATTGGATGGAGTAATTTAAGCAATTAATTAATTAATTCACTTTATTAATTCACTTTTAAGAGATTAATTATATTGACACTCAATTAAAACTCTTGAATTTATTTTATAATTGATGATTAGGATAAATAAAAATTAATTTATATCTCATAAAAGAATTAATAATGAAATTATATCAAATAAGAAAAGATTTATTTTAGAACTATCAATAATAATATTTTTAAATATTAAAAATAATTTAAAATTTTAAGAAAATTCTACAATTAATATTTAATTATGAATTACACATAAAAAAGTACACAAAAAATTAAATAGTCAAATATGGTTTTCAAATATATAATAGTATAGATACATCACTGTGCCACCACATTAAACATCTCCATTATGGGCTCCGTGTTTGCTTCATATTTCTAATTTCTAAAATAAAAAATTACAAATTTAGTGTATCAATTCAAATAATTTAGTGTTTATGTAATATTTAAAAAATGATAAAATAAAATCCTTTTTCAAAAAATAAGAAATTTAATGTATATTTTTTATCGAAAACTAATTTTGTCCATTGAAATTTATACGTGGCAAACTAAGAGTTTGCTTTGCCATGTATAAAATCCGATCGATTTTACGACAGACAAAATTGGGTTTTAGACAAAAAAAAAAAAAAACATTAAATTGAATTATTTTTAAAATATAGTCCTATTTTACCAAAAAAAAAAAAAAAAATGAAATGTACTTATTATATTATTATACCAAATTTGGAATTTTCCCCTCTCTGAAGTCCAACTCAAACAAAATATGTTTATGAGGAAGTTTATTTCAAGAACATGTACAATTACACTTTTTAAGACTAATCACCCTAAATTTATAATTGTATAGTTGCAATCTCAATTAATTTATTTGTTATAAAGGACATATAATTTCACACATACTATATGGGTATGTGGATAGAATGCATTTTACTTATCATAAGGTACTTAGAATTCAGTCGTATAATATGATATTTAAGCTAACACTTTGTAATAAAACAATTAATTGGAATTAAAGCGAGACAATTAAAAATTTAAGGTGATTAGTTTAAAAATGTTTTTTTTTTTCAGTACACCTTTTATAAGTAGAACTAAATTATTTCCTTATAAATTAATATATCAAATTTGACTATACGTAAATATATTATGTATTTAATAAAAGAATGGGGTGTATAGAACAATTTATCTTTTTATTAATATTAAATGCAATTTTATAAATTATTTCAACATAAATTTAGTTAAAATGAGTTTCAGAGAAGATCGATCATCTAGTATTTGTGCGCTAATAAGTACGAATTCGAGTGTTATTAAGCATGTATACATGTGTGTTAAAAATAAAATGAAAAAAAAGTTGTATATAGTTTTCTTATATTTTTCTTTTTTTATACTTGGTTTTGTCTTCCTTGTTAAGCACACAACTCAAGTGGCTTGGTGTCCACACCTCCCCGAATAAAACGTGGTCCTAAGCTCACGTCGCTTTCTTTTTTATTTTTTATTTTTGGTGGGATGCTCTCTTTTTTATTTAACTAGTTAATTGTGCACACCGTCCCTCAGTGCAAAAAAAACTTGTAATCTAATTAATTATTTAGAATAAATTGTGATGTCAATAAAAAAGAAATATGAAAAAAATTATATAAATTATTTGAATTTTACCTATTTGAATTTTTCTTTTCTGTTTTTACCATATTGGTTTGTTTAATGGGGGTTTCTTATTTTATAAATAATTTTTTCTAATAGAAATGTGATTGAAAAAAAAAAGAGAGTTATTAATGATGAGAAAAAAATAGATAAGATAGAAACGTGAGAAGTGGGATCTCGGCCCTCAAATTCTCTTTTACACACTAAAATTAAGGGGTATATTTGGAAAATCAAAAAATTGGTCTTGCAACCTAGAAAACTGCCGTTTGTGAGAGGAAAACCCTCTTTGCTTTTTATATAACTAGTTGCCTGTGCACACCGTCCCTGTGTGCAAAAAAATTTATAATCTAATTAATTATTTAGAATAAATTGTGATGTCAATAAAAAAAATATATGAAAAATAATTATATAAATTATTAGAATTTTACCTATTTTAATTTTATTATTTTTTTGTTTTTACCGTATTGATTGTGTTTCATGGGGTTTCTTATTTTATAAATAATTTTCTAATAGAAATGTGATTGAAAAAAAATGAGAGTTATTAGTGATGAGAAAAAAATAGATAAGATAGAAACGTGAGAAGTGAGAGTTATTATCTTTTTAATCAAATGTCATTTGAGGGAGAAGTGGGAGTTATTATTTTTTTAATAAAATGTCATTTTCAACCCTCAAATTCTGTTCCAACACTAAAAGCTTAAAGGGTATATTAGGAAAATCAAAAAATTGGTCTTGCAACCTAAAAAACTGCCGTTTGTGAGAGAAAACCCTCTTTGCTTTTTATATAGTATAGATATAGATATAGATATAGATAATATAGATTATGCACTATACTTTTCCCATATTTAATTTGGATTAAAAGCCCAGGGAAAAAAAGTACATTCAAATCGGTAAAAATTATTTTATAGGAGATCAAAATTAAAGTATATCTACATATATAGCTCTCTTCTTTGATCTTTATCATTTATTTTGAAGCCATAAATATTTTTTTAATTTAATATATATCTAAGTAAAATTCAAACTGAAAATACTATTTAAAAAATTAAATTCATTAATTATTTGGACAATTGGACCTAACTTCTACTAAAATCACACTCTCTTCTTATGTCCTTGTCAAAACTGGAAAAGCGTCAGGCATTATTTGCTTTCAATAAAGGCAAGTAGAGGCAGACAAAAGAAAACCACTATCTCATCCGTCACACGCTTCCCGTGGAAGCTAGATACAGACTTTTATAAAAATCTGACTTCTGAAAATTTGCTCAAATCGTCGGAGTAAAAGCCTAAAAAAGGGTGAAATTTTAATAATAGTTTACTGTTTATGTATATAGTGTAAAAATGCTGTGTTTTTTTAGGATAATTTAATTCTGGTGTAAAATGTTTTTCAGAGAAGACGTTTTCACAAAATTTTGAGTTGACCAAATTTAAGTGGACAATTGACTAAAAATGATGATGAGATTTTTTGTAAAAAGGTCTTCATAAGAAAACGTTTAATAAAAAACCAACTTCTGGGTTCTTTGCGCAGAGAAACCAAAAATCAGAAAAATCGCGAGAGAAGGGCGCGGGTGACGGGAGAAAGACAAGTTTCGGCGGAGAAGTTTAAACTCCGGTTGAGTAAGGGGCTAATCTTCGATCAAACCTGATCTTCAACTTGTACTCAATGTTAGTTGTTCTTAGAAATTTTTTTTTGTTGTTTAGGTTAAAATTCGAAATTATAGTATGTTAGTCTTGGGTTGAAGGGCGCAGGGGCTACTCCAGAATTATTTATTAGTGGGGTCAAAAATATTTAATTTCTAATAAAAAATATATTATTTTGATCATCAACTCTTAATATTTAGGACATTACTAAATATATATTTATTCGAAAAACTAAATATATGTTTATTTTTTATTTTAGGCTATGTTTATTTTTTATTTTAGATTATGAGTGAAAATATCTAATTTTCTGTATTGATTTCAACCAAATTACATTATATTCACCTACAAAATAGAATTTTAAAGATTTTATAAAATATTAATTATTAGAGAATTTTTAAGGGAGAAAAATATGAAGATATGAGGAATAATTATCTACGAGGAAAGGAAAGAATATATGAACTAAATACAAAAAATTATCTAATATTCTATTAACAATAAATTTCTTTGTAATTTCTTTGCACACCCTATGTGTGTGCAACAAAAAAAAAACCAAATATTATTATTAAAATATATTAAAATTAAAATTTTTTATTAATAAAAATTAAATAATTACTAAATTACGAAAAATAAATTTGATGATATGATTAGTAAAAAGAAAAAGATAATAAGAATATATAAAAGTTATTAAAAGAAAAGGATTATCGAGATATGAGAGAAAAGAAAGTTCAGAGATAATACGTGGAATAGTAAAATGAATAACTAAATAAATAAATAAAGAGTTTTAAAGATAAAATAGTGGCAAAAAAGATACACAATATCGAAAAAGATAAAAGACTGTGAAAACATTAACGGGATGCGAAAGAAAAAGGGAGTTCAGTCGATAAATAAAAAGAAAAAAAAAGGTTAAAAAATCAGGGACAGAAAAGGAAATAGTTCAAGACACCATATCTACCCCGACGCTTAATAATATAATATAGATAATATGAGATCAAAATATTTATTTTTAAAATATACTAATATATATATATTAAAAAATTAATATTAGTGGGGTCACTTGATCCATTCTCCCTCAAGTGGCGTCGTTCTTGATCAAGTGTACTTTAGAGAGATTAACTTTTTAAATAAATCTTAGGAACAGATCTAAGTTCTCAAATAAATCTTAGGGCAGGGGTTGTGTTTATCGCAGATTCACATAAGTTTAAGAAGTTAGTTTGATTTTGTTTTTAAAAAAAAAAAAATAGTTTGATTTTGTGACTAAGCATGAACATTACTATTTATTTCAAAAATAAAAAATAAAAAAATTACTATTTCAAATAATATTTCAGTTTACCATATATATCAAATACGATAATAAGTGAAATTAAATGCAATTAAATTTATTAATTGAATGTATAAAATACAAAATTAACTTCCGGTAAGAACACTTAATTTCATTTAATTCTCCACAAATAGATTAAATGAAATTGGATAATTTACATTATCAAACACTCTCTAAACGCTTTTCAGAAAACGTCTTCACCATTTTTAGTCAATCGTCCACAAGTTTGATCAACTCAAAATTTTGTAAATACGTTTTTTAAGAAAACGTTCACGTTTTTCTGAAAAGCTTTTTATATTAGAATTAAACTATACTGAGAAAACACATCATTTTTGCAGAACTGTACACCATTATTAAAATTTCACCAAGCATATACGTAGAGTAATATTTTGAATTTTTTTTAAATTTAAATTTATATTTTAAAAATTTTATATTTTCGTTCTCCAAAATCAAAATTTCGCATCCCTCGATCCGTCTCTAACGATGCATAGTACGACAAGAAAATAATAGACTTGATCAACATCCTCGGAGGAAGTGGAACAATTACTAATTACTAATGGGAGATACTTAAATAAAGGGAATGCAGAAAAAGGCATCAAATAAAGGGCCTTTTGAGGAGCATTTAAATTATTGGTGGAGTCGGTCCTTTTTCAGGCTTCATTTTTCCCTATGGTGTGAGATAACATTTTTTATAATTATTTTAGCGTTTCGAGAGATTTCCATATCTTTCTTAGGGAGCTACAAACACATCGTAATTTTATTCTTAACTCTTGTTGCTTCCGCTATTTTCATCAGTAACACAATTCAACAACTAATCCTTATTCGTCACCATCGTCGTAACTAAGGGATCTTTCGGATTTTCAACACTCGAACTCGAACTCGATCTGATGCTGTATTCCGCGACGAGTTTTGAAAACAGAGACGACTTATCCTCCAGCAACTTCTCCGGCGAATCATACTCCTTGAGCAGTCCTGCACCACATATACACGGAGATTAAAACAACCAAGCTAATATAACGCAGAATTTGAAACACAATGTGCCAAGTATTAATGTAGAGCGACAAATATCAGCGTCCTACCATTATCCAGCAGTAGAACCATGTCGCTGTGGAGCACCGATGTTATTCTGTGAGCAATTGTTATTACTGTTGAGTTGGTGAAATGATGCTTGAGGGTTTGTTGAATCAGATTATCAGTTGCAGTGTCGACGGATGCTGTTGCCTCGTCCAGGACGAGAACCTTGCTCTTCTTTAGCAGCACGCGTCCGAGACAGACGAGCTGCCTTTGACCAACGCTCCAGTTCTCTCCATTTTCAGACACTGAACATACAAAGTTTCAAGGATTAGGAAATCAATGAGTAAATTTCACTACAATGGCTAATAAAATGATATTTCACTACTCAAAAGAATTGGTGGAACGTGTAAAAAAGACCACCTGAAGAATCCAACTTCTCTACTTTTCTCCGAACCTCGTCACCAAGCTGGCATTTGTCAAGAGCCTGAAGCAGAAGATCGAAATTAGTCAATATAGCTCAAAATGGAGGAAAATTTTGGATTTGATTACACCAACACCCCTTTAAAATATACTTATTACCAACCTCCTCCCTCTGAACTTCCATAATTACATAGCCAGTTTTAGTAGTGAAATGAAACGAGATAAGTAAATAAGCAAATTACCTTCGGAATAAAAAAGAACTCAATAATAAATCTCAAACTTACTTCCCATATCTGTTCATCTGAATATTCTTCAAGGGGATCCAGGTTACTTCTAATGGTCCCCTCAAACATAGTTGGATCCTGTGGGATTATGCTTAACTTTGATCGTAGATCATGCAGTCCAATAGTTGAGATATTGACACCATCGATGGATATTTGTCCGATTGTAGGTTCAACTATTCTGAAGAGTGTCTGAATAAGAGTTGTTTTACCGCTTCCCGTCCTCCCAACTATTCCGGTTCTTTTACTTCCTAAGATGGTACATGTAAGGCCATGTAACACAAATGGCATGTGAGGAGCATACCGAACCTACAAATGTACACAACTCCACATATCATGGAATGTTTAAAACAATTAAGGGCTAATTACACTGATGTTTCGTGAGGTTCGACGTAATTACAGAAACTTTACCTGAGATTTCAATATTACAAAAACTTCCCTTTGGCATATCCTTAGGTTTGGCCTAAGGCATTCTATGAATTTAAAATTAAATATTGACAAACCTTAGCGTAGTTACCCCAATAATTAATTGTTAAATCAACCTAGGTGAAAAATCTAACCTGTAGGTCATGGATATTCACTTCTCCATGAACTGGCCAATTACTATCTGGCCTGTTTGACTCAACAACGAGAGGGGGTTCGGGTGAAATATTACTGTACTGAAGTATTCTCTCAACCGATATGATTCTATTTTCCATGTTGCAAAGATTCCGAACAACCCATGCTTGTAACGTATTTAAAGTAAGACCGTACGTCACTGCCAGCCCAGCAACACCTATACATACACGCACATACAAAAGAAAAGGTTAGTTCATGTGTAGTTTCAACAAATTCACAAATATGAATCATATGATGCATGTGCAATAAGAAAACTCACTGGGATCAATTGTGCCTTGTGGAATAGAAATGAGGATAATCAATGAAAAAGCAAACGTGACTAGAGACAACACATCCAAACGAATGCAAAGCCACTCCATAGCACCGGCATTGTGAAACTTTGGCCTAGAATATGCATCAATTAGTTTCATGCTTATGTCACGGAATCGTGGTTGCTGATCGAAACTTCTGATTGTGCTTGATCCAGAAAGTGTCTCTGAGAAAAGCTGTATCACTGGAGCTTTACATACCCCACATAATCGGGCCAGTTCTCGTGCTGAAGCTATGTAATAACGCTGCATGGATCATTCAAGAACATAAGATTGGAAACAAAAAGACAAGTCATAGCAAAAAACCATTAAGTATGATTCTATCAGGCTATGCAGCCATAAATTAACAAAGGGTACCTGCAACCATATGCAAAGTGCAACCACTGGAATAAAAACAATGAAGACCTGCCAGGCAACTAGTGACATAACAACAATAATCCCTAAAAACTGAATGACGGCGAAAGCAAATTGCCCGATAATGGATGCCATGTTCAAATCCACTGCACTTTGATCTGTAGATGCCTTTGGAGAAAACCCAACAGAAGAAATACAAAAAGTAAAAAATAATACAATGAATTCTTGAAGCTAATATTTTATCCAACGGGATTGAGAAACACATACCCTGTTGAGAATTCTTCCACTAGGGGTGGAATCAAAGAATGACATGGCAGCTCGGAAAATTGAAAGATGCATCTTGTTGAAGAGTATATTAGCTGTTTTGTATTCAATTGTCACGACGACTAAGGCTCTTCCTAAAACGCAGACAGCACTTGCAATTGACAAAGCAACATAAACAAGTATAAGTGTGGAGCCATTAACATGAGGTTCCACATCTTTTGAGATGGGGGTTGCCCATGCCATCCAATAATTGCTTCCAATTTGAAGTGCTTGGAACAGAATCTGTGCCAGCAACGCCAAGGGTGCTAAAAGTCCACCACAAGCTGTGGTAAGGTATTCCCAATAAACAGATAATCCAACATTTCCTTTCTCCCTTTCTTCTTCTTCAACGAGCTGACCCTTTGTTTCATCACCAATGTTGTCTGATCTGTCTTTTCGATCATTTTGAGAGTCCTGTTTTTGCAAGACAGGTTCAGCATTTGTGTTGAAACTTCTTTCCTCACTATTCGTTGCCTTCTCACTATTCATTGAATCAAGGGCTGATAAAGCCTCCTCAAGAGCATCAACAAGGTCCATAAAATCAGTTCCTGATTTCAGAATGTCATTGTACTTTCCTGCTTGTTTAATTTGTCCATCTTTCATAACCTGATTATTGGGAAGAAAAACAAGATTATTGTTATATTAACACCTTTGCACCGTAAATGCATAAATTCTTCAGATATGAGCATGTTTACCAATATCAGGTCGGCAGAAGGCAGAAACTCCACTTGATGTGTAACATATATAACAGTTTTTGAATCCAGAAGCCCAAGAATGCATTCCTGACATTAGAGACAATAAATTCTAGAATATAATTAAAAAATATATGAGGATTTAAAAAAAAAAAAACACTCAAATTTTGGAGCTTACACTAAAAAGATGAGATCCTGTATGTGCATCAACAGCACTAAATGGATCATCAAACAAATAAATATCAGCATCTTGGTACAAAGCACGTGCAATCTGTACCCTCTGCTTCTGTCCACCACTCAAATTGATTCCCCTCTCACCTATAACAGTTTGATCCCCAAATTTGAGGATTTCCAAGTCTTTCTTCAATGAACATGCTTCAAGAACCCTATCATACTGTTCTCTGTCCATTTCCTTACCAAACAGTATATTTTCTTCAATTGTTCCACTCTGTATCCAAGGTGATTGAGCAACATAACCCTTTGTCCCAGAAACCTTAACCACCCCAGATAATTTTGGCATTTCCCCCAAAATACAAGAAAGCAAACTCGACTTCCCAGAACCAACCGTGCCGCAAATGGCAACCCTCATGCCACGCGACACTTTAAAATCAATATCTTTCAATGTGGGAGAAGGAGAAGACAAATCCCAAGAAAAGTTCCCATTAATCACCTCAATAGCAGAATCAGAACTGCTAACCGGAAGCTTCTCCACTACATCCTCCCTCAGGTCATCAAGTGAGAGAAACGCTGCAATTCGATCAAGAGAAACTTTGGTCTGGACAATCATGGATATTGTATCAGGAAGGTTATAGATAGGCTCTTGAAGAATCCTAAACGTCGCCAGCGCAGATAGAATCTTTCCAGATTCCAATGGGATTCCCATTACCATACAAGCAACAAATGTGACCACTGACACAAAGGTGGGAGCAGCCCAGAAGACAAATGTGGTAGCAGCTAAATTATAGAGATATTTGAACAACCATCCCCTCTCCTCATTCCTAAGCTCTTGAATTTTGGAGAGAAACTTCAACTCCCAAGCCTGAAGCTTAAGAATCCTCATGTTCCTCAGTATTTCAGAAGTCGCCTTCATTCTTGTATCCTTGGATTTCATAAGCCCATCCTGAAACTTCTCCTGAAGTTTTCCCAATGGGACATTTGCTAACATCACAAGAACAGTTGCCATGAGGGCAGCAATTGAAGCAAGCCCAAGATCTTTATACAATATAACCAATGCCAGAGCAACTTGAATAACAAGCATCCATGGATCATGCAAATACCAACTAAAATCTTCAATCCTCTCCGCATCAACAGACATGAAGTTTATGATTTCCCCTGTTGTTTGCCCCTGCTTCGACTGCCCCGAAAGAGTCAACCCTTTGTTGTAGATTATGGCAACCAATGCTGCCCGGGCCCGGAATCCGGCCTGCTGGACCTTAAAGAACCGATGTCTCCGTGACAAACACTCGACCATTTTCGCTATGAAAAATGCAGAAACCAATACGATTCCCTCGTTTTTGAAACTTCCCTGTCCATTTAAGTATTGAACAAAGGTGTCGATGAGGTAAGGCCCCACATATGAGGAGCATGTGTATAGCAGCACATAGAGAGCTGATAGTACAATCTCTCTCCAAGTGGTGAAGATCAATCCTTTTGCCAACATGATTGTTGTGACTTTACTGCTGCTTTCCTGAAGATACGAGTTGATCTTGTTGTCCAAAACTGGAAATGCTCCTCTAACGGTATCGAATTTGTCGAGCTGAGGAACATCCTCCAAATTCAACGTTTTTCTATACCCAAGAGAAATTAAAGGACCCATCCAAGTGAAAGAAAATAGGCTGAAAACACCAGCACTAGCATAAGGGGTCACGGTTTCCTCCCCTTTTGAAGGTTTGTTAGATTCTCTAACATCACCATTTAAAAGCGGTTCTTCAAGACTGGTATCTTCATCGTTCCTCTTACCCAACATCCCAATACAACAGTAAACTAAACCCAATACTGATGAAACAATATCAGAGACCCAAAAGAGAGTGGACACAAATTGGTGGTTTTTGTAATAAAGAAAGTCTATTACAAGGCAATAACACGAAAAAAAGAAGAAAACCCCCCACCAAATCCTCAAAGCTAGTGGATACTTGGTTTTTCCAGAATTCATGAAACGGATTTGTAAGAAAAGGTAGAGAACTAACCAAGCTAGTGCTTTCACCCCTAAATCCGTTAAAGTTAGAATCTTTTCATAAGACCAACCATTCCTATACCAATAAAAGAGGTTTAAACAACATAGAATGAGGTTGAAGCATGAAAGACCCAAACAGGAAAACATGTTTGGTTTATAGTATAAAGGACTAGTGCTGCGCCTAACGTTGCGTTTCTGGGTTTCATCCCCTTTGCCCCTAAAATTCAGGTAAACCCATAATATGAACACGATAACGAACAAGATTATGTGCAGAGAAGCGGTGAAGAAACGCAGAAAAACAGGGTTGCGGAGAAAATCACCGCCCAAGGAAAAAGAGCGGGACTGAGCAACAAAAACAGATGTACCCGTTAAGAAGGAAGGTAAAGTTGTTTGAAGAAAACCCATTATTTTGAGGAATGTTTTTCTCTCTCAGGCCTCAGCAGTCAGCACTCAGCAGAGGGGTTTGAGTGACTGAGTGCTGCTAACTTCCACTGATGGAGGAGAGAGTTCGACAGATATGATTTTTCAATGGATGCAAATTAACCAATTTCTTACACTTCGATAACGATGTTGTTTTGACTTTTAATAATTGAACTTCGACTAAATACAATTTTTTTTTCCTTTTTTATTAATTAATAAATTTTTTTTGCCAAAAATGTAAACTTGGTTCGTAGGTTTATAATTTTGATAATTTAGTTCTATCCGTTTCAAAATTTGCAATTAAATCCTATAAATTTATAATTTTATTAATTTTGATCATGTTCGTTTCGAAATTTACAATTAAGTGCTGTAAGTTCTAAAATTTTATAATTTATGCCAGAATTCAGACGACGCGGGTCATGCTTGAATTCATACTGAGATAGACTCTTCTTCGTTTGAGTTGCTCCCATGTACTCAAATCGAAAGATCTTACTTGTCCTGAATTGGAACAAATACGTAGATATTTTTGTGGGACCATAGTCGTCCGTCTCTGATTTATCGGCCGATAAGATATCTGAAATTGACCTGCTAGCTGAGTTGGTTTGACTATTCTTTTCTATTGAAAACGAGTTAGCTGTTTAAGCGAGTCACCTTCTTATAAGTTTTGCTGGATACCACGATATTTTTGTTCAAATATAATAATATTTTTTATTTAAATTTTCTATTATTAAATACGCCCCATGTATAATAGTTTTTTTATACAAGTCAGATATTTTTATCATGTAATCCCGCCAAGTCAGCAAAGAAATGAGCTACGTGGCTAATTTTTGCAACTAATAATTTTTTTTGCGAAAATTAGACATAAATTACAAAATTTTAGAACTTATAGGACTTAATCGAAAATTCAAACGAACAGAACCAAAATTGCTAAAATCACACATTTACGGTACTTAGTTGCATATTTTAAAATGGACAAGATAAAATTAATAAAATTACAAACTTACATAACCAATTTTGCATTTTTGCCAAAAATTTTCATTGTTCCATCATACAAATTTCTTTCTTTTTTTGACAGCCCATCATACAAACTAATATGCCCCTTAATATTTATATATATTATTATTAATTTTTTTTTTTGTACAACAAGAATTAATACCAAAATGTCAATACACTAAAAGTGTAAATGACCAAGCGCTATACATTAAAATAAATATAAATAATTATCTCCCCGATGATCGTTGTGGAAAAGAAAGTTTTCTTTGATGTACAACAGTTATTGAAAAAAAAAAAAAAACTAAATCAAACTTTTTAGAAAATCAAGTTGCAATTCAATAACTTAAACCGATGAAATTTAAAATTCTTTTTTATATATATATATATTTTTTATTCACACACACACTCAAATGAGATTCGAACCCGGGAGAATGAGTCTAAAATTCGAAAGCTTTGAGACATATTTGACTCAATCTTTATGATACATGACGGACCATCTCTCCGTTGCGCTACGTGTTGTCCCAACAGACTCAGCCACGTGTAGGAGTGTAAACGGATAATAAACGGATCGGATGTATGATTACCATATCCTTATCCGTTTATGATTCGGACGGATAATATCCTTTTAAATCGAATTCGGATAATATCCTTTTTATACGGATATGAGACGGATTCGGACGGATTCGGATTTTAATCGGATTTTCAACTATTCAAAATTTGACATAAATTATTTATTTATATAATTTCGAACTTTTAATCAGATTATCAACTATTCATTTATAGATAAATTATTTAATAATTATATAACTTTGAATATATATATTTTAGACGAATAGATAAATAATAAGTATATCTATATAGATCATTTTTATGTTTTGACGAATGTATAAATGTGGTGAAATTATAAATTTTATCATATAATTAATTTGAAATATAATACTTTTATTAATAACATAATATATGTTAATTATATTATCTCACGTGAACATATAGTTACTAATAAAACCTAAGGTTTTTCTTTAATAAATGCGCTAAAAAATTTACTTAATACTAATAATCTACCATACATACACAGTTTTGTGTATATATTTTAATATAATACATTATTTATCGGATACGGATTACGGATAAATCGGATAACGGATATATCTAACGGATAATGAAACGGATCGAATGCCTTATTACCATATCCTTATCCGTTTATAATTCGAATGTCTATAATCGAATACGGATAATATCCTCTTGAGACGGATTCGGATAATATCCTCTGTGAACGAATTCGGATGCGGACGGATATCGGATTTTCGAATATTCATTTACAACCCTAGGCCCACGTGAACTGATATGTCAATAAGGTGACAGATCATCCATGAGGCAAGTCGAGCAAATTCGACCTACCTCTTTAGCATATCACTGAGATCTATCAAATCTCCCTCAGAGGGATTTACGGTTAACCACGGTACTCTTTTTTTTTTTTTTTTTTTTTTTCTCCGGTCCACAAGACGCCGAAAAATGGTACATCTTTTATACTTTATTATTTTTTCTTAATTTTTGATCTTTTTTCTTTTAATTGATATTTAGAAATTAGAAATATATAACTATGAATTATGAAAAGTATTAGTGCCTACTGGAGTCGATCCACTTGGGGGTGTGTTAAAAAACATAAAATTATGAAAAATATTAGTGAGTTTTTAAAAACATATCGATAATCAACAACATCAAATATTCTATAAAATCTCATTATTTATGTTGTTATAGGTACTTTTAATAGGACACACGGCCTTATTAGATGTGAAGATCACGATGCCTATGCGCAGCTCTTCCCGATGAGAGGTACTTCAAAGACTTTCAAAAATAAACACCAGACTGACTTCCCAATTTGGTTGTGACTTGTGTGAAAAGAAGACTTAAACAATAAAAAAGAGGCTTTTGCAATAATAATATTTAAACTCTAAATAGTTTAATAAAGTAACATCCTTATCAATTGTTTTAATTTTTTGATAGAAGTCGTGGATGAGTCCAACGACTATAGGAAATAATTTTATTTTTATTTTATGTATTTTGTATTAATTATAAAAGTGACCCCAAAGTTTCCTTATTTATTTTGAAAAGTATATGAGTTAATTTTTATTCTTATACAGACCCAAATATTTTAATTAGATCCATTAATTTCTCTTTCTTGTATTTTTCTCACAAATTTATTGTTTATATAATTTATTATTTTTCCTTGTTCCTTTATACCTTGTATAATTGTATCTTTATTTAATACATCTTTATTTACAGTTCGTTCATAATTTTTCTTGTATATTTTTTCTTTTTGTAAAGATGTTTCTAAATTTATTCCAATTTGTTTAGTATTTTTAGTATTCATAGTTGTCTTTATCTGTTGTTATACTATCAATTGATATTCTTTCTGATTCTTTTGCCATAATACTTTAATAATAGAAGTACTCTAAAATTCATCCTATAATTCATAAAACACACAAATAATTTGTAAAATTTTTATTACCTCTCTTTATCTCCTTCCTCTTCTACAACTCTGATTTATTTATCCTCCAAGACTCGTCTTCGTTCCTCCTCGGTTAGCCCTTCTTGTTCCAAAAGTCCTTACAGCTTCTTGCTTTCACGGACATCAACTGGAAACAGACTTCAACCTCCAACGGAAAATCTCACTACGGCTTGTAAGTTTCAACAAAAGGGTTGTAGAAAATATACTGGAGTAAAAAGGTTTAATAAAACTCTTAACAAAGTATTTATCTCGTGTATATGACAAGGAGAATTTTATTTCCTTCAAAAGAGGTTTATACAAACATTATATATTCTGAAAAAAGATTTATTTGAAATACAACACTCAACACTCAGAAACTGAAAGACTCAAAGATTATTTTACATATGACTCTCTGGATTCCAGACCAGGTGTTTATCACCATACAAGAGCACTCTATTTATAGACTATATTCTTGCAACTGTTTGGACTTTTGATTTTTATTTGGAATCCGCTGCTTTATCCTTCAACGATCCAGATTCTGCCGACACTTTTCTATGGTTGAGATTCTGCCGACACTTTTATCTGCCACTTGATAATTGGAGTATGACGTCATGGCATTCATCATTTCCTTGCTGATGTATGTGCTTACATCACTGATGGTTACAACCCATCATCTTGCAAGCTTCTTGTCTAGTCTCTGCAGTGCAGAAAAATTCATGTTTTTCAAATTTATTTATGAATTCCATTAAAAGATGAGAGCTTATTTTTCCTCCTTTGGTGAGTAGAATCCAATTTCCTTTACTCATCAGCGTTTCAAACTTATATTTGTACAGATTTTCTGCGACGCTGTGAATAGCTTTTATTCCCAAGGCACGCCTTTGGACGATCCATTCTTTAGTAACTTGGATCTTCCTTAACGGTTTATTTCCTTGCTCAAGCTTTATGGTGTCAGAAAGGTGATCTGCAGTGATCATGAAGAAAGCTTCATGCCATATATGCTTCTCTGGTTCTGGGGATATGGTATAGAACTTGAGAACCACCTGTCTTCCTTTGGCAAATTTACTGATTTGAGATTTTAGGGTATCATCAAATCTGGATATTTCCTTGAGATCTTTACTTGGGTAGATTATATCAAGGAACCCAAAACAAGCATATCTATAAACTGCTTCTGGGCATGCTCCCATTATGCAAGTCAACCTTGGATATATATTCTTGCCTTTAGAGAAGAATATAGTGTCTGTATTTTCCATACTATAGACTTCATCAACTGTATGAACATACATATGTTCCCATTCAGTGTTAGGAACATATTTTTCTATTTCAATCTTTATTTCCTTTGAAGAAAGCTCTCTTTCCAATTTTATTTCAATGACTGAGGGAGCTTTATTTTTTGCTTCTTCTTTATTTTTCTCGCCAGATGACTCAGTCTCATTTATTTTTATTGACTCAAATTTCTCAATATATTTTTCTAACCTTTGAGTCACTTTATTTACCTTTTCCAGATTTTCAGTTACCAAATCTATCAATGGAGGGAGATTTTTATATAGATATTGTTCAAGAACCACAGTTCCCTCATAGAGATCTTCAGCCATGCTGTTGATATATGAGATCTCTTCTTTTATTTCAGAAATATCAATTTTATCCTCCATCTGTAAAAGAGAGAAAGATTTATTAAAAATTTTCTTCAAGTAATTCTATAAGTGATTTTTGGGAAATCACCACCCATCAACGGATTTGATCTTGTCTTTACCATCTACCGTTTGAGATGGACTAGATATATGCAATCCCATATATTGGTCTTCTTAAAATTTTATAAGTGATTTTTGGGAAATCACCACCCATCAACGGATTTGATCTTGTCTTTACCATCTACCGTTTGAGATGGACTAGATATATGCAATCCCATATATTGGTTTTTATTATGAATCAAATTCTATATTTCTGGATAAAAAGTCAGCTAAAAAATTATCAGTTCCTTTTATAGGAATGATTTTGAAATCATAGAGAGATAGAAAAACTTGCCATCTATGTAACCTTCTATAATTTGGTTCACTGGGTAATTTATTTTTAGCAAGACTTGGAACTTGAGTGTTATCCACATGAACAATGAAAGGTTTTTGGAGTAGGAAAAGTGAAAACTTTTTAATCCCATTTATTACTCCTAATAACTCCTTCTCATGTGTAGTATAATTTATTTCTGCTGATTTAAAAGTACCACTTGTATATCTACAAATCTCATTAAGATCTGTTTTCAAGATTGCTGCCCAATATAAGTCAGAAGCATCAGTTTGAAGAATTAAATTATCATTTTTATCAGGAAGCCTTAATTCTGGAAGAGTTTTACATTCTTCCTTTAACTTTATGACTATTTCTGTATGTTTTGGCATCCAACCTTTTGTATTATTTTTCCTTAATAACTTTTGTATTTCATGTCTTTTCTTAGCTAACTCAGGTATAAAACCTTCAGCATAATTAAGACATCCTAAAAATTTTTCTATTTGTTTTCTATTTTCTAATTTATCAGGAAACTCAACTATTTTTCTAGATATATGTGGTTGCAATTTTATGTCTGCAGCACTCAGTTTTAATCCTAAAAACTCAATTTCTTTAGTTTCTATGACTGCTTTTCTTTCAGACAGGGCTATACCATTTTCTTTACATAATTTAGCAAAGAGCAAAAGATGTTCTCTATGTTTATCTATAGTATCTGAACTAATAAGAATATCATCTATATAAACAACCATGAATTCTCTATATTTGCTAAATATATCGTCCATCTTTCTTTGATATATTGATGGAGCATTTTTTAACCCAAATGGCATTACTAACCATTCATAATGTCCTTGAGGGGCACTAAAAGCAGTATATTGGATACTATCTTCTTCCATTTTTACTTGCCAAAATCCAGATGTACAATCGAATTTTGAATAATATGATTTATTCTTTACTAAGTCTATTAATACTTCTTTATTGGGTAATTGATAACTATCACCCTTAGTGAAATGGTTTAATCTTTTATAATTTATTACCATTCTTGCTTTATTTCTTTTCCTTTCAGCTTCTTTCATTACCATGAATGCTGGGCTAGAAAAGGGGCTAAAACTTTTTCTAATTAATTTTTTATCTAAAAGTTCTTTTATTTGTTTTTTAAATTCATTTTCTTCACTTAGGGTATATCTCATAGGTCTTTCTTTAATTATTATATTATCTGTTAATTCTATTCTAGCTTTTGGGTAATCCTTTTTCCAAAAAGCCAATGGATGGTCACTATAATTTTCTTTTATTTTTCTAGTAACCGTTTCTAAGTTTATTCTTTTTATAACTATTTTATTTATTGGAATTTGTATTTTTTCATATATAGAGTGTCCACCACGCTTAGCTGGCTGAACTCTGAAAGGATGGTTTATTCGTGGTAGTTTTAACAAATGACCACACTTTGTTTTAAGCACAATAGAATATGCATTTTGCATATAATATTGGAATTGTTGTAGGAAATCATTTCCTAATAATATATCAACTTCTAGTTCATTATATTCATATATTCTAGGGACCATTATTATTTTACTTCCTAAGACAATATCAACATCTATTGCTGATCTGTGTATATCTTGTGATTTTCCAGTCACACCTTTTATTCTTATTTTCTCATTTTCTTTCCATTTATTAATCAAGAAGGTTTTGAATATGGTTATTTCAGATCCAATATCTATTAAAGCACAGGTTATTATTTCATTTTCAGGAGTTTCTCTTATTCCTATCTGAATGAAAACGCTAACTGTAAAGTTATATCCTTTCATTTTATTCTTGGACAATATATGACCTTTTCTTCTATGCAGAGTGTTACTCCATCTTTTTCTATCTTATAATAATTACAACTATCTAGGAAAGCATTTCCTAAAATTATGTCATAGGAACTTCCTGTCATATTTTCATCTAGATAACATTTAACAATTATTCTAGATTTATCAATATTTATTGGAATAGGTATCTGCTGATTACAAACAACTATCTTTCCTTCAAAGTTTTCATAATAGAAATTCTCATTCAAGGTTTCTATCATTAACCCTTTATTTTTTATTTTAGCAAAATGATTTGCACTTGCTCCTGTGTCTATTAATATTTTTGGCTCTTTAATATATTCTTGACCATTAAAGTATTCTCCTAAAATGATCATTGTTTTATTTATTGAATTTTTACTTATACTTAAAGTTCTAGTTATATTCGGTTTTTGATTTCTCCTAGCTATACTATTTCTTCCAAATTCTATTTGAGGAGTTTTACTAGAAGATCCTTTTTCTATTAACGGTTTATTTATGATTTCTAATTCATAATTTGTTATTTCTTTAGGGTCTTCAAGAAGAGGTAATTTAGCCGAAGCTATTTCCCTACATTCTTCATCTATTTCTAAATGTGGTTTATCTTGATAAATCTTTCCATAATTACTATTGCTTAGAACATATAATGCTCTATAGTAGATTGAGAAAGCTTTGCTTTTATCTTTTAATCCTATATCTTTTATGAATTTGTAATGTAAACTTAAAGTTTCGTCTATATTATGATCATTTATATTCACACTATATTTAGGATATAAATCAAATAATATTTGTTTATAACACAGATTTCCTTCTATTGTTCCTAGATGACTTCTCTTCGCATCTGTAAATCTCTGATCATGAAGAGAAAGTACTATAGGACTATCTATTCCTTCTCTAAACAATGATTTTACTAGGAATTGAACTATTCCTAAATATATATATTGTATTTTACCTTTTTTCCTTTTATCTTTTATTTTATTCAAAGCTTGATTTATTGTGTTTCTAGTTAACAAGTTGATTTTAACTTGCCCTGAAGTATGTTCAATGTTTATAGATTTTTCTACTTCATGGTAGTCATATATATTTATTTTCTTTCTTTTTATAAGACTTGATATCCCTTTAAATATACTTTGACTGGGATTAGTAGCATTTAATTTTAGTTTCTTTATCTTATCTAAAGTTTCTTTATTGAAGGTAATGCGTTCTGCATATCCTTCTGGTCCTTCATAAATATCTATTTCTTCATCAGATAATTCTGTTATTTCAGTACTCATTCTGATTCAGTTTCTAATTCTGAAGATATTTCATTTTCTGATACATCTGATTCTTCCATATATATTTCTTTTCCAACATAGTTTTCTATATCAGAAACTTCTTCAAGTTCATCTCTTATTTCTAAAAATTCAATTTCTATGTTTTTAATATGTTTAGCTTTAGGTTTTGGACATTCAGGTGATTTATGACCTTCTTCTCCACAATTCCAACATTGACATTTAGTTAATTTTTTATTTCTTTCCTTATTTGTTCTATTTTCATACTTATTTCTTTTAAAAAACTTTCTTCTTGGTTTTATATTTTTTCTTTGAAAATTTTTATATTTTTTATATTTTTTCTTATAAAATTTTCTTTTATTCCTTTTAGGGTATTTTTTTCTATTACTTCCCCATTGTGTAGGTAATTCTACTGTATCACAGCATAGTTTAGTTATTCTTTTAGATTTTTTATATAATTGTTGTTCACCACATATCCTTTTAAGTTCTATTGTTAATACTTTTACTCTTCCTCCAAGACTTTGAAGATACATATTTTTCTTTTCATTCCATACTTTATTCATATGATTATTCCACGGATACGGGAGTTTAGTGTAAAACATATTTAGAATTATTTCTTGAGATTCTGTACTATAGTATTGAGTATAATAATAATCTCTAAATTCACAAACATAATTTTTTATATCACACATAGAGAATATACCTAGGTTTATTAGATTACTTCTTGCTTCATCTTTTTCTCTTTCTATTTCTAATTCTGTATTAGTTATCCATGATTTACCTAAAAATTCATCAGATATATTTGCAACTATACTTTGTACTCCTGTCCTTATATCTATATCAAATCCAGTTTCCATTCCAACTTTCATTATTCCTTGTATATCGGAAGATACTCCTTCCCACCATTTAAGAACTATTCCATCAAAGGTAGTTATAATATATTCACTCTTTTTACTAGCTCCCCAATATATATCATCTTGGGTTAATAAGAAGGCTATCATATCGTTTTGCCACTTTACTATAGCTTTTCTATTATCTACTTGACAATCTAAATTTAATTTACTTCCTTGGAGATTTATAGGTTCACTATATTGTTCAGTGAGTTGATATTTTGGATTATAAGATATATTCCTTTTACTTTGTTCTTTATTTCTCTTAGGTCTATAATATGTCTTAGGGGAATGATCGTTAGAACCCATAGAGGATTCTGGAGTTTCATTAGTTACTCCTGAAGGTCCTCCGGTTGTATTCATTCTAACTTCATATTCAACTATATCATTTAGATTTATTTTTTCAAATTCTTCTATTAAATCATTTACTTCATTCATTATCCTCAGTTTTTTCTTCTAGTTTAGCTTCTTCTATAATTTCCTTTAATTTTGATTCTTCCTTTATTTTATTTTCTCTATCATCTTGTTCTTTTAATAATCTAGGGAGGTATATTGTATACATATATTCATCAAATGATCCAGGTTCATATTTCTTTTCTGTTGGTATAGTAACAATCTTTGTAGGTGTTTTTATTGTTCTTTCTATTTCCCTTTTCTTGTCTAATTTGGTCTTTTTAATATTGTCTTGAATAAGGTTATTTAATTGCTTTATTTCAATTCTAATAACTTGAATTTCTGTATTTATATTCTTTATTTCAGATTTTAATTTTACTAATTCTTCTAATAATGTATTTATAGCATTTGCAACCGATTCAATATGATTCATTATGGTGAAGAGAGTTGCCAATCTGTATCATCGTAGGATTCATATCCTCCTTCTGTATATGTTTCATTTAAATTCCATTTATCTGAGAAAAAATTTAAATATATTAAAGCTGTGTGTATTAATATTCCTATTATATAACTTTCTATTATTGGTTTTATGATTTCTTCCATTTTTGCCAATTTTCTGTGGCTTCTTCCTTCTGTTTTCTTATTTTTTGTTTACACATTTTAATTTTATTTTTTATTGCTTTATTTTCTCTTTTACTTTTATTTTCTCTTTTATATTCTTCTAATATTATTTTTAATCCTAAAATATTATTTATATTATCAATCCATTTATTTAAATGGTTAACTTGATTAGGTTTTAATAATCTGTCCATTTATATAGTCAAAAGATTTATATAATGATCTCTATCTTTTTTATGATTATTCATCCTATCATAATAATATCTACTAGGATATTTTTTATATTGGTGTTTATACCATTTATACATTGAATCAAAATATTTTATAGATTCAATTATCTTTCTTTTATCAAATATTTTCATTTTATTTATTATTTATTTGGATTATATGGCTCTGATACCACACGTAGACGCGGAATATATTTTGTATTTGGGTGATATTAAACATAATATTAAATGATATTAAACAAGATTATTTATAAATTAACTTATTGCTTTTTCAATATATTTTAGTCTTCTTATTTCAGAAGCTAACATTGCTTCATGAAACTCTATTTGTTTAATGATATGATATTCTTCAACATGAAATAAATTATTTTTATTAATAGTACTAATAAGTTGTAATTTTTCTTTCTCTATATTAATTCTAGCTAGTTGAAAATCTATACTTATTTGTATATTTCGTGTTAATTCACGGATTCTTTTGTAATATTTACTCGGCATATTTATACTTATAAATTGTGCCAAACAAATTCTAAATAAGAACAAAATGATAATTCTTCAATTGTTAAAGGCCGAATATGATATAACTGTATATATGCATCTAATATATTAAAAACCATAGCTCTAAAGGTTTCTTTATTCATATTATTTATTTTTTCAAATTAATTTTCTTGTTCATAAATTTGTTCTATAGCTATTATAATTTTATTTATAAAATTTAATTTTTTATTTGTTTTTGCACAATCTGCATCACAGTCTATTTGGTTTATATTATGCTTTTCTGTATGTTCTCTTCCTAGCCTTCTCATTCTATCAGTTAAGAATTGTTTTACGAAATGTCTAAAATGTTTATTAGATGTATTTCCGTCAAAACATTTACAAAAATTACATGCAAGGAGTAGCCCTCTACTATAATCATCATCAGAATTATCATCCATATGATAGTATATAAGTTTTTTGATTTTAGGGGCTTATTTGATACTTTGAGAAAATATATAGGCTTTTTTATAAAAAGAGTTGGGTTGAAAATATAATTTTTAGAAAGTTGTTATATTATTACTATTCATGAATAGTAAGGGAAAAACCCAAGGTTGAATGATTTTTTAGGAGTCGTGGATGGTGTCCACGATTTGTATCATTTTATTAATTCTTAAAAAAGAAATATTATTTTATTAATTTATTTTGAAAAAAGTATTATTTTTAAAAAGGTCTCAATAAAAAATAATCTGTTTGAGCTCAGACATTCCTCTTGATTAATTCACTACAACGTGGACATGGCAAAAAAGTACGAGAGGAAAAGAAAGAAAAGACTCCACTCATCAACGCGGACAATTAAAATAATTTTGATCCTTTAAATTAATTAATTAATTAAAAACTATTTTAAGCCTAAACAGTACCTTCATGGATTCACATTCATTAAATATCTCTTATTATAATAAATATTTCAAATTCGAAGACATTAAAGTTATAAAAATGGGCGAAACTATAAGGATTATCAAAATTGAATGTAGTTTAATTCATTTATGTACGTTAAAAGAGTCATTGTTTTGTACTATACATTAAAGTTTTATAAATTGTAGCGGTCTTACTTCAACAAGACTCATTTTTAAAATCCCTAGGTACTTTAAAGAATTTTCAACTAGTAAATTTATAATATATATTTTCATTAGTACTCTAAATAAAAATTGTTGACATGATTCTTTCAAAGATATTTTAAACGAACAAGTTCAAAAAAATACAAAGGCAAAAGCTATCGCATTTTTATAATATAGAAGATAATAGAAATATCACCAGACATCTCCAGACTCATTAGAACTCGTCTTGAATCATAGGTATGGGTGAAAACAAATTTGAGATCGGTCATTAGACATTTATTTGATCATCATCGTTAGAGCTTGAGCCAAAACTCCGGTTACTTCCATTATTTGCATCAGCATACAATTAACAACTAATTCATATTCGTCATCGTCGTCGTGCTTGTAAAATCTTTCAGATTTTCTACACTTGAACTCGATCTGATGCTGTACTCCGCGACGAGCTTTGAAAACAGAGACGACTTATCCTCCCAGCAACTTCTTGGGCGAATCATACTCCTTGAGCAGTCCTGCATCACATAGTCATGGTAAAAAATCAAGTTAATATAACATGGAATTTGAAACACGATGTGCCAAGTATTGATATACAGCGACAGAGATCAGCATTGTACCAGTATCTAACAGTAGAACCATATCACTGTCCAGCACTGATGTTATCCTGTGCGCAATTGTTATTACTGTTGAGTCAGTGAAATGATGCTTGAGGGTTTGTTGGATCAGATTATCAGTTGCAGTGTCGACGGATGCTGTTGCCTCGTCCAGGACGAGAACCTTGCTCTTCTTTAGCAGAACGTGTCCGAGACAGACGAGCTGCCTTTGACCAACGCTCCAGTTCTCTCCATTTTCAGACACTGAAAATAGAAAGATTCAAGGATTAGAAAATCAATGAGTAAATTTCATTACAATGGCTAATAAAAATATAAAATGATATTTCACTACTCAAAAGAATTGGTGGAACAGCTAAAAGGAGCACCTGAAGAATCCAGCTTCTCTGCTTTTTTCCTAGCCTCGTCACCAAGCTGGCATTTATCAAGTGCCTGAAGCAGAAGATCAAAATTAATCAATATAGCTCACAATCAAGAAACAAATTTAATTACACCAACACCCCTTTAAAATATACTTATTACCGGCCTCCTCCCTCCAACTTCCATAGTTACATAGCCCGTTTTAGTAGTGAAATGAAACGAGATAAGTAAAACGACCAAATTACCTTCGGAATAAAACTCAAGTTACCTCCCATATCTGATCATCTGTATATTCTTCAAGGGATCCAGGTTATTTCTAATGGTCCCCTCAAAACATGGTTGGATCCTGTGGGATTATGCTTAAATTTGATCGTAAATCATGCAGTCCAATAGTTGAGATATTGACACCATCGATCAATATTTGTCCGATTGTAGGTTCAACTATTCTGAAGAGGGTCTGAGTAAGAGTTGTTTTACCACTTCCCGTCCTCCCAACTATTCCGGCCCTTTTACTTCCAAAGATGGTACATGTAAGGCCACTTGACACAAACGGCATGTCTGGAGCATAGCGAAGCTACGAATATACGCAGTTCCACATATTAAGTATTTTTTAAAATAATTAAGGGATAAGTACACTGGCATATACAGAGGCTTGACCTAATTACGCAAACTTTCCTTGAGATTTAAATATTACAAAAACTTCCCTTTGGCATATTCTTAGGTTGGGCCAAAAGCATCCTGTGACTTTAGATCAAATATTGCCATAAGTTTGCACCAAAAAAAAAATATTGACATAAGTGCGAGACAAACATGGGGTATTCATGAGAAATTAATGATGTCGTCGTCGAAATTTATCGATCCAGATGTAATTTAAAGCCTTTTTTTTTTTTTTTCCTCTCTCTCTTTTGGTATCTTGAGGTTTGACCTGATCACACAAACTTCCCCAGATTTAAAAATTACGAAAACTTTCCTTGGCATACCTTGAGGTTTGGCCTAATGCATTCTATGAATTTAAAATCAAATATTGGCATAAGAGTAAACTCAATAATGAGTTATTCATAAGACAGATATCATCATCAAACTTTATCGATTTGGATTTAAGTTAAATTCTTCTTTTCCTGGATAACAAATTTAATTTAGATTCTTTTACAAGGAAAGTTTTAAGTAATTTCCAAAACCCTGAGAAATTTGTGCAGTTACGTCCAACCTTAGTGTAGTTATCCCAATAATTAATTGTGGACTTAACTAGGTGAAAATTTTAACCTGGAGATCTTGGATGTGGACTTCTCCATGAATTGGCCAATTACTCTCTGGCCTGTTCGTCTCTACGATGAGAGGGGCTCGGGGTGATCTATTAGTGTATTGAAGTATTCTCTCGACCGATATGATTTTGTTTTCCATGGTGCAAAGATTCCAAACAACCCAGGCTTGTAACATATTTAAGTTAAGACCATACACACACAAAAAGAGAAAAAAAAAATAAAAATAAATAGTTCCTGTGTAGTTTCAACAAATTCACAAATATGATGCAGGTGAACAAAACTCACTGGGACCAATTGTGCCTTCCGGAATAGAAATGAGGAAAATCAATGAAAATGCAAAAGTGACGAGCGACAACACATCCAAACGAATGCAAAGCCACTCCATAGCGCCAGCAGTGTGAAACTTTGGCCTAGAATAAGAATCAATGAGCTTCATGCTTATGTCACGGAATCGTGGTTGCTGATCGAAACTTCTGATTGTGCTTGATCCAGAAAGTGTCTCTAAGAATAGCTGTATCACTAGAGCTTTACACACCCCAGATAATCGGGCCAGTTCTTGTGCTGACGCTATGTAATAACGCTGCATGAATTATTCGAGAAAATGAGATTGGAAACAAAAAGACCAATCATTGCAAAGAACCCTTAAGTAAGATTCTATCACGCTATGAAGCCATAAATTAACAAAGGGTACCTGCAACCATATGCAAAGTGCAACCATTGGAATAAAAACAATGAAGACCTGCCAGGCAACCTGTGACATAACAGCAATAATCCCTAAAAGCTGTATGATGGCGATAGCAAAATACCCAATAATGGATGCCATTTTCAAATCCACTGTACTTTGATCTGTAGATGCCTGTGGAGAAAATCCAATAGAAGAAGACAAAAATAAAATAAAAATAATGAATTCTTGAAGCTAATATTTTATCCAATGGGATTGAGAAACACATTTTCACATACCCTGTTGAGAATTCTTCCACTAGGGGTGGAATCAAAGAACAACATGGGAGCTCGGAAAATTGAAAGTTGCATATTGTTGAAGAGTATATTAGCTGTCTTGTATCCAATTGTTACGACAACTACCGCTCTACCTAAAATGCAGACAGCACTTCCTAGTTCCTACCGATAAAGCAACATAAACACGGATAAGTGTAGAGCCATTAACATGAGGCTCCACATCTTTCGAGACGGGAGTTGCCCACGCCATCCAATAGTTGCTTCCAATTTGAAATGCTTGGAACAGAATCTGTGCCAGCAAAGCCAAGGGTGCTAAAAGTCCGAGCTTCTTTCCTCTCTGTTTGTAGCCTTCTCCATATTCATTGAATCAAGGGCTGATAAAGCCTCCTTGTGAGCATCAACAAGTTCCATAAAATGAGTTCCTGATCTCAGAATGTCATTGTACTTTCCTGCTTGTTTAATTTTCCCATCTTTCATAACCTGATTATTCGGAAGGAAGACAAGATTGTTGTTATCTTAACACCTTTGCATGGTGATACAGAAATTCTTTGGAGATGAGCATGTTTACCAAAATCAGGTCTGCAGCAGGCAGAAATTCCACTTGATGCGTAACATACATAACAGTTTTCGAATCCAGAAGCCTCAAAATGCATTCCTGGCATTAGAAACGATAAATTTTAGAATATAATTTAAAAAGTATGGATACAGAAAAAGAAGAATTTATCTGTTTACATTAAAAATATGAGATCCTGTATGTGCATCAACAGCACTAAATGGATCATTTAAGTATTGAACAAAGGTGTCGATGAGGTACGGTCCCACATATGAGGAGAATGTGTTTAGCAGCACATAGAGAGCTGATAGTACAATTTCCCTCCATGTGGTGAAGATCAATCCTTTTGCCAACATGATTGTTGTGACTTTGCTGCTGCTTTCCTGAAGATATGAGTTGATCTTGTTGTCCAAGACTGGAAATGCTCCTCTAACAGTATCGAATTTGTCGAGCTGAGGAACATCCTCCATATCCAATGTTTTTCTATACCCAAGAGAAATTAAAGGACCCACCCGAGAGAAAGAAAATAGGCTGAAAATACCAGCACTATCATAAGGGGTCACGGTTTCTTCCCCTTTTGAAGGTTTGTTAGATTCTCTAACATCACCCTTCAAAAGCGGTTCTTGAAAACTGGTATCTTCATCGTTCCTCTTACCCAACATCCCAATACAACAGTAAACTAAACCCAATACTGATGAAACAATATCAGAGACCCAAAACAGAGTGGACACAAATTGGTGGTTTTTGTAATAAAGAAAGTCTATTACAAGGCAATAACACGAAAAAAAGAAGAAAAACCCCCACCAAATCCTCAAAGCTAGTGGATACTTGGTTTTTCCAGAATTCATGAAACGGATTTGTATTCTCATTTACCATTATTCATATTTCTCATTTGCTTTTTCTGCAATTTACGTCAATACTCATTTTCCTTATTTATTTCCTCTTTTTACAGCTTGATTGAATTTATTTCCTACATAAATAAATTAATTGGTGTTTGTCGAATTTTTGACAAACATCATTTGGCGCCGTCTGTGGGAAAGCGATTAAATCAGGCAAAAGGCGTGAGTTTTGCGATTTTCCATGGAATCCAAGACCGGATCTAGTGGCGTATCAACTTCAGTTAACCCGTCTGCTCCGGCCTCGACGGGTGCTGAAAACGCAATGGGTTGTGCTTCGAACCCGCTCTTCATCGGAAGTATCCCCGTAATAACCGATGCAACCCGCATTACGGTTACGGGAGTCACATCACCAACCGGGAACAACGCGAATCTCCCGGAATCCAGCTTGATGGGAGGTTTGAAGAATCCGCGGAGCGAGAGCCTCAAAATTGGAGGTGCAGGTCTGCTGACCCCTCCAGGTGCAGGGGGCTCCCCACCTGGAAGGACGTCCCTGCCTGAAGGGCTGAACCTGCCGTCGGAGCAGGCGGGCAGACAAGCCGCCAGCTGTCTTCGTCTGCTGAGGAGCTGGAAGCGCTGCTGGGCCGCACCTCTCACCCCCAGCATACTACCAAGGAGACTGATATACCTGGAGGGGCGTTGTCAGGAACCAGCCCTGCTGTCATACCGTTCCAGGCCAAAAGAACGGCTGACGGATCTGGTGGATCAGGGAGTGGCTTTTTACCACCAGATGTCCCCATTCACCTTACAGCTAGGGAGCTCCAGCAATGGATCAATGCGGCCGTAGCCGCTGCCACTGTGCAGCGAGACCAGCCGCCAGCTCTGGGGTATGAAGCAGCCCCACCACCACAAGTAACAGATCCGATGATTGGAAGAATGGTCCCCCCTTCAACTGGAGAAAGCTTACCTCCTGTTAGGGACCCCCTGGTGCTGCAGGGAGCTGGCGGGACCGGAGCTTGGGCTGCAGGAAGAGCCGCCCGGCAGCCAGTGGTGCCACCACCACCTATGGATTACCAGACGGGAAGAAGAGAACCAGACCTCCCTGAGCAGCCAGACTGGGCTGCCAGGTTACAGCAGAGGCTGGAAGAGATGGAGAGACAAATGAGAGCAGGACCTGCTAGAGTGACCAGGAGAGGCGGACCTTTCAACCAAAGGATCTTAGCTGACGAACTCCTGCCAGGTTGCAAGACATCCGGGCTGCCGGAGTACAATGGCGCAACGGATCCCCAAAACATTTGGATCGGTTCGAGAACTTGGCCCTCTTGTACCAGTACACCGAAGGAGTGAAATGTAGGGTATTCCTGACCACGTTCACCGTCAACGTGCAAGAATGGGCCCGACAGCTCGAGCCCGGATCCATACACTCCTTCGACCAGTTCTCTTCTCTATTTTTACACCAGTTCGCCAGTAGCAGAGGTTACCAGAAGGCTCCAAACGCCCTTTTCGTAGTAAGGCAGAGAGAGGGGGAGCCTTTGAGGAGTTATATCAACAGATTTACCAAGGCGGTGTTGGAAATCCATTCTGCTATAGTGGATGTGCGTGCCAGCGCCTTCCAAGAAGGCTTGAGGAAGGGAGCATTCTTCACCTCGCTCTCCAAGAAGTCGCCCACCAGCTGGGATGATCTCCTAACCAGGGTGGAAAAGTACATCAATTCGGAGGAAGCAGAAGCGGGGAAGGACGAAGCAATAGCAGCTGACAGGAGGAGGGAAAGAAAGGAGGAGGGGCGGCTGCCCGTTCCAGTTAAAAGCATCAGAATACCTGAAAGGAGAGAGCAGCTCTTGAGTCCTGGGCCCCGGTATGACCGATATACCCTGCTGTGTACGACACCCGCTCAAACTCTCATGCAGATCCAAGGAACGGGGCTCTTGAATTGGCCCCGGAATGCGGAGAATGGACCCCACAATCCTTCCTCAGAGAGGTTCTGTCAGTTCCACAACGACTATGGGCATGACATGGATGAGTGCCGCCACCTGCGAGAAGAAATAGAGAGATTAATTCAGGAAGGCTACTTGCAGGAACTGATATGCCGAGATCGAGGGAAAGGCTGGGAGATATTCCCAAAAAGAAATACAGCAGGAGGGAACTTACTTGCAAGGAATGCGCCTGGAAGGAACGGACCTGGAAGAGGTGCACCAGGTTGGAGGCCACCAGGAGGGAATCCCCCCAGGCAGAACTACGGTAGAAGGGATCACCAACCAAGAAGGGGGGGATCTAAGAAGGCACCTCTCACCGCACAGGCCTTTGATTGAGGCACCCCCAGCAGGAGCAGAGAGAGCACATAGGTAGGAGGAAGCTCCACAGCAGAAAGGGTTCATCCACATGATAATGGGGGGACCGGCAGATGGGGACTCCCATCGTGATAGGAGAGCACATGCAGGAGACTGCCTTTCACACGCAGGCAGGATCGTTCATCATGGAGGTCGATCAGGCAGGATCGCAACCCACACTGCAGTTTGGACCAGAAGACCTGGAGGGAATTCAGGCTCCTCATAATGACACTCTGGTCATAATAGCCAGCATTGCCAGCTACGGCATGGGAAGAGTCTTTATACACAGCGGGAGTTTAGTGGATATCCTCTTCCGAGAGACGTACGAGCAGATGGATTTGGGAAAAATTAAACTCGAACATGTGAAGACTGCCCTGTTCGGGTTCGGCGGAGAGGTTGTAAGACCTATGGGGATGATTTCCCTTCCAGTTATGTTAGGAGCCAAGCCTAGGACGAGGACCCGGATGGTGAGGTTCCTGGTGGTGGACAAACCTTCAGCTTACAATGCCATACTTGGGAGACCAGCTATGAACGCCTTCCAGGCAGTTATCTCCACTTACCATATAAAGATCAAGTTCCCCACGCTGGAGGGAACTGGAGAGGTATCGGCGGATCAGCATTCCTCCAGGAAGTGCTACGTCAAAGCTGTCTAACAAACAGACAGGAAGGAGGCTAAACAGGAGGGAGAAAAGAGAGGTCGAAGTGACAAAAAGATAAAGCTGAAAGAAACTGAGTAGGAAGATAAGTAGGATGGACCTTACCCAAAAATAGAAGCTGCCGAAGAACTCTTGAGCATCGAACTAATCCCCGGAGATCCTGAGAAGATAACCAGAATAGGGTCGCAGCTGGACTCCAGCCTGAAAGAAGAGCTGACAGCTTTTCTTAGAAGGAATGTGGATGTCTTTGCCTGGACGGATGACCAACTAGAGGGAATTGACCCTTCTGTGGCAGTTCACAGGCTGAACGTAGATCCGAAGATCCGCCCAGTAAAGTAAAAGAAGAGAACACATGGACCTGAAAGGGACAAGATCATATAAGACCAGGTGGATATGCTGCTAGCTGCCGGTCACATCAAGGAAATTCAGTTCCCGAAATGGTTGTCCAATGTGGTCCTGGTCCCTAAAAAGGAGAACAAGTGGCGCATGTGTGTTAACTTCAGAAACTTGAACAATGCATGCGCCAAAGATTTCTACCCACTACCGAATATAGATCAGCTGGTGGATTCCATCTCTGCGTGTGAGCTCCTCAGTATGATAGATGCTTTACAGGGCTACCATCAGATTCCTTTGGATCCAGCAGACCAGAAGAGAGTGAGCTTCATCACGGCTGGAGGGACATATTGTTACGTGGTCATGCCCTTCGGGCTGAAAAACGCAGAAGGGACCTACCAGCGCCTGGTAGATAGAATGTTCAAAGATCAGATAGGGAGGAACGTGGAAGTTTACGTAGATGACATGCTGGTGAAAAGCAGGAAGTCAGACACTCACCTGACAGATCTGGAAGAAGCCTTCCAGGTCCTGCGCAAATACAACATGAAGCTGAACTCATTGAAGTGCTTTTTTGGGGTGAAGGGAGGAAAATTCCTCGGTTACATTGTCACGGAAAGGGGGATTCAAGCAAATCCTATAAAAATTCAAGCAATACAGGATATGAAGGCCCCAACAACACCGAATGAGGTGCAATGCCTGACGGGGAGGATGGCAGCTCTGAGCCGTTTCATCTCGAGGCTGGCGGAAAAAAACCTCCCTTTCTTTGGAGTATTGAGAAAGGCATGCAAGTTTGCATGGAGTTCGGAATGCCAGAAGGCTTTCGAAGACCTGAAGGCGTACCTGGAAGGAATACCCCTCCTGGTCAAGCCCATACCAGGAGAGCCTCTATACGTATACCTGGCAGTATCAGGCCAGGCCGTCAGCTCCGTTCTACTCCGGAAGGAAGGAGGAACCCAGAAGACGGTGTATTATGTTAGCAAAGTGCTCAAAGGAGCAGAATAGCGGTGCACGGATATGGAAAAGTTGGCGTTGGCACTCATGGTTACAGCTCGAAGGTTGCGACCATACTTCCTATCGCATGCGATAGTGGTCCGCACGAATTATCCCATGAGGCAAGTGCTCGGGAAGCCGGAGACATCAGGAAGGCTGATCAAATGGGCCATGGAGCTGGGGGAATTTGATATATCATATTCCCCAAGGACAGCGATAAAAGCACAAGCCCTGGCGGACTTCATATCAGAGATGACCACGGCGCTCGAGCAGGAAGGGCGCAGGTGGCTGCTGCACGTTGATGGTTCATCCACCAGCTCGGGAAGTGGAGCTGGAGTGGTGATAACCAGCCCCGAGGGAGACGAATTCGAATTTGCTATTAGATTCGATTTCAAAGCATCCAATAACGAAACAGAGTATGAGGCATTGATCATGGGACTGAAGCTAGTCAAAGAAGCTGGAGCGCAACACCTGGTGGTGTATTCAGACTCCCAGCTGGTGTCCTGCCAGGTGGAGTGAAAGTATGAAGCTCATGAAGAAAGGATGAGGGCCTACTTAGCTAAAGTAAACGAAATGGAGACAAAATTCGTTACCTTTCAGCTGGAGCAGATACCGCGAGACGAGAATAAGAAGGCTGATCGACTAGCCAAAATGGCTAGCTCGCTAGAAGGTGTTCATACCAGGAAGATTACAGTTTTAACCCTCCCTGCTGGGGTGCTAGAGCAGGACGTGAATGCAGACCAGGAAGTACTGATGGGGCAGGAAGACCAGGACTGGAGGGAGGAGATCCTGGACTACCTGCTGCATGACATCCTTCCAGTTGACAGGAAGGAAGCGCTGAGTGTGCAATGGAAAGCCGGCCAATTTGTGGTGATGCGAGGTTTTCTATATAGAAGATCGATGACAATGCCCCTGCTTAAGTGCTTATCGGCGGAGGAAAGCCATTACGTGCTGAGAGAAATACATGAAGGGAGCTGTGGAAGTCATTCGGGCTGGACCGCCCTGGTTGGAAAGGTGTTGAGAGCAGGGTACTTTTGGCCAACTGTCAAGGCGGATGCTAAGGAGTTTGTGGAAAAGTGCGAGCAATGTTAGAAATACACTCCCCTCCTGCACCAGCCAGCTGAACCTCTCACGACAATGTACTCACCACGCCCCTTCACCAAATGGGGTATTGACATAGTTGGCCTGCTTCCCCCTGGAAAAGGGCAAATACGGTTCATGATAGTGGCCGTGGATTACTTCAGTAAATGGGTGGAAGCAGAAGCCTTAGTGAAGATCACGGAGAAAGAAGTGATAAAATTCTTACAACGAAATATCGTGTACCGTTTTGGAGTCCCGAGAGAGCTGGTCTCGGACAATGGGAGGCAGTTCATAGGAATGCAGCTGAAGGAATGGTGCCAGCAGCTAGGGATCCGACAATGCTTCTTAGTATTCTATCACCCGCAGGCAAACGGGCAGGTGGAGGTAATGAACTGGCTCATCTTACATGGCCTCAAGACTAGAGTGGAAGGAGCTAGAGGAAAATGGGCCACCGAGCTACCCGCAGTCTTGTGGGCTCACCGAACCACTCTTAGTGTGACCACGGGAGAGACACCTTTCAACCTGGTATACGGCGCTGAAGCGGTCATTCCTGCTGAAATAGGCATGCCCTCGCCACGAGTGGAAGCCTACAATGAAGAAGAGAACGAAGCATTAATGAAGGAGAATTTGGATACTATAGAAGAGGCAAGGGATCGAGCACCTATACGAATGATGAAGTATAAGAACCAAATGGTGGCGGCTTACAACAGGAAGGTGAAAGTACGCGACTTCCAGGTAGGAGACCTGGTGCTTAGGAGGGCAGATGCCTTGAAACCTGTTGGCAAACTGGGCCCCAGCTGGGAAGGGCCTTACAAAGTCGTAAAGATCATGGGTCGAGGAGCTTATGAGCTGGAGGATGCTAACGGAAAGAAGCTATCCCGACCCTAGAACGTGCAAAACCTGAAAAGGTTCTTCTGCTAAGCATGCGCGCACACTTGGAAGGAGAGCAGGATGAGAAATGTATTTTCAGAATTTCCAGGTTCCAAAGCTGTTGTTCGCACTTTTGACAGTTGTTCACATAGAATTTTCGACATTTTGATTCATGCGAATGAAGAAGATTATGTTTCATGTTTATGTTTTATTTGAATAACTAACTTCATGGGATTTGTAAGAATGCATGATGATGAGAAAAAGAACCAGCTCGTGCTATGCCCTCGATGCATACGCGTTGTGATGAGGAAAAAATGACTTATGCTGGGTTACGCTCTGAGTGCACCGTATTATTAATAATTTGACACTTGAGACAGGCACATGCAAAGCCTCCGCGGCTATATTACTGAAAATCTGAATATTTTCAATGAATGATTACCCGGGGTGAAGGGGCCACACAAATAAGTCCCTCTTGGGAAGGCGCGTTGATTACGCATACACCTTGGGAAGAGCTAGAAGAAAGGCTCTTGGGAGTGATTCTCCATCTGCTACCACCAGTCGGGTTGGCCACCTAGCTGGAAGGAAGCAGCTATGCTAGGGTCGGAGAGAATGCCCTCAGCATGAAAGGCTCTGGTAGTCTTATACCATGAAAACCTGGCAGGAAGGACAAGCTCTCAAATGAATAGGAAAGCAGCAGGTAGAACAAAGAGAAGGTCCTCACCAGAACCGCATCAGAACCTCCTCCTCGGACTGTCTACTTCCTGCTAGTAGAGTGAAAAGAAAAGAAAAACTAACGCAGCCAGATACCCATACAATGCAACAAGCATGTGCCAAAACAGAAAAACCAAGTGTTCAACCGTTTATTCCATTTAAAAAAGCCATAAAATGTTCCGAGCAACAAGGAAAGAGAAAGTACATGTGCATGCTCGAGGAAAACGAGCCAAAACATAGTCATCCAAACAAAAGGCATGCCAAAGAAAACCAGAATCCAACGAGTCTAAATCCCAAAAATGCTAAGTCTAGAACCGAAAATGTCAACGACTCGCAAAAGATAAAGCAATAAAGAAAGAAAGACGTCCAAAGAGAAGCATAAAGAAAGCTAAGTCTGTGGCCCCGGTGGGTCTACCTGCCAGGCAGAAGGGGCGGCAGCAGGAACGGTGGAAGCAGCAAGGGCAATGTCTGGAGGATAGCTGGCAGGAGGAACGTGAGCTGGTGGGATACTAGCAAAAAGTGTGGAAGCAGAAGGGCCAACAACAGAAGTGGAAGCCTTACCCAGGCCAGAATGCGAACTAGCAGTAACCGCCTGTTCCGGCAGGACGGTATGACTGCCCTCCGTAGGATTGATGCCGCCAGCTGGAGGGGGAGCACAACCCTCACCTGTAGCAAGAATAAAAGGATGAATCGCTGATAGAAATTGATGGAAATCCGTAAAAAGCAAGAAGAAGGAAATGGTACTATGAAATATGAAACCTGACAGTAACACTGACCGGGAGGTGGAAACTGGGCATGGCGGATGTCTACATCAGAAGGAATCGTGCCAGGAGCAAGGAGACCCAAAGAAACCAGGCGGGCATAGGCCGCACAAAAGCCCTCCTCAAAAGTCCAAGCGGAAGCTGCTGCAACCTTCTGCGCGGATACCTCATCAACAGTCTACTGGAACGACGAGGAGGCTAAGTACTCAGCATGGCGGAGCATGAAACGTCCCTCCAACAAAGTCCTTCCTGCCGCTGTCTCCAGGAACTGATCGACTACCTGGAGGGAAAGGGGCTGCGGGGCAGAGGCTGCAAGGTGCTCCCTCCTCTCTCGGTCATAAGAAGCCTGCAAGTCTTTCAGCTTCGTGTCTAGGAGCACAGCCTTTTCTTCCACCGCATTCTTCAGAACATGAGCAGCAACTAGGCCGCGGCTGATAGAATCTCGCTCCTGCAGGAGGCGTTCCAGCTCCTCAACAACAGTAGGAGGGACGACAGCCTCCTGGTCGTGCCAATGGCCCAGGAGCATACCTGCCTGTGAGGAAAGAAATAGGTGAAGGAGAGGGACAAAAGAAACATCATAATGGAAGGGAGATGTCGAGATGGGAAGCTAGATGTACCTGTGCAAGATAGAGCGCAGCTTTGGCCGGAAGTGCCTCCTGGGAAAGCCCGGCCATGAAATCCCTATCAGTCATCGTGGGTAAACTCTTTAAGAGCTGCAATCCCAAAGCACCCTGGGAATCGAAAAAGATGGAATCGCCTTGATCAGGAGAGTGCCTGGAGAAAGTATTGAGACGACCAGACGGAGGAACGGTAGATGAGGCGCCAGCAGCAGGGGGGATATGTCTCTCTCTGTTCCGCCGGCCCTGGTCCTGTCGCCCGGCAGCAGGGTGAAGAGTCCCTTTCCCTTTAGAATCACGAATCAACTGCTCATCGATAGGAGGGCTAAGAGACCTGTGCACCTCACGACGTTTCTGGTGGGGTTCATCAGAACGGTGAGGAGAGTGCTTGCGGGATTCACGAGCCGGAGGATCAGGCTGGCGGTCTGCTCGATAAGCAGGAGCAGCATATGTAAGGCAGAACATGGTTTACGGCGCCTGCGGGGAGGAGTGTTCTTCTTCGGGGAACTTCTTTCAGCTTGAGCAGGAGGGGGACGGTTGTGCACGCGGTACTTCCTCATTATTTCGTCTGCAAAACAAAGAGAAAGCCAGATATCAGAAAGAAAGCAGGAGGCGTACAATGCAAGCTATCATATCTAAAGCAGGTAGAGCCATTAAAAAAAAAAAATAGAACAAACAACACTACAAAATCAGCAAGGTACCGAGTGACCTCGGGAGAGCCAAGTGCTGGGGGATCAGGCAGAAGTATGAAAGGAGTGGAGCAGAACAAAGCTCAATGGTCGGGCACAGGTATCGTTGTAGCCTTTTCTTGCGATCTGCAGAGTCCTGAGGAATATCTGTCTTCTGAGTGTGGGACACCCGGGAAGAATGGGATCGCCAGGTGGTTTATAGGCGTCTCTCCCATCCCTCAGCTGAAGGACGTACAAAGAAATATAAAGTATCCCAGCACCGCAGGGACTCGGGCACCTGTAAGAAAGCGGGCCTCCCCCTGGGGGTGATATAAATGAACCCGTACTTGTTCACCCGTATGTAGAAGTTATCACGAAAATCAAACACCCGAGCAGGTTCCCTCAGGTATCCCGTAAGCACGGCATAAGCGAGCAACAAAGACACAACATTGGGGCATAACTGACCTAAATGCAAGCGAAGAGTCGCAGACACTCTAGCCAAAAATGGGGCAATAGGAAATCGCAGCCCAGCCTCAACCTGCGCAGCAAAGAAGCAAGCTGATCCAGCAGGGGGAGTATTAGGCCTGTCATTGGGACCTGGAAGAAAGGCTTCCCAACCAGCAGGAAGGTTCATCCTGGCAACAACCTCCTGCAGTTCACCCTCAGTCATATCAGAAGGCTCGTAGTCGTACTCTGATCCATCTCCCGGATCCGAATCCGCGCGGTTATCATGGTCAATCTCAACATCACCAAGAAGATCTGCAGGAGGATCAGCTGGTAGGTCATCAAAACCGCCAGCAGTTGCCGGATCAGCTGGCAGGTCAGGAAAACCACCAGCAGCTACCGGATCAATTGGCAGGTCATGAGAACTATTAGTAACTGCCGGATTAACGGACAGTTCAGGAGAATCATTAGCGGCTGCCGAATCAACAAAGGGATCAGGAACATCATCTGAGGGACTAGGAGGGCCCATGAGCAGAAGGGGTGCTGAACAGGCTATAGGATACTCGCTCATCTCTTCATCTTCGGAGTTTATACGTGAAGGCCCCTGTAATCCCCCCCCCCAGCAGCAGGGAAAAGAGAAAAAAAAAAAAAGACAAAGCAAGGAAACAAAGCAGAAAGAGAAAACACGTTATACACGTGGCAAACGACCTATTTCATAACGCACGCTCAACGGTAACAAGGAAATAAATAAATGGAGAGGGGGTGCAAATGTAATTTCCCAAAACAAGACAAAGAGAAGGAGACAATTTCCCCGACAACAACCCAACAAGACATGCATTATAAAAGTTGTTTTCAATACACTTTTATTACAAAAATGCAATTTTCAACATTTAATACAGGAAGAAGACAGTCAATTGTCTTTATTATAACCGAGCAACAATCCAGCAAGTTCAACAAGTACACGAAATACAAAGGAAAAATTGCAGTCTTCACCTTCAAGGATCTGGGACATGTCACGAGCATACGAATCCCACCAATTCAGTGATGAGTAGCAGCAACAACATGCCAACAAAGCAACAAGAATGCATAATATCAGTTCTCTTTCCTTAACAAGGGATATCCCTAAAATTATCAGCAAATCCAACCCATCCCGAGGCACAAAAATCACAAGGTGCTTACTGAAACAGGAGATCTCTTCAACGAGGGTAGTGATGATCGAAACAATAGGCGACGTATCAACCTATAATTCAGATCTGCAAACAAAGCATTCGAATGTCAGGATCTCGTATTATGTCAGAAAAATCCCAAGAAAAAAAAGAGGGAACGGCCTCGGTTCACAAACCTTGGCCCTGTCAGGTGAAATGGCGAGGCAGCGGCGCTACGGTGGGGCGACGGTGGTGCTGTAAAATACGAGGAAAAGGCCCAGATTCACAACCCTCCTACCACGATTTTGCTTAAAAATCACCAGAAAACGGGAGGAGAAGAAGGGTTGTTCGATACCTTTACCTGGGTAGGCGGCGGATGACGGCGGCGCTACAAAAAATTGAAGGAAACATTTAGATCTATCAGATCTACAGCCCGTGGGCCCCGATCCTCTCAAAAGATCGCCGGAGAAGAAAAGAAAAAGGGGGAAAAAGCACCCAGAACGGCAACGGCGCGGCGATGGGGTAGTGACGGCGCTGCAAAAGAAAGGAGCAAAGGATATCAACCCCTCTTGTCCGAAATTGAAAAACAAAAAGAAAGAAAAAAGGTGGGAGAGGGAAGAAAGCCCACAGCCGACACGCCGGCGGCGGTGGTGCGCCGCTGGTGGCGGTGGCAGAGTAACGAGGGGAAGCCGAAGTCTTTGATCTTCTTACCTAAGAGAGAGAAGCAACAACTTTGAAAGGGGAAAATCGGTTTCTTGTCTGGAGGAGAGAGGGGATCTCTCTCGTTCAAATTTGCAAAGAGAAAAGGGGAGACTGACTTTGAGCAAAAACCAGTACAAGAACCCCTATATGACTGGAGTTCTCTCAATTCCCGGTGATAGCCTTCCTCTTATTTAACTTAATCTCTTTTTATGAAATTGTTAAGTTTTAAATATCGTCTTAGTTAACTGATGAGCTTGGAAGTTATTTAGATGATCTTAAGTTATCTAATTGATATAGCCAAATCATTTTAACAGATATCTTTGATCGAGAGGATTAGTTTTGATGATTTTTAATAATTATTTCTACGGTGTTGATTTCTGAAAATCTATCTTACTTGATTTGCCTGCTCGTCTTGGAAATTTGGAACGTTGGGGTCTGAGATTTAAGATATGACCATATCTAGAAATGCATTACATTTTGAGAAATATGCATTACAGGAACTCCCGCCAAACTCTAGAGGAGAAGCAACATTTATGATTAAGCTGGCGGGAAAGAAAGAGCAAAAGGGAACTGAGCAGTCAGGAGGAGAAAAGCAGAAAGAAACACATGAGCAGAAAGGAGCATGTAAAGGTCGGATTATCAGGTTGGAAGGAGCAACGAGTTGAAGGAACAAAGATCCTAAGCAGGAAGTCAGGAGGATCCCGAGAAGCAGAGCGTTGAGCCAACTACGAAAGCAGGGCCGTAAATAAACCCTGGGTACGGGACGCAACTGTTGCACTCTTTTTACTCATGAGGGTTTTGTCCCATGTGGTTTTCCCAAGTGAGGTTTTTAACGAGGCAATCACCGTATCCAGGAAGGGAGATCAGCCGGTCTAAACATCCAGCTATTCTCCGAGATTTCACTACTCTCACAGTCATCCACACTGTTCGACTGTAAGAGTAGGGGGAGTGATGATGTGAACTTAATTTCCACATTATTTAATTAAGGAGTATTAATTATAATGAGGAGACGATCGTGGAAGAAAAAGGGAAATAATGTGGTGTGAGATTTTTGAACGTGCCAAGACTTTAGGAGGGAGCTATAACTAATCTTGGAGGAGAGAGAAGGGAGGGGGACCAGATACATTGAACCTGAAAGAGACCCTAGACTTGATATACTTCTCTGAAAAATTAGTCACAGAATTCATCGTCATCCTGCAACTTCTACAGAAAACTCTAGCAATCAAATTTTTAGCATCCTCTTTCCACCATTCTCTTATTGCGATTTCGATCGTTGTGCTAGCATAGAGATTATATTATTCAGAATTCTATTGTACACAGAGGATTCAAGAGACAGACGATTATCCGCAATTTTATATTTTATTCTCATTTACCATTATTCATATTTCTCATTTACTTTTTCTGCAATTTACGTCAATACTCATTTTCCTTATTTATTTCCTCTTTTTACAGCTTGATTGAATTTATTTCCTACATAAATAAATTAATTGGTGTTTGTCGAATTTTTGACAAACATCACTTAGTTTCTCCAGAATTCATGAAACGGATTTGTAAGAAAAGATAGAGAGCTAACCAGGCTGGTGTTTTCACCCCTAAATCCGATAAAGTTAGAATCGTTTGACCAGACCAACCAGTCCTATACCAATAAAAGAGGTCTAAACAGCACAGAATGAGGTTGAAGCATGAAAGACCCAAACAGGAAAACATGGTTGGTTTATAGTAGACAGGACTGGTATTGCGCCTAACGTCGCTTTTCTGGGCTTCATCCCCATTGCTCCTAAATTTCAGGTAAACGCATAATACGAACACGATAATGAATAATATTAGGTGCAGAGCGACGGTTAAGAAACGCATAAAAACTGGGCTGCCGTCCATGTCTTCGAAGGAAAAAGAGCGGGAATGAGAGACAAAGACAGACATACCCGTTAAGAAGGAATGTAAATTTCTTTGAAGAGATCCCAGTATTTTGAGGTACGTTTTTTTCGAGTAGGCCGGTGTTTTCTCTCTCAGCAGGGGTGTGAATATGCTACTATTGCTGAGTGCTGAGTGAAGAACAACTCAAGTGGCAGAAGGGTTTTTATATGACTACTTGCATTGATAGATGACAGTTCGAAATACATGATTATTAAACGGCTGCAACTTTGAGCGGGTAATTCTACCCTGAGTCTGGTCGGTTAAATTGGTGAAACAAAAAGTTCGAGTGTTTTATGCTTGCCTTGGAAAATTTGGAAAAAATTATCAATCAAATAACAAGTTTAATATATTTGCCTTTTTAATTGTTTGGGTCTGACCATGGCCGGTGTGGTAGAATTTTCCCAATTGAGCAAACAAGAAAATGAATGCGAATTGACCAATTTCTTTCTCTAATAATTACTGTAATTAATGCATAAAACCATGAATTTGATACTGAGTCACTGACAAAGACAATGTATTTATATATTACCTGGGCAGAGAAAAATGGGAGTTTCAATCATTTTTAAATATATACTTTAAGAAAAAGAAAGGGGCACCATTGATTTTCCACAAATTGCATAAAGTAATTTGACTATAAGAAGAGCATGAATTGAGGCACATTTGGTCGGATATTGGAGATATTTTAATAAAGAATAAAAATGACATTATGGACTCCGTTTTTGCTTCATATTTCTAATTTCTAACAACCAACTCAAACAAAATTGGAAAAATGTTATAAATAGACAAGTTAACTCTGTATATGTTTTAAAAGAAGTTTGATTACGTTACTTCACGAACATTCAATTGTATCGCTGCTATGATGGTGATTTCTGAGATCCATCCACAAACATTGCAGTTTATGTACAAGTATATATTCTTCGATGTAATTTCCCTAGAGTTAATTAGATTCAAATTAAACTAATGGGCTCAAATAATCAAGATCATCAACGTATGCTAAAACCATTAATGATTTCTAACATACTCTTACATAACTCGTGACATATAAATTTGGAGCATAGAATTTCAATCTTGTTGGCAAAGACTATATTAAAGGAGAGGACAGAACACATGATGCAATTCTATTAAATAAACCAACCACATATGCTCAATTATTAAATAAGCCAATAGGGGTTGGTTCAAGTGACCGGTTGATGGGTTCATTCTCCAATACAAGGTCCAGGGTTCGAATCCCATTTGGGTGTGTGTGAGTTAAAAAAAAAAAAAAAAAGTATATATGTAGCCAAATTGCACATTAGCCCTCAGAAATTTTTTATTTTTGCTCAACAACCAATATAATGGTGCACCCTAAAATGAGCTAGAAGCTATGATGCACGGACACGGACACGGCGACACGGATACGACACGACACGGATACGGCGACACGGATTTTTTCTTGAATTTCCCACGTAAAGAGTGTCGGACACGAGTGTCCGACACGACACGGCATGACACGACACGGTAAAATGATATTTTTAGAAGTGTCCGTACATCATAGGCCAGAAGTAGCCATTATATTGAAGTAAAAATTAAGGATGTTTGTGTTTTGCTATTTTGATTCATTTTAGTATTTTATGACTATTGTTGTGTTGCTTATATATATGCCTTGGATGGATTTTCTTTCTTTTTTTTTTTTTTGGTAATTATGAATAGAATATTGTAATGAGTATTGCACCATTGTGCCTAACAATCTAACAATTTGAGAATGTAAAAAACAATGTTGTAATGAAAACAGTGAACATGTACTCCAACTATTTTTCACTTACTAAAATTACAATTTGAAAAGATAAAGTAAAAAACTACCGGATTAAATTTAATGCAATAAACTATTGTATTAGGGTTCCACTATCTAGACTTTTTGGGTATTCACATGATCAATTTGTTTTCATTTGTTCTTGCATGGACAAGTTGTTGACAACTTTTACTGCCTTTTCATCATCGTCGATCATCATCCTCATTTGGAAGACAACATTCAATGAATTTGTTAACATCCCATATTGGAAAAAGAACATGATGAGACACAAAACCGCGCTTCAGTCAGAGCCTTCCACGTGTCAACACTTGACGATTAGGTTATTGGACGCTCGCATTGATGGGCTCGCGGGCCATCCCAGCCCAATCACTCGCTCATTAGTACAGGCCCATGAGCCTCGGCAAACCATTCAGGTAAAAGGTTTAAGCTGACTGGCTTGACGCTCACGTCCCGACCCTCAGGGCACCCTTCTCAGGGAAGCACCCACACGAGGGCCCCGTTCTTGATGCTCGGGATTTTGGCGCTCCAGGGACATCTGCCGCGGGGGGCCCATCCGTACACTCTTCGAGCGCCACCAGCGCTCGTGCATGATCCTACCCCACTGTGATGGATCCGAACCTTAGCAAAGAGAACCTTGGGCCTTCCTCTCACGCGACCCTCGCCAACAACCTCTGACACAAAGGTAGTGCGCACCTTGCACCTGACACGCCGCCTCCTTTTCAGAAACGTCATTCTCACACACTCACGGGCTGCCACGTGTTAGGGCAACACAGGTTTGGGACCACACGGTCAATTTACCCATTTACCCTCACCCCTAACATATAAATAGAGGAGAACACATGCTTTCTCCCCCAAGTCATCTTCCATATACATACTGCATTGTTCTGGGCATTTTTTCTGATATTCTCAAGCTCCAAATTATTCTCACCACAGTTGCATCATCATTACACGCTGCACTCTTGGTGTTATCCTAGCTGGAAGAACCCACGCTCAAAAGGAAAACCCAGATCCTGAGGCCCTCACGCCTGTGATGGTCTTTCCCTTTTCATACAAATATTGAAAGTGTTGTTGCATTAGGAAACTCATATTCCTGCACCATCATTTTTGGCGCCGTCTGTGGGAAAACTATCACCACCGTCTTTATCATCATCATTTTCTTCCTTGAAGAGCTAGTTGAAAAGTGACACCAGTAGCTTTTATCATGGTTACTGCAACAAGATCTGGAACTATGGGAAACAGGGGCGATTTTCCTCCCGTCAATGAAGAAAATGCTAAGAACCACCCCACCCCCGCTGGAGGGACGCCTCCACCTATTGTTGGAAACACCGAGGCAGCCGCTGCTACTCCCCCTCCGGGCGGGAACGGGCTGGGGGATCTGGGACCATTCCTCTCCCACCAACCTTTCCCCACAATGTTCCTGCTTCCCATCCCGGCGTGTACTCTACGACCATGCCACCGCCGGGATACACTTTTATGCAACCCGGAATGATGCCCGGGATGATGCCCATGGTCCAGCCATATCAAGTGGGAACTCTAAATCTCCCCTTATCACTGCCTAGAGAGATTCAGGGGGTGGAGATGCCATAGGTCACCCCTCAGCAACTGCAGACGCTGTATGCGCAATACGAGGAGCAAGCAGTTCAGAATGCCTGGGAACACTTCACCAGTGCGTATTTTCCCTCTCTGACAGGTGCTCGCGTGGCTCCTCCCCTTGGAGGACTCCCAGCTCATCCCTTGATAATGGCACAAAACGCGTTGAGGGCTCAGCAACCTTCCCCACCAACGATTCAAGAAAATGAGGCCCCACCGAGGGTCCAGCAAGGGCAACAACCCGATGGAAATGAAAGGGCCCCCCAAGATGATAGGGTTGGGAACAACGAGGAGGTCTAATCGAGGGCCACAGGGAGGGCAAACCGTAGAAATGTCGGTGACCCTCAGCTCGCCGCTGTGTAAGATCAGCTTAAGGGGCTCCAGAATGTGGTGGAGCAGCTCTCTCGAGCAAGGTCTCAAGTCCCCCGTATGGGGACGAGAGATCTAGGGCCAGAGACGCTCGCCGACCACGTAGCCCAATTTTTCGCCGTCGAAGGAAAGCCAGCTAGCTATGAGGATCCCGATGATAGGGATTACAGAATCATGACGGGCGATTCCCCCCTCATCGAGGGAGTACTGATGTCCCGTGCGGGGAAAGGCAAGATCCCCACAGCCGTCAACAGATATGATGGAACCACTGATCCAGCCGAGCATCTGGATCACTTTGTGCATCTGATGCATTTGTATGATCACCCGAGCATTTATTGGGCCAAGGTGTTTGTCACTTCCCTCACTGGAATGGCTCAAGACTGGTACAAAAAACTCCCCCCGCGCTCAATCCGAGGGTACTATGACCTGAGGGATGCCTTCACCAGCCCCTTCAACTCCTTGAAGGCACCAGCCCCAGCCGCGACAGCTCTCTACAGCCTGGTCCAGGGGCCGAACGAGACGCTGCGGTCCTTCATGGGAAAGTTCAACAAGGAAATCTTGTTGGTGGAGAAGCCCTCGATGGATTTCTTGAGACACGTTCTCTTTGGAGCCATCAATATGAAGCACTATGTCAGCAAAGAGTTTGTGGAAGAGGTGGCCAAGAAAAAGCCACATTCGCTGATGGAGATCAGGGATATAGCCGACTCTTTCTTCACCCTCGAAGATATGTACATCGCGAGGGATCAGAAAATGGCGAATGCCCTCCGCCCCAGCAAAGCCCCCGAGGACAGAGGAGACTCTAGCAGGGGTCACCGCCGCAGCCCTATTCCCGTTCGTCGTAATTCTTTGCCTCCACGTAAGTACGAGCGGATCCACCTCAACCGCCCAATCGCTGAAGTATACTCCATGGCAGACAAGAAACTGTTCAAGAGACCGCCCAAGTTGAGGGAGACTGAGGCTCAGAAGCGCTCAGGAAAATATTCCGCTTTCCACAAGCAGAAGGGACATGATACCAATGAATGTCAACTCGATAGTGAGATTCAGAGGCTAATCGTTGGGGGGCACCTCAAGGAGTTTGTGAAGGTGCTGGAGAGGTATGACGAGCATTGCGCTGAACGGGCACATGTTAGAGGGAGAAGCCGGTCACGCTCGCGAAGTCCCCGCCGCCATCACACTGAAACCATTGACCGTGGGAAAGGGAAAAACTGCGGGTTTGGAAAATCAATCCTTCGCGGTCATCCACATGATCGCAGGAGGACCCTCGGGAGGTGACTCTAATGCCTCCCGGCATCACCATATTCGGAGTTATGACCAACGATCATCCCTGCCCAAGCCTGTGCTCTCTGTTGACAGCTCTCCACGCTCAAAAGAGAACGACATTGTAGGGTTCACAGAGAAAGACTTGGCACACATTGTAACACCCCATGGGATTGGCGAAACCTCTGACTGTCCCATGGTGGTTAGTTTAGACGTTCATAACCATGTTGTAAAGAGGGTCTTAGTTGATAGTGGTAGTTCTGTTAACGTTCTCCCTTACTCCACGTTTCAGAAATTGAGCATAACAAACATTCCCCTCGAACCCCTCAAAACAGCCCTCGTTGGCTTTGGGGGTTCGGAGATTGTCCCTCGCGGACAGATTCGCTTGGCCACCTCCTTTGGTCGCGCCCTACAGCGAAAAACTTTGAGCGTACTTTATACGGTCGTTGAAGTGGATCGCCCCTACAACATCATTATTGGGCGCCCAGCCCTCGTGGACTTCAAAGCAATAACTTCCACTTATCATCAGAAAATCAAGTTCCCCACTCCCGAAGGCACGGGGGAGGTTCTCTGCAATGTCAAGGAGGCTTGGGAATGTTACGTCCTTTCCCTTCGAAGCCATAAGCCCAAACTACCCCTTCAGGCAGGATCCACCAAGAAATCAGTTGACTTCCCCAAATTGGACGAGGATGGTCCGGAGCGCAAAAGGGCCAAGCTGTATAAAAAGAAGAATAAGAAGAAGACCCCCATTGAAGCTCAACGCACGGGGGGCGGGCCACCTGGGGCCGTCGAAGGATCTTCCTCCGAAGGCGAGGCGGATGGGCCCTCGGCTGAGGAAAAAGGTAGACTTACTGGGAAGAAGCGAGCGCTCGAGGCGCCCAGGCCTGAGGCTCGAATAGAGCCCGTGGAAAAATTCCCGACCATCGAGTTGGAACCAGGGAACCCAGATAAAACCACCCAAATTGGTTCAAATCTCGACGGTCCCTCACAGATTATGATGATTGATTTTCTCCGAGAGAACCTCGATGTGTTTGCTTGGAAGGCCTCTGATCTCACGGGAATATATCCGAGTGTCATAGTTCACAGGTTGAATGTGGATCCGACCTTCAAACCCGATCAAAAAGAAGAAGAGGGACGTTCACGGTTTCAAGAGGGAAGTCATTGAAGAAGAGGTTGGTAAGCTCCTAGATGCTCAGTACATTGAGGAAATACTATACCCAGAATGGTTTTGTAATGTGGTGCTCGTCCCCAAGAGTGCCAACAAGTGGCGCATGTGCAATGACTTCACGGATCTCAACAAGGCATGCCCCAAAGATCCTTATCCCCTGCCCAGGATTGATCAGTTGGTAGATTCGACAGCAGGGTGTGAACTCATGAGCATGATGGACACCTTTCAGGGATATTATCAGATATTCATGGCGACCGAGGATCGTCCCAAAACTTCGTTCGTTGTGCACTTAGGGGTTTATTGTTTCAAGGTCATGCCCTTTGGGCTCAAAAATGCGGGGGCAACTTACCAGCGTCTTGTCAATAGGATGTTCGAGCACGAAATTGGAAAATCTATGGAAGTTTATGTGGACGACATGATAGTAAAAAGCAAGCGTCAGTATTCCCATCTGGAGGATCTCAAACAAACCTTCAACGTCCTACGCCGTTATGGAATGAAATTGAACCCCTCTAAGTGCACGTTTGGTGTTCGGGGTAGTAAGTTCTTGGGATATATGGTCAGTCAGCGCGGCATAGAGACGAACCCGGAGAAGATTAAGGCGATTTTGGATATCCCCTCCCCTCGGAAAGTGAGGGAAGTCCAGATACTGGTGGGGAAAATCACTTCGTTGAACAGATTCATCTCCCGTTCAGCGGACATGAACTTGCCCTTCTTCAGAATTTTGCGCAACGCTCGCAACTTTGCTTGGGGTGAGGAATGTGAGAGAGCTTTGCAGGATATGAAGCAATACCTCGCGAGCGCACCACTGTTAACCAAGCCTAGCCCCGGAGAAAACTTGATTATTTACCTCTCAGTCTCCGCGGAGGCTACGAGCGCTGTATTGGTGGCTGTCCGCGAGCGTAAACATATGCCGGTCTACTATTTGCGCAAAACTTTGCAAGGGACGGAGAAGAGATACATGGAAATAGAGAAATTTGTTTTTGCACTCGTTAACGCATCTCGAAGGCTAAGGCCTTATTTTCAGGCCCATTCTATCACAGTGCTCACAGATCAACCCCTCAAGTAGGTACTATCCAAGCCAGACGTATCAGGAAGGTTAATCAAATGGTCCATTGAACTCAGCCAATTCGACATCACATTTGAGCCTCGTACGGCGATACAGGCTCAAGCAGTAGCAGACTTGTTAGTGGAGTGATTCAATTTGGATACCGAGGCCCCAGCTGAAGAAGAGTTATGGCTCCTCGACATCTCAAGGGGGGGGAGCCGGGGTGACCCTCAGAGACCCTCACGGTACGGAAATGGATTATGCTATTAAGCTGGCGTTCCATGCACTACCAGAAAAAACGCCCTAGAGCAACGGATTTAGCAACGAATTTTGGCCCTATTAGCAACGGACTTAGCAACGAAAATTTTTCGTTGCTATAACCCTCGTGGCTAATCTGTAGCAACGGATTTAGCAACGGAGATTAGCAAAGGAATTAGCAATGAACTTATAGCAACGGATTTAGCAACGAATTATTACCCACCGAAATTAGCAACGGTTTTAGCAACGATTTTTTTAGCAACGGATTTGGCAACGGATTTTCCGTTGCAAACCAACTAATAATTAATTAATTTTCTACCCTTTTGCAACGGAATTTCCGTTGCAAAATCCGTCGCAAAAACTAATAATTCAAGTTAATAAATTAAAAATTCATTTACGGGACCATGGCTCCTCGACCTCTCAAGGGGGGGAGGGGGGGGGGAGCCGGGGTGACCCTCAGAGACCCTCACGGTACGGAAGTGGATTATGCTATTAAGCTGGCTTTCCATGCACTACCAGAAAAACGTCCTATAGCAACGGATTTTGGCCCTATTAGCAACGGATTTCGGCTTAGCAACGGATTTAGCAACGAAAATTTTCCGTTGCTATAACCCTCGTGGCTAATCTGTAGCAACGGATTTAGCAACGAATTATTAGCAACGGATATTAGCAACGGAATTAGCAACGAACTTAGCAACGAATTATTACCCACAGAAATTAGCAACAATTTTAGCAACGATTTTTTTAGCAACGGATTTTCCGTTACAAACCAACCAATAATTAATTAATTTTCTGCCCTTTTGCAACGGAATTTCCGTTGCAAAATCCGTCGCAAAAACTAATAATTCAAATTAATAAATTAAAAATTCATTTACGGGACCCGGATCATCCCACCTAACCGAGCCGAGCCCCAACCGAGCCCGCGTGAGAGACGAGCCCCCAACCGAGCCCCACACGAGCCAACACATTAATTCCACATATTCACATTGAGTAGGAATTGAACCCTGGACCTCATGTGAAGAAGGTTGAACCCCAAACCAGTTGGGCTAACTCCATTGTTGTTATTATTATGTAATTTTTTATATTTAACCACTATCAAATATTCATATACTAATTTAAATAATTAAATACTTGTTATCATATATTTTAAATAAAAATATTTTTAAATATATAATTATTTATATTATAATACATATTCCGTTAAAAATTTAAAAATTTATTAATTAACTACATATCTCAAGTTTTAGTTATGAGATAAAAATATAATGTATATCAACTTAAGTATAACTTTTTATGACATACAAAAAAAAAAAGAATGAAAGTTTTACATAACTAAATAATTAGTTTTAATTGATTATTGAATAAAGAACTTTTATATTATACGAAGTATTCACTTATACATTTTTATTATTTAGCAATCGTAGTTGAATAACTTAATGAAGAATTATTTTGTTAATATGAAACATTTATATTTGAATTTGTAGAATTAAATCTAAATATTGAAGAATTAAATCTAAATATTTAAGATATAAGATATATATGTTTATATATTATATATATATATATATATATATTATAAATATTTTATATTTATACATAATATACGTATGTATATAATATTATATGTATTATAAATATTATATATTTATATATAATATACATATGTATATAATATTATATGTATTATAGATTATATAGTATTATATAATATATATACGATATATATAATATCAATATATTAAATATTATATAATATTATAATAATAATAATAATAATATATAATATATAATATGTATTTTATACGTGTATATATTATATAATAAATATATATATACATATATAAAAAAGGAAGAGCCTAGGATTGAACCCAAGACCTCATGAAAAGAAAATGAGCATCCAACCAACTTGAATACAATCCATTGATGTTTTGTTTGAACGAAATTTTATTTGACTTTTAAATATACTTAACGGTTCCGTCCAAAATTTAACGGTTGGGACCAAAAATGTAACAAAATGAAACCAACGAGACTATTTTTGTCTAATTCTAAAAGAATGGGACCAAAATTGAAAACGGCGCAATCCTATGGGACCAAGAATTTAATTTGCTCTATTTTTTATTATTCATTTATTTTTATTCCATATAGCAACGAAAAATCCGTTACTAAATTATAAATATATTATTAATTTTTTTAGTCATATGTTTATAGCAACAGATTTTCCGTTGCTAATCTTTTTTATATTTATTTATTTTTATTTCTTTTTTTTCCTTCCTTATAGCAACGAAAAATCCATTGCTAAATAGCAACGGATGCAACGGATTTTCCGTTGCTAATATTTTAAATATTTGTTTATTTTTATTTTTTTTCTTCCATATAGCAACGAAAAATCCGTTGCTAAATTAGCAACGGATTTTTCGCTGCTAATATTTTTTATATTTATTTATTTTTATTTATTTTTTTTTCTTTCATATAGCAACGAAAAGTCCGTTGCTAATATTTTAAATATTTGTTTATTTTTATTGTTTTTTCTTCCATATAGCAACGAAAAATCTGTTGCTAAATTAGCAACGGATTTTTCGTTGCTAATATTTTTTATATTTATTTCTTTTTATTTCTTTTTTTTTCCTTTCATATAGCAACGAATTGTTCGTTGCAAATATTTATAAATATTATATTATTTTTTATTAGGTTTTTATTTTTAATAGCAACGGAATTTCCGTCACTATATATACCAATTTATTTATTTTTTGTATTATTTAATTTTAGCAACGAAAAATTCGTTGCTATTTTTTTTAATGTATAGCAACGGATTTAGCAACGAAAGCATTTTGCCACGAATTTTGTTTTCGTTGCTATATCCGTTGCTAAATACCAATGAATAATTTCCGTTGCTATATGACAGATTTCTAGTAGTGATGCCACCAACAACGAGGCTGAGTATGAGGATCTAATCCAAGGGTTATGGATAGCCCTCCAGAATGGTGCCACTCGGATAACTGCATATGTTGACTCCCAGTTGATTGCGAGTTAGATTGATGGCACTTATTAAGCTCGAGAAGCCACAATGATGCAGTATTTAGCAAGGGCTAAGGAAGTGATAGCCAAGTTCAAAGAGTTCCATTTGTTGCAGATCCCCCGAGCAGAGAACGAACGTGCTGACGCTCTTTCTAAATTTACTTCAGCACTCGATGAATCATGCGAGCGCTCAGTCACGTTTCTCAGGACAGAGAGACCACTGATTAGGGAGGCAGAACCCTCGAGCGAGGTGAGTATGATTGACCCCGCTGAACCTTGTTGGTTGGATGACATCGTTAAGTTTATCGAGGATGGGACCTGTCCGAGCGATAAGGTGGAAGCCAGGAAGGTTAGGAGTAAGGCTCTCCGCTTCTCTCTCGATAGCGATGGTCGGTTATTCAAGCTATCTTTCCAAGGTCCACCGCTGAGATGCCTACGGCCTTCGCAAGCCAAGGAAGTATTGGAACATGTACACAACGGAGTTGTGGGAATCATTCGGGCGGTCGAATATTGACCAAAAAAGTCTTGAGGAGTGGGTTTTACTGGCCCTCGGTATTACAAGATGCAATCAGTTACTCCAAAAAGTGTCCTAAGTGCCAATTTCACTCTAACACCCCCCAGTTGCCGGCGGCTCAGATGATCCCTATCGATGTTTCCTTGCCCTTCGACCAGTGGGGCATCGACATTGATGGACCCTTTCCAATAGCGGTCGGGCAAAAGAAATTTGTGATCTTCGTTGTGGATTATTATTAAATGGGCCGAAGCCGAAGCGATCGCCAAAATAACGTTCAAAGTTGTGAGAGATTCAATTGGAAGAACATCATCTGCATATATGGCATCCCAAGGGTGCTCATCTCAGACAACGGCTCCCAGTTTATTGCTGCTGACACCCGGGAGTGGTGCTATGAGCTGGGAATTGAGCAACCATTCACTTCTGTGGGCCACCCTCAAGCCAACGGTCAAGCTGAAGTGACTAACCGAACCATACTCCAGCACTTGAGAACAATGCTCGAGAGTAAGAAAGGGGAATGGGCAGAAGAACTTCAGGGCGCCCTCTGGCCGTACCGTACTACCCCGCGAGTGGAAATAGGGGAAACTCCTTACTCCCTGGTGTACGGCTCCGAGGCTATGATACCTGCGGAGATCGCTCAAGAATCCGCACGCGTTGCTTATTTCGAGCCTGTTTCCAACGAAACCAACCGAGCCTTCGAATTGGATTTATTAGATGAGAAGAGGAACTTAGCCTGGGCTCGCATCCACAAATATAAGGCGACCGTAGCCCACCAGTACAACAAGCGTGTCAAAGAAAGAACTTTCCAACTAGGGGACCTGGTCCTTAAAAAAGTTAAAGTTTCTAAACACGTGGGTAAGTTGGATCCCAACTGGGAAGGCCCCTTCAAAGTCGTCCAAGTACGAGCAAACAACACCTACTTGTTAGAGACTTTGCAAGGTGAGCGTCTCCCAAGACCATGGACCGCGTGCAACCTCAGAAAATTCTACGTGTAGATGTCAGTCTCTGTAGTTGCCCATTCGCGGCATGGTGTACTTTCTTTTGACAGAAAGCATGTTGTAATCATTTAAAAAATTGCAAGTATAACAGTAAGCATTTGGTACATTATTAGGTCATTTATTTGTTTTCCTTTGGGTTAATGATTCGGGTAACAGAAAGCCTACTCCGTGTCGAGCATCCTCCACGTCGAACGGCTTAATTAATATCCCAATCATTTCGGAGCAATGCTATCTGTGTGTTGAGAACCCTCCACACTAGTAGCTTGATAATTCAAAAGTGTATAAGTCCTGAGAATGAGCGTGTCGAAAAGTGGGGTGCTAGATGCTTAATTTACGCCAACTGGGTACTTACTGTGACAGTTCGCGCTCGTAAACCCACAATGACCCTCGCCTTCATAATTAAGAATACGCTCGTAAAATACGAAGCTAACATCACAGCAACGCTCGTTTTAATTTCGTACTTAGCTAATCCTGCAGTTGATTTCTAAGTTTATTAGAGTCACTAGAACGCTCAAGATGAAGGTGTTCGTCACATGTTTAAGGCCAATACTTAGCTAAATGCTTAGGGGTTTTCTAAGTTCAAATTCGAGCCTCATCGTGAGTGTGGCCAGGGAACCATAATAATGAATACCCTCATGCCCATACTTGCATTTCTCAAGTTACCAAACGTTTCCAAATTGTAGGCTTATGACGCATGGTGATAAGCGACAAGGGGCCCTCAAAGGAATCACTTTCGCGCGCATACACTCCCATCGCAGGCATGCAAATAACAAGAAAAATAAGAGAACAAACATCGAGCGCAATGAAACAACAGTGATTAACGATAAAAAATAGAAGGTATCACACAAACATTCATATGGCAAAAGGAAGCTCAGATACACTGAAAAAAAACCTAAGGATCAAGTACGGACATAAAATGTTCATAAAGCAAGAAGGAAATCAAGCAAGCAAGCTGTTGAAGTAGCATTTGGAGGACGGTCACTGGGGCTGGTTGTCAGGCTCTGGAGGGGCGGTCGCGAGCGGAGCAGGAGCCAATACATGGGCATTAGAATTTTGAGCCTCTCCTGGCTCCTCACCGTCCATTGCATCCATGACGGTACCCTCGTCGTCTATCTGGATGGGCAAGGGGCCTAGGGGATTGGCAGCTATGAACTCCCGCTGGAGTATCGACACCAGATCCTGGTACTCCAGCTCCGCCAGGCTCTCAGTAGGATCCTCGTCTTGAACCATGGGCTCGCAGTTCTCATCTAGATCCATGCGCAGGCGCTCGTCGGTCCGAGCGCTCTCAGGAACCAGCCCTAGTTTCACCATCTGCGCAATCGCTTTGCGGAAGAAGCGCCGAGCGTTATCAACGCACTGGATGTTGGCAGCAAACACAAAGGCCTTGGAGCGCATGAACTTCATTACTGCATCCCAAGACACCCTCGCCTCCAGACCTTGTACTTTCCCTTGCAGATCAGCGAGGGCCTTCTTCGTCTCCTCATTTTGGCGAGTGCTCTCCGCCAATTGCTCACCCAGTTCTCTATTCTGCCTCCTCAGCTGGTCACGCTCCTCCTTAAGCTTCTTATGACGCTCGTCAAGGACCAGATAGGCTTCGTCCGACTTTCGCAGATTCTCCCTCAGCTTGTCCTTCTCAAGGTTGGCTTCAGTCAGTTGAGCGCTGACATTGTTGTAATCCTCTTGCAGTTGGCCGGGGTCGGAGACGCGCAGCAACTTCTTGTATTTGGCCTTGTGCTCGGAATAGGCCTGCGCTCGACCTTGTAGATTTTTCAGTCTAGGGATTACCTCCTGGAAAGTCAGAGACAAGGGTTAGAATTAAAATTGGGATATTGAAAGCTGAGATTCCACATAGAATGCCGAGGACTAACCGTTAGAAGGACGTGACAAGCATCGTCCGCGACACAAGAGGCGTCATGCTCGTTTAACTTATCATGATCGCCAGAAAATTGGAGTTTTTGGACGATGTCCGAAATGAGATTTGCAGAGTAAGCACTCTTCTTCAGCAATACTGGACCCTCGGTTCGTTGGAGTTTATAGCGAGCGTCACCCCGGTAGCCTATCTTCCAGAAATCCTCATCCTCTGATGAGAAAGTATCGCTACCCTCGCCCCGGTGGCCTACGACCACCTCCTTTCCCTTGCCAGAAATAGGGATGGAGTCTGGCAGTCTCTTCCTCTTCCCCTGGCGGTCGGCCCGAATCATGTCATGAAAACGGGCCAGTTCCCCCGAGCGACTGCAAGAGCCGCTTGAACTTAGCGATATTGGACCCTCGGGGGCTGCAGGCAGAGGAGTAGCCCCTCGAGCACCATCCACCGTTAAATCCTCGATGGGGCCCCTTGGAGGAGCTTCGTTTCCGGCATCACCGCGAGCTCCATTATTGCCGCGGCCGGCTCCACTTCTGGTTGTTGTTGCTGTTGAGACTGAGGATTAGCGCTCGGTCCCTGAGCGCCTAGCATACGAGCAAGAGCCTCAGCATTTGTGACGCCCCGTTTTCTCAAAGGGCGTCCTTACGACATCAACAAGTAAGTCTCTATACTCATGTGTGTTTAATTTAAGAGTTCTTGAATTATGTGATTTAATGTAAATCCAATTTAATATGTGTTCATTCGAATTATTCTAAGATTAATTGCCAACTTGATTAATTACGCGCATATTTAACCCTAACTGTCTAATTTGATTTAATTCAAATTTATTCCATAAAATAATTGTCAAGTTGATTTTAAATCCGTCATGTTACTTAACTTGTTTAATTTCGGTTACTTGAATTCCTTGAGATTAATTGTCAATCATGTGTTTACGAAGTGTCGTTAAATTGTACGAAAGGTTTTTAAAATTAAATTGAATTAAACTCTAATTGGTAAATCTCTATTTCATTTTAATTTATAATTAATTAGGAGCTTGAATGTTTATTCGTAACTTTACCAATTTTATTTACGATTATTCGTACACGATATTTCCTTTTGCTACACGATAAGGATACCCGGTTGTATATAGCGTGTACACAAGACACATTTCTCCCAATCCCTTTTTTCTCTCTCTCTCTCTCTCTCCTCTCCCACATTCTCTCTCCCGCGGGTCACTATGCGCGGCTTCGGTTACGAGCCCATAACTCGATCGTTTCTCGATGGAATTCAACAAACGAATAGTTCATTCCGATTATCTCGGCGAGACGTACGCAAAAGTACCAATTTCACGGCCTAATGATGAACGGTGGCGGAGTTATAGCCGGATTTCAGTAGCAGCGGCGGAGCTGTCAGACCGCCGCCACTTCGCCGGCCTTTCGCGGCGGTTTCTGGCCACCGCCTCGATGCACGCGCCGGAGACCCAGAAAGTAGACATCACCGTGCTTCTCTTGATGTCGGCGGCACGGCCATCGGAGCCGCGACGACCCCGCACGCGCCGCCTGAAGCTCGCGGCGGCGTGCCCGTCACTGTAGAGGCGCGATTCCGCCGCTTTCGGCGGTGGTTTTCGACGGGGCTTGATGGTTTCCAAGGTTTTTCGACCCCCTGAGTTCATTTTCGGCATCAATTTCACCAGATCTTGGCCGTAGGTGGTGGTTCCGGCGATGTGTGCGGTTACAGATTATTCGGCGGCCAACGGGGGCCTTTTCCGGCCATCTTTTGGCCTCGGGCTCTTCATGAAAGTTGTTCGGAACTACGAGAACTAGTGGCCTGTGATTAGGCGACTCCAGATTCTATGGTTTGGTGGTGGATCACGGTGGCAAAGTGGCGGTACAACGGCGGCGCTAGCTCCGAGGATTTTTCCGACGAGCTACCTTAGGGCTTTCGAAGAGCTCGTCATGGATAAGACAATGGCTTTTACGGATCGCATTTTGGTTCACCGGTTTGGAAGTAATTTGAGTTTGAAGATTTAGGGTTTTCGTGTTCGTAGATCTGAAATTGGAGGAGATTGGCTTGGAATTTCCAGAAATTGATCGAGGATTCGGAACGGGCACGAGGACTTCATTCAGGACTGATTTTTCGAGATTTTTTCGGCGACCTTCGACGGCGTTCCGGCGGCGGCCCGGCCAAATTCCGGCAGCTACAGTGGTGGCGTTCCGACGGCGTCTGATCAAAATGTTCGTCTCGTCGTGGTGAGTTCAACGCCACTTTCCGTTCGTTAATCGGACACTCGATCTATTTATTACGAATTATTTTACGTAATTGTGATTATTTGAATTAATTGTTTTAAGTGCAAATAAATTGGTTATTGTTGGTTTGTTGATCGAGATGTATTCCAATCGTATACGAAAACATGTATTGAATGGATTGTGATATGCATGAATGTTTCTATTTACAATTTGAATCCCAATGTGATGAATTTACGCTATTTGTTAAGTACGAAGAGGTGTTAGTGTAATATCTAGAAACTAATCTCTTATGTGATTAAATGAACTTGAATGATATTTTAGAAGAACGAACATATGATTTCTCTATATGAATTTGAGACGTTCTCAATGTTATGTTTGTTGTAAATTGTGTTTCCAATATAAAATTGAGGTACATGAAAGATGCTTGAACAACTTGAGACTTGATGCATGATAGGAGTTAGAATTGTAATATCTTGATTTACACTTACTACTTGAAAATGGTATATTATGAATTGCTATAAATTGATAATTGCCATGCTTGCAAGTAATTAATTCCTAGTTGAATAATTGTATAAACACTTTAAACGAACAATTATGCTTAGTAATCAACTAAGGGGATGTTTGTGTAATAATTCTAAACTTTTATAAATTACTTAGGGGATGTAAGTGTAATATTTATGAAACTATGAATGTGACTTGAGCTTGTATACCAAACATGTTGTGAAGTTGTAAAGTATGATCTTAAGTGAATTAAATGCACTCTTTATTTGTATCAAGCATGTCATCTATGTATAACAACTTTGTATGATTATATGATCAAGTTGCTCTTAATTATGCACTTTATAACTCGACATGAACTTGATGCTTAATTCTAATATTATTATTGAACCCTGTGACATTGGATGATTTAATATGCATTTTGTGAATACATTGACTTCATAAATTGATCTTGCATCTTTGGATATGGAATTGCATGTTGGTTGCTTGTAAATATGACCTTGTTGAGCATTGATATGCCTTGAATGACCACGACACCTTATCCAAGCACAACATGAACACTTATGCATAACCACGATCATGTTGAGCAACGCCGTGCGTCTTGTTTGGTTCATATAGAGTTTAAGTCTGGGCTTCTGTATGTCTTGTCACAGAGTTTGGTGGTGCCGGTGGGCCCGAGGTTTAGAGTGTTTGGCCCTTCACACTCTCAGACTCTACTTTCACGAGGTGAGGTTTAGGATTTTATATAGTTATGCGACCTATGGCCTTTACATGCTGATTTCTACCCTTGTATGCGAGTATACCTTACTATAAATACGTATGTTTTGGATATGATATGTTTATGACCTTGCGTGCGTTCTGCGTGTATGGGTGCTTACGGGCTTAAATTCCATCGCGTGGGTTCTGCGTGGATGGGTGCTTACGGGCTTAAATTTGGGTTCTTCGTGGATGGGTGTCTACGGGCTTGAATTCCATCGCGTAGGAATATGTATAAAAACCAGTTTTTGAGGCATATGTAAGCTATTTTGGAAAATTCAGTTGTGTTACGATTCTGTAGCGAGATTTGCCATGAAAGATTGGTATCTGTTCTGTTCTGTTCTATTGTGGATCCGAGGAGCTACGGGTAATGGGGCCGCCGGGACGGTTAGGGCCGCCGGAGTTTCAACCATGTGCGTAGTTTCCATTTGAGATATCATTGCGCGACCTTAGGGTGATGAGGGAGGCGTGATATCTTGAGCCTTCGGCTAAGGCCGGGGATGACTCTTGTGGGTTCACTACCCTCTTAAGATCGAGTCTATTTTAGAAGGTTTTATTATGGATGGTTAGGGTCGCGCAACCGTACCCTCACCCGGAGTTGAGGTTGGTATGTTATTTCTGTTTTGTTATGATATGAGGAGTTGAGGTTGGAAGCTCGTACTCGCCGAGCATGTGTTCTGTTCTGTCTGGGAATCATGAATCGAGATAGAGTTTCTGAAATGTTTTCTAAAACTTACACTTATAATTATCTTTTGGGTAATTTTGAAAATGTCTTTGGTATGCAACACCTATCTTAGGTTCATGAGTCCACCCTTCTGATATGTGCTGTGCTCTATATATATACAGTGGGTGTGCGTTAGCCCCCTCACTCAGTCAGTTGACTGACACCTCATTTTATCTTTTAGTTGCAGGTTTCCTTTTGGCTTGAGCTAGGCGGATGTGAGTCTTCTGAGTCACACTTGTCGCTTTAGTTGGTGTTAAGATGCATTTGTCACATACTCTATTTATGTTATGTATTCTTATTTCGCTTTTGGAGATTATGTCTTATGTTATACTCAGACTTAAACCTGTGTGTGGTTAGTAAACTAGTACATGGGTAATGTTGGATATGTTGGTGATTCATTTATTATGTTGGATTATGAATTGATGTTCGGGACTAGGTATTTATGCTAGTTGAACTCGTCACCTGCTTTGCATGTTTTGTTTTTAAATGCTTCCGCTATCTATTGTTGTTGGTTTTAATTGCTTCCGCACTCTGAGTTTGTCAAGTTAGATCCGCCTAGCCTAGTGTGTGAGTTGGTCTCCCGTTCGCTTTGATTCGGATTCGGGCATGGACTTTCCATTTCGTGACCGGGTCTGGGTCTTAGTGCGGGGGATGTGGCATCCTCCGTTTGGGGTGTTACAGCATTCATCCCTAATGATAATATCTGGACGCCTGCAAATGAGAAAACACGAGCGTCAAAAGGTGATTATAGGGATGACAAGTACAGAAATATAATAATCAAGCCAAGTCAGAAACTATTCTAAGAGTTATAGCAGTTAGTTCCTAGAATCTAACCATCGAGGACCATGATATCAGCTGGAGGATTGGTTATCATATTTGGGGGGCAAGATAGGCCATAACGGAATAGCACTCCCTCGTTCTTCATCAAGACCTCAGCCTTAATCCATTTCTTTTCGTTCTTCATTGCGAGGGCCAACCCCTTTGTCCAATCCTCGAAAGCCTTATTTTTTGTCCTTTCGCTAATAAACGGACCCTCACTGTAAATAAACCACCATCGGTGAACCCCGAAAATTCCCCCAGGAGCCCCAACGAAGAAATACTTCTCCTTCCAGTGCTCGCCATATGAAGTGGAAGGAGAATCTATCATCTTGAAACCAGATTTGGCTTGAGCATAATAGAACCCATATGTGGGGGATGAACGCGTTGAGCGGGCCACTTGGATCAGACTATCAAAATTATCAACGGAGGGTTCATGGCCTAATGCCCTCATCAGAATCACAAAGGTGTTTATTAGAGCGATGCCGTTTGGAAGGATCTGGGAAGGGCAAAGTCGGAGGTGATGGCAGATGGTGCATACGGTGGATGGGATTGGAAACCTCAGGCCCCCGGCCAGGACTGCATCCCAGTAGACCGTCAACATCCCGGGAGGCGGTCGGTTGGCCCTCTCTCCCTCCTCGGGAAGTCGCATAGGAAATACTGCTTCATCCCAATACAATTTTGCCCTCAACTCCTCCAAATCATCGAGCGTCAAGATGCTCTCAATCTCATCCGGAGATCTGTCGGTTTGGTGAGGGTTATTCTGTCTCACTCTCGTTGTAGGCTTCTTTCCCCTTCTTTGACGCCTTCTGGGAGGTTCAGCCTCAGCGTGACGCCCGGACGGCCCTGCATCACCCTCAGGGGCCACGATTGCCACTGTTATCCTATGATCCTGAGGCCGCACAGCACTGTTAAGCACAGGGAACACCCTCTCTCCCTGTCTCTGCATCTCCATGACGTTGCTCATTTCTTCAAATAAATCATCCACCCCTCTAGGAGCCCGCTCGTTCATCCCTTGAACAGCAGCATCCACTTCTTCATCCCTAGCCTCAACTAAAGCCCTTGCAACAGGAATGGCGATTGGAATCCCGTCGTCAAGAGAGGCTCCGGTTCTGGGGATTACCGTGGGCACCTCACCATGTGGGGAAGAACTCCCCACTGACATCTCTTCTATTTCCCTTACGAAGGCTTCCTCGTTGTTGTTCGCCATATCTGGGGTTTATGGATTCTTGAAATGGAATTTTTCCTCAGAAAGTTTGACAGAGAAAAAGCTTCTGAAAGGGATTTAATGGCAGAGTAGAGTTCCTCACTCGGAAAAATCTCACCCACGAACAACCTAAATCTAAAGTTAGTACCAGAAATAAGAATTTGTGGAAATTTACCTAAAAGATAGAAGGAGAAGGTTGTCGGAATTCGCAGAAAGTTGCAGAAATTCTTGTTGCTTGATTTGCTTGAAGATAGTTGAAAGCGTGAAAAGAGTAAAAGAGCCTTCCGGAACCCTATTTATAGGGGAGTAATTTACATTAATTAGGGTTGGGGATTTGAAAATGCAATCATTTCCCGCCTTGGGAGACTCCCACTTTTGGTAACCGCCTCACGCCTCCCGGGGTACACGCGCCCACGTTCCCACTCAGCATTAAATGCGGACAAGACACCATTTAATGCAGTGTCAGGCTATGCCCGTTATGGAAGTCAAGCGGTCACCTCCCTCGCTGAGGCTTGACCCTCGGATATTCAAAATTCAAGGCTCCCTTCTTTTAAATTCTACAGTACGCTCGAGCGATACTACATAATTTAGGGGGCAAAATGATGAGACACAAAACCGCGCTCCAGTCAGAGCCTTCCACGTGTCAACACTTGGCGATTAGGTTATTGGACGCTCGTATTGATGGGCTCGCGGGCCATCCCAGCCCAATCACTCGCTCATTAGTACAGGCCCATGAGCCTCGGCCAACCATTCAGGTAAAAGGTTCAAGCAGACTGGCTTGATGCTTACGTCCCGACCCTCAGGGTCACCCTTCTCAGGGAAGCACCCACACGAGGGCCCTGTTTTTGATGCTCGGGATTTTGGCGCTCCAGGGACATCTGCCGCGGGGGGCCCATCCGTACACTCTTCGAGCGCCACCAGCGCTCGTGCATGATCCTACCCCACTGCGATGGATCCGAACCTTAGCAAAGAGAACCTTGGGCCTTGTTGAGAATTGTTTTACTAAAGCCCAAGTGCAAGCATCAATAAGTCAATGTAGCAAAAGGGGTCGAATCCACGGGGAGGAGTAAATCAATCAATTACCTAATGTTTTCACCAATCTATAGACCAAAACGAGTGATAGAGTGAATTAACTACTAACGGAAATGAAAGTTAACTAAGATTAACAAACTAGAACCAACTAGGAAGCGAATATAGAGCAAATAACCAAGTTAACTAAGTGGCAATGGGGTAGTAATGATCATGCAAGGTTCGTGTTCAATTAGTGCTTAAATGGGACAAGGATCTCACAATCCTAATCACTAAAGTATACACAAGCTCCTCTCGAAGTCAAGTGCGTGTACCTAATCAAAGTCTAAAGCCTACTCTCGTGGTCATTAGCTCATTAATTAGATCAAACAAACAAGACTAGTGCAACAAAATAACTAGCGGCTTGGCCCGGTTACTCTATTGCTCGATTGCTCAAGCTTAGGCTAAATGTCTTTATACCTAAAACTTAAGTGTTGTGAAATTTCATCCAATTAACATACAATCTCTCGATTAGCATGCAAATCTAAGTTCATATCTAAGGTGATCAAGCTTAAACATGCAAACAAAGCAATTTCACAAGCATAAGATCAAGTAGTCCCACCTAGGCATTTCATCAAACACTTACCCTACATAATTCATCACTCCCCCTTTGCCCAAGAAATTAGCCACTCATATTAACACTAGAAAGCAAGGAAATAATAGAAATCATACTGAAAACATGCATATTCATTGAATTAAACCAAATATCAAATATCAAGAACAAAACTCTCAAAAACATGAACAAGTTCCAAAACTAGAGACATTAGTATCAAACTTAAAGCAATTAAATCTAACTAGGACTGAAAATAAAGGAAATGATTGTTCTAGAAAGGAATTAACAACTACAATCTAATTAAAGCTCTAAGGATCAAAGATAAAGCTAGAAGAGACTCCTAAATTAACCCTAAATTAAACCCTAGATCAGCCTCCTTAGAGAAATGCTGAAAATAGCCTTAAATAATCCACCAAACGCCCGGGAACGGCCTGCGGAACGGCCTCGCCCACGAATGCCAGCGCTGCTGGGAACGGCCGTTCCCAGGAAAGGCTTGGGACGGGAACGGCCGTTCCCATCCTCGGTCAAGGGTACTAAAGCTGACTTTCCGGAACGGCCCTTCCCAAAATACAAAGGGCTTGGAAGGGCCGTTCCCAACCTCCATGCGCGGGAAAAATTTGAATCTTTACACTTTTTGATCATTCTCGGCATCTAAACTCTCGTTTCTTGCCCCGTTTCATCATGAACCAACTCCGAGCATAATATACCTGAAATAAGAGCAATTATAACAATATAAGGCCTAAAATCCGTCAAATCATGACATAAAACATGCTCAAATAAAGGTATAAAATAAACCTAACAAACTCCCCCACACTAGAACTATTGCTCGTCCTCGAGTAATGCCAAACACTTGAAAAGTCAATCCACTAACGAACAAATTCGCAAAGGTCAATCATCAAATCGTCACAACAATCAAGCTTAGCCTATCGAACGCACTAATCACAAGTATAAAATCCAACAAAAATAGTATAATTAGCATACCTTTGTGTAGTGTGTGAATTTGAATGAAATAATGCACAACAATCACTCGGATTGGTTTATATCTTTTGTTTAAGCACTAATTTACAACTTCGAATACACTCTTCGTGCCTATCTCCACTAATGGAATTGATTTAAGATTCGGGATCGAAAGGTCTTTCGAGCATGTAATGTAGGCTAAGGGTCATGGTTATGGAAATATAGATTCAAGTGACTAAACACCAAAGCTCACATCGTTTTACAATACAAGACCAAACACTTTCCTCGCCTAATGCACATTCCCCCACACTAAGATGTTTACAAATACCTCTCTTTCTTTTCACACTTTGCATATTTTTCTTTTCTTTTCTTTGCTCTTTTCTTTTTCTTTTCTTTCGACTTTTTCTCAATTTTTCTTTCTTTCTTTTCATATTTTTCTCTCTTTTCGTACAAGAATCATCAAGAATAGTCAAAAGATACAACAATATAAAATCGAACGAGCAAGCATGGTGTGATAACATAAAAGGGTCGATTGTAAACTTTGTTGTGCTTAGGCTTGTAAAGTGGCTAGAAAGAAAATTGCACAACAAAAAGGCTCAATGGGGTCAATCGGACTATGCTATTTAGTGAAAAAGGCAAATGAAAGGCTTTATCCACCGACAACGAATGCCTAAGTCATTTCCCTAATCTTTTGTCAATTCAAAATTTCGCCTCGAAAGACACTAAAATGCACTCTAATCGTATTTTAGGCTTATTTAAAAGAAATAAACTTCCTCTAAGGGATCAAAGTGCATTAAAACATTCAAAGTGCTAAAAAATGAAGGCATGCTAACACACTATCTTTATCAAAAATTACACAAGTTTTCGCACATTCAATTAGCCTAACTCGATTAAGCAACAATTCAACGATCATCCTAAGCAAAAATTTTCAAAAATGGAGTCAATTCGCGTATTCAAAGCAAAACTCAATAATAAGCAAAGTCTAATCACAATATATATGAATCATAAATCAAATAATTTCCCCCCACACTAAGAAATTGCAATGTCCTCATGCAAATAGATATAAAGTTCCAAGAGACTCCCTGTTTATGAAGAAACCGGCAACGGGCATGCACAACGTATCCCTAATCCTGTAATCACAACTACACAAGCAAGCATAACAAGCATGTATAAAAGTAATAATAACGAGGAAAGGAATAAAACAATACAAAACCCAAAACATGCCAAAGTCAAAGATAAGAATCCATTAATGCCGAATTTTACACAGGAAATACCAAATCAAGTACATATATTCAACAATAAGAATCGAAGTCTCAAAATGAACTAAAATATCTAAACAACAAAATAATAAACATGGGGGAAATCAAGGGGGAGGGGGTGGCTGAAAAGTCCTGAGCATCTCGTAGATCCCACGTATATCGCCTCGAACGGCGGTGATATCAGTCTGCATCGTGGTAAGGCGCTGATCCACGGAAGTGGTATGCTCAGTGTACCGCGTCTCAAGACTAGCCATACGCAATTCCATATTCTGAAACTGCTCCACAAAGTAGGCGCGGTCAGGATAATCAGCCTGAGGCTCAGGAGCGGCAAAATGAGGCACATTATCATCAACGGGAGGCTCAAAGTCATCAACGTGCTGTGGTGCAACAAAAGGTGGCACCTCTACCTCCTCCACATGCCTACGATCAAGAATGCCCTCATCATACAGTCTAGTCAATCTATCTCGGTCCGCCATTGGCCAAAACACCACATGATGGTTCAAGGGCTCTCCCCAAAGTCTAATGAGATCCATGTTGAACAATATACGCGCATTTACGGTGATGGAATCATCCAAGGGAGCCTCGTGCTCAGCCGGCTCAAGACCTAGCGCTAAAGCAATGGTTGTCACAAATCCACCCATGACAAGGCTCGCACCCTCACGCCGAGTAGCATTAAACACTCGATCCATCAACAAGTAGGTACCATCCATCAAAATTTGCTCCCGCATACAATAAAGAACATAGAGCTCCCAAGTTGTGACATTACCGGTGCTCTGGGCACGGCCAAAGATAGATGCGGTGAGGAGCTTATGGACAATGCGCCACAAAGGATCATTGATGCAAGAACTCTTAGTGGAACGGGGAGTGTACATAACTCCGTTGTCAAGCACATCAAAAGATCGCCAAATGTTGTCCAAATGATGAATGCTCTCCCATTCAACGGGCAATTCACGGCCGGTAGCTTCGGGAAAACCAAAAGTGTGACGAAGAAAGTCAGCATCTTTCGTGTAATCCACTCCATAGAGCATGAAAGTGGCTATCCCCGTATGCTTATTCCAATGCAAAGTCTCGGCGAACTCTCGAGTGAGTTGGGGATAAGTGTGCACCCGGTTAGTAATGAAACTCAACCACCCGATATTCTCAAACAAATGTTGGACTTGGCGGAAGAGTCGGAGCTCTCTAAGAATAGGCTCATCCAAATACTTGGTAGAAACGAGCTTCCGACCGGAAAGGTTTCTTCTTGGAGGTCGATCTTCTACTTCTTCAATTTCCGGCTGAGGGTGGGATGAGGATGATGCAGCGGGATTAGCTCTAGCACGTTTACGAACCATTCTTGCAGAGAATTGGGCTGAAAAGGGACTGAAATTTGGTTCGGGCAATTGATCGAACACCTTGTGAGCAAGGTGAAAAGAGACTGATTTTGGATAAATTGGTGTGGGAAATGGCCAACAAATGCTCAAAGATTAATAATACAGAATTTAAAACGCAAGAGCAACACAAATTCTGAAGAAACGAACAGAAATCGCCACAATTCGGAAATGAGGAAAAGGGGCTGGAATTATGGAAATTGGCTAAATTTGAGAAGTGGGGAGTGGCTTACCGAGATGGAAGGAAAAAAATAGCGTCGGAAAGTTGTTGTGGGTCGCCGGCGTCGGACGGAAGCTGCCGGAGTGGAAGGAGTCGCGGTGGTTGCTGCTGCAGCGTTTCGGTTCGAAGAGGGAGAGGGAAAAGAAAGCTACTGTAATGCTGCTTAATGTTTTGAAAAGAGGGAAAGTTGCTGCGTTTTAATTCGAAAATGGGAAGAGGAAAATCGCGTTTTTGCTTATAAAAGCGGGCTCCGCTTATGGGAACGGCCGTTCCCATATAAGCTTGATACGGGAATGGCCGTTCCGGGTCTCGGTTAGGTATAAAAGGAGCGATCATGGGAACGGCCGTTCCCATGTTGTACCTGAGATGGGAACGGCCGTTCCCACCTTCGGCGAGGGAAAACGTGTTTCAGAAATCCACGAGGGTGGATTTCTGTAAGGGAAAAAACCCGCGAGGGTGGATTCAATGCAGTAGCTTGGCTGAATTTGGCAGAAATCCGCGAGGGTGGATTTCTTCAAGAGAAAAATTCCGCGAGGGTGGAAACGTTACAGTAGCTTGGCTGAAATCCGCGATCGCGGATTTTCTCAGGCTGAAATTTCCATGAGGGTGGATTCGTTACAGAAGGTTGGCCAAGGAAAATGAGGGAGGTAAGTGTAATTTTTGAAACCAAACTCCGGAATTCACACAAAAAGTCATAAAATGACCCAAAACAAGTCTAAACAAACCGGAAATGAACAATTCCTCAACCTCAACATTAAATCTAACAAAAAGTGGCCTCAACCAAATTATTCCGGTATTTAAACACGCAAGAATTACAAATTCAAGCTCGTATTTTCAATACATACCATAGTATACCGGAATTTATCTAGCCCCAAATAAACACAACAATGCACCTTTAACACACAATTTCATCAAAATTTAGCATTCAAAACATGTGATCTCACAACATGTGCATAAGAATTCTCCAATTTTCAAATATTTCTCAAAATTTTCACACTCAAAGCACTACTCAAGCAAAAATCACCCCACAAGAGCATATTTCCCAAAAATTTCAAAGATTTTCATTGCAACACACCCATTTCACTCATACATGCTTATCATGAATTGTACACTACAAAACACCAAGATTCATCAATCAAGCTCATAATTCTCAAGAGCACAAGATCTCGCATGTATCTAAATATTCCCTAACAATATGCATAAACTTCAATGATTTTCAACTATACAAATCACATATGCATTTAACTCAAGCAACAATCTTCAAATATAAAGCTATAAAAGACCTCAAATGGCGAGCCACTTTCTTCAAGCACTTCAATCTTCTAGAAACAAACCTACATCCAAAGAGCAAACACGAAAGAGTTAATTCCAATCAAAGACAAGGGAGGGGAAAAAGAAAAGAGAAGGGTTAGAAAATTGTAGTTCTAGGTTTATACTCGCTAGCTCGACTTTGTAACCAAGATCAAGGATCAAAAATCCAAACGTGACGAGTCACATGGAGTGACCTCGTTCTTGATACCCTCCAAACCGGATTTTGATCTCCAAGTATCCAAAGCCATAACATCTCTTCTCCTAGAATTCTCAAACTTTGGTTTTCTCTCTTTGTCTCCCGGATCTATCTTCTCTTGGATTGACACCATCTTGACCGGTTTCTCTTTGACAAACTCCACCTTACAACACTTATCCGGGGGTGGTGGTACACTCATAGAACGAAAAATCTTGAATTCCACTTTATCATCCCCGATTTTGAATGAGAGTAGGCCATTTTGAACATCAATATTAGCTCCGGCCGTAGCTAGGAACGGCCTCCCTAAAATTAATGGCAAGTGCTCATCATCTTCAATATCCAAAACCACAAAATCCGCCGGGATGAAGAATTTTCCAACCTTCACCAAAACATCTTCTAGGATCCCTATTGGGTACTTTATGGAACGATCCGCCAATTGGAGCATCATATTCGTCGGTTTAAACTCCTCCAAGCCCAATTTCCTACAAGTAGACAAGGGAATTAGGCTAACACTTGCTCCTAAATCACATAAAGCATTTTCAAATTGTAAAGATCCAATAGTCAAAGGGATAGAAAAACTCCCGGGATCCTTGAGCTTTGGAGGAAGCTTCCTTTGGATGATAGCACTACACTCCTCGGTGAGTGCAACGGTGGCAAAGTCTTCGAGCTTCCTCTTGTTTGAAACCAATTCCTTCAAGAACTTCAAGTATGTTGGCATTTGAGCCAATGCCTCGGTAAATGGGATATTTATATGAAGTTGCTTGAATACATTAAGGAACTTTTCGAATTGCTTTTCCAAATTTTTCTTTTGCAATCGTTGTGGGAATGGAATTGGTGGAACATACGCCTTCGGGGGAATGTACGCCTTTGGTTTCGAAGAGAGCTCATCATCATGATTTTTCCTAACTTCTTTGTCTCTTAGCTTATCTTCTTTCTCGTATTTCTTTTCATCACTCATCTTAGGCGTAAGGTCATTCTTTTCTCCAACTTCCTTTGTCTTCACTTGCTTCTCCCACTCCTCATCCAATTTCTCCTCTTGACTCACCCCACTTGATCCGACCTCAAACCTCTTAGGCAAAGGAGGCTCATTATAGTACTTACCACTCCTTAACATGATAGCATTACAATGCTCTCTTGGATTAGCCTCCGTCTTACTAGGAAGTGTTCCTTGGGGCCTAGGATTTATAGCATTAGCAAGTTGCCCAATTTGGATCTCAATGTTCCGGTTTTGTGTGACAACTTGGTCCACTTGAGTTTCCAAGCTCTTGAAACGGTCCGAGGAAACATTAAGGAACTTCTCAAATGCGGATTCCCATCCTTGCTTTTGGGGTTGTGGTGGAGGTGGTGGTTGATATTGAGTTTGGGAAGTTTGGTAATGGGTTTGTTGTGGATGGAAAGGAGGAGGTTGTTGGAAATTTCCGGGGTTTCTAGGTGGTGGTGGTGGTCTTGGAGCATTTTGTGCGTTGTTGGGATTAGACTAAGAAAAGTTAGGGTGGTTGCGTAGTCCGGGATTGTATGTGTTGGAATGAGGGTTGTATTGTGGTCTTTGTTGGTTTAAAGCATTTACTTGTTCGGGACATGAAGGTGGGTTTGATGGATTTTCTTGAGAAGCATAAGGGCATGAATCATAGTTGTGTGGCCCACTACACATCTCACAAGTGGATTGTTGCATAGGAGGGGATTGATTTGACACAGAATTAACCTTAAATTGTTCCACTTGCTTCTCTAAAGCCACAATTTTAGCTTGCATGGCGGTGTATTCGCCAACTTGTAACATACCGGGTGTTGAGCTTGAAGGCCTTGGGATTGGTGTGGTAGCCCTTTCATTTGCCCAAGAATTGTTAGCCGCCATCCTTTCCAACAATTGTATAGCATCGGTTTCGTACATGGTCATTATAGCGCCCCCCGCGGCGGAGTCAATCATGACCTTCAAAGCTTGGGAGATTCCTCCATAGAATGATTGGACTAGCTTCCAATTTTCGCATCCATGGTGAGGGCACTTTCTTTGTATTTCCTTAAACCGTTCCCACGCTTCGTATAAGGTTTCTCCTTCATATTGCCGAAATGAAGTGATTTCATTCCGGAGCTTAACCGTTTTAGCGTGCGGGAAAAACTTATCCAAGAAGGCTTGGGACAATAAAGACCATGATCCCTTAGTCTCATACGGAAGAGCACTATGCCAAGCCTTCGCCCTATCCCTCAAAGAGAATGGAAAGAGTCGAATTCTAATAGCTTCCTCGGGCACATTGTTGAGTTTGAATGTGTCACAAACCTCAATGAACCAATTCACATGAGAAATGGGATCTTCCGTAGCTAAACCGGTGAATTGATTTTGTTGGAGGAGAGAAATATAGGCCGGCTTAATCTCAAAGTGGTTCGCCCCCACTCCCGGTCTTCCAAAGTTTTGTTGGATGTTCTCCATACTTGGCATGGCATATTCCCTAATTTGCCTTTGTGGTGGTTGGTTGGGTGGTTGTGGTGGTTGGTTCAGGGGTGGTTGTTGTGGTTGTGGTGGTGGTCTTTGCCCTCTATTTGCCCCATTAAGGGCATCATTTGCATTAAAATCTTCCATTTGAATCGGGGTTGATGCCTCTTGTCTCCTTTCCTTCCTTAATGCACGAAGTTTCTTTTCGATGTCCGGATAATGTTTCAAATTCTCCCAACTTTTAGCTCTTCTCATGCATAAGAACCTACAAGAGACAAACAAGCATCAAAATCAAATAAAACTAAAGGTCTAATTCACTAGTTACTAACAATCGGTAAGGGTGATTTAAACGCCTCCCCGGCAACGGCGCCAAAAACTTGTTGAGAATTGTTTTACTAAAGCCCAAGTGCAAGCATCAATAAGTCAATGTAGCAAAAGGGGTCGAATCCACGGGGAGGAGTAAATCAATCAATTACCTAATGTTTTCACCAATCTATAGACCAAAACGAGTGATAGAGTGAATTAACTACTAACGGAAATGAAAGTTAACTAAGATTAACAAACTAGAACCAACTAGGAAGCGAATATAGAGCAAATAACCAAGTTAACTAAGTGGCAATGGGGTAGTAATGATCATGCAAGGTTCGTGTTCAATTAGTGCTTAAATGGGACAAGGATCTCACAATCCTAATCACTAAAGTATACACAAGCTCCTCTCGAAGTCAAGTGCGTGTACCTAATCAAAGTCTAAAGCCTACTCTCGTGGTCATTAGCTCATTAATTAGATCAAACAAACAAGACTAGTGCAACAAAATAACTAGCGGCTTGGCCCGGTTACTCTATTGCTCGATTGCTCAAGCTTAGGCTAAATGTCTTTATACCTAAAACTTAAGTGTTGTGAAATTTCATCCAATTAACATACAATCTCTCGATTAGCATGCAAATCTAAGTTCATATCTAAGGTGATCAAGCTTAAACATGCAAACAAAGCAATTTCACAAGCATAAGATCAAGTAGTCCCACCTAGGCATTTCATCAAACACTTACCCTACATAATTCATCACTCCCCCTTTGCCCAAGAAATTAGCCACTCATATTAACACTAGAAAGCAAGGAAATAATAGAAATCATACTGAAAACATGCATATTCATTGAATTAAACCAAATATCAAATATCAAGAACAAAACTCTCAAAAACATGAACAAGTTCCAAAACTAGAGACATTAGTATCAAACTTAAAGCAATTAAATCTAACTAGGACTGAAAATAAAGGAAATGATTGTTCTAGAAAGGAATTAACAACTACAATCTAATTAAAGCTCTAAGGATCAAAGATAAAGCTAGAAGAGACTCCTAAATTAACCCTAAATTAAACCCTAGATCAGCCTCCTTAGAGAAATGCTGAAAATAGCCTTAAATAATCCACCAAACGCCCGGGAACGGCCTGCGGAACGGCCTCGCCCACGAATGCCAGCGCTGCTGGGAACGGCCGTTCCCAGGAAAGGCTTGGGACGGGAACGGCCGTTCCCATCCTCGGTCAAGGGTACTAAAGCTGACTTTCCGGAACGGCCCTTCCCAAAATACAAAGGGCTTGGAAGGGCCGTTCCCATCCTCCATGCGCGGGAAAATTTTGAATCTTCACACTTTTTGATCATTCTCGGCATCTAAACTCTCGTTTCTTGCCCCGTTTCATCATGAACCAACTCCAAGCATAATATACCTGAAATAAGAGCAATTATAACAATATAAGGCCTAAAATCCGTCAAATCATGACATAAAACATGCTCAAATAAAGGTATAAAATAAACCTAACACCTTCCTCTCACGCGACCCTCGCCAACAACCTCTGACACAAAGGTAGTGCGCACCTTGCACCTAACACGCCGTCTCCTTTTTAGAAATGTCATTCTCACACCCTCACGGGCTGCCACGTGTTAGGGCAACACAGGTTTGGGACCACACGGTCAATTTACCCATTTACCCTCACCCCTAACATATAAATAGAGGAGAACACATGCTTTCTCCCCCAAGTCATCTTCCATATACATACTGCATTGTTCTGGGCATTTTTTCTGATCTTCTCAAGCTCCACATTATTCTCACCACAGTTGCATCATCATTACATGCTGCACTCTTGGTGTTATCCTAGCTGGAAGAACCCACGCTCAAGAGGAAACCCAGATCCTGAGGCCCTCACGCCTGTGATGGTCTTTCCCTTTTCATACAAATATTGAAAGTGTTGTTGCATTAGAAAACTCATATTCCTGCACCATCAGAACAAACCTTGTGTTAAATGTAAATCAACCCTCAACTCATCAACTAACTTTTAAGGTAAGTTAGACCGAATATAAACTTTTACAGAATCCATCATAAATGCAATAGTAGCACAATTTCTCTCTATTTGCAGGAGTATTAGCTATCTTTATATTGGTTATAATTTGACATTTTTGCATTTATATTTTAAAACTTCATTAGATGAACAAGATATAGAGGTAGCCATTGATGTAACTTCACAAAAGTGTGTAAAGAAGTTAAATGAGATTATTTGGTTTTTATAGAGGACAATTTGCAATAATCATATTAAGAAAATTAAAAAGTCGGATTCCAACACATGACCCACAAATACGAACACTATTTTAAAGACACGAATAAGGCAATACAATATTATTTTTTTAATTTCTCACATAAAAAAGTATCTGACACTACAGGACACTATAAAATTATATTCTTAGAAGTATCGGTACATTAGATGTTCCAATGATTAGTTTCTACTTGTATCCATTGGATAACTTTTTAAAAAAGAATTACATTTAACCGTTGGAAATTTTTTTTGATTATAATCAACAAGGGCAATTTATTCTTTTCATAAAATTTTTGGCTGATGTCACACATTTTTAACAAAACCTAAATCTTTTAGGGTTGTTTGGAATTACAAAACTTTCTTCTAATTTGATTAGGTAACACTCCCCCAGCTTACACCTCTTTTGGGGCCTTATATCTGGTTAGGGCTCGTGAGTTGAACTCCTTAATTTGGACCTTGATATGTTGCATATTTAGTGATTTACTAAAGCTTATAATTGTTATATGCAACCCCATACTTGCTAAAATTCTGGTAATTAATTGAATTTGTGCTTCTTGATAGGAATTACCACAATTTGATGAACTTTGGAGAATTCGCAACAAAAGGAGCTGACACGCAGGCCCACCTCTTGGACCAAATTGGAGAACAAATATTTTGTGGCCCATGGACTTAAGAAATAATTAAATGGGGAGGCCACTTGAGGCTTATTGGAATATTCATAAAGAAGCCCAAATTCTTGCTTGAAGAGCCCAATTCATTAGTAGCCCTATTTTGACGTGAGCAGAATTACGGGAGTTACACATAATTTGGCACGTTCTTTTGAGGTTTATTGATGTCACTTGAAGAAATTAAATGGTAGCCAATTGATGAGAGTTAGTGGCCCCAATTGATTACAAGATCATGGCCAAACGTGGGAAAAGAGTGGGGGCAATACCTTGGGAATTATTCCTCCCAATTTATGGCAGAACGTGGGCTATATGGAGGGACAAGAGTTATGGCTCATTTGTGCTATTTAGAGTGGGGAGTTGCAACATAATCGACACAGACGATAATCAAAGAAATCACTCAGTAGCACTACGTGGAAGAGGAAAAGGAGAATTCAAGCATCATCACTAGTTTATTCCTTTCTTCCTTGTTTCATTGAAATACTATGTTTCCCTATTATTATTTGGTTAATTTTGTTATGAGTAGCTAATTTACTATTTAGTTGGAATTTTCTAAAGCATGCTTAGGGTTGTGTGAGACGAATTTATTGGTGATTTTATCAAGTTATCCGTTTTATCTCTATTTTTACGACATTGTGTTTGTTCTTATTCTTTGATTATATTAAGAGCTCAAATCTTAGAATAGGCAATTCACATATAGCTAGTTAACTTATTTGGTGGAGTCTAGCCGGATAATTAACGAAGTAGCAAACAATCACTAGGCCGTTAAGTTCGACTGATTTCGTGTTGTGGGATAGACGATCTAACTAGGCGAAGTAGGAGTTTCTACCTAGTCGGTTAGGGTTAGTGTTTCTTTAGGGTGTAATGCAATTGCCCAATTGAATCTTAAAAGGAGTTTCTGCTAAGGTTATTGGTTAATTAGAAAACGATTATTAGGAGTTTCTTTTAGTCGTTATAAACAGTAAGAAGAAACGAGGGAGCCAGAGAGGACTTGGCGACTATAGCTAGCCTAACTTCAGATTCAATTACCCTGTCAGTGATCATAGCCTGATGCATGCGTAGGAGAATCCCAACTATTTTGTCATATATTGAATTAGTTAAGTGTTTTCTGCATTCTTTTAGTTTACTTAGCTAGTTAGTTCCGTTTTATTTCATTCTTTGGTTTAATTCGCTCAATTCAAAACCCCCCCATTTGTTACTTTATTTTCGCGCCAAAAATTGATGGGTGTCGAAGCCACCAATAATAAAGTCCCGAATATCGCACACAAATAAATTGTAATATAACGGTAAAGGGAGTCGAACCACAAGGATTGGGTGAAATTATAACTTTTTATATGCCAAGAAAATAAAGTAACAAATGGGGGGGTTTTGAATTGAGCGAATTAAACCAAAGAATGAAATAAAACGGAACTAACTAGCTAAGTAAAATAAAAGAATGCAGAAAACACTTAACTAATTCAATATATGACAAAATAGTTGGAATTCTCCTACACATGCATAAGACCGTGATCACTGACAGGGTAATTGAATTTGAAGTTAGGCTAGCTATAGTCGCCAAGTCCTCTCTGGCTCCCTCGTTTCTTCTTACTGTTTATAACGACTAAAAGAAACTCCTAATAATCGTTTTCTAATTAACCAATAACCTTAGCAGAAACTCCTTTTAAGATTCAATTGGGCAATTGCATTACACTCTAAAGAAACACTAACCCTAACCGACTAGGTAGAAACTCCTACTTCGCCTAGTTAGACCGTCTATCCCACAACACGAAATCAGTCGAACTTAACGGCCTAGTGATTGTTTGCTACTTCGTTAATTATCCGGCTAGACTCCACCAAATAAGTTAACTAGCTATATGTGAATTGCCTATTCTAAGATTTGAGTTCTTAATATAATCAAAGAATAAGAACAAACACAATGTCGTAAAAATAGAGATAAAACGGATAACTTGATAAAATCACCAATAAATTCGTCTCACACAACCCTAAGCATGCTTTAGAAAATTCCAACTAAATAGTAAATTAGCTACTCATAACAAAATTAACCAAATAATAATAGGGAAACATAGTATTTCAATGAAACAAGGAAGAAAGGAATAAACTAGTGATGATGCTTGAATTCTCCTTTTCCTCTTCCACGTAGTGCTACTGAGTGATTTCTTTGATTATCGTCTGTGTCGATTATGTTGCAACTCCCCACTCTAAATAGCACAAATGAGCCATAACTCTTGTCCCTCCATATAGCCCACGTTCTGCCATAAATTGGGAGGAATAATTCCCAAGGTATTGCCCCCACTCTTTTCCCACGTTTGGCCATGATCTTGTAATCAATTGGGGCCACTAACTCTCATCAATTGGCTACCATTTAATTTCTTCAAGTGACATCAATAAACCTCAAAAGAACGTGCCAAATTATGTGTAACTCCCGCAATTCTGCTCACGTCAAAACAGGGCTACTAATGAATTGGGCTCTTCAAGCAAGAATTTGGGCTTCTTTATGAATATTCCAATAAGCCTCAAGTGGCCTCCCCATTTAATTATTTCTTAAGTCCATGGGCCACAAAATATTTGTTCTCCAATTTGGTCCAAGAGGTGGGCCTGCGTGTCAGCTCCTTTTGTTGCGAATTCTCCAAAGTTCATCAAATTGTGGTAATTCCTATCAAGAAGCACAAATTCAATTAATTACCAGAATTTTAGCAAGTATGGGGTTGCATATAACAATTATAAGCTTTAATAAATCACTAAATATGCAACATATCAAATCCCCCGACACTTAGACAATGCTTGTCCTCAAGCATTACATAGAATCAAGACTGTTTTCACATTCTAAATCACAACCACAGCAGTCCGGTGCGTAAATTGGGAACTTTTGTTATCATCCAAGAAAGTTCACAACAAGCATAAGCATAAAGTAAAGTTTGAAATCAACCTTCCAAAGCAGAATAAATATGAGCTCAAGTGTCCATTGAAATCATGCAAATCTTAGTTTTGAACCTGTTAATGCAATGCAAACGATGGAAGCAAGTGTAAAGTAATTAGTCAATCTAATATTAATCGATTTTGCGCAAATGTTAAAGAATGCCAAAGATATGGTGAAGAGCTATGTTTCATTCTTTTAGATAAGCAACCTATAAAGTCCCGAATATCGCACACAAATAAATTGTAATATAACGGTAAAGGGAGTCGAACCACAAGGATTGGGTGAAATTATAACTTTTTATATGCCAAGAAAATAAAGTAACAAATGGGGGGTTTTGAATTGAGCGAATTAAACCAAAGAATGAAATAAAACGGAACTAACTAGCTAAGTAAACTAAAAGAATGCAGAAAACACTTAACTAATTCAATATATGACAAAATAGTTGGAATTCTCCTACACATGCATCATTTACCCAAGTTGAATTATAAACCAATCAATAATAGAAATCATACTCTACTTATTAGATGAAGGGTATGCACAAGGAAGTTTCAAATGAAAAACGATAGTTGTGGGGGATTCGGGTTATTCACAATTAATACGTTAAGACACTTGAGCTAGGAATTGCTTGACTTGTCATTTGGCCTTTTGACGCGAACGCAAACATTTGTGATGAATGCCATCCGGTTACTCAACCAATCACAATACCAAGTGGCTTTAGCCATACTCATAATTACCCGTTTTTATTGTGATAAATCATTTATTTAGTTGGGTAATCAGCGGAGTATTCATAATTTGCCTCACTCGTCAAGATCATTTGGGACCGTTTTACGCGAGCACAAACATTTGTGATGAATGTCACCCGGTTACTAAGCCCCATTTAATCTTCCCATCAATTTTTGGCGCCGTTGCCGGGGATTGGTTTGTAATTGATTTTGTTTCTTTTTCTTATGCCTAGGAACCTTCATACAAGTTGTTGGTGCAGGTTTGAAATTGTTTGAGCTGGATTTTGATATTGATTCTGAACAAGAGTTTGCAGTTGCGCAGCAGACTGACAGGAAAACTGATCACTTCCCTGTCAATGATCACGGTCAGGATATGGCTTAGCACAAAACACTTCGGGACCTTGCCCGACCCACAGAGGCACAACAACCACCTAAGCCCCCTGGTCGATTAATTGAAAATTCAGATCGTGATGTGAAGGGGCATGGACTAACATCGTTTTATGAAGGATTCGAATCGCACATGGTTGAATGGATTAATCTAGATGATCCTCCTTTAGAAGCTTGAGTGCGAAATTAAGACACGTCGAGTCCGTGACGTTAAACAAGGGCGCTGTATGGGAGGCAACCCATATTTCTTTTCCCTCGCTTTAGTTTCTTTTGTTTTTGTTTTCCTTCTTTTCTCGTTTTTCTCGCCCCGACGTAATCTCTTCTCTTCTCGTGTTTTGCAGGCAAATGTGCAGGTGACATAATCGGGTGAGTGTGGGGGAAGTACAAGAGCTGAAACATTGTTGATCAATTGCTATAACTGGCGAAAATGGCATTTTGCTACTGTGAGGCAACTTGTCTGAGGTCACAGACAAGGGTCCTGGACCATATTTTGCCAAACGGCCACAAACCAAAACAACCTGCTACCCTACCCGCGACCCCCTCCACTTACAGTCCGAACCGCCCCATCCCCAAATTAAACCGAGCACTCCATTCCTTCAATTCCCCAAAATCTCCCACAATTGCAAGAGCTTCAAACCCTAAATTAGCCATTGCAAAGAGAAAGGTCCACCGGCCAAACAAACCACCGCTCATGATAGACGGCGGCACCGCGTCCTCACCACCGCCACCACCACTCCGCCCTCATAGATCTGCCGCCGAGTTTTCACCACCATCCACGCCATCCCATTTCATTCCTCTGCCTCCAGTTTGAAAACAATCAAGGCCAAGAACTGTCAGAAGAAACTTCGAAGAAAGTGGCAGAATACTACTGACAGGAAGGCTATCCGTGATCACAGTCACGATTCTTCGAGTCTGACTCGCGACCATCACACCCCCCGGGTTCAGGGAAGTCCTCGGTTTACCTTTACTCTGTACTTTTATGTTGAGGACAACATGCGTTTAAGTGTGAGGGGGTGTCCTAGGGCTATATGAGAAAATTTTTGCATGAGTTGGGGTATTTTTTAGGATGATAAGGGCTGATAGTTTTGAGGCATTGCTGCTGTTGCATTTTTCATGATTTTCTACATGTGTTGAAATGTTTAAGGTTGTGAATAGTGCTATGCTACCTTTTATGCATGATTAAGAGATAAGATATGGCCTAATTTGAGTCCTATTTGATGAATTTTCACGATTTAGGCAATGATGGATTGTCTTAGAAAGGATATGGATCATGGTTGAAATCTTACATTCCTTGATATCAACTAATTGTTGGTGAAATATTTTCATACATTGAAACTTGCATGCCCGGTCTTAAATGGCTAGAACGTTAAAATTGTGTGATTAAAATGACACCATTTCTTGAATAGAAACTTATGAAGCTTAGAAGTTGAATTTGGTATGCACTTGAATTTTCACTTGTTTATTGGGAAGTTTTGGTGGAACTAGGGATTTAATTTAAGCTTGGAAATTACGAGGTATGATCTATTATGTGCAGCGCCAAAAATCCGTCGAAAAGATTAAATGGGGCTTAGTAACCGGGTGACATTCATCACAAATGTTTGTGCTCGCGTAAAACGGTCCCAAATGATCTTGACGAGTGAGGCAAATTATGAATACTCCGCTGATTACCCAACTAAATAAGTGATTTATCACAATAAAAACGGGTAATTATGAGTATGGCTAAAGCCACTTGGTATTGTGATTGGTTGAGTAACCGGATGGCATTCATCACAAATGTTTGCGTTCGCGTCAAAAGGCCAAATGACAAGTCAAGCAATTCCTAGCTCAAGTGTCTTAACGTATTAATTGTGAATAACCCGAATCCCCCACAACTATCGTTTTTCATTTGAAACTTCCTTGTGCATACCCTTCATCTAATAAGTAGAGTATGATTTCTATTATTGATTGGTTTATAATTCAACTTGGGTAAATGATGCATGTGTAGGAGAATTCCAACTATTTTGTCATATATTGAATTAGTTAAGTGTTTTTTGCATTCTTTTAGTTTACTTAGCTAGTTAGTTCCGTTTTATTTCATTCTTTGGTTTAATTCGCTCAATTCAAAACCCCCCCATTTGTTACTTTATTTTCTTGGCATATAAAAAGTTATAATTTCACCCAATCCTTGTGGTTCGACTCCCTTTACCGTTATATTACAATTTATTTGTGTGCGATATTCGGGACTTTATTATTGGTGGCTTCGACACCCATCAATTTAAGATTCAATTGGGCAATTGCATTACACCCTAAAGAAACACTAACCCTAACCGACTAGGTAGAAACTCCTACTTCGCCTAGTTAGACCGTCTATCCCACAACACGAAATCAGTCGAACTTAACGGCCTAGTGATTGTTTGCCACTTCGTTAATTATCCGGCTAGACTCCACCAAATAAGTTAACTAGCTATATGTGAATTGCCTATTCTAAGATTTGAGCTCTTAATATAATCAAAGAATAAGAACAAACACAATGTCGTAAAAATAGAGATAAAACGGATAACTTGATAAAATCACCAATAAATTCGTCTCACACAACCCTAAGCATGCTTTAGAAAATTCCAACTAAATAGTAAATTAGCTACTCATAACAAAATTAACCAAATAATAATAGGGAAACATAGTATTTCAATGAAACAAGGAAGAAAGGAATAAACTAGTGATGATGCTTGAATTCTCCTTTTCCTCTTCCACGTAGTGCTACTGAGTGATTTCTTTGATTATCGTCTGTGTCGATTATGTTGCAACTCCCCACTCTAAATAGCACAAATGAGCCATAACTCTTGTCCCTCCATATAGCCCACGTTCTGCCATAAATTGGGAGGAATAATTCCCAAGGTATTGCCCCCACCCTTTTCCCACGTTTGGCCATGATCTTGTAATCAATTGGGGCCACTAACTCTCATCAATTGGCTACCATTTAATTTCTTCAAGTGACATCAATAAACCTCAAAAGAACGTGCCAAATTATGTGTAACTCCCGCAATTCTGCTCACGTCAAAACAGGGCTACTAATGAATTGGGCTCTTCAAGCAAGAATTTGGGCTTCTTTATGAATATTCCAATAAGCCTCAAGTGGCCTCCCCATTTAATTATTTCTTAAGTCCATGGGCCACAAAATATTTGTTCTCCAATTTGGTCCAAGAGGTGGTCCTGCGTGTCAACTCCTTTTGTCCAAAGTTCATCAAATTGTGGTAATTCCTATCAAGAAGCACAAATTCAATTAATTACCAGAATTTTAGCAAGTATGGGGTTGCATATAACAATTATAAGCTTTAATAAATCACTAAATATGCAACATATCAAATCCCCCCACACTTAGACAATGCTTGTCCTCAAGCATTACATAGAATCAAGACTGTTTTCACATTCTAAATCACAACCACAGCAGTCCGGTGCGTAAACTGGGAACTTTTGTTATCATCCAAGAAAGTTCACAACAAGCATAAGCATAAAGTAAAGTTTGAAATCAACCTTCCAAAGCAGAATAAATATGAGCTCAAGTGTCCATTGAAATCATGCAAATCTTAGTTTTGAACCTGTTAATGCAATGCAAACGATGGAAGCAAGTGTAAAGCAATTAGTCAATCTAATATTAATCGATTTTGCGCAAATGTTAAAGAATGCCAAAGATATGGTGAAGAGCTATGTTTCATTCTTTTAGATAAGCAACCTATAATCCAGGAGAGCTTTTCAAGAACCCAAACATCCCTCAAGATAAAATCTCTGTACTTTTCCTTCCCTTTCTCGATTTTTTTTTTTTTTTTTTTTTTAAGCACACAAGGAACTCCAGTTGTTTATCCCTTTAAGTGTTGGGAAAACAATTTCGAGAGCGGCCGGTATTCAGCCCTACTCATGGCGTTTTTGATGATTGGAATTTTTCCAAGCCAGAGGAGTAGTCACGCGAGTTCTACTGACCAACCTTTCTCTAGTTGGCCCCTCGCAAGCTCCCCCTTACACTAATGCTTATCCAATCAAACTCAACAAAGCTCAATCACCAACCTGCCGTTTCTCAACATAATTGTAAAATCAATAGATATTAAACCAACTAAACACTTCATACAAGACTCATACGCAGCATGGTATCAATTTAGCACACACAACTTAGGTTCAATTATTTAGTCTCAAGCTCATAATATACGTGCCAATTCGAGTATCAAACAAATTCACTTCATGTCATGCAAGTCGAAAACAATCAAGGACTCAAACTCAAATTCCTTTTTCCAAATTAAATCCCTCGCATTCAAGAAGCTGTATGAAATGTTTTAGAATGGAAAACATGCCAAAATTCTAAGTGAAATCAAGAGGGCAAAGCTGCAACAGTCATTCAAACACACAATTAAACCCAAAGACATTAACAAGAATTAACAAATCAACAGCAGCAGATTTTCAGATTTTCAGCCTCAATTTCCCACCAAAACCTCCTAATATCAACAATTTGTCACCCAAAATAGCCCTAGTCAAGTTCCTAAAGCGTGCACCACTATCCCTAAGCAAATAGACAACAAAAGCAGCTACATATTCACAATTTCCAGCAACTATCAGCCTTCAATGTACGAAAAAATTGACACATTCAGCCCAATTTCAGCCCATTGTGCCCCCCCACACTTAAGCTTTGTTGTCCCCAACAAAATGATAGAAATAGAGAAAGAATCGGGGACTTCCCTGAATCCATGGGTGCGAAACGCCGCTCAGCGGCGTTACTGAAGCTCGGTTAGGATATCCAGAATCTTTTGCAGCTGCTTTTGCATGGCCGGGACGTGGTTTTCCAAGCGTGCAAGCCTTTCCTCGATCGTTGATTGCGGGGGAAAAAGAAAAAAAATTGGGGATCTTCTGAGTTGGTTGATGAAGTGTCGTGAGTGGGGTTTGTTGTGCTTAGTGGAGGCTGAAGTGTATTAGGATTAGGATTTTGGTTTGGTGGTGCGGGTTGTGGTGACGGGTATTTGGAGCGGGTCGTGGTTTGGGAAGGGTTAGTGGTAGCCGATTGGGTAAATAGGTAGATCCACCAAGGGAATCGGTCTTGGGCTGAATTAATTAGGCCAATTTTTAATTGGGTCGAATTTTGGGCTTGAGGCCCCTGACCGTGACCTTAGACAGCCTTCCTCACAGCAACTCCTATATCAGTTTTGCATTCTCTGCAAGTGTACCAGTATTGCCACCTCCTCCCCCACACTTATCTGGAAAATATTGCCACCAAATGTACCTGCAAACACGAGGAAGAAATTACGACCGAACGAGAGAAAACGAAACCAACTAAACAAAACGAAGGGAAATGAAAGCAAAAAAAAAAAAAAAAAAAAAAAAAAAAATGAAACTTGGGTTGCCTCCCAAGCAGCGCCCTTGTTTAACGTCTTGGACTCGACGAGTCTTGATTTCGCACTCAAGTGGCTAGAGGAGGATCCTCTAAGTTCATTCCGTCGATCGTGTGCGAGACAAATCCCTCATAGAAGGGCTTCAACCTATGCCCGTTCACCTTGAACATCTTTTCTGAATCGATTTCTCAAATCTCCACAGCTCCATGTGGAAACACTTTGCTTACCACGTACGGGCCCACCCATCTTGATCTCAACTTTCCAGCAAAGAGTCTCAACTTTGACAAGTAGAGCAGCACCTTTTGTCCAACCACGAAATTCTTCCTTGATATCATCCCATCATGAAACGCCTTAGCCTTAGACTTATAGATTTTGGCGTTCTCATAGGCGTCATTACGAATTTCTTCCAGCTCTTGCAATTGAAGCTTGCGATGTATTCCAGCCTCTCCCATGTCTAAATTGCACTTTTTGATCGCCCAATAAGCCCGGTGCTCAAGCTCAACCGGGAGATGACAAGCTTTCCCAAACACCAACCTATATGGTGACATACCGATCGGGGTTTTGTAGGCTGTCCGGTAAGCCCAAAGAGCATCATCAAGTCTTGAACTCCAATCTTTACGGTTAGGATTAACCGTTTTCTCCAAAATGGACTTGATTTCCCTATTTGAGACTTCGGCTAGGCCATTTGTTTGTGGATGATAGGCCGTGGAAGTGCGATGGGTGACATTATACTTCTTGAAAAGTGCTTCGACCGTTCGGTTGCAAAAGTGTGTCCCTCGATCGCTGATTATGGTTCGTGGAATGCCAAACCTAACAAAAATGTTAGACCTAACAAAATTCACAACAACTTTAGAATCATTAGTCCGGGTGGCCTTTGCTTCCACCCACTTCGAAACATAATCAACGGCAAGAAGAATGTATAAATTACCATGAGACGAAGGAAAAGGGCCCATAAAATCAACTCCCCACACATCAAATATTTCACAAACAAGGATCGGATTAAGGGGCATTTGATTCCTAGCACCTATATTTCCCGTCTTTTGACAATTCACACAACTTTTGCAAAACAAGAATGCATCTTTGAAAAGCGTAGGCCAAAAGAAACCACTTTCCAACACTTTATTAGCTGTTCGTTTAGGACCAAAATGGCCACCACAAGCATAAGCATGACAAAACTCAAGTATGGATTTTATTTCATTTTCAGCCACACATCGCCTAATAATTTGATCGGTTCCCGTTTTCCACAAATAAGGGTCATCCCAAATATAGTATTTAGAATCACTCTTAACTTTATCTTTTTCAGACCGAGACAAATAATCAGGCAAGATACCAGTAGCTAAAAAGTTAACAATATCAGCGTACCAGGGTGTCTGGAAACCTGCCTGTGACCTCAGACAGCCCCCCTGAATAGCAAAGAGGTGTTCGTCTGGAAATTCATCCTTAATGGGCAGTGAATCTGGCTTCAGAACTGGAATGCGGCTGAGATGATCAGCTACCAGATTCTCACATCCCTTTTTGTCTTTTATCTCCAAGTCGAATTCTTGTAAGAGTAAAATCCATCGAATGAGCCTCGGTTTCGCTTCCTTCTTGGTGAGTAGATACCTCAAAGCTGCATGATCAGAGTACACAACAACTTTAGTACCAAGCAAATAAGGACGGAATTTATCTAATGCATAAACAATTGATAAAAGCTCCTTTTCGGTAGTAGTGTAGTTGCATTGAGCATTGTCTAGCAACTTCGAGGCGTAATAGATCACGTGAGAGTTCTTGTTGATCTTTTGTCCAAGTACAGCCCCCACGGCGTAATCGCTCGCGTCACACATGATCTCGAATGGATACTCCCAATTCGGCGGTTGGATAATCGGGGCTGACACCAATTTCTCTTTCAACAAGTCGAAGGCAGCCTTGCAATCTTCATCCATCTCAAATTTCACATCCTTTTGAAGCAATTTACACAATGGTTTGGTGATCTTGGAAAAATCCTTGATAAATCGCCTATAGAAACCTGCATGTCCAAGAAAGGAACGCACTTCCCGCACACTCGCGGGGTAAGGCAAGGATTTTATCACATCAATTTTAGCTTTATCCATTTCAATACCATGCGCAGAAACAATGTGACCCAAAACTAGACCCTTATCAACCATAAAGTGACACTTTTCATAGTTCAAGACCAAGTTCGTTTCAATGCAACGTTTCAATATCGTAGCAAGATTATTGAGGCATTCATCAAAAGAGTTTCCATAAACCGTAAAATCGTCCATGAATACCTCAATAATTTGCTCAACATATTCAGAAAATATACTTACCATGCACCTTTGGAAGGTAGCCGGCGCGTTGCAAAGTCCGAACGGCATTCGCCTAAATGCAAAGGTCCCAAATGCACACGTGAAAGTTGTCTTTCCTTGATCTTCGGGTGCCACGGGAATTTGGTAAAACCCTGAATAACCATCAAGGCAGCAATAGTGAGTCTTACCGGCCAAACGTTCGAGCATTTGGTCAATAAAAGGGAGGGGAAAATGATCTTTTTTTGTAAGAGCATTAAGACCTCTATAATCCATACACACCCTCCAACCATTTTGAACTCTAGTAGGAACTAACTCACCATCCTTGTTTTTAACAACCGTAATTCCCGTTTTCTTGGGCACAACTTGAACGGGACTTACCCACTCGCTATCGGATATTGGATAGATCATACCTGCATCAAGGAGTTTGATGATCTCCTTTTTCACTACCTCCATCATAGGTGGGTTGAGTCTCCGTTGAGCTTCACGGCGTGGTTTGGCATCTTCCTCCAAAATGATTTTATGCATGCACGTGGAGGGACTGAGTCCTTTGATATCAGCAATGGTCCATCCAATCGCCTGTTTGTACTCCCGAAGAACTCTGATCAATTTCTCCTCTTCCAGACTGTTAAGCTTGCTGGCTATGATCACTGGCAGTGTCTCTTTGTCGCCCAGAAATGCGTACTTCAGATGTTCTGGCAATGTCTTGAGCTCCAGCTGTGGAGCCTGCAGAACAGAAGGTAATAGTTTAGATTCAGACCGATTAAGCTCAATAGGTTCAATTTTCATACTTGAAACATTAAGTGCCTCCAAAGCATAGATTATTTCAAGCATGTTCTCAGAAAGTCCGAACTTATCATCAAATTTCCTAGCTCTATCAATGGACAAATCATGGCATAAGACATAATTCAATTCATCATCATGGTTCAAAGCAAACACTTTATTAGTCAAGTTATCTATGATATCCACATTGTAAACACAAGACACATCATCAACATGTTTCATAGCATCATACATATTAAACTTGACAATCTCACCATCAAATTCCAAAGTTAAAGAACCACTATGAACATCAATTTTCGCCTTAGCCGTACTAAGGAAAGGCCTACCCAACAGAATGTCGGAAGACTTAGTAGAACTATCCTTTTCCATATCAAGAACAAAGAAATCAGCAGGGAAAATTAATTCATTCACTTGTACTAAAACATCTTCTAAGACACCTTCGGGATAAACAAGTGAACGATCGGCTAGCTGAATAATAATCCCGGTATTAGCTAATGGACCAAGACCCAAAGAAGTGCAGATAGACAAAGGCATCACATTGATAGAGGCTCCCAAATCACACATAGCCTTACCAATACCAATATTACCAATTTTGCAAGGGATGGAAAACATACCTTTATCGCGACACTTAGGTGGTAATTTTCTTTGTAAGACGGCTGAAACATTTTCACCAACACTCACCTTCTCATTGCCTGTCAACTTACGCTTGTTGGTGCACAATTCCTTAAGGAACTTGGCGTAGCGTGGAACCTGTTTGATGGCCTCAAGAAGCGGAATGTTGATTTCGACTTTCTCGAAAAGAGCCAAGATGCTCTTTTCCTCTTGGTCTTTCTTGTTCTGAGCCAGTCTCTGAGGGAATGGTGGTGGTACTACCAGTGGCTTAGGCTTCTGAGTGATTTCAGCCTGTCTGGAAGTCTGTCCGTGATCACTGGCAGGATTCTTCTCAATCTCTTTTTCAGTTTCTGCATCAGATCCCTTCATTTGATCACGTTTTGAAATCCGGTCCACTGGAGGCTGTAATTCCTTGCCGCTTCGCAGTGTGATAGCGCTCACATTGTGTCTAGGGTCGTGAGTTTGTGATGGAAGCTTGCCTTGGTTCTCCAATTTGCTCACCGAGGATGCAATTTGTCCCATATGAGTCTCCAAGGTTTTGATGGTATCCTCTATCTTTTGAAACCTGTTCGCCGCGTCCTGTTGAAATTTATCGGTATTAGCAGCCAACATACGAACAATTTCACTAAGAGACGTACCTGCACCCTGAGGGTGTTGTGGCCTTTGTTGTTGTTGAGGTGGGGGACGGAAATTCTGCTCATTTGGCTGATTGTTTGCATAGCTAAGGCACGGGTTGAGCTTCCATCCTGGATTATACGTGTTAGAATATGGATCAAACTTCCTTTGTTGGAAATCCATCGCATTCACGTTTTCCAAAGTCTCCTCGTGAAGTGTAGGGCACGCATCGGTGGGGTGCTCAACACTTGTACAAATTCCACAAACTCGTGCAGGTGGGGTAGGACCTACATTCATCTTTTCTACCAAGGTTGTTAGCAAAGACTCAATTTTATTAAGAGGACTAAGAGTTACCTCGTTCACCCTTCGAGGGATGTCTTCTCGAGTTCCAAATTGTTGAGAATTTGCAGCCATTGTCGAAATGAGGTCTCTTGCTTCAGCTGGTGTCTTGCTAACGATGGCTCCACCACTCGCGGCATCCATCATTCGGCGTTCCATCGAAGTCAAGCCTTCGTAGAAATATTGGATAACCAATTGGTCCGAAATTCCATGTTGAGGGCAGCTTGCTAGCAGCCTCTTGAACCTCTCCCAATACTCATAAAGGCTCTCGGAGTCCCTTTGCTTCACGCCACAAATCTCCCGCCTAATATTGGTGGCACGGGAGGCTGGAAAGTACCTTTCAAGGAATTACCTCGACATCTCCGCCCAAGTAGTAACCGTACCCGAAGGTAAGTAGTATAGTCAATCCTTTGCTGCATCATGCAATGAAAAGGGGAAAGCCCTTAGCTTGATTTGGTCTTCGGTCACGTTATGTGGCTTCATGGATGTGCACACAAGGTGAAACTCCTTAAGATGCTTGTTCGGATCCTCATTCTCCAACCCTCGAAAGGATGGCAACAAGTGGATGAGTCCCGACTTCAGTTCAAAGCCTTCCTGCAGGTCTGGAAAGGTTATACACAGCGGCTGTTGCGGGTCAACAGGGCGGGCAAGTTCCCGAAGCATTCTTTGCTGAGCCATATCTTGACTGTGATCACTGTCTGAGTGCTCGTCAGTGGAAATCTCAACTTCGAACTCTTTTTCAAAACCTGTATCAGATTCCTGCTCAAATAATCTGGAACTTTCACCAACTGATGCTTGTGCTTTCCTTTGTTTGGTCCACTTCCTTAGCTTCTTTGCGGTCTTCTCGATCTCGGGGTCGTACGAAGCAAGTTGTCCCGTACGAAGATTCCTAGGCATAAGAAAAGAAATAAAGCCAATTACAAACCAATCCCCGGCAACGGCGCCAAAAATTGATGGGTGTCGAAGCCACCAATAATAAAGTCCCGAATATCGCACACAAATAAATTGTAATATAACGGTAAAGGGAGTCGAACCACAAGGATTGGGTGAAATTATAACTTTTTATATGCCAAGAAAATAAAGTAACAAATGGGGGGGTTTTGAATTGAGCGAATTAAACCAAAGAATGAAATAAAACGGAACTAACTAGCTAAGTAAACTAAAAGAATGCAGAAAACACTTAACTAATTCAATATATGACAAAATAGTTGGAATTCTCCTACACATGCATAAGACCGTGATCACTGACAGGGTAATTGAATCTGAAGTTAGGCTAGCTATAGTCGCCAAGTCCTCTCTGGCTCCCTCGTTTCTTCTTACTGTTTATAACGACTAAAAGAAACTCCTAATAATCGTTTTCTAATTAACCAATAACCTTAGCAGAAACTCCTTTTAAGATTCAATTGGGCAATTGCATTACACCCTAAAGAAACACTAACCCTAACCGACTAGGTAGAAACTCCTACTTCGCCTAGTTAGACCGTCTATCCCACAACACGAAATCAGTCGAACTTAACGGCCTAGTGATTGTTTGCTACTTCGTTAATTATCCGGCTAGACTCCACCAAATAAGTTAACTAGCTATATGTGAATTGCCTATTCTAAGATTTGAGCTCTTAATATAATCAAAGAATAAGAACAAACACAATGTCGTAAAAATAGAGATAAAACGGATAACTTGATAAAATCACCAATAAATTCGTCTCACACAACCCTAAGCATGCTTTAGAAAATTCCAACTAAATAGTAAATTAGCTACTCATAACAAAATTAACCAAATAATAATAGGGAAACATAGTATTTCAATGAAACAAGGAAGAAAGGAATAAACTAGTGATGATGCTTGAATTCTCCTTTTCCTCTTCCACGTAGTGCTACTGAGTGATTTCTTTGATTATCGTCTGTGTCGATTATGTTGCAACTCCCCACTCTAAATAGCACAAATGAGCCATAACTCTTGTCCCTCCATATAGCCCACGTTCTGCCATAAATTGGGAGGAATAATTCCCAAGGTATTGCCCCCACTCTTTTCCCACGTTTGGCCATGATCTTGTAATCAATTGGGGCCACTAACTCTCATCAATTGGCTACCATTTAATTTCTTCAAGTGACATCAATAAACCTCAAAAGAACGTGCCAAATTATGTGTAACTCCCGCAATTCTGCTCACGTCAAAACAGGGCTACTAATGAATTGGGCTCTTCAAGCAAGAATTTGGGCTTCTTTATGAATATTCCAATAAGCCTCAAGTGGCCTCCCCATTTAATTATTTCTTAAGTCCATGGGCCACAAAATATTTGTTCTCCAATTTGGTCCAAGAGGTGGGCCTGCGTGTCAGCTCCTTTTGTTGCGAATTCTCCAAAGTTCATCAAATTGTGGTAATTCCTATCAAGAAGCACAAATTCAATTAATTACCAGAATTGTAGCAAGTATGGGGTTGCATATAACAATTATAAGCTTTAATAAATCACTAAATATGCAACATATCAGACCTTTAAGTTGGGTTTTTTCGGTTAATTTATATGCGCGAGTGCCTCGATAATAATTTGCGACTGCATTAATCTTTTTTTTTTTTTTTTTATTTAAGAAATAGTGAAGAGTCAGTATTTTATATGTTTTTTCCTATCCTAACGCTTTGCAAAATAATTATTCCTGCCGAAAATATGTGAAACAGAGATCGCCATCAACCGGACTATTAAATAACAAAATAACAATTATGGCCATTTGATTGCGAGATAAATAAAAATAAATGGAACATTATCGTCATACCCAATTCTCAAATAAGTATATTTCATTCTCATTAACAAATAAATAAATAGTCATGCCCAATTCTTAATGTTAGTAAGAACAGGTCATAAGGTCAGTAAAGGAGATAATTGTAGGGAAAGCCCACTGAAATATAAAAAATGCAATATAAATTTTATATATTAAAACTTAGTATAAAAACCCTGTATTTTATAAGAATGACCAACAAAAATTCTCACGCGTGAAAAAATATATATATATAAACATTTTTGCCCATTTTACGAAAATAAGAGCAAAGATTAAATAAAAAATATTTATAGAGAAATTAACAGTTAAAATGGATAGATATAAAAAAGAACGAAATTGACAAGAATTAAGAGTACTACGAAAACTAATAAATTAAGAAACAAAAGCATTAAGTGAGATACATGATCCAATAAAATATAGAACACAAGAAAAAGTTCTTAGAAGTATCAAAATCAGAGAAAAAAAATCTTATGAAGGATAAGAGATATTATAAAAACACTTTATTACATCAACAAAAATATCTTAATGATATTGAAAGAATGAATAAATCAATAGAAAATAAACCTGAAAATATATCAATTATACCGAATAAAAATCGTGTAAAATTATATGAAATGTTATTAAAAAATAATAAAGCAATTTGTTGGTATAAGGAATAAATAACAAAAATGAATATAGTAGCATCAACATGAATTAATTTTGCACATAAAATGCAAAAATTTATAGAAATATTATCTACACAAATACAATTTTTATCTAATATAATAAAATTATTGTCCAAAAATTACAACATACTAATAAACAAATGCATAAATTAAAAACAACTATGTTCACCAGTATGATGGATAATGACCATGAACACTTATAAACCATAAACAGGATAAACTTTATACCACTAATGAATTATTTACGCATCAATTTCATATAAGGATTAAATAAGCTCGAATCAAAATATAAAATCAACGATATACATTGTTTTTGTCACCAGGAGCGCATGAGGGTTTTTATTGTTTGTATTTATAAAACACAGAGTATTTTATACTAAAATTTAAAATATAAAATATATTTTGCATTTTCAATATTTCATAGAATTTTTCCAGCAATTATCTCGTCAATAAAGTGATAATACTCTTTATACATATGTAGAAAATAATTTTTAGTTGCTAAACCATAGACCAGATATATGCCTCCTCGTGATATAATTGATCTTCGCAATTTGACTAAATTAGGATTAATTCTAAGCTCTAACCAGTGCAATGAGAGGGAGAATTTTAATATTTATTATGTGTTTAATGAAAAATTCAAGACGAATGGAAAATCAAATAATAAATATAATATACTTGTACTTGTAATTAATTAGATTTGATCGAAGTAAATTTAAAATAAATTAAATCTTGACTAGAAATTTTCATGCATGCTTCACATGGGGCAGTACACCATGTACTCTTAGGAAAGTACATTAAAGCTTCTAGATGTCTACTAGAAATTAAAATTTGGGGAAATTCTTACATGCATCGGGTATGGTGTATGGATCCCGGTGTGTGCATTTTCCAATTTAAAAATAAAAAAATAATAAGTAAAAGATAAAAAAAAATTCAGAAAAAAAAAATTATGTATTTTTTAAATGGAGGATACATGTACCGAGACTCATACCCTGTGCATGCAAGAATTTCCCTTAAAATCTCTTTTAGAAAACCTAGAGCCAAAGATCATATCGCTCTTTTAGAAAGTACTCTTTGACTCGCATAGAATTAGCAAGAAAATTGCAGTGCAGATCTGCAAGAACAATTTTCGTAAATAATATTATTTTTATTACGAGTTAATAAAACAACACCCATAATGCATGAATAATATTGGATATAAATATATGGATACGAATACGATACGATTTCGAATATGACGATATGAATTATTTTTATTAATTTTTCACGTGATGAGTATCGAACATAAATTTTCAAAACAATACGACACAATAAAATAATATTTTAAAAAGTATTTGTACATCATTGAAAAACACTCTTTTATGTTACCAAAAAAAAAAAAAAAAAAAAAAAAAAAAAGAAAAACACTCTTTTATGAAAATTTAATATTTCTTTTTTTTTTTTCTTGGTTCTTAAATTTTAATATTTAGATACTCCTCACTGTTATTCGTTATCATTTTTCTTATTTTTTATTTAATCTCGCTTATAACACCCACAAAAATTATTATTTATTATTTTTCTTAAGTCTCGCTGATGCTCTATGTGAAGCCTTTAAATTTTTTTTTTTTTTAAATATTTGTGCTCCGCATGGGTGGGAATGTGGCATTCGCGAAGATTATTATTTTATTAATTTTTTGAACCTCACGGACCCCACCCACAAGGTTCACTAATTTAATTAGATTTTAACCTTAATTAGATTATAGGTTGATATTTTAACCTTAGTTATAGGTTAATATTTATTATATATTTGGTGAAAAAATTAAAAAATAATAAATTAGAAAAAATATATAATATATTTATATTTTTAATTAATTAAGTTCGATCAAATTAAATTTAAATTAAATTAAATTTTGACTAAAAATTCTCATTCATGCTGCACACAGTACACCATGGATTCTTTGGAAAGTACATTAAAAGCTTCCAGATGTCTATTAGAAATTAAAATCTCTACTAATTAGGAAGAGACAAAACTACACCCTCGATCATATCGCTCATTTGGAAGTACTCTTTGACTCGCATAGCATTAGCCATTAGCACGAAAATTGCTGTGCAGATCTGCAAGACCAATTTTCATAAATAATATTATTTTTATTACGAGTTAATAAAACAACACCCCTAATGCACGAATAATATTGGAGGTGGATATTTCAATATGAGTACGACACGATATCGAATACAGTGATATGAAATTTTCTTATTAAATTTTTACCTATTGAGTATCGAACTAAAGTTTTCGAAATAATACAACACGACAAATAATATTTTAAAAATTATTTGTGCATCATAAAAAAAACACTCTTTTATGAAAATTTAATATTTCTTTTCTTTTTTTGGTTCTAGAAAGTTTAATATTAAGATACTCCTCAACGTTACTCGTTATAATTTTTTCTTATTTTTTATTTGACCTCGCTTATAACACCTACAAAAATTATTATTTATTATTTTTCTTAAACTTGTTGGTGCTCTCCGTGAAGCCTTTAAATTTTATTTTATTTTAATATTCATGCTCCTTATGGGTGGTGTCACAGGCTGAATTCCGCCATAAATTTTTACCACCCGTGCGGCAGGAATTCCTCACATATTCCCTCAGTCTTATCCCAAAACTCATCAACACTCGTGTTTCTTAAAGATTGAACTCAACACTTGTATATTTCTCTCGTTTTGGGGGATTAAGTTCCCACAAGATAAACCCACGCATTGCAACAACAATTCAACAAGCCCATGCACACACACTTGTTGAAATTAAAGGCAACATTGAATGTTCTATTATCTCTACCTCATCGTCGGTCGCCTGCTGGTGGGATGTCACCTCGTCACTTGTGCTAGAAAAACTTGGAGCCTGCTTTTCTTGAGAGCCTGAGCCCCAACTTGAAACTCCAGAACTAGACGAGTCTGAAGAAGTCATCCCTACGCTCGAAACTTAGAACTTCGACTCAATCCCTTCTTTTAGTAACTTTTTCCTTGAAATAAGGAATAAGGGTTTGTCACTCAGGAAGTCGAGTATAGTTCGAGATGGGGTTCTTCTCAGTCGAGGCCAAACTCTCCTAGAAAAAGAAAAATTGAAAGCAGCAGGAATACAAGACAAAAATAAAAAGTTCGAGTCGAGAAGAGACTTACCGCGAAGGCGAGTAAAATCTGAAAAGACTCGACCTCTTGGAATTTCAACTTCGACTTAAAGTGCTTGTCTGCTCGAAAGACTCTGGATGCTGATATTTGCGAAAGTGATAAGTGAAGGGGGTTCTAGGTTTATATAGAGGGTGCTTTGGGCAGGAAAATCGAAGGCGAACCGTCGCCATGATTACCCCCCATGGCCCACCTTGGGAACTCGAAAGGTTGCCGCCACGTCACCTTTGCCGCCAACCTTTCCGGGGACTTGTGACGTGGGCCAGATCCGACCCGACACCTGGACCCTTGATAATCCGACACGTGGCAAGTGAGTCAGCATGGGACCCGCCAGTCTAGGTTAGGAAGGCCACTCGGACTTATTGAAAGCTGAGTCGGCTATCATGGGTTAGTTAAAAATGCCTCAAACTCTTGGGGATAAGTCGACATCTTGCCGATCTAGGATGAAAGAGGTTGATGCTTCACTTTCCCGAGCCGAGGTAACCGTCGATCACCGTGCCAAATGGGTCCCCCCAACCGTCACCAGCATTAAATGCGGATTGTGCGTCCGTACCGTACCAGATGGGTATTAATTAAATGCACCTGTAAATAGTACTAAAGGTCATCATTAACCCCAATGGTATAAATACCCCTCCATAAATGTCATTTGTTAAGCTCATTAACTACACCTTAGGTCAACTCGATACTCTCTCCTCTTAATCGATAACTGACTTGAGTATCGGAGAGCCGACATTGGGTCGAACCTCATCGTCCCAAGTCAGCCTTTGAGTTCACTCTGCTTTCTTCGAAAAGATCTACTCAACTTCGAGGACTTCCCACCCTGTAAATTCTAAGTGACCGGACCAACGCCTGCTCGAGCTACAGGATACCGAAATTCGACTCGATCAAATACAATATTATTAAACATTAAATTAAAAGAAACACAACATTAAAATTAGGGAAAATATCGTTTCTGGTCCCACGGATTAACCCATTCTCACTTTTGGTCCCGTACATTTCAAAAAATCTCAAAATTGGTCCCCCGTTAACCATTCCGTCATTTGACTAATGGTTGACCCACATGTCCGTTTAAAACCATGGGGAAAATCTCATTTTTGGTTCCACAGATTAACCCATTTTTACTTTTGGTCCCATACATTTCAAAAAATCTCAAAATTGGTCCCCTGTTTAAATGGACATGTGGGTCAACCGTTAGTCAAATGACGAAATGGTTCACGGGCTATAATGCATGGACACTCCAAAAATTTATCCCGTGCAGTGTCGGACACGGGTTGGACATGGACAAGGCAAAATATGTCAAAAAAAAAAAATTCTGACATGCCGGGAACACGGCTCGGACATAGCTTGAAACGTATCCGACACGGCTTGAAGCTTGTCCGACACTCCGACACGAAAAATTCAAAAAAAAAAACTAATTTTTAGTTTATATTTCTTGAATATTTGAGGGTATATTTTTTTAAGAAAAAAATAATTATATAAATTTGCTAAAAGATGTTTAATATTAATTTAATTTCATATTTTTCATAATATTATTATATAAAAAATGTATTAATTTTATTTGTAATGGTTTTAGTGTTGAATTGGAAAATAATATGTGTTATTTAAGTTTGTAATATTAAATAATTTTATAATATTATAATATAGTCGTATCGTGTCCTAAATTTTTAAAAAAATCCTTGTCTATGTTGTGTCATATCCGTGACGTCGTGTCCGTGTCCATGTATCATTGTTCACGGGGGACCAATTTTGAGATATTTTGAAATATACGGGACCAAAAATGAGAATCCTGTAATCAATGAAACCAAAAGTAAAAATGGGTTAATCTGTGAAACCAAAAATGAGATTTTCCCTTAAAATTACAATATGATATAATTATTCGATGGACAGTGAACAATAGAATAGAACACCTAGGGGTACAATAAAGCCGAGCCGATTTAACTTGACCAAAAAATGTTAATACGCGCTAAAATTACACATCAGCGGCTTATATATATCTTGCATAAGCTGCCGTCATAAGATAATAGTACTCCACTTTGCAATAAAGAAAAACACAGCAAATCTCCTTATCTGCTCTCATGGAGATCATCCACTTCCTTGTTCTTGGTATCTCCTTATTCATATTCTTCAAACTAGTAAGCAACAAATTCAAAACCCAAAGAACTTCTCCCAATCTTCCTCCGGGGCCGTGGAAGTTGCCTTTGATCGGAAACCTCCACAATCTCATCGGTTCCGTCCCACATCGTGCGCTGCACAATCTATCCCTCAAATACGGGCCCTTGATGCACCTTCAGCTAGGGGAACTCTCTGCGGTTGTCGTCTCCTCGCCCGAGGCTGCGAAAGAGGCCATGAAAACTCACGATGCAAACTTTGCCTCGCGGCCTCCCATTCTTGTAGCCGAGATCATGAGTTATGGCTGCACGAGCATTGGTTTCAGCCCCTACGGTGATTACTGGAGGCAGCTCAGGAAAATCTGCACGCTGGAGCTTCTGAGCTTGAAACGTGTCCGATCATTCAGATCGAAAAGAGAGCGAGTGTTTGCCGATGCTACGAGGTGGATGGCCTCTAATGAAGGATCAGCTATTAATTTGACAGAGAAACTCTATGCTTCGGCCTACGATGTGACCTCAAGGACTGTACTTGGAAACAACACGAAATTAACGGATAAATTACTGGAGATACTCCAGGAAACTATAACATTAGGAGCCGGTTTTGATGCTGCTGAGCTTTATCCTTCGAGCAAATTACTTCAAATGACAAGCCAGTTGAGGCAAAGGCTGATGAAGTTACACCGACAAGCGGATCTGATGCTTGAGGAGATAATATGTGAGCATAAAGCAGCGATTGCGGCCATGAGTGATGACGAGAGGGTAAAGCATGAGGAGGATCTGTTGGATGTTCTTCTCAAATTGCAGGATGATGGGCTCGAACTTCCTCTGACCATGGATAATGTCAAATCTGTGATGGTGGTGAGTTTTCTTATTCGTTTTGGTTTAAGCTGTGATCTTCTTCTCCGGAAAAGGTGTTGGTTGACTATTGACACAAACTTCCGGAAGGTTTGGAAAATTACAAAAACCTCCCATGTCAAATAATTTACATTAGAGATATTTTATGATCAATCTATAAATGTATTTGAATACCCTCTTTCTATTGATACTTACGAAGAGTATTTGAATTAAAATGCATCACTATAATAACATTCGTTCCACCAAACCTTAGAGTATGCCGTGGGGAATTTCTTTTAATTTCTCAAATATCATGGGAAGTTTGTGTAAGTCAAATTTTAAGTATGTCAAGGGAAGCTTTTGTAATTTACCAAGCCTCGAGGGGGAGTTTGTGTAATTAGTAATGGCTTAATATCAAGCAGGACATGTTAGGTGCCGGAAGTGAGACATCAGCCACAACCACCGACTGGGTGATGGCAGAAATGTTGCGAAATCCAAGAATCCTGAAAACAGCACAAGATGAGGTGAGACGGGTGTTCGACAAAAAGTGCTATGTGGATGAGTCGAACATCGATGAACTCAAGTATCTAAAGTCAGTTATCAAAGAGACTCTACGACTGCACCCGCCATTACCCCTGTTACTTCCCCGAAAATGTAGCGAGAAATGCGAGATCAACGGCTACGATATTCCACCAGACACCAAGATCATCATAAATGCATGGGCCATTAACAGAGACCCTAAATACTGGAAAAACGCAGACAAGTTCGAACCCGAAAGGTTTCTTGATAGCGCAGCCGATTACAGAGGCAATCATTTTGAGTATATACCTTTCGGTGCTGGAAGAAGGATATGCCCTGGGATGAACTTCGGTCTAGCCAATGTTGAGCTCCCACTTGCCATGTTTCTCTACCATTTTGACTGGAGTTTACCAGTCGGGATAAAACAGGAAGAACTGGGTATGGGAGAAGGATTCGGGATGACCGCGAGGAGGGTAAATGATTTGTATGTTGTTCCACATGTTAGGAGACCTTTGCCTGTTAAATGATATATGCGAAGAATCAATTACCAAGATTAAGTGATGAATATCATGCTTTATAATTGTGTTGGTAATTACTTTGGAGTCTGTGTAAATTGAAAGTATCGAATTTTCTATATTAATTTTGTCAAAAGAGTTACATAATATATAAGAATACAATATATAATTCTAACGATTCACAAAATATTCTAAGGAACATTAATGAACAAATAAATAGAAGGAAAAATTGTCAAAATGGTATGCCAAGTCAAGCAATTCAACATTTTTATTACATTTCATTTTTCAGTAACGAAATAACCCCACAATTTCAAAAAAATTGCAATATAATGCCAATTTTTGCCGGAATTTTTTAAATCGACGAAAACCCGACCCGTTTGTACATGATCGTACTAGAACGGTATTGAGCTGTGTTGAATATGTTGTGCATATATATATAATTAATTGTTGGAGAATTAATATATATATGATTAATTGTTGGAGGATTAACCAATAATTATGCAAAGACATATCAAAGGTTGTTTGGAAAATATGCATTGGTTATTGTGTCCCACATTGGAAAAATAACACTAAGCAGACAGCTTTATATATTAAAATGCTGTATCTGTTATTAAATTATGGGACCCAAGAGAGGACTAATGGGCTCACTCGTGCACCGCCCGCGCACGCACGCACGCACACAGGCTCGGGGACGGGGCCGGGGCCGGGCATGGGCGAATGTGGCGTTTGATGGCGCACTTCGCACGTGCGCATCGTCACTAGGAGCTTGGAGCCTCGCCTCCGAGCCCAGAGCCTTACTTTTTGAGCCAGAGCCGGCCTAGTCCAGTCCAAAAGTTTAGACTCTTGAACCAATGTCCAGATACATCCAATCAGTCCGTTGGCATCTGTAACAGCTGAGTAGTGGGCATTCATTGGGATTGAATTTCAGGTCATTACACCTGAAATTAATCCATTCAATATTCCCACTGCAGTTTTATTTTGGCCAACACTTGAGAGCTATAAATAGCTCCTTCCCTCACCTGAAATATACACAGCAAAACTCACCCGAATTCTGGAAAATTGCTATTGTCTGAATTCATCCTTTTCAGCTTGACATATATCCTAAAAGTAAATAGTCTGCAACCTTTAGCAAACTCAGAGAGTAGGGGCGATTAACACTTTAAGGACAGGGACTACCCGTGTCATTCTGATCCCATTTCTCCCATATTCTCAACAGTCTTAAAGTGTTAATTCGTGTGAAGATGGAATCAGAATCCTTCCGCATCATGAACCAGCAGAAATTGGTTCGCTTCGATGGAAACAATTTCAGCCGCTGGCAGGACAAGATTAAGTTCCTGCTTACAGTTTTGAAGCTGGCCTACGTTCTGGATCCTAGCCTGCCACCAATTCCAGAAGATCCTCCTGTTCCCCAGCAGCCTGTTGATTTGGATCCACCAACCACTGAAGCAGGTGGTGCTCCTCCTGCCAATCCTCCGACAACAGGAGTTGCTGCTCCTCCCAACACTGCAGCAACAGGTCCTTCCAGGAATGCTATGCAGATCCACCAAGAGATTGTGGAGACTCTTCAACAGCAAAGGAAGAAAAGGGCTGAAGATGAAGAGTTGGCTCGTGGTCACATCCTCAACACGCTTTCTGACAGGCTGTATGATCTATACACAAACGTGAAGTCGCCTAGAGAGCTTTGGGAGGCCTTGGAATACAAATACAAGGCTGAGGAAGAAGGTACTAACAAATATTTAGTTTCTAAATATTTGGATTTCAAGATGGTTGACAACAAACCGATTCTGGAGCAAGTGCATGAGCTCCAAGTAATCGTTAACAAACTCAGAATGGTTAAAATTATCCTTCCAGAGACATTCCAGGTTGGTGCAATCATTGCAAAACTTCCTCCAGCCTGGAAAGATTATGCAAAGCGTTTGATGCATAAATCTGAGGATTTGTCCTTGGAACAAATTCAAAAACATCTGCGTATTGAAGAGGAGGCTCGGAAACGCGATGGAAAGAATTTGGTTCAAGGACAATCGAGTGTGAACTTTGTTGAATATGGAAATTCTTCTAAAAAGAAACACTTTGGTGTTAAAAAGAATTATGGACAATTTAAGAAAACCATACAGAAACCTAAACCTTCTAATGCTGCTAACAAAAGAAAAGGCAAGTGTCATGTTTGTGGAGAAACAGGACATTATGCGAGAGAATGCCCACAACGGAAGAGTGGATCCTGAGTTGCAAACATGGTTGAGGAGAACCTAGTTGCCATGGTGACTGATCTTAGCCTCGATGTGGCTATGATTTCTGAAATCAACATGGCAAGTGAACTTTCTGGCTGGTGGTTAGATTCTGGAGCTACCGTTCACATTTGCAACGATCGAAGGCTTTTCAAGACCTTTGAAGAAACTGTTGGGAAAGAGGTTCAGATGGGAAACAACTCCAAAGCCAGTGTTGGAGGCAAAGGATCTGTCGAGCTCAACTTTACCTCCGGAAAGAAATTAACTTTGATTAATGTCTTGTTTGTACCAGATGTTAGGAAAAGTTTAATTTCTGTTGATTTGTTAGATAAGAAAGGTTTTAAGATTTCTGTTGAATCTGGCAAAGTCATCATCATGAAAAATGGTGAATTTGTTGGAAAGGGCTATGCTTGTAATGGGATGTATAAGATGTCTATCAATAATATGAATTATGTTTCTGCTTACATGATTTCTTCAATTTCTTTATGGCATAGTCGATTAGGACATGTTAGTGCAAAGAATTTGAAAAATATGCATGCAATGGGATTAATTGATATTGGTAAAAACGAACTTGATAAGTGTGAAATATGTGCAAAATCAAAAATTGTAAGAAAGCCTTTTCCAAGTGTTAAAAGAGAATCACAAATGTTAGATTTAATTCATACTGATATTTGTGAGTTAAATGGAATTTTAACTAGAGGTGGTAAAAGGCATTTTATTACTTTTATTGATGATGCTAGTCGTTTTTGCTATGTGTATTTGTTAAGAACTAAAGATGAAGCTCTTAGTTCTTTTATGAAATACAAATCAGAAGTAGAAACCCAACTTGAGAAGAAGATTAAGGTTCTACGTTCTGATCGAGGCATGGAATATTGTTTGAATGCTTTTGATACACTTTGCGAAGAAAGTGGTATCATACATCAAACAACTGTCGGTTATACACCCCAGCAGAACGGTGTAGCTGAAAGGAAAAATCGTACCTTTCTGGATATGATAAATTGCATGTTAAATCATGCAAATTTAACTCACAACTTGTGGGGTGAAGCCCTTCTGTCTGCATGCCATATTCTAAATAGGATGCCTAGTACTGTTGTGAAGTCTAGTCCCTATAAAATATGGAAAGGCAGAAAACCCAACATAAGTTATTTTAAAGTGTGGGGGTGTGTGGCTTACTTTCGGGTTCCTGATCCTAAACGGACTAAGTTAGGGGCTAGAGCTATTAAAAGTGTATTAGTTGGATATGCTCTTAATAGCAAGGCCTATAGACTTCTCGATTTGGAGTCTAACGTGATAACTGAATCCAGGGACGTGAAATTCTTCGAAAGTACCTTTTCAAAAGATGTTGGAAACGAATCTGTGCCGTCCCAAATTGAGCCTAGAGGTCCTATAAGGCCGGTTGTGGAAAACGATGTTCCTAAACAACAAGTTGAGCCTAGAAGGAGTACTAGAGCAAGAAAAGAGAAAAGTTTGGATAAAGACTTTATCTCTTCTGATGCTTTATTATTCTTCGTGGAGGGGGACCAAGACAATAAAGTGGTAAGTGAAATACTGTTTGTATTTTCACTTGAGACGGATCCTAAAACATTTTCAGAAGCTATGGCTTCTCGAGATGCTTCCTTTTGGAAGGAAGCTGTAAATGATGAAATGGATTCGATCTTGGGTAATAATACTTGGGTATTAGCAGACTTACCTCGTGGTTCTAAACCCATTGGGTGCAAGTGGGTATTTAGAAGAAAACGAAACACTGATGGCACTATATCAGCTTTTAAAGCTAGATTAGTTGCCAAAGGGTTTAGACAAATAGAAGGGATTGACTACTTTGACACTTATGCACCGGTGGCTCGAGTTGCTTCCATTAGAATTCTTCTTGCCTTAGCCTCTCTTTACGATCTGTTTGTTCATCAAATGGACGTAAAGACAACATTTTTAAATAGAAATTTAAAAGAAGAAATCTATATGGAGCAACCTGAGGGTTTTGTAGCACCGGGAATAGAAAACAAAGTGTGTAAGTTAGTCAAATCTCTTTATGGTCTAAAGCAAGCACCAAAACAGTGGCACGAGAAGTTTGACACTGCTATCTTGAAATTCGGATTCAAGTATAACAGTGCTGACAGGTGCATTTACTCCAAAAGTACGGATGACTATATGGTGATAGTCTGTCTATATGTCGATGATATGTTGATCATCGGGACGAATATGATTGGAGTAAACGAGACTAAAAAGTATCTATCCTCGGTCTTTAAGATGAAAGACTTGGGTGTAGTAGATACTATTTTAGGCATTAAAGTTAAAAAACATAGTGGGGGTTTTTCACTAAACCAATCTCACTATATTGAGAAAGTTCTGACTAAGTTTAGTCACCTCGAGATCAAGAAGGTGAACACTCCGTTTGACAACGAACTGAAACTTAAAGAAAATACTGGTAGAGCTATTGCACAGCTTGAGTATGCAAGTGCTATTGGCAGCCTTATGTACGCAATGCATTGCACTAGACCAGATATTTCCTTTGCAGTTTCAAAACTTAGCAGATACACGAGCAGTCCCAATGCTGATTATTGGAAAGCTATTAGTAGGGTACTTGGGTATCTTAAGAGAACTATTAGCTTTGGTTTGTTCTATAACAAATTCCCTAGTGTGTTGAAAGGGTACTCAGACGCGAGTTGGATAACTAGCGTGAGAGATAATAAATCCACAAGTGGGTGGGTTTTCACTCTTGTCGGTGGGGCTGTTTCTTGGGCAAGCAAGAAACAGACAATAATCTCTCACTCTACCATGGAATCTGAGTTCATAGCTTTGGCACAAGCTGGACAAGAGGCTGATTGGATTAGAAATATGTTGTTAGACATAGATCTATGGCCGAGTCCAATGCCTCCAATTTCGTTGTATTGTGACAGCGAAGCTACGCTTACAAAAGCGTATAGTGGTACCTATAATGGTAAGTCTAGACATATTGGTCTTAGACATGCATTTGTGAGACAATTGATACAAGATGGTATCATAACAATTGTCTATGTGAGGTCAAATAAGAATTTGGCTGATCCATCTACTAAGCCTCTGACGAGAGACTTAGTAGCTACAACTACTAGAGATATGGGACTTAAACCACCCGAACCATAAGTGATGGTAACCCTACCTATAATCTAGGTTACCCCTGGTTATAGGTTCAAAGGGGAAAACAAGTCACGAGTTGGTTAGAGCTATCAAAGTGGTCTCATATGTAGTAAAAGATAGCTCAGTGAGTTGCAAAGTGACAAGGTTGAGTTGTGCTCTTAACAAAGTGCTGCACTAATGCAACTAGTGCTCGAGAAACATTTTGCCTATATGAACAAGAAGTGAAGCCGCTTCTTATAGAGAGTTGTGGTTTACTCTCTTAAAGGTTCATGAAATGGGATATTGCGTATGGCTTTATAAGCGCAAAGCAGTGGAGTGCTTGCTGTATGAGAAAGAAAACATGTGTGTGATAACTCCGATTGCATCACGAAGGAGTTGAGGTTCAATCTACGGACACCGTTAACTTCGATGCAGTTTTGAGTTATTTACACTAAGGGAAGGTTCAATGTTCGTCACACCTTCCTCTAGGCATGTGATCTTTGACAAAATCTTCAGGGACTTGTCTGGCAAAAGAGTAGTTTTCCAAACAAGTGAGGGATTGTTGAATATGTTGTGCATATATATATATAATTAATTGTTGGAGAATTAATATATATATGATTAATTGTTGGAGGATTAATCAATAATTATGCAAAGACATATCAAAGGTTGTTTGGAAAATATGCATTGGTTATTGTGTCCCATATTGGAAAAATAACACTAAGCAGACAGCTTTATATATTAAAATGTTGTATGTGTTATTAAATTATGGGACCCAAGAGAGGACTAATGGGCTCACCGCACCGCGCGCGCACGCGCGAGCACGGGCACGGGCACGGGCACGGGCACGGGGCCGGGCATGGGCGAATGTGGCGTTTGATGGCGCACTTTGCACTTCGCACGTGCGCATCGTCGCTAGGAGCTTGGAGCCTCGTCGTCGCTAGGAGCTTGGAGCCTCGCCTCCGAGCCCAGAGCCTTACTTTTTGAGCCAGAGCCGGCCTAGTCCAGTCCAAAAGTTTAGACTCTTGAACCAATGTCCAGATACATCCAATCAGTCCGTTGGCATCTGTAACAGCTGAGTAGTGGGCATTCATTGGGATTGAATTTCAGGTAATTACACCTGAAATTAAACCATTCAATATTCCCACTGCAGTTTTATTTTTTGCCAACACTTGAGAGCTATAAATAGCTCCTTCCCTCACCTGAAATATACACAGCAAAACTCGCCTGAATTCTGAAAAATTGTTATTGTCTGAATTCATCCTTTTCAGCTTGACATATATCCTAAAAGTAAATCGTCTGTAACCTTTAGCAAACTCAGAGAGTAGGGGCGATTAACACTTTAAGGACAGGGACTACCCGTGTCATTCTGATCTCATTTCTCCCATATTCTCAACAAGCTGACACCCGTCCGACGATCAAATCAATATTGTATTTTTTAGTGAGAGAAATAAATGCAACAAAGGGCTTTGAATGCTTACCAACTACTGTTAATTGAGTGGGGTATTCTTAGTATAGTAAAGAGGTATATGTTTATAACATTTTTATTTTAGTTTTGGGAGAAAGATTGCACGTTTACTAATCTTATGTGTCTTTTATTATAGTTTGGGTTGAGCTTCCACTTGTATAAATATAGGATTTTGGCTTCCAACTTTTAGCGGGTGACTAATAGCTGAGTTTATCAATTTTTATCAGTTAACTTTTGTCCAAATCTCTCTTTCTCACCATAAACACACACACTTAGTTTTATGTATTTATAATTTTTCGAGCCATTAACACATCGCCAGTACGCATACGCATTTAGGTTTAGCATTAATGGCGCCAGAGTCGACCTGGCTGTATGTTATAATTTGCCTGACCAAGGCCCAACCTAGCTAGATCTGGTTTGCATCTTGCCCTGTAGCGTTGTATTTGGGCGCCCACGTGGTGCTGAGATGGCGTCCATGTGTCTTTATTTAGTTCGCCTAAATGGTGTCGGGTCGAAGTATGGTTACAAAGGGCGTGCCACGTGGCCCACTCATATAAGGCGTGTACAACATTCGTGTTTAACAAATAATCCACCTGATCTAGTGCAAAATTCAGGTAAACTCATAATATGAACACAATTACGAACAAGATTATGTGCAGAAAAGCGGTGACGAAACGCAGAAAAATAGGGTTGCGGAGAAAATCACCGCCGAAGGAAAAAGAACGGGACTGAGAAACACAAAAACAGACGTACCCGTTAAGAAGGAAGGTAAAGTTATTTGAAGAAAACCCATTAGTTTGAGGAATGTTTTTCTCTGTCAGGCCTCATCACGGTTGAGTGACTGAGTGCTACTGATGAGTGACCACTGACGACTGACGACTGACGACTGACGACTGTTGAGTAGAGATCGAAAGATGTGATTTTTCAATGAATGAAAATTAACCAATTTCTTATACTTCGATATGATGCTGTTTGACTTTTAATAATTAAATTTTTACTTAATAGAATTTTCCCATTTTTTATTAATAAATAGTTTTCGTTGGTCCATCATACAAAGTAATATTTATAAATATTATTATTGAAGGGGCCATCACGAATCACTCCCCATCAATTTAAATATTTTTACTTAACTCCCCATAAATTTATACTACATAATAGGATATAAATTCTGTATTAGAACGTTTTAGTACTACATGATGTGAAAATTATGCAACATATTTTGAGAGTCAGAATATAGTTATAGCACTTTTGGATACAACATAGTCATAAATTTATACTACATAATAGGATATAAATACTGCATTATATCATATTTGTACTACATTATATGAAATTTATACGTGGGGAATTAAATAAAAATATGATGTCCAATTGAGAAATTAAGTAAAAATATGATGTCGAATTGAGGATTAATCCCACGTTACACGACTATTGGATGATGTAGGGCAAGAATTATTACCTAAATATTATGACATTAAATGCCCAAGTGCTTAATTTATATGTATTTAATATTTTTATCTATTACGTGTTTAAATTTAATGGTTTTACACGTATTACCATTTAAAAGTTAAAAAATATATATATATATTCTCACTTAATATATATAGATTTTATATATGTAACTCGGTTTTACAAAACCCTAAACAATTCACCAACTATATTTCAAAGTTAAAATTCAAATTTTAGTCTTCTTAATTAATATCAAAATTAATCTCCTTAAAATTAATTGAAATAAATAAAATGATATTAGTTGAATTTTTTATTAATATATTAATTAATGTGACTTAATAAATAATTAAACTATCAAATATTTTAAAAAGTCAAATATACATATAAAATTACTTGACATAAAATAAAAAGATATTAGTTAAATTTTTTTAAATTTATGAGATTAATATTTGAATTAGTGGGATTAGTAAATTATTAAAAGGCAAACTTATAATTTTTGAAATTAATATGATTGAATTATCAAAATTATAAACTTATATGATCAAAATTTGTAATTTTACCTAATTAAAATATTAAATAATTTGAAAAGTCAATTGACCAATAAAATGGACTTGGGTTTCTTTAGGTGATGAAAGGTCAAAGAAAAGGGTTTTTACGTGGTGGGCAAGGCTCCATTGATGGAGAGAGCCAGACAAGTGGCCAACTGGCCATGGAAATTGAGAATTTGAGATCATCTTCGTCATTTCCTAGAAACATAATTAACACCAACAAATATGGAAATGTTATCAATCTTTTTCCCGTTTTTGTGATTATACGGATTGTTTTCTACTCAATTTTGTACCATATATATTAAAGTCAATATTATTGTATATGGTATATTTTCATCAACCATATTTTAATAAACACTCCATATTCATTTTATATAAATATTATTATTAAACATTTGAGACATTAATTAACAATTATCACAAATTAAAAAAAAGTAAGTCAATATTAAATGCTTAATTATGTTCAGATATCAAAACACGTACAATTCCACATTGAGTTATGGGGTCTTGTTATCTTATAGTTGTTTTAATATATTAAAAGAACGTCTTAATTATTATTAAAGTAAAACCACTTAATTATTAAAAGTGAAAGGAAAATCTATATGAGAACTGTAATGAAATGATAATTACTGTAATTAATGCACAAAACCATGAATTTGATCGATACTGACGATGACAATGTATTTATATATTATCTGGACTGAGAAAAGAATTTTCAATAATTTTAAAAAATATATATACTTTAAGAAAAAGAAAGAATCACTATTGATTTTCCACAAATTTGATAAAGTAATTTGACTATAAGAAGAGCACTTTAATTTCAGTCCGGGATGAGGCTCTGAATTGTCGCACATTTGGTCGGATATTGAATATATTTTAATACATCATTAATGTGCGACCATTTAAATGAATAAAAATGACATTATTCTCTCCATTATTGACTAGGGTTTTGCTCCATATTCTAATTTCTAAGATCCAACTCAAACAAAATTGGAAAAATCGAAATAGGTAAGTTTAACTCTGGGAAGCTTTAATCTAGAAAATATGGTAAAATTCAAAAGAATAGGTACCGAATTGTAATTAGGTCTAACCTCAGGTATCTAGATGTAATCTATGTTGTATGAATATGGATACGGCAAGACGGACATGATACGATACGGATACAACGATACAAATTTTTTTGGTGGATTCTCTACGTGTCCGTATATTAAAGGATGTAACTTATTCTTACTATTATTCTTCCATGTAATTTTTCTAGAGTTAATTAGATTCAAATTAACCTAATGGACTCAAATAATCAAGATCAACTTATAATGCTAAAACCATTAGTGATTTCTAACATAATCTTAGAAAACTCATGACATATAAATTTGGAGCATAGAATTTCAATCTTGTTGGCAAAGAGTATATTAAGGGACAGGGACAGAACATATGACACAGTATTATTAAATAAACCAGCCACATATGCTCAATTATTTAGGATTATTTAGGATAATCTTCATCCTCTTCATGATCTAATAACTTCCATGTTCCATCGTCCTCTTGAACCATGCCCTTATTCTTCTCACACCACCAATCTGTAGGAACATGATACTTATCCTTCAAATCACTTGAGCCCTTGTTCACAAGAGCAATATCCCTTAAAACCCCATTTCTCGTTAACGCCAATGAATGCAAATAAGCAGCCTCCAAATTGTGCCAACTGAAGAAATCTCCAGTTTCTTTCAAGAAAGTGGATTGCGTACTGTCAACCTTCATCTCCACGCCCACACTGGTGAACCCTATCGGAGGTAAATGTGGGACGATATCTAACAAGTTGTGGGTCCTTAATACGTGAAGATCATTCCTTGACTCGCAAATTTTGTTGAAGTTTGAGTCTCCCACTTTTGGGCTGGCAAAGGTGAAGGCTGTGACAGGTACGAAGGTCTTGTTTGCTTGGTTGATTAACATGTTGTGGCCATTGCATACGATGTCTGCTGCGTTCAGGGTTGAGAGTGCTCCACCCAAACTGTGTCCCGTTACTGTTATGCTTATTTCTTCCTCCTCGTATTTGCTCACCTGTTTCTTCACTTCGGATAGGACCTGCTAATTTTGGGAACCTCAAATTAGGCATGTGTATACGCAAATTGACTTTGTATGAATGTATGCCAACATGGAAAGAGTTTTATATAAAACCACATATTTTATTTTGTCACTCAAAATATATATTTATAGGTGACGCTGATTTTAGTTGGTCTTATAAATTTCATTTTGATAAAAAGTTGGTATGTGTAGCGAATGTTCACACATATCAAATGATAATTGAGTGATAGTACAATGAAAATTCTAACGCATATCAGATCCGACCTAACTCAAATAATAATAACGGTGAATGCATCATATGTTCTAAACCCTATCATATAAGGCGTGTACAACATTCGTGTTTAACAACTTCACCTGATCCCGCGCACTCGTTTTAGTGAACTCCGAATAGGGATCATCCGAAGTATAAATCGATAGAAACCCCTGGTGCACGTTAGCATTACCCCCTGAAGCACCAACAATCTTGGAAGCCGAAACAAGAGGAAACTCAAAATCCTTCACCCACTCAATAGGCTGAATCGACCCCCTCCAAGCAACCAATATGTCGCGTCTCCCTAAAGCGACTTTCCCTTCATCAGTGGCCACGGCGACAAACCCAATCCAATTACTCTCCCTCAAAGCCGCCTTCTCCACTAGGGAAGTAACCAGAAACGACTCGGGGACACCAATGTTCGAAGTCGCGTATATGTACTTCACAGCTTCGTATTTAAAAGGATTCGCTTTAACCAATCCGACCCTGGAAAACAGGTTCTTCCTCGAGTATCTGCTTGTGCCTGCATACGGTGATAGCCTCTCCGAGTTGAAAGTGTCGTATGTTGCCTGAGCCATAGCGCCGTAGTGAAGGAGATACCGCTGGAGATCGGGGTCGAGGGGGTTCAATAGGTTCTTCCAGTTGCTCTCACCGCTCAGAAGCCGCCATCTTTGTGGTATGCCTTTGATCATTTTGTTGAGGTTGGAGAGGTGCATAGTTGTATAATGCATTTTTTGGGTTGGAAAATATTTGATGTTTTGTAGGTGGGATTGATGAGGGTTTTGTGACGGTAAGTAACCTTTGAGTTTGTTAATTTGTTGTCACACATGCAATAAATTTGTGTCATACTTTTGTTGTTGTCCAAACAGATTGAGAGAAAAATGCTTTATTAGTTAATTAATTTCGTATCTATGTATGTAGTCAAATTGCTCTTTAGCCTCCGAATTTTTTTATTTTTGCTCAACCAATGGTGCACCCTAAAATGAACTAGAAGTAGCCACTGATGTAAAAAGGATGTTTGTGTTATGTTATTTTGATATACTTTAGTATTTTATGACAATTGTTGTGTTGCTTATATATATTTATGCCTTGGATGGACTTTTTTTTTTTTTGGTAATTATGATCGAATAGAATATTGTAATGAGTATTGCACCATGATTGTGCCTAACAATCTAACAATTTGAGAATGTAAAAAACAATGTTGCAATGAAAACAGTGACTTTTGGACATGTTCTCTTAATGAAATTTTATGGGAAAATTACAAAAATGGTATACCAACTCGGACCATTTTGTAATTTTAGTACAAAATGTTTTCCGGCTACATCAAAACCCCACAACTCCAAAAATTTTGCAAAACCATGCAAAATTTCGCCGGAGCTGGAAAAACCGGCCGGAAATCTGACATGTCATCCTACGTGGCCAATATGTTGAGTATGTAGTGAAACCACTATGCACACATCATAAACCACTATACATATTCCTTGGGAAAATTACAAAAATAGTATACCAACTTGGGCCATTTTGCAATTTTGGTACAAAAATGTAATTCGCCCTAATATATATATATAATATTATAATAAAAATATATTGTACATTAACTATAATTATAATTTACAGTTTATATGCTATAATTTACAGTAGTAAAATAAACATTTTAGAGATGTTTTAACTATTTTAATTAAATATAACATATATAATAGAGTAATAGGCACAAGAATCTCGAGAAGAGGTGTCACCACCAAAACATAACTATTTGCAATAAAAATAAAATTGTAGCTAAAAAAATGATTGCGAATTTGATAATTTGTTGTAGTGTATTTGTACACTTGTTTATGTCGAAGCCATGCATAGATATATATAGAAATGTATAATATGAAATATATATTACTTTATAAAGTTATAATCTAAAAAATAAAAAAAAGAAATTTAAGTCTCTTCACTATGTATTAATCTCATGCATGTAATATATATGTGTAATATATTACATATACCAGAAATGATATTAATAAATACTCAATATAATCATATACTTGATTATATGTATACGTACATCAATGACCCCGTAGACAGTATACATAACGAAAAAATTAAGAAGATACAACGTGCATGTACCCAGACAGTCCGAGAGCAACAACATTTGTCTGTAAAATAAAATTTGATGATTCCTAAACCATCCATCTCTTATGCCTCTATAGTATTATAAGCTATAATATAATCATAATATATATTCATTCAACCACAATATTAACATTATGGGATCCTTCAATGCTAGGGCTCCTCATAATCTTCTCCAAACTTATCTGTCTAATCATCTTCAGGTCGGGGACCTTGAATCGGGACAGCTAGGCGAGTTCGTGGACAGACTCCGCGATCTTGACTGTGTAGGAAATGACCTCGATCAGCAACGAGGCGACTGTGATTGCAGGGACAATCTCAAGGAGATTGGTTTCGGCCCACAAGCCATTTTCTAGCAATGCTTTTAGCTTTTTGGCTGAAGCTTTAGCGTTGATGAGATGAGAGTCTGCTGAGAATGAGCATCCCATATATATCACTGCTGAGAGTCTGTTGATCAAATTACATCCCATATATATCACTAAAATTTTTAATAAATCTCAAAAAATTATACCTTCCAAGAAAGTTCTAAGCTTTTCAATATTACCAGCAGTTATATATATTTATTAGGGCGAATTACATTTTTGTACCAAAATTGCAAAATGGCCCAAGTTGGTATACCATTTTTGTAATTTTCCCAAGGAATATGTATAGTGGGTTATGATGTGTGCATAGTGGTTTCGCCACATACTCAACATATTGGCCACGTAGGATGACATGTCAGATTTCCGGCCGGTTTTTCCAGCTCCGGCGAAATTTTGCATAGTTTTGCAAAATTTTTGGAGTTGTGGGGTTTTGATGTCGCCGGAAAATATTTTGTACCAAAATTGCAAAATGGCCCGAGTTGGTATACCATTTTTGTAATTTTCCCAAATTTTATTGTAAAAAATATAGGGCATTTCCCGGTGGAGTACTTACTAAAATTACAATTTGAAAAGATAAAGTAAAAAACTACCTGATTAAATTTAATGCAATAAAGTATAAACTTTTGTACTAGCTAGGGTTCCTCTATCTACACTTTTTTGGTATTCAAATGATCAGTTTGTTTTCGTTTGTTCTTGCATGGACAATTTTGTTGACAACTTTTACTGTCTTTTCATCATCGTCGATCATCATCCACATTGACCGTTTTTTTTTTTTTTTTAAGTAGTAGTGAAGAGTCAGTATTTATATGTTTTTTCCTATCCTAACGTTTTGCAAAATAATTATTCCTGCCGAAAATATGTGAAACAGAGACCATCAACCGGACTATTAAATAACAGTTATGTCCACTTGATTGCGAGATAAATAAAAATAAAGGGAACATATCGCTCATTTGGAAAAACAAAAATAATTTCATGCATGCTGCACACTGGGGAAATACACCATGTACTCTTTGGGAAGTATATTAATTTTTGTATGCCTGTGAAGTTAATTTCATTTAATATAGTTCGGACTTATTAACTAAAATTAGCTATGTTTTAAAACCCGGACAGGAGGTCGAACCGGAGCCCTTACTGGTTACTGGTTTTACTAATTCGACCGATCGGACCACCGGTCGGACCGGTATAACGTTATAATTATATAATAATTATATATATTTATATAATATTATAAATATTAATTAAAAATAATTAAATTAGTTAAATAATATGAAAAAATGGATATATAAATAAATTTTAACTACTCATTGATTTTTTAATAACATATGTTATAATAAAATTTCAAATTATAAATCTAAACAATAGAAATAAAAGATTAATTTAACAAATAACATACTTTTTATTGTAGCAAAAATAATATTACACATACTTTTATGTTTTTATAAATATATATTATAGATTATAATTTAAAATTAATTGCTAAGAAAATCTTAGAACTCAATTTTTAATTATAATTTAGATGTTTAATAAGCTTATAAACTATTTGCTGATAAAATATAACAACAAGTGAAATTGGCGAGCTAGTGGTGCTTCTCTCTTCTACATCAGGGGTCCTGGGTTCAATTCCCCCAGCCCCACAATAAAGTTTTACAATTTTGGAGAGGGAAAAAAAATTGAGAAATCCGGCCCAACTGGTCCGAGAAGTGGTCCGGTCCGGGTTTTTAATCGGTTTTTGACCGGTTCGCCCCGGGCCAGACTGGTCCGTGAGGGAAGTGGTTTTAAGGGATCACCCGGACCGGAAGGCCGACCGGTCAGCGGTCGAACCGGTCCGACCGATCCGGTCCGGGTTTTAAAACATAGAAAATTAGGTAAGTATAGTAGCACCTAATTTTGTGTTTGGTAGGTTTTAGTATTCCAAAATTGGGGTTTGTGTCACCTAATTTTGTGTTTGGTATGTGCACAATTAACTTATACTAACTTCCCAGTTTCCTAAGTTACCCTTATGTTATATTGAAGGGGTTTCAGAGTGGGGGAATTGTTGCAATATCTGGGTGTCGCTCTGCTTGTCGCTTGCACGGAGAACAGCCTCATTTGCGTCTTCGCATTCCTGTAATCTGAGGTAAAGCGTTCTACCACCCCCTCTTTTCACGCCATATGGTAGTGCTAGTGTAATGACCCGTCTTTCGGAACAGGTAAAATGTGTGTTAACGTCGGAGAAAATATGTTATATTCATTCGATCTATTAATTGCCAACTACTTGTCCTTAATTGCTAAATTTTCCAAAGTATGAGTACTTAATTGAATTTTATTTGACTTTAGATGTTATTAATTCAAGAGTATGATCATTCAATTGCATAAGCTTTATAACATGAGGGATTAAAATTAAATTAGCTTCTTAAAGTCAAGACATACTTTATGACTCATGTATTCCATTTAATGTTGTATGCTTTTTATAAAACATCATATTCTTCCATTCTATTCCAAGAATTGTAAGAAACACAAGACATTCTTCTTCCTTGCTTCTCATTTCACGATCCATCACCATATCCACACACCTTCATCTCAAGTTCAATTCTTACAAATTTAAGGTAGAATTCATGTCTTTCTTCATGCCTAAACATATCTCCATGGTTTAATTCTTGCATAATCACGAGTTTTCATGCATGGTATGAATATATTTCCATGGAAGCTAGGTTATGGAAGAGAATTACATAGCAAAGCATGCTAGGAGGAAGTGTTAGAAGTAATTATGTTAGAAATCATGTGCTTGAATGAATTCAAGAAGCTATCATACATGATTCATAAGTAGGGAAAGCTTGAGGTTCATTCATGGAGTTGATGAGTTTTGAGGTTGATGATGATGATGATTAGCATGAGTTCTTGGTATATATTTGCTCCTTGAATGTTCTTAAGTGTGTTTTCATGTAAGATGAAATGAGTATACTTGATTCTAGTTATATCTTTGCAAATTTTGGATGGTTGATTGAGTCCTTGGCTTCCTTTTCTCTCCTCCCCTGTTTTTCCCTGTTTTTGCTCGTTTTTCTGCTGTAAATACACTACCCGGCTGGGTAAATTCATGAAGAAAAAGTACCCGGGCGGGTAGATTAGTCCAGTGGGTTTTTCTGCACTTTTTTCCCCGGCCTGGTAAATTTTGACCTGTACTTTCCCCGGACGGTTACCCCCTCAAATGAACTCGGATTGACCTAATTTTTAACTTGTTGAAAACCTCTTGAAGTCTAGAACAACCTACAATTAGAATCATCTCAATATATTTTGTCATTTGTGGGTTATAATCAATTCTTTTAGGTGTCGCCAATATGCCAGAAATCTGCATTCAACCAACTTTGGACCTATGTCATTTTTAATCCACTTTGAACTAAAATTTGGGCTACATATGGTTGGAAAGCCCTGTTTGTCTACTTTCATTTCCAACAAACAAAACTTAATTCCAACTTCTCAATCTTAAGATATACTCCGTTCTTTACAGCTTGCGCGTTTGGGAAAAACTGTCAGCTTTGCCAAGTTTTGCTTAAGTGCTCATTTCTTGCCATTTTCATCATTTCTTTCCATTTATTGAATCTCATATGTGATATACATTCCTTATTTCAAGTGTAAGTGCTCTTATATAAGTATATTGTTTTACTAAAATTGCATGAAAGATGCCTAAACTTGTCCTAACTGATCTTCAACATGCTAGTTGATTTTAAAGTGCCATGATTGCTCGTAATTGCCATCTCTTATATAAGTATAGTCTCATTGCATATGAATGTATACTCATATCATTTCATGTCATTGTTTTGCATCGCCGAGCGTCTCTAGTTGGTTCGTTTGAGTCTAATGTCAACCGTAATCGTGTCTTTTGTTCAGGTGATCCTCCCAAGGACCCGGTGGTTTAGATTATATCTTGTTTTGGTCCTCTTTTTTCGAGGTGGTCAGGGTGAGGTTATTCTCTTGCTTTAATCAATACTATACTGATATTATAGCCGGCACGATTTGATTGTTCCTCACCCGAACTATTATACATATATGTATTATGTATTAAATAAGCCATTGCCTACTATTTTCCCGGTCTTACTGGAAATGGTTTTCTAATACCAAATGAGTTATACATATATGTTCTTGGGCGTGCGTTCATGAATCTTGATTGAAAATTGAAAATGTATCTTGCATGCATTGCATAACGAGTGCTTGTCTTGTGATTGTTGGGCCCGAGGCAACGTGGCTTAGGGAATCCAGGAAAGCATAGGGCTGACGGTGAACCTACTCTGCGACCTCTACGGGTGTACGTGTTATCTTCGGAGGTAGTGGATATCACGTATTACCTGTGACCGGCTTTGGCTGAAGGAGCATAGTACCAAAATGGGCTATGTCTCGCGTGTTCTTGGATGGTTAGGGCGTAATTAACCCTTCTATCACCCGGAGGAAGAAGGATGGTTTCTTGAATTGTTATTGTTCTTGTATTGTGAAGTAAGGTTGGAGAACGGGTATAACTCGGTACCCATTGATTGCTTGAAAACCCTTAACCCGATATACGCCTTATTATTGGAATGGAAATGATTGTATTGTAAAATGGGCTATATCCGGTCGAGGCGAAGTGTTATTGTTATTGTGCATTGCATCTCTTATTATTGCATTAATTATAACTTATATATTGTTATCCCTCGCCAGTCACTCGACTGACCCTCTTTCCCTTTCCTTCTTTTCCTTCGTATTGATTGCAGGTTTTGAGGTCGACTAGGCGGCGGTTGTCTAGCCTTCTTTTGAGTCGAGTCCTATTTTGTTGCTTTCACGTATGATATTAATAATTGACAATATTGTCTTGTGATGTAATAATAACTTATCCGTCACATACTTTTGCTATGTTAATAGTGAACTTGATTATGTAAATTAGTTAATGTTGAGTTTAAAATTGTTGTTTACTTGATGAGTTGCTTCCGCTATGCGACTAATTGTTGTTGCTCGACTGTATAGTGCCGCCAAGTTAGGAGTGGTCTTGAGTGTCTCCCGTTCGCTAGCTCTTAGCATGTCTACGGATTTTACCATTTCGTATACGTGTTGGGTTCTAATGCGGGGGATGTGATAGCTCCACGCTCGGGGCGTTACAGCTAGGGCTCATATCGTCTGTAATCGCTATGGTTATTGGGCGAAAATTGGGGAGAAGGCCTGTGCGGTTCATGACCCATTGCCAACTAAATATTATCTAAGTAATTCTCAGAAAATTCAAATGCTCATTTAAAGCAGTAGTCTTGCACAACTACACACCATCCAAAGTAAATGGTAATAGTAATATGAGGTTGAAACAACAAAATGCTTTTGCATATATACCATTCAAAAATTTAAAATTCCAATTTGCAATATTTTACCGTGCCGAATATCATAGTAGATAAACAGGTAAATAAGAAAGGAGAACTCAATTGATCACCTTCCAGGATCTTTTCAGTTCATGCCACAGGCAAAACAAAGAATCAGATGCATCATCATCAAAATCAACATCTGCAATCTTAGAAATAGATAAAACGGCTTTCAGCCACTGTTCATGCATTGAGGAGAAGTTCTCCCTTTGCTCACTTGACTTGAAGCTTTCTCCAACAATTTCCTTCATAACTTGTCCAGCTTTTGATGTTGCGCGAATGACTAATTCCGAAATGCCAGCTATAAATGCTATTTGCCTTCCATAGCTTTCTGGGCATGCTCTAGAGGCTAGTCTGTAGAAAAAAAACTAGCTTCTGATCTCTAATGCACCGACACTTCTAAAAATATCATTTTGCATTGTCGTGTCGTGTCGTGTCGGACACTCGTTTCGGACACCGTGTCCGACACTTCTCACGTGGAAAATTCACAAAAAAATCCGTGTCGTGTCGTGTCGTGTCCGTGTTGCCGTATCCGTATCCGTGCAACATAGCTTCTGATCAACTTGTGATAAGGATTTGGAAGTCCTATCAAAAGAGTATAACATATGTTGCAGTTTCACACGAGGATAGAAAGCAAACTCCTTAGTGAGAGGGTGATAATGCGTAGCAAACAACAAGCGACAGTTCACTGACTCAACAAGATGGCAAAACACCTGGTAATAATGGCAAAACGCATCAAGATAGACACATTGTAATGTAATTCAGTACTCCAAGCTTATAATACAAAGCAATGGAGTTAAAAAGAATCTGTTAGTAGCAACAGTTGCTGAAGAGCTCATAAACTTCTTAATGCTTGATAGTGTGCATATTCCATATATTTTTTGTGTTTAATGACTGCATTTTAGTGCTCATATTTGATGTATATTAATGTCGTGACGTGTTTTGTGATTTCTAGTGTAGCTGGGCTCTTTGCATAATTTTGAAGATTTTATGGGCCAAGGAGAGGAATTTTGGGATAATTCATTGTACCTGATGGTGTGGGGCTATGCGGGATGCCACCTGCGGAAAAGAGCATCCAATTCATGATGTTGTGGGGCTTAGCACCTTAATTTTGAGTTGATTCATGAATGGTTATTGGGTTGAGCATTAGTGGACTGAGAGTTAGCAACTTTGGAATTATATGGGTTGAGCACAATCTACATGGGACTTCGGCAGCAAGTTGACGGACATAGAAGTGTAGGGCTGTCGATGGGGCGGATTTTAATCCGAATTCGATCCGAATCCGATCCGGATTTTATCATATCCGTCCGATAAAAAAGTCCGATGGATCATATCCGATTAGAAATATTCGTTCCCCGAAATAAATGGATCGGATATGGAATTAAGGAATCCGACCTTTAAAGATCCGAATTCGATTTTTTTTATAATATTTTATTAAATTAATTATTTTATTAGTAAAGAATATTAAATAGAATAATTAAAATTAAAAATTTCACATATGTTCACTAAAAATAATGATAAATTTTAAATTATTTATTCTAAAAAATATGTTTTTCTTTATTAAAAATCTTAAATTAACCTATTTTAAATGTATATACACAAAACCATTAAAGAATTGATCAAGTAATAATTATTTGTTAAATATTATATATTTATATTTATATTTTTATATTTATTTCTTTATAAGAAAAATTAAATTTTATTGTTAATCGGATCGGACCTTTTATCGGATCTGATCCGACCCATTAACATACGGATTTAGTATCAATGAATCCGAATTCTATAGGATTTGGATTTGGATCCTGTTGTCGGATCTTCTTATCGGATTCGGATCCGAAATTTCTTGATCCGGCCCGAATCCGACCCGTTGACAGCCCTATAGAAGTGTAGTCCAAATTGGACTAGGATTTGGAGAGGCTACTTGTAAAGGCTATATATTAAGGATCACGAGAGCAGATTTGGATACCCAGGGGACATACAATATTTCACGCAGTGGCTTTGGAACCATCCGAGAGCGGCGAAACCATTTATTCCTTTTTTTATGCTTTTTCGTTTATTTTATGTTTTCGTATTTTAGAACTATGAGTAGCTAAATTCCTTAGTACTTATCTAGGAATTTATGATTTAGTTTTGACATCATGAGACCTAATTTGCTTTTATAATTCAATTTAATTTCAAGAATTTATTAATTCTCCGAGTGTCGTGTTATTGTGATTTATTTGCTTAAGTGATTACGGTCGGATCATCTAAGTAGGTTTATTGCATATCGCCAATCTTGATTGCATGAAGTTTATGTAGTATTTGATAGATAATTAGTGGTACATTAACGAAAAGGATTGGTTGCAGTTCTTAACTTGTTAAGGGAGTTAATATGTAGCACCCGCTTATACGTAGAGATGCCACACCCCCGCACTATAAGTCGATCCACATACGAAATGGATAGTCCGTACATGAACCAACCTATAGCGAATGGGTGACAATAAAAGAAACAAGCTACCTAGGCGGGACTAACCCTCAATCAATTACCATTATGAATAAGAAATAAAGCGGAAGCATACTATCCTACCGATCATTTGTCAAGTAATCCATAGTCTCATCTCACATATCAATACATTTTCATCTCCTAAAATACATGTTAATTAACATTAACAATAATTCCTATGCAACAATAAATAAAATGCACAGTGCTTGACTCGAATGCAACGACTAGACTCGACTCGATTCCCGCCTAGCACGCACCTGCAAGAACCTGAAAGGTGGAGGCGTCAGTCTATGGAAGACTGAGTGAGGGGGTTAAATAGATATTAACACACGTATCATGCATGTTATAATCTCGGGTAAGCTTTTTAAGAAGGGAACAATATAAGTTTAATGATAAAACTTCTCGCCCGAGATTACAACAGTTCAATTTAACAATACAATCACTTTTATTCAGTTCAATCAGTGGCCCGGCGAGTGAGGGCAATTCTCCAGCCTTACTCCGACAGTGTACAGTACATGCTTGCTTTATTAACCAATATGTGATCATGCAATTCAATTGTCGTGCAGTTGTGCGGTAGTGTATTCAAGCAAGACAATCAATAAGTGCAATCATTACAATAACCCGAGGACAATCCGTGGTGCCGGACCCATCCCCAGTCTCCTTCTCCCTCCAATGATGGTGGGTTTGCAAGGGCCGATCATCCAATCTCATTGAGCAGAGGGTACATGAATCCCTAAGCCCGGAACTCCTTCCTCCACTAATCTCCTAGAGGATTCAGGGGTCATCCCAACGTGGTTAGGATAGCGCTAGAGTTACCCGTCAGCCCAATGCTTTCCCGGTTGGCTCAAGCCACTACCCTCGGGCCCAAAGTGAACATGCTTTACTCGTCAAAACACGATCAATCAATCATCACGATACATGTCTTGCTTTTCATGAACATGGCTTGATTGTATTTGTTTATGAGCTAGAAATAACTATAAATAAATATATATACCTTTTGGCTTGAAATTCCACATAAGGGTTATACGGGTTCTATATAACTAGCAATTAAACCTCACCTGACAGGCGACACGATGACTCAAGGATGTATAAACGTGCTTAGTTGATGACAATCTCCGCCCTAGAGAAGAACTGGACAAGAAACGGGATATTGTGCACTCGTGAGAAAATAACTCAATAATGATACCAAAATGCGACGCACGGCGTAATCATAATCAATATGTCATGCAATAATAATTAAAGAATGTCAATTAAGAGCATAATTATCACTAAACCAAGTTTATAACTCATATAAGTCACATACGTGAGCCAAGGAAATGAGAAGAATGCAATATGAAGGGTTTTGGCAAAGTTTGGCAAAAGCCGGCAATTCTCGGAAATACGCACACTGTAGAAACCCCGGAATAACTTGAATTCTAGAAGTTAGAATTGAGTTTTATTTATTGGATATAAAACTAGACACAGACCTTTCCAACGCTATATGACACGTTTTCTAGTTCAAAGCGAGGTGAAAATGGCGTAGGTCCGAAATTGGACAAAATGCAGATTCGGAAGGGGTCGCGGCCCCGACCATTTTTACTCTATTTTTGGTCGCGGGCGCGACCTAATTTTTCATGAATTTTCATGCAATTTTTAAGAAGTCGAAGCTTGAACAAATTTTGGTAGAGGCCGCGACCTGATTTGTGTGTATTTCAGGTCACAGGCGCAACCTACTGTTCTGCCACCTTTGTGAGTGGGTCGCGTGCGTGACCATTTTTGTTCTGTTTTTGGTCGCGACCGCGACCTTCAAATTCTGGAGAAAGAAAACAAAGCAGAACAGGAGAGGTTTCGTCCAAACACAAAATCACCCCAAAACCTTAGTTTTCATGCACCAAAATGCAAGTTTTCTGGAAATACACATATATACATATTCAATATGCAATAAAACTTCATATAAACACTTAATTCACACATAATCATCAAGAATCAACACCTCCAAGTTCATATAAAATTTCATGGTATGACTTCAAATCTTTCAAGAATTCAAGTATTAGTTCATGGAAAAATTCATGTAGTCATGCATCAACCAACAATCAATCCATATCTTCCATGAATCTCTAACCCTAGCTTCATCAACTAATCAAGAAATCACTCATACAAGCCCATGCATATACCTTGAAGAAAAGAAATGGATGAAAGTGATGAAAATGGTTGCTTGAGCTTCAAAGCTTGAATTTTCTTGAAAAACTTGGATGAAATCTCTCTCCCTTTTCTCCTTGGATGAACCGAGAGAAAGGAGGAAGCAAATATGTTGGTGATTTTTGGATAAAATGAACTTGGAAGCATGGAGAAGCCATTTAACGTGATTTATCATTTGTTCAAATTGCAATTTAATCCCTCATGTATATAAGTTATGCAATTAGGGATGAAGTGTTTGGTAATTGATCAATTAAGTTCAAGATATAATTATGCAATTTGGTCCTCTAATTTAAATAAATGATCAATTAAGGACAAGTTAGCAATTAAGTCACGCTCGGTAATTATTTTACGTAACAAGTATTTTCAAGTCACGCAATAATTCTCACATTTTCACGAATTTCATATATTTTCACGTGAACACATTAAAATATAATCCATATAATTTTCATGAAATGTAAGAATTCAATAAACGAAAGGATTTAAATAAATCCTAACTCTCGGGAAAACTCACACGTGTCGTGCGTACCTGAATAACCGGAAATCGGGGCGTTACATAATAATTGGGTTTAAATCTTACACGTGTCGCGACTAGGTTAATTCGGGTTAGTATTTTCTTGATTCTTAATGTTGTTGATTCATTAAATCCAGTCGTGTGTCTCTAGGGGTTGTGAATTGATTAGGGAATAATTATCGAGTGTCTCTAGATTATTCTACTATTTAAGAGAAAACGAGACGGAGTCGAGTATCTCTATCTGCTATAGCTAATTTACTTGAATAAATTGAGTTTATCTTTGGGTCTGTGATTGATGTCTTAACTAAATTGTGATTCCTAGCTAGGTATTGATTTTCCATTGATTTATCAAAACCAACTCCCAACGTGATTTATTGTTTTCTTCTAGTTTATTAATTTCAATTTCTTTATTAGTTTAGTTTAATTAGTTTATTAAATCCAAATCCCCCTTACTTTTACTTGTTAACTCTTGTGAGTTTTCTTGTGAAGTTAATTGAATTAATTTCTCCCAATCTTTGTGGTTCGACCAGTTTACACTATACTCTATTTTAGTCGTAGATCGGATTTATATTTTGATGGATTCGACACCTGTCAAATTTTGGCGCCGTTGCCGGGGATTGATACTAATCGAATTTAATTCCTTTTTATGAACAGGAGCATTCATGGAAAAAACGATCATTCAACAATGTTTGCAAATACGCAACAATTCAATAATTATGCAAACATTCCACGACAGGTTAACGAGGTCAACTCTTCACCTTTTGATGAGATTAAAAATATGATAAGTGCTTTGGCTTCTAACCTTGGTGCAGGTGTACCCCAAGTAGCGAAGGTTTGTCAATTGTGTGCGAGCACGTTGCATCCCTTCTACACATGTCCATCCCTTCAAGAATACACTTTCAAAAATGTGGACCCATTCGGATATCAACCTCCGATGTACAATCCACAATCCAACATGTATAATCCCGGATGGTATGATCAACCCAACACGAGTTATACACCAAATCCACCTAATTTCCAAAACTTCGTACCTAGACCTCCACAACCTCAGCCGAACCCACTATTAGGAATAGTGCCCTAGAAAGCCGATTCGACGTAATCTGCTTTGGGACTTTTCTTGTATTACAGACAATCTTTGAATAATATACGATTGATCATAGGCAAACACTTCTTTATATGCCAATACGTGTTTTGTGTGTTTCCATTATGTGCGCATGTATGAGAACTCCCCTAATCCTGATGACTTTAGGACTCTACCATTTAGGTGAAATGGTTCATGAAACGAGCCCTATATCACATAAGTCATGATTAGTAAAATACTTCAAGCCGATGAGTCCTACAGACAGTGGGAGTGTCAGCCTGACTCCTTTAAGGCTTGCTTGTGGGATCACGCCCTTAAGAAGGACCATCTTGTTTCATGTAGGTGCAAAGTGTATAGTTGATACGTGCGTGATACATGAGGGTGCTTACTTTAATAAGTAAGTTCACTGAGGTGCCCCGTGTGAGAAGATTCCTAAATGGGAAAGGGAGTTTCTATTTCAGGAAATGGAAACTTCCAGATTAGGAAATATCTCACGAGTCATTGATGTGATTAATTGATCCTTAGACTTGAGATTCCTTGTCACTTTATGAATTAACTCTGTAGTCTTAGGTATAAGCTTTAAAGGGTGCCGCCTTAGACAACTGATTCAAGGCTTATGCTGGGGCTGTACAAGTGATTCATGAAAGTGAATGAGAATCAAGAAAGGACCTACACTTGCATTTGCAAGGTGATCTCTTATTGTGTAAGTCATTCATATGCCATATGGAGTCCTTGACTAAGGCATTAGATCAAGACATCAAGAAAAGGGTTTCTTGGATTGAAATCGAATGGATATGAAATGCACTTAGCTTTAAGACCAGATTATTAGGGTTCTAATTATTCCCTTACCCTAGATCTTGGTTGAGAGATAGTAAGTAGGAGGATTGTATCTCACATGAATCAATGACTTAAAGGTTCTGTCGAATCCGAACATTCCAATTCAGCTAGGGGTTAAACACCTGTTGCTAGACTATGGTCGTTTAATCTGTGGACTGATTAATTAATTAGTGAATTAATTAATTAGGGTCTCTGCTAATTGAATTGAGAACCTAGAGGGTCACACACAACAACTTGGTTACATGAGTTGATTCTTTAAAATCATTAAACGAGTTAATCGGGCCAAGAGGGATCCACACGTGTGGCTTACGTGAGTGACACGTGTCCTTGTGACACGTGTCTCACACGTGTGTAAATATATGTGTATATATATTTACGTGTTAAATAATTAATGTGATTAATTATTTAATAGACTTTGGTTTAATTTGGAATTAAAAGGAAAGTCTTATTTTGGAGAAAAATAATCTAGTTAATTAATTGTGAATTAATTAATTAAATAAAATAAGTTATTTATTTTAAATAAATAAAGTATAAAATTATCCAAAAATAGTTTGAATATTTTAGCTCTCTTGAAAGTTGATTTGAATTTGAATTCAAAGTCAAAGTCAAAATTACTTGACGATCAAGTAATAGGAGAGAGGGACCAAATCCTTAGTCCATAAGGACTAGGATTTTCGGCCACTCCCATCCTATATATAGGGGAGCTCGAGCTCCCCTTAGAGCTAATCGAGAATTCTTTTGGTTCATGTGTTGAACACCATCCTTTCTCCAAGATAAACGAAACCCTAGGTTAAGCGTAAACACTAACTAGAGAACTAGCATCCTCACTAGTTAGATTATAGCCAAATTGGTGGACTATCTCTAGAGAGCTTCAAGTTAGAAGTTTTGAAGATTGAGCTTTACCAAGAAGTGGGGATCAAGCAAAACGACCAGAAGGGATGATGAAACGATTCTGAACCCAACAGGAAATGAGTGAAAAAATCGAACCAAAGAAGATGGCGAAAATTGTTCGTCCATATCCTGAAGGATGAATTTTTTCACGAGGGTTTTATGGCTGGCAGATTTCTAATTTCGCAAAACTGGTTTTCGAAGGGAGTTTCAATCATGCCTTTCTCGTTTCATGTTTCTTTCTTTATGTTATATTGTTAAGAACTTCCCTAATATGAATTGAATCTAGGTTGGTGTGGATTGTTATCCCTACAATGAATTCTGAAGTAGAAAGAGATTTCGGGGGACGGGTTGCCATTACCACATGAAGCACGTTTGAGGGCGGCTCAAAACGTGTCAAGAAAGCTACTACCCAAGTGAGTTTCTTGATCTCTACGAATTTGGATTCACGATTGCGAGTCTAAGATCCTTTTGTTGGAAAATTTTTAAATTTTCGCTGCTTTCTGATTCGTGTTTTCCAACACCCACCTCTCGACCCACAAGCAATCCAAATTGAAAACTTGGAATTAAACATACAGAATATAGGATCCACAGTGCAAAACTTAGGTTTCTCAGTTAAAAATTTGGAGACCCAATTGGGTCAGATTGCAGCTACGTTGAGTAGGTTGGAGAATCAAGAGAAGTTATCGTCGCAAACGGAGGATCCTAGGAAAAACGTTAGTGTCATCACGCTCAGAAGTGGTAAAGAACTTCCGCCACCATTGGAGAAGGATAAGGGACGAAAATCTGGGTCCGCAGGTGATCAAGCAGAGGGTACGACTGAAAAGTATTACCATACCTTAGACTCAAACCGTGACAGTGGGTCGGAAATTGTCGCACCGCCTAAGCCCCTGGTGATAACACCTCAATTCCCACAATGTCTGGCTGAAACGAAGAAACAGAAGGAAGAAAAGAATATTCTAGAGACTTTTCGAAAAGTTGAGGTAAACTGTTGGAAAACACGAATCCGAAAGCAGCGGAATTTAAAAAAATTTTCCAACAAAAGGACCTTGAACTCGCAATCGTGTAACCAAATTCGTAAAGATAGAAAACTTACTTTTCTTTTATTCTTTCTTGAAGCGTTTCAAGCCACCCAAGAACGCTCTTCTCGCGGCTTGATCCCCTCTCCTTGGTAAAGCTCGAATCTTCAAACTTCTGACTTGAAGTCTCTAGAGAAAGTCCACCAACTTGATCACAATCTAACTAGTAAGGATGCTAGTTCTCTAGTTAGTGTTTAGGCTTAACCTAGGGTTTAATTTAATCTTGGAGAAAAGGAAGGTGTTCAACACATGAACCAAGAATTGTCAATCAGCTCCATAAGGAGCTCGAGCTCCCCTATTTATAGGGAGGGGGGTGCCGAAATTCCTAGTCCTTTATGGGCTAGGATTTTGGTCCCTCTCTCCTATTACTTGATCATCAAGTATTTTCCAACTTTGACTTTGAATTCTAATTCAAGTCAACTTTTAAGAGAGCTAAAAATATCCAAACTATTTTTGGATAATTTTATACTTTATTTATTATAAAATAAATAACTTATTTTTATCTAATTAATTAATTCGTAATTAATTAACTAGATTATTTTCTCCAAAATTAGACTTTCTTTTTAATTCAAAATTAAACCAAAGTCTATTAAATAATTAACTAATTAATTATTTAACATATATATAATATATATATACACACGTGTGTGACACGTGTCACAGTGACACTTGTCACTCACGTGAGCCACACGTGTGACTTCACACGTGTGGAACCCTCTTGGCCCGATTAACTCGTTTAATCATTTTCAAGCCTCAACTCATGTAACCAAGTTGTTGTGTGTGACCCTCTAGGTTCTCAATTCAATTAGCAGTGACCCTAATTAATTAATTCACTAATTAATTAATCAGTCCACAGATTAAACGACCATAGTCTAGCAACAGGTGTTTAACCCCTAGCTGAATTGGAATGTTCGGATTCGACAGAACCTTTAAGTCATTGATTCATGTGAGATACAATCCTCCTACTTACTATCTCTCAACCAAGATCTAGGGCAAGGGAATAATCAGAACCCTAATAATCCGGTCTTAAAGCTAAGTGCATTTCATATCCATTTGATCTCAATCCAAGAAACCCTTTTCTTGATGTCTTGATCTACTGCCTTGGCCAAGGACTCCATATGGCATATGAATGACTTACACAATAAGAGATCACCTTGCAAATGCAAGTGTAGGTCCTATCTTGATTCTCATTCACTTTCATGAGTCACTTGTGCAGCCCCAGCATAAGCCTTGAATCAGTTGTCTAAGGCGACACCCTTTAAAGCTTATACCTAAGACTACAGAGTTAACTCATAAAGTGACAAGGAACCTCAAGTCTAAGGATCAATTAATCACATCAATGACTCGTGAGATATTTCCTAATCTGGAAGTTTCCATTTCCTGAAATAGAAACTTCCTTTCCCATTTAGGAATGTTCTCACACGGGGCACCTCAGTGAACTTACTTATTAAAGTAAGCACCCTCATGTATCACGCACGTATCAACTATACACTTTCCACCTCCATGAAACAAGGTGGTCCTTCTTAAGGGCGTGATCCCACAAGCAAGCCTTAGAGGAGTCAGGTTGACACTCCCACTGTCTGTAGGACTCATCGGCTTGGAGTATTTTACTAATCATGACTTATGTGATATAGGGCTCGTTTCATGAACCATTTCACCTAAATGGTAGAGTCCTAAAGTCATCAGGATTAGGGGAGTTCTCATACATGCACAGATAAAGTAAACGCATACCAAACAAGAGCATATAAAGAAGTGTTGCCTCAATTCGTTATTTCATTCAAAGATTGTCTGTGATTACAATAAGGAAAAGCACAAAGCGGATATACAATCGGCTTTCTAGGGCACTATTCCTAACATGAACATACCATTGTTGGATGCGATCCAACAGATTCCCAGAAATGCTAAATTCCTCAAGGAGCTCTGTACCAACAAGAGAAAACTAAAAGGTAACGAAAAGATAAGTGTGGGGGAAAACGTGTCTGTTGTTTTACAAAAGAAACTCCCCCTGAAGTGCCATGATCAAGGTATGTTTTCAATACCGTGCAAATTTGGCAATTTGGGAATTAAAAGGGTCATGTGTGATTTAGGTACATCTATTAATGTTATGCCTTTATCTGTTTATAATGCACTTAATCTTGCCCTTGAAAGGTACAGGTGTTATCATACAATTGGCGGACCGTTCTATCGCATACCCAGAAGGTGTTTTGGAAGATGTCCTCGTTCAAGTCAACGATTTATCTTTCCCGGCTAATTTCTTCGTGTTGGACATGGAGGATAATTATTCTGAGAAATCCTCTGATATCCTTTTGGGTCGTCCATTTTTGAATACTGCTAATGCTAAAATAGATGTTAAAAAAGCCTTGTTGACTCTAGGATTTGATGGGGATATTGTGAAGTTTAATGTATATGAGTCAATTAAAGTTCCTAATAAATTTTCTAGTGTTTTTAGCATTGATGTGATAGAAAACCTGACTAATGAGAATTATAAGCTGAACAATGTAGAGGAACTAAGTCTTGTTGAAAATTTTGAGAGTAAGCCAAAACATGTTGGGTTGTCGGTTGATCCTTGTGGATGGTTTTACCATTAGAGGCTTTTAAATCTAGGAACAAGGATGTCTTGATTCTTGATGTGCCTAATGCTATAAATGAACTAAATTCCTTCGTGTTTCAGGCAACTATTTTGAAACTCAATAACTTTTTGGACAATCTGAAGTATGCCTTCAAAGGAGTAGGAAAAATATCAGGTTCAAGGCCTAAACACGACGATTTTTGGAACAAACAGCTTTTCTATAGGTATGACATTAAAGTATGGCCATATCTAAAGGCCGTACGCTGGTATGAAGATATTCTTGACTATTTAACCACTATTTTCTTCAGATATCACATATTTTTCGAGTTTAGGAACACAAGAGCCAATGTGAGAGAGCGTGAAAAAAAAAATTTATAAGTGGTTGACGGAGTCTGTACTAAGAAAGTGTCAAATTGTGTTGAGAACCTCTATGATTCATCATCCCTAATCTAGAGGGCGCACTGGATTAGAAGATTCATCACCACATAGTCAAGGGGATTTATATGGAGGTTCTGCCTCTATTTGAGTTGTTCGCTGCTCTTGGTTGTCTTGTCGGCATGCTTTCTTTGCCCAAATTTTGCCGATTTGCTGTTGATACACTACTGATGCTTCTGTATAGGTTTGACCGTAAAGTTAGATCGTACCTTGAGCCCGTACTATTTTAGCAGAAAAAAAAAAGTCCCCCGATCTGCATTTCAGGGAAGTCCTCTTTTCTCTCGATTTTTTTATGCCTTGAGGACAATGCAAGATTTAAATGTGGGGGAGGGAATTTCTTATTTACTGTTTGTGCTTACGTGCTTGAATTCGATTTTTCTTTTTTTTTTTTTTTCCTGCATCAACTGTTTTGACTTGTTGTTTACTTGAATTTGAGGATGTTAGGAATTATGAATGATTTGCCCCGTTTTGAACGTGTTTGCCTAGACTTGAACATTGAATTTTTGTTAGAATTTATTGGGCAATTGAATGCGTGAAAGTTTGTATGAAATTTGGTTAATTAGTATGACTTCATGCCCTTATTTCTCGCGCACGAATTGAACAATTTATGTACTTTGCTTAGATAGGTTGGTTATATTTTTCACTAAAGGTCTGAAAATTGATTAGAGTACCATTTTAACTCCCTTCGAGGCGAAATAGATTGGTTGACGAATGATTCGGGAGATGACTTAGGCATTCGTTGTCAGTGTTTTTGGCCTTTTATTGATTTTCACTGAATAAAATAGCTCGATTGACCCCGCTGAGCCTTAGTATTGTGCAAAATTTGTTTCTTAGCCACGTTACAAGCCGAGTGCACAATAGGAATTTCCTACCCTTATCTTTGTTACACCTTTCTTACCTATTTTTTTTCGGGATTGTATTGATTGATGTCTAGACTCCTTTTTCTTAGTTCGAAGTTCGAAAGTTTCATTGTGTAGAAAAAAAAAAGTGAAGTGATGAAAAAAAAAAAAGAGAAAGAAAAGAAGTCAAAAAGAAAAAAAAAAACAAGAGTGAAAAACAAAAGAAAAAAGAGAGTTTGAGTCTTGTTGAAAATTCAATAAAGGGTTAGGAATTCATTGTAAAAAGGGAGTCTTTTTGGGAAGAAATAAAGAGAAACACATGGGGATTGATTTCGAAATGTGTAAGTTTGGTGTTTTAGCCGTTGATTTGCTTTTTCCTACCTCGACCCAAGCCTACATTACAAGCTGGAAAGACCTATCGATTCCGAATTATTAGTTGATCAAATTAGTGGAGATTGGAGTGAAAAGTGTATTCGAAGTTGATAATCGGTTCTTATGCGAAAAATACTAACTTGTTTGTCTAGTTTTTGTACATTTCCTTGTTTAATTCACACTACACACGAGGGTATGATTTTTGTACTAATTAGTTGAATTTCATATGATTGAGTAATGTGTTTGATATGCTAGATTCGTTTAGGCGAAAATTCGAGTTTCGCTTTGGTGAATATGTTTGATGGGAGTGATGTTGTAATTAATTTTTATTTCCCTCGAGGACGAGTGAATGAATAAGTGTGGGGGGATTTTGATAGTGTGCATATTCCATATATTTTGTGTGTTTAATGACTGCATTTTAGTGCTCATATTTGATGTATATTAATGTAGTGACGTGTTTTGTGATTTCTAGTGTAGCTGGGCTCTTTGCATAATTTTGAAGATTTTATGGGCCAAGGAGAGGAATTTTGGGATAATTCATTGTACCTGATGGTGTGGGGCCAGGCGGGGACGCCACCTGCGGAAAAGAGCGTCCAATTCATGATTGAGTGTCGGACTTTTATTGTCAAAGTGGGATTTAAATTGTTGTGGGCTTGCGTGTGATGTGTTGGGGCTTAGCACCTTAATTTTGAGCTGATTCATGAATGGTTATTGGGTTGAGCATTAGTGGGCTGAGAGTTAGCAACTTTGGAATTATATGGGTTGAGCCCAATCTACATGGGACTTGGGCAGCAAGTTGAGGGCATAGAAGTGTAGTCCAAATAGGACTAGGATTTGGAGAGACTGCTTGTAAAGGCTATATATTAAGGATCACAAGAGCAGATTTGGATACCCGGGGGACATACAATATTTCACGCAGCGGCTTTGGAGCCATCCGAGCGCCGCAAAACCATTTATTCCCTTTTTTATGCTTTTTCGTTTTATTTTATGTTTTCGTATTTTAGAACTATGAGTAGATAAATTCCTTAGTACTTAGCTAGGAATTTATGATTTAGTTTTGACATCATGAGGCCTAATTTTCTTTTATAATTCAATTTAATTTCAAGTATTTATTAATTCTCTGAGTGTGGTGTTATTGTGATTTATTTGCTTAAGTGATTACGGTCGGGTTATCTAAGTAGGTTTATTGCATATCGCCAATCTTGATTGCATGAAGTTTATGTAGTGCTTGATAGATAATTAGTGGTACATTAACGAAAAGGGTTGGTTGCAGTTCTCAACTTGTTAAAGGAGTTAATAATTGGGTTTAAATCTTGCACGTATCGTGACTAGGTTAATTCGGGTTAGTATTTTCTTGATTCTTAATGTTGTTGATTCATTAAATCCTGTCGAGTGTCTCTAGGGGTTGTGAATTGATTAGGGAATAATTATCGAGTGTCTCTAGATTATTCTACTATTTAAGAGAAAACGAGGCGGAGTTGAGTGTCTCTATCTGCTATAGCTAATTTACTTGAATAAATTGAGTTTATCTTTGAGTCCGTGATTGATGTCTTAACTAAATTGTGATTCCTAGCTAGGTATTGATTTTCCATTGATTTATCAAAACCAACTCCCAACGTGATTTACTGTTTTCTTCTAGTTTATTAATTTTAATTGCTTTATTAGTTTAGTTAAATCCAAACCCCCCTCTCCCTTTTACTTGTTAATTCTTGTGAGTTTTCCTATGATTTTAATTCAATCCCACTACTCAACATTACAATTCAAAGGACTCAACAGATTACAAAGAAGGGGAAACCGTAGATGTTTAAGGGATAGGTTTGTAGAATCACATCAAGCATACATAGTGTACCCCATGATTCATGAACCATAAATCGAAAGCAAACTGCAATTTAGCATCCGCAAGAAGAATTACTTATCACACAAGAACAGGGAAATGGGTACCCTAGAAAAAGACTTCGTAATAAACAACATGACCACAATCCAAATCAGACTACACAACTCTGCAACAACAAGAGAGTATTTGAATAGGGCGCCTGCTCAAATTAGGGAAAGCACCTTACAAATGTACCCACACAAAGTTCCTGCAATTCGCACCCCATTCGTTAAGGACCATGAACCAAATTTCCTGAACTATAACTAGGGGTGTCAAATGGATGGATTGGATTAAATTTGGATGGATTAAATGGATTGAATACATATGGATTGGATTTAAAATGAATTGAAATATTAGTGGATCCTTAACGGATTGGATTGTAACGGATTTTGGCGGATCATTCATGGGTTTGACACCGGATTTTTAATGGATTTATATTTGATCCTAATGGCTAAATGTCCAATATGTCCCCCACTATCATATTTGACTTGTTTTACTCGTTTTTAATCGTTTGGCCAGTTTTGTACCCATTTAACCTATTTTCAACCTATTTTGGACATATATGTCATATTTTGACTCATTCGACCTATTTTCAACCCGTTTACCTCGTTTTGTGATTACATAAACGTTACAATCTTATATATATATATATATATAATGCGAAGAATTAATCTGTATTTGATTAATCTCATTTGATTAGTCGGTTCATGTATATCCCTGGGCAAAAACAGGGGTGATGCAGTGGGCTATTGTATTGATTCATTCATCTATCAAAATTCAAAAGTGTTGTTTACTTTATAATTTAGCATGCATGGGATGGTATGATATATCAATCTAATTCATAAAAGCCAACAATTTTTATTTCGTGAGGTGATTAAATGTTCAACGTCAGCCCATCACACTCCAGAAATATTCAACATTTATCAAAGTTAACCAAATATATATATATATAGTATTTAGTGGCTACAAAGTTAAAATTTTGATATTTTTATTTTGGTTGCGAATTCTACCCAATTGTTTGGTTGAAAACTGTTGTTTTCATATAGTGAAAGTACATGATGATTTGGATTATAGAGACGCATGATCTATATAAAAATTAGAGATTTTAAACGAAATGATAGACTCCACGCCTATGTAAACATTGTGCATATTTTATTGCGTTTTTTTATTAGTTTTGAGAATTGAACAATATGCACATTTTCCTAAATAATTATATTTCTTCAAGAAAATAATTAATATAACTGGCATTCATTAACAAAGTTCAGTCATGGAAAAATAAAATAGAGACTATCCTATTTTATTTCCTTTTATTTTTTAATTTTACATTTTAAATATCTTTTTTATAATGATATTGTAATTTTTAATTAATATCAAGGGTAAAAAGATAATGCCATGTTAAAATTAAATATATGGGCTTGACCATTAACAATCCATTTGAAGTCTACCATCAATCCAATTCAATCCATTAGTGGGCCAACATACATATGATCCAATCCATATTTAATCCAATTTAGAATTTGTTAAATCCAACTCAATCCAATCCTAATGGATTGGGTTGAATCCATGGATTGCCATCCATATTGCCATCCCTAACTATAAGTTGAATTGCGAAGAAAACAACCCCGATATGTAAACCTGTTCTTTCAGACTCACAAGGCTTGTTGATGCAGAGGTGTGCTGGCGGATGTAAGAACTCGCCCAGAAATCCCGAACCCTAGCACAGTATAACAATCAAGAGTACGTAAGAGATGAGAACAAGGGTAATTGTTGGAAAGGGGAAAAATCTATAGTACCTCAGCACCTTGCGTCAACGAGACTTAATGAGTGAACAGTTTCGGGCTTCCGCTGGCCAGATACTAAGTTGGCTTGGCCCATATCACTTGATGTTATATACCAAACTAGAAATTAAGGCTTCTTCATTGTATCTATGTGGGCTAGTAACCATACTAAACACTTTCTAAAGCTTCTAGATCTCTACTAGAAATTAAAATCTCTACTAATTAGGAAGAGGCAAACCTAGAGCCTCGAACATATTGCTCATTTGGAAATTAATTACTCTTTGACTCGCCTAGCATTACCAGGAAAATTGCAGTGCAGATCTGCAAGATGATTTTTCATAAATAATATTATTTTTATTCCGACTTAATAAAACACCTATAATGCATGAATAATATTGGATGTAAATATTGCGATACAGATATGATACGATTTCAAATTTAAAAATATAATTTGTTTTAACTTTTTCACATAATGAGGGTCGAACACGAATGTTCGAAACATTACGACACGGTAAAATAATATTTTTAAAAGTATTCGTACTTTTTATGAAAATTTATTATCTCCGTACTCCTCAATGTTATTCATTATTATTCTTTCTTATGTTTTATTTTACCTCGCTTATAACATCCGCAAATATCATTATTTATTATTTTTCTTAAGCCTCGTTGGTGCTCTCCGTGGAGCTTTTAAATTTTTTGTCTTTTTTAAATATTCGTGCTCCTCATGGATGGGATTTGCAAAGACCATTATTTTATTTTATATATTTAGGATGTTATTATTTAATTATTTATTAACATTGATTTTTAGAGCGACGTTATTAAATTTATATAAACGCTACTTACTCTATCTATAAAACTCTAAAGTGAGACCAACTTGGGAGAGGTACTAGAGAACGGGGCCGCTGTACTATTATACGCGAAGAAGTTAAGAACATCACGAACATCAATGATAATATTTGTATTTGATATCGACTTATCTATTAATGTTATATAAAGTAGATATTAAAGGAAAATTAAACATGATTGAAACCAAAATACAATATTATTAAACATTAATTTAAAAAAAAAGCACAACATTAAAATTACGATATGATATAATTATTCGACGGACAACAACTGAACAATAGAACACAACACTACAAACAAGCTGAGCCGAGTTAGCTTGACCAAAATATGTTAATTCGCGCCAAAATTACACATCATCTGCTCATATATATCTTGCATAAGCTACCGTTAATTTTGGCCATTAATTTGACAGAAACTCCATGTTTCCGCCTACGATGTGACCTCAAGGGCTTTACTTGGAAACAAAACGAAGTTAAGGGATAAAATACTGGAGATACTGCAGGAAGCTATTGCATTAACAGCCGGGTTTGATGCTGCTGAGCTTTATCCTTTGAGCAAATTACTTCAAATGACGAGCTGGTTGACGGACAGGCTGATGAGGTTACAACGACAAGCGGGTCCTTTGCTTGACGAGATAATATGTGAGCACAAAACAGCGACTGCTGCCATGAGTGATGGTGAGAGGGGAGAGCATGAGGAGGATCTGTTGCATGTTATTCTTCTCAAATTGCAGGATGATGGGCTCGAACTTCCTCTGACCACTGATAATGTCAAAGCTGTGATGGTGGTGAGTTTTCTTATTCGTTTTGGTTTAACCTGTGATCTTCTTCTCCAGAAAACGTGATGGTTAACTGTTTAGAGAAGTGCTTCAAATGATTTTCATCGTAATTACAGTCATAATCACACTGACGTAGCCTAAAATTTGACTATTGACATACTTCCATAAGGTTTGGAAAATTACAAAAACATCCCATGTCAAATAATTTACATCAGAGGTATTTTAATGATCGATCTATAAATTTATTTGAATACCCTTTTTCTATTGATACAAACGAAGAGTATTTGAATTAAAATTCATCACTGTAATAACATTCGTTTCGCCAAACCTTAGAGCATGTCGGGGGAAGTTTGTGTAATTACATCAAATTTTAAGAATGTACAAAGCCTCGAGGGGGAGTTTGTGTAATTAGTAATATCTTACATATTATCGGTGAAATCATCCCTCATTTATATGCACAAGCAGGACATGTTAAGTGCCGGAAGTGATACATCAGCCACAACCATCGACTGGGTGATGGTAGAAATGCTGCGAAATCCAAGAATCCTGAAAAAAGCACAAGATAAGGTGAGAAGGGTGTTTGACGAAAAGGGCTATGTGGATGAATCAAACATCGATGAGCTCAAGTATCTCAAATCAGTTATCAAAGAGACTCTATGACTGCACCCGCCATTACCCCTGTTACTTCCCCGAAAATGTATCGAGAAATGCGAGATCAACGGCTACAATATTCCACGAGACACCAAGATCATCATAAATGCATGGGCTATTAACAGAGACCCTAAATACTGGAAAAATGCAGACAAGTTCGAACCCGAAAGGTTTCTTGATTGCGCAGTCGATTACCGAGGCAATTATTTTGAGTATATCCCTTTCGGTCCTGGAAGAAGGATATGCCCTGGGATGAACTTCGGTCTAGCCGATGTTGAGCTCCCACTTGCCATGTTTGTCTACCATTTTGACTGGAGTTTACCAGTTGGGATGAAAAAGGAAGAACTCGATATGGGAGAAGGATTCGGGGCGTCGGCGAGGAGGGTAAAGGATTTGTACGTTGTTCCACATGTTAGGAGACATTTGCCTGTCAAATGATATATGCAAAGAATCAATTACCAAGATTAAGTGATGAATATCATGCTTTATAATTGTGTTGGTATTTACTTTGGAGTCTGTGTGTAAATTGAAAGTACGAATTTTCTATATTAATTTTGTCAAAAGAGTTACATAATATATAAGAATACAATATATAATTCTAATGATTCACAAAATATTTACTAGAATATTCATAAAAATATAAAAATTATATCACAACTACCCCATTTTATTATGACAAAAACGAGGGAAGCAAAAGAATTTTAGAGCAAAAACATTAAAGACAAAAAAATTTATATTTTTAATTTTAAATAATAAAAATACAAAAACTATATCTAAACTAAGTAGTTTTAGTGTGACAAAAACGGAGGAAGCACAAATTTTTTAGAGCCAAAACGATTAAAATAATTTAAAGACAATTTTTTTAGATTTTTTATTTTAAATATTAAAAATACAAAAGCTATATCAAAACTATGTACTTTTAATTAGTTATTTGCTACGAATTATCTTTCGTAGTAAATATTCGTCTTATTTGATAATTATTTCTTACGATCATATTTTTGTAATAAATAACTATTTTTTACATCATTTCAAATGACGTAGTAAAAAATTTGGTAGTAACATCCATTTTTTCTTGTAGTGACAGCTGGATAATCATCTATAATCAAGGTTTTTTTTTGGAAATTTTTTTTTTTCCTAAAAAAAAAAAAGTGCCCAAGAAGCACTTTTTATATGTGTGTGTGGATTTCATTACCAGAAACAAATGCAAAAATTATTGTTCAAATACCAAATTATTGAGTACATCTTCTCCAATGTCATTTACGCACAAAAGGAGATATATCTATCAGAGTTTGGTGTATTTTGTGTACCACCTTTTACATTTTACACATTTATTTCAATAGTTGAAATGAACGACAATTTTAGTTTCATTAATTCACTACTAGAAAACATTGATTTTGCAACCGAAAAAATTCGGTTGCAAACTAACTGATTCAGCAACCCAATTTGCAACCGAAATTCGGTTGCAAAATTTTCATACAATTGCTTTGCAACTGAATTTCGATTGCAATAATTTGTTATTATTATTATTTATAAAAATGATATAAGAATAATTTTTTTAAAAAAATTTGTGTTGCTATTCGTTGCAAAAGTATTTTTCACTTTTATTATATTTAATATATACATAATAATTACTAATTACTTGTCTCCTAAAAAGTTCTAAATCCTTTAATCATTGTATAATATAAGTTTTCTATTTCAAATGATAATAAATGCTATAATATATAATATATTTGTAAAGTGGAAACAAGTTAGTTAATTATAATTACTTCTATATGATCATATTTTAGTAGTATTATTAATTAATAATTGTTAATATATTGTTGTAATTACTAAAAATCATGTAATAAAGTTTAAAATTATGTTTCATAAGATATCACGTACATTATAAATCATTAAGATATTATACTTGTATAGTGATATGATATCATATAACATATAAGATATTTTGAGTATTAATATAATGCATAATATTATACATGATGTACAGATTGAAGTAATTTTCACAAACGACAGATTTTTTTATTTTTTATTTTTTGGTCGAACAAAGGATAGATATAGTATAATAGATATTAAATTATTATAATTACTTATATAATTATATTGCGGTAATATTAATTAATAATTATCGTTATATTGTTGTAACTACTAAAAACTATGTAATAAAATTTAAAGGTTATGCTTTATAAGACATAATATACATTACAAATCATTAAGTTGTTATATTTGTATAGCTTTTTTTTTTTTTTGGTCAAAATACTTGTACAATGATATCATATTATATGTCATATACGACATTTAATTTTGAGAAATGACATAACACACGATATTATATGTGATACGACATTTAATTTTGAGAAATGACATAACACACGATATTATATATGATATGCTACCGTAATTTCCACAAATGATCGTTATAAAAGATATCAAATGGTATAATAGATAACTATACGTCTATTAAATACTATAATATACTGATATTACATTTATGGTAGATATTATATATTGATATGATATTATATAATATGGACAACATTTTTAGTATTGATATAATGTGTGATATTAATAAGATGTGAAAATGTATTTTACAAGTGATTGACATAATATAATAGTTATAAGTTTATTAAATAGTGTAATAAATAACTACATATATATATGTACATATAAATAATCTATTAAATCATATAATATACAAATATAAATTACATTTACGATAGATATTATAAATTATATGATATAATAATATTTAATAATATCTTACTTATTAATATTATAGGTAGCTGTAAGTTATATCAAATGATATAATTTGTAATTATAAGTCTATTAAACAATATATATTATATAGTATAACTCCCCCAAGATTTCATTTGAAGATTTCAATTTCCTTTTGCCACAAATTGAATAACTCCCCCCAAGATATTATAAATTATATGATATAATAATGCCTAATAATATCATACTCGTTAATTCTATAGGTAGCTATAAGTTATATCAAATGCTATAATTTTCAATTATAAGTTTACTGAACAATATATGAATAACTATAAGACTATTAAATAGTACAAAGTGTAGTTAATTATATTGATATAATTATAGATAGATATTATATATCATATGATCATATCGTACTATTTAATGATATTGTATTCATTGACGATATAATACCTATATGTATAATAACCCATGTAACATAATTATAATTCTATGAAATGACATCGTAGGTAGTTATAAGTTATATTAAAGATATAATCTATACTATTATATTAAGTGTCAAGGGTAGAGAGAAACCGTCTTGGTATCTTGTACTCTTTTCTTTTCTACCCCTGACTTTTAATTTTTTTTCCTTTTTAAATTATTTACATATTATCCCTTAACTCTCCTTTTCTGCTCTTAATTTTTAAAATATTTTCTTTTCTTTTAATTTATTCTCTATTATCTCTTAACTCTTATTTTCTCTCACATCATGTTAATCTTTTTTATATTTTTTTATCGGATAATTAATGTTTCATCCCTGATAAGGCTAATGACTTATTCCAAGCACCCCAGTTTGAAAATAACCAATTTTACATCCCCAATACACAACACATTTTTGGTAAACCCCCTAAAACGTGTGAAAAGGCCGTTTTGCCCTTCTTGAATGCCAGTGAAACCCAACCTTTGAATCATTGAGAAGCTTCATCTTTCAGAACCCGATACCTGTAGCCTGCCGCCGCAGACAAGCACTCCGGCCTCTATACTTCCACCCCTATATCCGGTAATTGTAACAACCCTGATACTGCAATTTAGGTATTTAATTCCGGATTTGTGGGTATTAATTCAGCATTTAGGGATTCCAATTCGGCGTTTAGGACTTGCAATTAATTGGGTAATTTTTGTTCTCAATTAGTTCCGATGGCTAGATTGAAGCAAATCTCAAATAGGTCCAGCAGTAAAACTACGTGGCGTGACGAAATACAATACCGTTGCTCGCCAACATATTTTACTGAAAAAATGGCCGAAATTGGTGTGCTAACTGATGCCCAAAGGCAAAGGATATTGGCGACTCCATTTAGCTCATTCTTTGAAATGCATGGAGTTCAAGGTACAAACAAACGCGTTGGGGCGCTGCTGGAACGTTATAACGTGGACCTACAGACATTCAACTTTGGGCAAGTCAATGTACCATTTACTGACACAGAGCTTTCAATTGTGTTGGGGCTACAATGTGAGGGTAACCCTATTGATCCTTATGTTAGAGTTAAATCACGATTCGGGCAACTGTATTTTGACAACAAAAACGGTAGGGTGACACTTGCTAACATATTGGCCAGGTTACGGGGCTTGGCTTGTAGGAGTGATGCAGAAGGCATCGATGATTTTGCAAGAATGTTCATATTGTTTGTTTTTCCTACATTGTTTTTTCCACGTAGCAGCCTTAAGCTGCCAATTGGTCTGATATGCTATGTAGATGACTTAACGTATATCGACTGATTCGCTTGGGGTGCTGCTGTTTATAATTTTTTGGTTTTGTCAATTGAGAAGTTCAAAGTTAATTCCAAACAGTTTTTTGACGGTTATACCATGGGGCTGATGGTAAGAATATATATATTGTTATCTTGTTTTTTATATGTACGAGGTTGTGTTTGTCTTTTTGATCCCCTTAGTTTGTTTTAAATCCAGGCTTAGTTCATTGAGCATTTTTCCTCCTGTGGGTGTGCCGTGCTGGTGCAGGCCTTCCCACAGTTTTTGAAGTTGGGGAAGAGTAATTTGCCTGCACAAAAGAAGGATATTGAAAAGCGTTTAAGCAAGCTGACCTTATCCGACGTAATTAAATATTATGATTAAAAACGTTATGTATACATGAATTATGATGAGCTATACGCTTATTTTATACAATTTAATAGTTTGCTTGCAGCTATATCAAATTAAACCTGCTAATAAAAAGGAGCTTAAGTTGCTTGATTATGTAGAGGATCTACCAGAGTCGACCTTTCAAAATAAGGTTGATGATGATGATGATGATAATGATGATATGGACGAGGAGAAGAAAGATGGTAAGAGGAGAAAATCTAATAAGCGTGCAAAGTCTAACAAAAGAAGGAAGGCAGCTGCTGAGAACTCTGTTGTACAAGGGGTTGAAGGGGATGTTGGTGATGGGAAGGATGAAGCTGGAGAGCAGGATGAGGGTGAGAAAAATTCTGTAGAGGATGAGAATGTTGTAGAGGAGAAGGTTGAAGATGTGCAGGAGCTTTCGAGGCGTGATTATGTAGATCTTCTTGTTTGTGATGTCATGTGTGATTTTAAGAGTCAATGGGGGAAATCTGAGGATGAAGTTCAGGGGGCTGCTGCTGATGAGGTTGAGCAAGGTGCCTGCTGAGTTCCCTCATGAAGCAGTTCATGTTGTTGAGGAGGCTGACGATGATGATGTTGATGCCCCGGTTTATTCTGTTGCTGATGATTTGAAGTCCTTTGTAGGTAGAAAGGATTTTGATGGGCGTGCATCTTTGAACGATGAAGCCCTTGAGGTGATCAATGGGATCATTGATGACTACGCTAGCACGTTCAAGTAAGTTATTTTTAATGCGTAATTAGTAATTTCAAAATCAAATCTGTATCAATGTGTAATTGTCTTTTATTTTATTCCCAGTGATAAGGTGGTATATGTGTGTGGCGATGAAACGCGGGTGTTTGTGAGTGATATTCTGAGACTAATATGGGGTCAGTCAATAAATCAAAGGGTTTTCGAGGCCCATTTTCATATACTAAGGAGTAGTGAGTACATTCCCACAAAATCCCACAAAATCTATTACATTTCTTCATTTCTCACACAACATATAATAGATTTGGTGAAGGGATACACGAAAACCCACTATCTCTCAGCGAAAAAGATGGGTAAATTTCTTGAAGAGCCCAAATTGATAAGTATGCGGTGCTGCAGCTGGAAAGGCTCAACAGCGGAGTCATTGACCAATGCCGGTACGTTATATTCCCATTGAACACTGTCAATCATCGGCATTTGGTAGTGTACAACATAATGGAGAATGAGTTCTTGGCGTACAACTCCATGAGCTCACCTAGAACATGCCACGCGGAGAAGGTATGAGGTTGTTTCATGAAAGCATACTGTGAATACAAGGGCATTGTCAAAGTTGCTGCAGCTGAAAGGCAACCAGAAGCCACATCCATCCGTACTCAAGCACCAGGAAGCTTGGATTGTGGGGCGTTTATTTGCCTCTTGGTGGAGTCGCTTGCAAAGGATACCGCGGAGTATAACCAGTTTGCAAAAGAGGTCCCCATTGCTGATTACCGTGTTCACATCGCCCACTTGCTTCTAAAATTTGGTCTTTAACAACTTGTATGAAAGAAATACTATTTTTTTATAATTTTGTACGTATAAAGTTTCTTTGTAATTTTGGTAACTGAAAGTTGGGTTTGTCAAGTAAAAGGTAAAAATTGCGTAATTGAAAGTTGGGTGTGTCCAGTGAAACTGTACTAATGCGTAATTGGATGGGGTTTTGTGAAGTGAAACTGTAATAATGCGTAATTGGATGGGTGAAGTGTCCAGTGAAACTGTAATAATGCGTAATTGGATGGGTGAAGTGTCCAGTGAAACTGTAATAATGCGTAATTGAATGGGGACTTTGTCAAGTGAAACTGTAATAATGCGTTACAGTTTCAATGCATTATTACAGTTTCACTGGACACTTCACCCATCCAATTATGCATTATTACAGTTTCACTTGACAAAGTCCCCATCCAATTACGCATTATTACAGTTTCACTTCACCCATCCAATTACGTATTATTACAGTTTCACTTGACAAAATCCCCATCCAATTACGCATTATTACAGTTTCACTTCACAAAGTCCCCATCCAATTACGCATTATTTCTCTTTCACTGGACACTTCACCCAACCAATTACGCACTTGACAAAATCCCCATCCAATTATGTATTATTACAGTTTCACTTGATAAAGTTCCCATCCAATTACGCATTATTAGGCATTATTACAGTTTCACTTGACAAAGTCCCAATCCAATTACGTATTATTACAGTTTCACTAGACACTTCACCCTTTTAATTACGCATTATTACAGTTTCACCGGACAAAGTCTCATCCAATTATGCATTATTATAGTTTCACTTCACAAAGTCCCCATCCAATTACACATTGTTACAGTTTCACTGGACACTTCACCCTTCCAATTACACATTTTTAACCCTACTTTTAGTCTTCCAAGGTGTGACTCTCCAACTTCCGGTATTTAATTCCCCCATTACCCTAGGCGATGTGATTACAGATGGTCTCCTTTATATTTACCACCAACTCCCCACTTTTACAGATCTCTTATGCTAAATCATCTATGTATTGGTTTAGCTCTCACCGATCTGTGTATAGATGCTCCCTTTTTTCCATCTGCAACAAATTCAGATGGGTAAGAAAATAAACATGGGAGCATCTATACACAATCGGTGACAGCTAAACCAATAAGGGGGTGAACTTACTGCTTCTAAAGGTGACAGTAGGCTGCCAGGCATCAAATCCCCACTTCTACAGATCTGTAATGGTCGATCATCTAATTATGATTTAGCTCTCACCGATCTGTGCAAAGATGCTCCCATTTTTTCCCCTGTAATAAATTCACATGGGTGGAAAAATAAAAATGAGAGCATCTTTGCACAGATCGGTGATATCTAAACCAATTAGGGGTGGACAAGAATGCAATGTAAGAATTGCTCGCAAGTTGTTCGATTAAATGCCTTACAAGAATGTAGTCAACTGGACTGAATTAATATATATTGCTTGCATAAACTGGTTGATTATTTGCTACTTTCTTTATTTCCCACATTTTAATTACGAGTTCTCGTAGCCTAACTTGACAAAACCAACCTTTAATTCCAAATATTCATGGCCTGTTCTACAAATTCACCTTCTAATTACGATTCTCATAGCCTAACTAGACAAACCCAGAATTTAATTCTGAATATTCATGACCTAACTCTACAAACCCAGCTTTTAATTAAAACTTTTTCACACCCTTTCACTCGACAAACCCAACTTTTAATTACGAGTTTTCATCTCTTAATTCGACAAGCACAGGTTCTCCCCATTCGTCAAAACAGATAATAAACAATCGAATATACACTGCAAAATATTTACATGCTTGTTTAAATGTAGAATTACAACCGAGGGTGACCATACTACCAAAAATGAAAAATCACCCATAATCTTACACCAAGAGGAATCATCAAATAAATCATCGTACTAGGAAGGCTATCCATGAGACAAGAAGAAGAGCTGCCATAAATTTTAACTTCAACTTCAGAAGTCTGATTTCAGCATCCCGAACAACGATCTTCTTCTCGTAGCTGGCGGAAAGTGCTCTCATTTCAGGGGTGGGTTCTGGATCTATCCACACCCACAAGCGACAATTTCCCTTGCAACATTTAGCAAACCTCCGATGAGGATTTTTGGAAGTCTCAGAAATGAAAACACGGGCCGGGATACCACAATAACAGCACAACCTCGACTCATTCTGCGCCGACGCTGTTGAATTAAACATCTTAACAAGATAATCAGCACATTAACAACCATTGACGCGTTATTACAGTCAATACCATTTCCAGCTAAACATTGCAGATATAAACCAAAATGGAAATGAAATGCAAACAAAACAGGGAAGAATACAACATCAAAGATTCAAATCTAGAACGGAAAAAGGTCTCATACACTTCCTTAATATGCTTTACTGTCCTGGTCTCCGTCGCCAGATGAAAATTACGGCACCAATCGTGCAAAGCAAGCTTGAAAAAAAAGACTCCGATGGGGGCTGGTGAGACTTAGTAAAGCAGAGGTTTGGAGGAAGCAAATTTGGGCTGGCGGTAGGAAAAACGTAAGGGCAACCTAGTCTTTTTAGGTGATTAGGGGGTTTAGGAAAAATATATTGTGTATTGTTGACCTCAAACATAGATTTTTCAAACTAGGGTGTTTAGGATAACTTTTTAACATTATTTGTCCTGTTTAATAACTCCCCCTTCTTTTATCTTATTATCTCATATTTTTTATTATTATTTTGAGCTCTTTTTTTTGTGTGTTTTTAATTTATTTTTATCTATACTACTATATTAAGACCTATTTAAGAATTATTTAATTTTTATTAATATAAAAAATTTAATTTTAATATATTTTAATCGTAATATTTTTTTTTCTAGCACACACATCGAGTGTGCGTAATCTTACTCTATTATTAAGCGCGAGACCCAAGTGTGGTCTCTTGGATTGGTCTCTAATTTCTTTTTTTATTTAATTAATTAATTTTTTTTTTCATCTCATACGGAACGTGTTTCAAATCCACTATTCTCTCAACTTACTTTTATTCTCTTCTTTTATATTCTTTTATTTTTTTTCAAATATTTTTTAATTTATATTTTCTCTCAACTTACTTTTGCAAAATTTATATCCCTTTATAGAGTCTGAGATGTAGGTTTTCAGCCTACTGTACTTTCTCTCTTTGTTGCGAGTCTGAAGTAAACTTTGGTCAATTTACAACGGGAATGATATATGAGACTTTAGTAATTTCATAAATTTTGGTTACAGAAAATGGTTGAGGACATAAAATATTGCAAACTATAATTAAATATTTTTTTGAACCCTGGAGTGACCGGGAATTTCTCAACAAATTATCATTAGAAAATCCACTCGCCAATAAATTAAACTTTACAAGCAACATCTATTGGCATTCTTTTATTAGTCATTGAGCCTAATAACTTTATGTTTTCAAGTCAAATATCTAATATTACTAGAAGTACAGTCATGTAGGTTTTCTAGTAGCTCATAGGTTCATCTTTACGAAATCACTATAGCTTACACAAACAGACACATTTTTTTTGTTTTTGAACCCACATGTGCTCAACACATTTTCCCTAAACAACAACAACAAATAACAAATCATGTGTTCAAATCATCATACTAAAATGTGTCTGTACACAAACAGACACATTTTAGTATGATGATTTGAACACATGATTCGTTATTTGTTGTTGTTGTTTAGGGAAAATGTGTTGAGCCTAATAACTTTATGTTTTCCAGCCAAATATCTAATATTACTAAAAGTACAATAATGTCGGTTTTCTAGTAGCTCACAGGTTCATCTTTACGAAGTCACTATAGCTTACACAAACAAACACATTTTAGTATGATGATTTGAACACATGATTCGTTATTTGTTGTTGTTGTTTAGGGAAAATGTGTTTAGACTCGTTGTTGTGCAGTTCTATTTCTGGTGTACAAAGTGATTGGATTTGTTATGTATTATGACTCCATCTAAAGCATGAACCAATACATAGAGTAGCAATCTTTGTTTCTTGTGTAACTGTGTTCTTGCATACCTCTACCAAAGTGATTGGATTTTGTTTTTTTGTTTTTTTTTTTATCATGAATCATCTTAAACATGAACCAATACATAATCTTTGTTTCTTGTGTAATTGTGTTCTTTTGTACCTACATAGTAACCATGTTTTACTTATGTTATTGAAGATTCAGAGCAAATATTGAAGAGATCAAGACCTGATGACATACCCAAGGCTGTAGTGGCGAATTTCAGTCAAGGTTCAGCTATGAAAACTATGGATTTCCATCCAATGCAGCAAATACTTCTTTTTGGGTGAGCTTCCATTGTTTCTGCATGGAGAAAATTGCTTGTATTGGGTTCACTTGTCTCAGTCTAATCTTTGAAACTTATACTTTAAGAATGGTTATCCCACTTTTTTAATCATCTTATTCATTTGTTAGATCTTTATAATATTCGGTGTACAAAATAGTTTTGTATATATTGTTAACTATTTCATGGTGTTTTATAATGTTGAATGACTTATAAATTGTTGTTGTTGGTATATTCGTTTATGGATTTTGAATTGTTGAATCGTGGGTGGTATTGTTTATTGATTTTGAAAAAAATATAGGGCCTACTATTTGTAAATGAATTTGTAAAATATTAAATATTATTTTCCAAATAAATAATTATCTTTTTGTAACCGACTTTCAGTTGCAAAGTGATTATAAAAATATAAAAATAAAATTTCTTTTGCAACCAAATTTATGTTGCAAAATAATAATAATTATTATTTTTATCATTTTCGTAATAAAAAATTCAATTGCAAATTAATTAAATAAAATTTAAATTAATTGTCTTTTGCAACCGAATTTCGGTTGCAAAATTGGTAAACATTTTTAACAAACTTTGCAACAAATAGTTCGGTTGCAAAATCTGATTGCCAAAATTATGCGTCACGTCAACTTTGCAACTAAATATTTGGTTGCAAAACTAGTCATATTTTTGCAACCAAATATTCGGTTGCAAAGTGACGTGGCTCACATTCCCCGTCTGCGGCTACTTGCAACCAGATATTCGGTAGCTATTCGGTTGCAAAATTCGGTTACTAAAGTTTGTAACCAGGGTTTTTGCAACAGAATTGTTTGGTTGCAATTCGCTTGCAAAACACTATTTTTGGGCTGTAAGAGGCCCTTTTTCGGTTGCAAATTCGGTTACTAAACTCATGTTTTCTAGTAGTGTAACCATTTGGAGATAATGTATCATAAATTTAAGGTCAAATGCTATTTTATATCTATCAAACAGAGGTTGATTCAAATGGTTAAGAGTTATTTTTCGAAGGTAATTTTTAATATAATGATCATAGGTACGAATCTCTCTAACGACTTTGAGTGTTTAAGTATTTAAGAGTTCCTCCTCTAAAATAATATATACGGTAATGATCATGAGTTCAAATCTTTCTTGCCACTCGAAAGTATCACTGTAGGACACTCCAATAACTTCATAGTTTAATATAAGAACAAAAACTAACAATTGCCCTAGCCCCTAAATTTAGTTAGTAAAATAAAGAATTAAACACAAAATGTGAAATAAAGATTTTTTTCTCTATATCCAATATTCTATCTAGAGTTGAGCCAGCCCGATCAAACTAATAAGATATAAATTTCTCATACCAATATATACTGTATTCATAATAACAATAGCGGTCCCATCAATTTTAGCATCCAACTAAAGATTTTATTCATAAATTTAAGGAATAAAAATTTATTCTTTTTTTTTCCCCTCCTCAAAACTCAAACACTAGACATTAATTTCATTTTCCAAGACACTATAATGCACGGATATGAACACGACGATATGAACGTAACACAACACGAATATAACGATGCATATTTTATTGAATTTTTAACATGGGAAGTGTCAGACATAGTATCGGACACAACACGACACGATACGACAAAATAATATTTTTAAAACTATCTATGCATTATTGACACGACATTTTGCCGGCTCCACTATGATGGTTAATAAAAAAATTATTCTAAGCTACTTGCGAGTTGCCCCTCATTATATTTCTCAAAAACAACTCCGAAGAATAATTAATTACACGGTTTGCTGCAAGACCATTGTGACATTGTCAATTTATACGAGACAAATACATGTGCATCGCAAACCAATACTTGCCAAGATTAATTATAAGTAATATTCCATCAGAAGTGTACTTCTGATTCCTCCCAAGTGGAGATTAATTAATGAATCATATACCTCGGACGAGACAAAAACTAGACTCGATGGCATCTTATTTGAAAAATGCTTCCACTAAATCCACCTTTATAAATGATATTGATCATGCATATGCATAAAACTAAATCTTTGTTAGTAATCACAATGGAGATCATCCAGTTGCTGATGCTTGCTTCCTTCTTCTTATTTTTGAAACTCACTCTCATATTCAAAAGGAGAAAAACAGCTCCAAATCTTCCTCCGGGGCCGCGGAAGTTGCCTTTGATCGGAAACTTGCACAATCTCATCGGTACCGTCCCACATCGTGCACTGCACAATCTATCCCTCAAATACGGGCCGTTGATGCACCTTCAGCTAGGCGAACTCTCTGCGGTTGTCGTCTCATCGCCCGAGGCTGCGAAAGAGGCGATGAAAACCCACGACGTAAACTTTGCCTCGAGGCCTCCCATTCTCGCAGCCGAGATCATGGGTTATGCCTGCACAAGCATTACTTTCGCCCCGTACGGTGATTACTGGAGGCAGCTCAGAAAAGTCTGCACTTTGGAGCTTCTGAGCTTGAAACGTGTCCGATCATTCAGATCGATAAGAGAGCGAGTGTTTGCGGATGCTACGAGGTGGATGGCCTCTAATGAAGGATCAGCTATTAATTTGACAGAGAAACTCTATTCTTTGGCCTACGATGTGATCTCAAGGGCTGTCCTTGGAAACAAAACGAAGTTAAAGGATAAATTACTGGAGATACTCCAGGAAACTATTACATTAGCAGCCGGTTTTGATGCTGCTGAGCTGTATCCTTCGAGCAAATTACTTCAAATGATGAGCCGGTCGAGGCACAGGCTGATGAGGTTACAACGACACGCGGATCCGATGCTTGAGGAGATAATATGTGAGCATAAAGCAGCGATTGCTGCCATGAATGATGATGAGAGGGGAAAGCATGAAGAGGATCTGTTGGGTGTTCTTCTCAAATTGCAGGATGATGGGCTCGAACTTCCTCTGACCATGGATAATGTCAAAGCTGTGATGATGGTGAGTTTTCTTATTCGTTTTGGTTTAAGCTGTGATCTTCTTCTCCGGAAGACGTGATGGTTAACTGTTTAGAGAGGTGCTTCAAATGATTTTCATCTTAATTTACAGTCATAATTTATGACTCATAATCACACTGACATAACCTAAAATTTGACTATTGACACACTTCCGGAAGGTTTGGAAAATTACAGAAACATCCCATGTCAAATAATTTACATCAGAGATTTTTTAATGATTAACCTTTAAATTTATTTGAATACCCTTTTTCTATTGATACATACGAAGAGTATTTGAATTAAAACTCATCACTATAATAACAGTTGTTTTGCCAAACCTTAAGACTTCAGAGTATGTCAGGGGAAGTTCTTTTAATTTCTCTAATATCATGGGAAATTTGTGTAATTAGTCAAATTTTTAGTATGTCAAAGGGAAGCTTCTGTAATTCACCAAACCTCGAGGGGGAGTTTGTGTAATTAGTAATGTCTTATTATCGATCGGTGTAATTATCCCTAATTTGTATGCACAAGTAGGGGCGGAGCCAAGGGGGCATGGGTGGCTCCTGCCCCCTAAATTTTGAATTTTTTTTTAAATTTGTATATATATTTTGAAAATTTTGTATTTTCGCTCCCCTAAAATTAAAATTTGGCCTTTTAATTTTGGATATATTAATTCCCCACCTCCCTATTAAATCCCGGCTCCATCTCTGTGCCAGGACATGTTAGGTGCTGGAAGTGAGACATCAGCCACAACCATCGACTGGGTAATGGCAGAAATGCTGCGAAATCCAATAATACTGAAAAAAGCACAAGATGAGGTGAGAAGGGTGTTTGACGAAAAGGGCTATGTGGATGAATCAAACATCGATGAGCTCAAGTATCTCAAATCAGTTATCAAAGAGACTCTACGACTGCACCCGCCATTACCCCTATTACTTCCCCGAAAATGTATCGAGAAATGCGAGATGAACGGCTACAATATTCCACGAGACACCAAGATCATCGTAAATGCATGGGCCATTAACAGAGACCCTAAATACTGGGAAAATGCAAACAAGTTCGAACCCGAAAGATTTCTTGATAGCGCAGTCGATTACCGAGGTAATTATTTTGAGTATATCCCTTTTGGTGCTGGAAGAAGGATATGCCCTGGGATGAACTTCGGTCTAGCCAATGTTGAGCTCCCACTTGCCATGTTTCTCTACTATTTTGACTGGAGTTTACCAGTCGGGATGAAACAGGAAGAACTGGATTTAGGAGAAGGATTCGGGGTGACAGCGAGGAGGGTAAAGGATTTGTATGTTGTTCCACATGTTAGGAGACATTTGCCTGTCAAATGATATATGCCAACAATCAATTACCAAGATTAAGTGATGAATATCATGTATGCTTTATAATTGTTTTAGTAATTACTTTGGAGTAGCCTGTGTTTAAATCGAAAGGATAGAATTTTCTATATTAATTTTGTCAAAAGAGTTTCATGATATATAAGAAAAAAATATATAATTCTAATGATTTACAAAATAGTTACTAGAATATTTCTAATTAAGGAATATTAAAGAACAAATAAATAGAATAATCTAATTGTGATTTACCACATAATGCGATGCATCTCAGAAGAAAATAGACTTGTTTCAAAATATTAATTGTACGGAGAGGATAAGAAAGAGATGATTATTCATAAGATCACTCTATATACATCTATAAATTACACAGTCAATTATATTTGTCACTCTTCTTAAATTTTTCATCAACTACACAGAAAGTGTAAAATATTCGCATCATCGTTACACTAGTTTCGCCGAACTAGGTTTGAGTTAAAACTACCCTAATAACAATTAGTCGATGTGCATGAATTTGGGACTTAATGGCCTGGTGTAAGTCCCTCAGAAGGCGAGATGGTCTTGATTCAATGGGTAGATGGGACAAGACGAATAAAAGATACTTACTTGGTGGAGCAACATACTTTGAAGTGTTTTGGCATTGTGGAGGATACTTTCTTTCAACAGTGTGAGCATGGATTCCAATCGGATAGATAGATTATGGCTTCCTCACTATAAACAAGCTCCCACAGACAATGAACTATTTCCGACTTCTTTAGTTTGTAACCATATCGTATAGAGTGCAAAATAAGCTTTATGGGAGTAGCTATATTCAAGCAAGCATTCCGGCGGAAGGTCCCTTTGAGTTTGAACTTTGCCCAACACTAGAACTTACAGACAGTTATAATCATGTTGATGTCTCCAATTCCCCCTTGTTAATATTATATTCTCTTAAGACCCTTTTTGTGTTGCCATTTTGTGTTCTCAATACATGTTAAAACTTGATCAATTTTAGAACTTATTTTCAAAGTGAAAGCTTGTCTCTAAATTTGAATTAATATGGATCTAACACTTAAAATTAAGTTACCACTTACCAAGAGATTTGGTCTTGCTATTGTTACACTAATCTTATTTACTTGGTTTGGTTAAGGCAAGAATTGACGACTAGAGTGACTGGTACACTTAAATGGGCACAGGTGTTAGATTTCGAGATAAACTTGCATATATATAAGTGATTAGGATTATGAAAACTTGAGTATTTGCATAAGCATATATATAAATTCAAACATAGGAACTGAATTGTTATCACTGCACTAGCTGCAATTTACTATTGATTGTTTCCTTAATTATCCAGTTTCCTGATTTACTATTAATTATTATTTTCTTTATTTGATTTACTTTCCCTAATTACTTAATTTATTATCATAGTCTATATATCGATTGGAGAGAATATCAAATAATTGCTTGATTTTCACATTCTTTGTTGGCCCTTCACGTACTAATTCAGACTTTTCCTGTTTATTTTCCTTTTTATCGACCTCTTTATTTTCTTCTTTATGATACTCTATCTCTACCTTATTTATCTTATACGTAGACTCTCCGTCTTGACATAGCTCATATAATGGACCTTTCTCTACAAATCCATACGCTTCTGCTAGATCAACACCTTATATGCTGCGATTGTTGATGTACACTTGCACGGATTTATAAATTTAAAACTTAATCCATAACCATAAGTAATAATTGCATTTTATCAATCTGTTTGACATTCTTAGATGAGTAATTTATCTTATTTGTGTATTGGAAGAACTAAGATAATTTTATGAAAGAAATACTGTCCGTTTAAAAATTTTCAAATAAAAGCCGTGTTGCACGAGGATTGATAACTAGTGGACGGAAAATTCTAATTCAAACCCGGTCGAACCCAACTAATTAAAAGGACAAGTGTATTACACTTGTCATTTGATTGGTCACTCTCCCTAAATTTTTCACCAACCACACGACAAATGTAAAACACTCGTTCTCTCGTTACACAAATTTGGTCGAACCATGCCGTTAAGGAAATATTATTAGAGCGCGTTTGGTACCAATTTAAACTTAATTTTAGGTAATATTTTTCGGCCCTATTAACTACAATTAGCTAACATGAGTCTGATCTTAATTATGTGTTTGGTACCTTTTAGTTGTTGGAAACCGTGAAAATATCTTTGGCTAGTTTTATGTTTGGTAGGTGATATTAACATTTCTTCAGGATAAAATACCATTTGTACCCCTTGATTTCAAGGCCTTAGTGGGGTAATCTGAGTCTCTTTTTTTTTTTTTTTTTTAAGTATTTGTTACTATGTTGCATTGCTGGGGATTCCTGCGATGGGAAAGTAATAAATGTAATTAAATCCCTTCAGTACAATGTTCTCTTAAGGGCTGTGTTTAAAGTTGTATCGATTGTGCTTGTGTCCAATGAATGCATCTTCATGTTATTTGCAATTAAACATTTAAGTCCTGCCTGTTTAGAACACCATTACACATACAATGTTCAAACCAAAGGAGAAGCAACGCAATAACAAAGACACAACACATAACAGTAGATATCAAAATAACCATTGCCTTCTGCATAATAAGCTGGAGACTATATTGAAAATGTCTCAAGCAATGACATACAAAACATTATGTAGTTCAGTCAAGTTCCTTACACAGCATATCCCACCAACACACATAACACACTTAACTGCAAGCAGATAGTTTAAAACATACAGTTGTTAATGTCTTTTAAGGATAATAGCTACTAGTCATGCACACCAACGCCACTGGGACAACCCACTTCATGAAATGCATCAGGCTGAGGACATATGTGGCGCGGACATCTTCCGGCATTCCGTAAAAAGCTCGAAGGTTGCCATGGCTGTTAGCTAGATGGTGAGTCGCCCACATCACAGCCTCCTTGGACAAATCAGGCAGGGATATTAGAGCCGTATACAAACTGTCCTGTTTGGCAGCAATATCATCTTGAGGAGTTGGGACGGAACTCGACGAACTAGGTGCAAATTGGTTTGGGGAACCATCTATGGTTACGCGTGCTGATTCCATCAGTTCTCCCATTAACTCCCTCACCTGGTCAGCGTCGAGGTGGGAAGAGCGACGGCGTTTGGTGGAACTTTTCCTGGACTCGACACAGTCAATGCTGGGAGGGGTTAAGGATGTAGCTTCATCATCTTCATCTTCTAAATGTATGGTTTGTTTAGAGTTTGGATGGTTGCTACCGTTCATACCTCGACCACGGCTATGGGCGTCATGTTTGGATGCATTTTGAAACTGACCCACTGCATCGCCGACATCAACCGCCCCATTACCTGTTGTCCAGTCAGTGCCAAACACGAGGTTCCACCGGTCGAGCATAGGAAATGACTTCCCACGAACTAGCTTCACGCCTTCCTTATACACCTATTAACAGACGAAAAAGATATACCTTACATCTAAGTTTGGCATTTTCCAGGTAATTTTTTTTAAAATAAAAATAAGCCAACAAGAACCCAGCCTATGCATAGTGCATACAAGTACAGCAGCAAGATAATATGAACTACAATTTCCGAATAATAGCTTCTATAAATTTTTACCCTTTCTTGCTCATCCCAAGCTTCGGGCTTCTCAGCGACTAGCATACTTGAAAAGGCATCGAACGTGAATCCTGCACCACCACTTGCAGCCAGGATGGTAATAATAGCAGTATGTGTACGGCGCCAAACAGCTAACTTGGACTTGACATGTTTGTGCTCGATCCCGCACCTGAGCAACATCTCCCCAACCATGTTTGCTAACCTCCACGCAATGAACTGTCAAGTTTGATCCCTTCTGCATAGAGGACTTCCAACGAAACAAGTAGTGCTTCCTCCTCTTTCATAGTCCAAAAACGGCGTGGTACGTTGGCCCCCCGACCTCTCTGCGTCCTAACTCTAGAAGTGGCTCGGGTGCCTTCCATTGCCTACAAGCAATTGCACAACTGTCAATACTCAGGAAAAAAAAATAACATATCTACAGTTTCTTGTCAACGCATTGCGGTGCAATTTGGCAAACAGAATGAAGATACCAATAACCGGGCACGCATATGGTGACAAAATCATACAACAAACAGGGTACAAGAAGAACAACCAACCAAATACATAATACAAAAGGATAGTCTAATACAAAACAACCTAAATCCAAACATCTTCTCTGAGTTTAATTTGATCAATCACAACCAAGTTTCACGATAATGATTCAAAAAAACACCACCATTAAACAAAACATCATCTTATAATGTATGTTAGTTTCTCCACTGATTGAACATTGTTTGAGCCATGTTGTCTCGAAAATTTGTCCACATCGGTGTCGCCTCGACAGACCCGATGTATTCACGGCCATCCCCAACGTGCTCCTCCATTCGGCGAAAGACTTCCTCCTCAATAGGGTCTACCTCTATCTGCGTACGTATAAAGTTGTGCAGCATCGCGCATGCAAGAACGGTCCAATTTTGGACCCGTATGGGGTACCATGATCTGCTTCTTAGAATGGCCCATCTTCCTTTCAATAAACCAAAGACGCGCTCGATAATGTTCCTTGCCTTACTGTGCCGAAGATTGAAGAGTTCACGCGGAGTTTGCGGTGCCGCTATGCCCGAGCCCCATTCCTTCAAATGATATCGAGTGCCACGGTATGGCGTAAGGAATCTATCAACGTTTGTATAGCCGCAGTCCGCAAGATAGTAGGACCCTAACAAACGAATCATTTGCATTAGATAGATTTACAACTACAGAACTGAAAGGAACGTTAACCAAATAATAATAATAATAATAATAATAAAAGAAACGAACACAATGGATGTACTAATAAACACTACCAGCAGGTACTTTTAGCCCATTCGGCCTATTCACAGCATCGCGGAGTACTCTGCTGTCGATAGCCGAACCTTCCCACCCAGCCAATACATAAATAAAATTCATTTGCGGGTTACAAACTCCTAGCACATTGATGGAAACAGTCCCCTTCCTCGTGCGATACTTGGGTTGGTCTTTCTGCCGAACGATAACATCCACGTACGTGCCATCCAACGCACCAAGGCATCCCTGTTAAATTGAAATTAGCAAATTTTTATTCATTACAACAACATACTCAAATGAGTAACATAGGAAAAGACCTGTATCTGGTAGTTAGCCAATTTAGTCAATACAAGATAGATTGTAACACAACTTTACCTTAAGAAACAAAAGTAAAAAATAAAAACTGATATGACTGACCTTGAAGTGTCTCCAAGGTTCCGTAGTGCAAGACTGAGGCACCCCAACAGGTTTAATGAGCAAAACATTGCTTATTCGGAGCAAAGACTTCAGGGTCTGCCTGAAATACTTACTAACAGTATACCCGGAACAATAAAAATCTCCTTTAACCGTACGGTTCTTATGATGATGTCCTAGTATATTTAGGAACATTGCAACTTTACATGGAATAGACACATATCTCTCGTGCGTTAGACCACCAAGGTTATCTAGGAGATAACATAGTCGACAAAACGCATTCCTATCCATCCTAAGATTGTCAATACAATCTTGGTCGCTAACTTGGGTAAAACGGCGTAAATGTTTCAATTGATCAGGTTGGTTTGCTATAATAGAATACCTACGCTTACGTTTACTTCTACCATTGTCACACGTTTGCTCGTACAACACATATAACAAATACATCATCGCAATTGTTACAACCGTCCGCTTAAGTACAAACTCAACCCAAGCCAGAAACCTTAACCTCATGTTTGGTTCCATACCCACTCACAAGCAATAATCTGCAAATAGGGATACCCACAGGAACACAGGGATAAAATTAAACAATTTTCTAACGCATTGTTGCATCAGCCCATACCACTCAGACTAAAGCAATCAATATTTTCAAAGAAACATATAATCACCACATTAACAACAGAACACTTAAACTGTGGACAAAATAAAGACCAACAACTCAGAAACTACAAACCCCAGCAGCGGCGGAAATCTTAGAACACGATAGTGCACATTCGCCTTCAAGAGGCATTTCAAACAAAACATACAATATTACCCATTATCCAGAGGTTTGCGAAGAAACGGGAAATTTAACTTCCCTAACCATAACAAAGTTTTAGGCGAACGGGTTACACCATCGCAAAAGTTTTCACAAAATTGGGGCAGGAAAGAAATAACACAGCAAAAATACGACGAATTTCACTTGCCTGAGACAAAGTTCTTGCAGCAGCGAAGCGCAGACCTTGTGGTTCGCACCAGCAATGAAGCTCCTTACAACTGGAAGTAATCTCAAACCCTAAGCGCAGTCCGTCTCTATGGGGAAATAAAAATGACTTTATGAAACATATAAGGAAAACCAAAGAAAGGGTATGGAATGGAAACAATTTTCGGAACAGTGACAAAGGACGACATAATACCAGTTAATAACACCAAAATTAAGATATGAGAGTCAAGACTTAATATGTGAACAGTGCCGGGCTTTTGCCAAGCCAGATATTAAGTTCAGCAGGCCCGCACGGGTTAATGTGCTCTACCAAACAAAACATTAAGCTTTCTAGCTCATACCAATGAGGCTTAGTTAGACTTACCAAACGCGCTCTTAATTTATTGTAAGGGGTGTTAAGCTGACCAAGTTAGACAAGGCTGGTCAGATTAATTATAATAAAATGCATTCTCATCGTGGATTGTATGAAACAAAAAGTAAAGATTTTTTTTATTTGTTTTCTGGGGTTCCTTGAATAGTACCCATTAGTTGAAAAAATTCCTCTTCACTTTCCAGATGAAAATCAAAAGTTCTGTTTACTCCCCATTTTTTTTGAAAATATACACAGTTCTAGGAAAAATATACCAGATTTGGTGTTTTAGTTACGTGATTCTTAAATTTTTATACGACATTTCAAAAAAATGGGGAGTAAAATAATCTTTTGATTTTCATTTGGGGAGTGAAGGGGAATATTTTTTAAAATGGGGAATAAAGAGAAATTTGAGTTTTCATTTGGGGATTTTTTGGGAATTACCCGTTGTTTTCAACCGAGAAAGCCAAAACTAAGCACAAAACTAATCAACTATGATCCCTTCTGGATGTTCCATCCAGACAATCCTGACTTCTTCCATTTGCTGTCCAAATTTGGTGAGAGAATCTGCCAGCTTGTTTCTTTCTCTATTTATATGCGTGAGTTCACAGTTCCACGGCTTCCGAATCAATCTGTGATAATCTTCCACAATTTTCCCTAGTGGATGGTTCTCGATATTCCCTTCTTTCACCAAATTAATGACTACTTTCGAATCGCATTCCATTTAAATTTTCGGGTATCTTCGCTCCCAAACCATCCGAAGTCTTTCCCGAAGACCGCATGATTACTGCTGATTGATGATTAAAAAATCTACGAATAAAACCCATGCGATAAAGCAGGTTATATTAAAATTTAAATTGTGAATCTCCGGCCCCTGAAAATATTGTTAACTATATGCGGGACGACTCAAAAATTATCGATAAGTGGGATCAAATATTTAAAAGTTAATATAATTTTTATATTGTTTAGTAGGATCAAAAACCTTATTTTTAAAGTTAAAATCTAAAAAAAAAAAAGATATGTACATATATATAAAAGATGAGTGCGGTGATCAATTGACCCCGTCTCCTCAATGTGTAGTCGTCAATGGTTATACAGTTAATGTCCTAAGCTAGTTATAATGAACGAACATGGATATAGTAATGTAAATGCGATACAATACAAATATAATAATATAAAATTTATAAAAATTTATTATAAATTTTTCGACTCAAATATTCAATACGATAAATTAATTTAGGAGCTTGTGTGCATCCAAAGGTTCTAGTCAAACAAGGTCGGCTAGGTTACAATATAATAAAATGCAGTTTGATATAAATGATTAAGAAACAAATTAAAAAAATCTGTGCTATGGAATTATTTGATAATAAGTCCGGCTCCATCTGGCCACTTGGGGGTATGCGTGCGTTAAAAAAAAAAATCTACATATAGAAGATAATTTATTCTCTAAATAAGTTTCCATAAAATTATCAAATTAGAGAAAAGAAATAAAATTTGAGAATTAAAAAAAAAAAAAAAAATTCTTTTCTAACCGTAAGAAATAGATTTTCATATAGACAAATTGTAACACCCCAAGCGGAGGATGCCACATCCCCCGCACTAAGACCCAAACCCGGTCACGAAATAGAAAGTCAATGCCCGAATCCGAATCATAGCGAACGGGAGACCAACTCACAAACTAGGCTAGGCGGATGTAACTTGACACACTCAGAGTGCGGAAGCAATTAAAACCAACATCAATAGATAGAGGAAGCATTTAAAACAAAACATGCAAAGCAGGTGGCGGGTTCAACTAGCATAAATACCTAGTCCCGAATAAATTCATAATCCAACATAATAAACAGCATAAGTATCATCATAATATCTACTAACATCCAAATACTGGCTTACTAACCCCACACGGGTTTAAATCTAAGTAGAACATAAGCATAACTTTCAAGTGCGAAACATAAATACATATCATAAATAAAGTATGCGACAAATGCATCCTAATACCAACTAGACTGACAAGTGTGACTCAGGAGACTCACTTTCGCCTAACTCAAGCCAAAAGGAAACCTGCAAACTAAAAGATAAATGAGGTGTCAGTCAATTGATTGAGTGAGGGGGCTAAGGCACACCCACAATATAAATATATATAGAGCACAGCACATATCAAAGGGGTGGACTCATGAATCGGGAATAGGTGTTGCATACCAAAGCATTTCAGAGCAAAACCCAAAAGATAGATATATAAGTTTAAAAAACATTTCAGAAACTCTATCCCGATTCATAATTCCTCAACAGAACACATGCTCGGCGAGTATGAGCTTCCCACCTTTACTTCTCAGAACATAAATCACAATCAATCCAACCGCTACACCAATGATGGAGGGGATATACAGTCCCCAAAACCATCTATAATAACACCATCTAAAATAGACTCGATCTCAATAGGGTAGCGAACCCACAAGAGTCATCCCCTGCCTTAGCCGAAGGCTCAAGATATCACGTCTCCCTCATCACCCTAAGGTCGCGTAATGATATCTCAAATGGAAACTATGCACATGGTTGAAACTCCGTAGGCCCTAACCGTCCCGGAGGCCGCATTACCCATAGCTCCTCGGATCCACAATATAACAGGACAGAACAGAAACTATATAACATGGCTAACTCGCTACAGAATCATAACACAACTGAATTTTCCAAAATAGCTTACATATGCCTCAAAAACTTATTTTTATATATTCCCACACTATGGAATTTAAGCCACGAAGGCTCCCATACACGCAGGACGCACGCAAAGGACATAAACATATCATATCCAACACGTATGTATTTATAATAAGATATACTCGCATACAAGGGTAGAAATCAGCATATAAGGGTCATAGGTCGCATAACTATACAAAATCCTAAATCTCACCTCGTGAAAGTAGAGGCTGAGAGTGTGAAGGGCCAAACACTCTAAACCTCGGGCCCACCGGCACCACCAAACTTTGTGATAAGACATACAGAAGCCCAGACTTAGACTCTATATGAACCAAACAAGACGCACGGCGTTGCTCAACATGATCGTGGTTATGCATAAGTGTTCATGTTGTGCTTGGATAAGGTGTCGTGGTCATTCAAGGCATATCAATGCTCAACAAGGTCATATTTACAAGCAACCATCATGCAATTCCATATCCAAAGATGCAAGATCAATTTAGGAAGTCAATGTATTCACAAAATGCGTATTAAATCATCCAATGTCACAGGGTTCAATTATAATATTCGAATTAAGCATCAAGTTCGTGTCGAGTTATAAAGTGCATAAGTAAGAGCAACTTGATCATATAAACATACAAAGTTATTGTACGTAGATGGCATGCTTGATACAAATAAAGAGTACATTTAATTCACTTAAGATCATACTTTACAACTTCACAACATGTTTGGTACACAAGCTCAAGTCACATTCATAGTTTCATAAATATTACACTTACATCCCCCAAGTTGATTACTAAGCATAATTATTCGTTTAAAGTGTTTATATAATTATTCAACTAGGAATTGATTACTTACAAACATGACAATTATCAATTTATCTTAATTCATAATATACAATTTTCTAGTAGTAAGAGTAAATCAAGATATTACAATTCTAACTCCTATCATGCATAAAGTCTCAAGTTGTTCAAGCATCTTTTATGTATCTCAATTTAATATTGGAAACACAATTTACAACAAACATAACATTGAGAACGTCTCAAATCCATATAGAGAAATCACAACATGTTCGTTCTTCTAAAATATCATTCAAGTTCATTTAGTCACATAAGAGATTAGTTTCTAGATATTACACTAACACCCCTTCATACTTAACAAATAGCATAAATTCATCACATCGGATTCAAATTGTAAATCGGAACATTCATACATATCACAATCCATTCAATACATGTTTTTGTATATGATTGGAATACATCTCGATCAACAAACCAACAATAACCAATTTATTTGCACTTAAAACAATTAATTAAAATAATCATAATTACGTAAAATAATTCGTAATAAATAGATCGAGTGTCCGATTAATGAACGGAAAGTGGCGTTGAACTCACCACAACGAGAAGAACATTCTGACCAGACACCGCCGGAATGCCACCAATGTAGCCACCGGAATTTGGCCGGACCGCCGCGAAGGTCGCCGGAAAAATCCCGAAAAATCAGTCCTGAATGAAGTCTTCGTGTCCGTTCCGAATCCTCGATCAATTTCTGGAAATTCCAAGTCAATCTCCTCCAATTTCAGATCTAAGAACACGAAAACCCTAAAATCTTCAAACTCAAATTATTACCAAACCGGTTAACCAAAATGCGATCCGAAAGAGGTGTTGTCTTACCCATGACGAGCTCTTCGAAAGCCCTAAGATAGCTCGCCGGAAAAATCCTCGGAGCTAGCGCCGCCGTTACACCGCCGCTATGCCGCTGCGATCCACCGCCAATCGGCCAAATCTGGAGTCGTGTGATCAATGACCATTAGTTCTCGTCGTTCCAAACAACTTTCGTGAAGAGCCCAAGGCCAAAAGATGGCCGAAAAAGGCCCCCGTTGGCCGCCGAAGTTTCTGCCACCGCACGTCGCCGGAACCACCATCTACGGCCAAGATCTGGTGAAATTGATGCCAGAAATGGACTCAGGAGGTCGAAAAACTTTGGAAACCATCAAGCTCCGTCGAAAAATCCCGCCGGAAGCGGCGAAATCACGCCGCTATAGGAAGGGGCCCGCCGCCGCGAGCTTCAGGCGGTGCGTGTGGCGCCATCGCGGCTCTGATGGCCATGCCACCGATGTCAAACGGTGCACCGGGATGTCCTCTTACTGGGTCTTAGGCGCGTGTCTCAAGAGGAGGGCCGGAAACCGCCGCGAAAGGCCGGCGAAGTGGCGGTGGTCCGACACCTTCACCGCTGCTTCTGAAATCCGGCGATAACTCTATCACCGTTCGTCGTTAGGCATTGAAATTGGTACTCTTGCGTACATCTCGCCGAGATAATCGAAATGGACTATTCGTTTATTGAATTCCGTCGATAAACGATCAAGTTATGGGCTCGTAACCGAAGCCGCGTATAATGCCCTCTATTTTCATCCTATTTAGTTAGCATTATTATTATTATTATTATTATTATAGATATCTATTATTAAATCCTATAGGATTAGAAAAAAAGATCACGATTAGAATTATCGAGATAGAATTCTTTTAGTAGTGACTAGAGTTTGGGGTATTGGGACTCTATTAGATAAAAGAATTAGGGTTGGATTCAACTTTTAGAATTATATAATATATATACACATATATGCACGCATGAGTTACGACTCAAAAGAGCAGAAGAAGCGAAAGCATTCGACATCAGCATATTATAGCAGCAAATTTTAGAACTTGTGCGCACAATTAGAGGTATACTTTTTATGCATATATTCTATTAACGGTTATTGTTGATACACACATTGATTTGTTTAATAATCATTATAGGACCTTCACCTAATCTGCACTAGTTGTGGGAGAATTTTATTTTGAAAAGTGTGATTAAGGCTTATTAATTAGACACACACTAATTGTTTAGTGATTAGTGATTGGTCTTTAATTAAAGCCGAGGCAAGGGATTATAGTGATTCCTTTTGTTTAAGAGTCTCACGTAGACTGCACTAGATTTCATAAGACCCACCATCAGCGATAATATATTAACCATTGACTCTAGTTTTCTAGAAATTTGGAAAATCATTAATGATTATTACAGGAAATTCCTTTAACTAATTGATTTCACTAAATTAATTTTAAATGGTTTTACGTTGTAATTTGAGATTAAGGTTTATCTAGATATTATTATAATTAATATACCTACGGTATACTTTAGAATTTAGTACAGTATTAAGTAGTCTTGGATATTTTAGTCTTTGAATTTTAGCTAATTACCGATGTTTGTTATTAGAATCGCGACAACCTATTTAGAGCTTTTCGTTAGTTCTCCGTCAAGACCTACTAGAACTTTGGGACGAGGTAAGTAATTCTTGATGATCTCTACTTTAATATATATTTTTATTAAATTATTGGTATTGTCTCAACTGATTATCTTTATGCAAAATATATTCTTGGAGTTATGAGTTTTTAAGAAAAATAAGATCAAGCATATAAATAAAGTTATTATTTTCCGTTATGTATGAAATTGTATTTTTTCAGGAAAATGAATATTGTGATTGAGCTCATAGATTGATCGGATCATTGTTTTAGACCATTGGGTTATTTGTTGGCGCCCGGAACTAATTCCATTAATGTTTGGCCGCCCAGCAGGAGTACAGCTGGATCATTGTTTGGTTATTGCCCATGGATATCCATTTAGCCGACAACCCTGCCTAGGAATAGAATGATGGTCTTATTATTGTTCTTTGAGCTAATCTAAATTGTTCATTGACTCATTGTTTGGAAATGTTATGCCTTATTGATATGAAAATCCATATGATATTATTCGTATGAAATGGTAAGTATTTTTTTAAATATGCTTGATCGGGTAGAGAAAGTCGGGAATTACTTATTGAGTATGCAGCTCACCCCTTGCTATTGTTTTTCAGATATTTAACCAAGTTTCGAGGGCAGGAAGATGGATTCAGGATCTATTTATTTTATCTAATTTCATATTGTCAAGGACTTCTGTCTTTTTTAATTTCACTATCTAGTTCGATTAAGATCTGTTTATTTTTCTTATGGGAACTATAGATACTAATGACTTCTCATATATATTTGAGAAGTTGTGTTTTCGAATTTAGATGCTCTGTACCATGAAATATTTGGATTTTATTGAAGGATTTTGCACTCTACTTGGATATTTAGATTAATTATTTTTCTAAGTTCATGGTTTAAGAGGGCCTTGTGTTGTCGGGATGCAACCGACGGCACGGCCGGTCACATCCTGATTTTGGGGCGTGAAACCGCGAATAGTGACCGCGGGAGAGAGAGAGAGAGAAAAGAGATTGGGAGAAATGTGTCTTGTGCACAAGCTATATACAACCGGGTATCCTTATCACATAGCAAAGTGAAATATCGCGTACAAATAATCGTAAATAAAATCGGTAAAGTTATGACTAAACATTCAAGCTCCGCATAAATTTTATAAATTAAAATGAAATAGAGATTTACCAATTAGAGTTTAATTCAATTTAATTTTTAGAACCTTTCATACAATTTAACGACACTTCGTAAACACATGATTCACTTCGTAAACACATGATTGATAATTAATTCTCAAGGAATTCAAGTAAACCGAAATTAAACAAGTTAAGTAACATGACGGATTTAAAATCAACCTGACAATTATTTCATGGAATAAATTTGAATTAAATTAAATTAGACAGTTAGGGTTAAATTTGCGAGTAATTAATCAAGTTGACAATTAATCTTGGAATAATTCAAATGATCACATATTAAATTGGATTCACATTAAACCACTAATTCAAGAACTCTTAAATTAAACACACATAAGTGTAGAGACTTACTTGTTAATATCGTTAGGACGCCCTTCGAGAATACGGGGCGTCACACAAATCACACGCATTAATGGATTAATGATTAGTTTATCCGTAATATTTCACTACATATTCTGTTTAAAGTTTTTTTTTTACTCAATTTATTCATAGTTGGTTCTCAAAAATTATATTTTCGCTACTTAATCTTTTGAATCTATTTTTGTCGCCCATTACCAATTAAATAAATAATTATAATAATTACTAACTAGATACAATATAGTTCAACTACACAAAAAAATATTATTTTTTTTTAATCAGAAAAAAAAATTATTAAGTTCAATAATATGAAAAAATTAAAAAAAGATATTATGTCGGAATATTATAAACTAATAGTTTTAGACTCATTTATTCTGCAATATAAATAGTTTCTATGATATTGAAACTCTTCCTAATCATAACTTGGTCATCTTCTTACATTATTTTTAGAGTTTTGTACTCAACAATATAATTCTTAACGCCTTTTTCATCAAAATTCTAAAATTTCATTAATAATAACTCCTTTAACTATATATCCATTTACCGTTTGGGCGTGCGTGTGTTAACCAAAAAAAACTATATATCCATTTACCAAGATTATTCAACTTGATCCCAATTATTTTTCAAGGATTAGCCACTTTATTTTCTTCTATATATCCTTAATGGGCACAACAACAATGTACAACATCTTGTTTTTCATCACTTTTTATTCTTTTATAAGGATTTTTTACTTTAATTACAAAAATCAAATTTTTCGCATAAATGTTATAGAAATCATAAGTATCATTATAGCATTCAAATTTCATACCTACACAAGGGTGGAATTGAAATCTCTAATCTCCTTTGTTGGTGTAAGTAAATTACCATCTCAAATTTTGATGGTTTTACTATTTAAAGGTAAATCTTATACCTGGAAATTTAACCCAAAAAAATCAAAAATTTTCAAATAGTATAAATACATGTGAATGAGAAAATATAAATATATTAATGATATAAAGTTATTTTATAATATAAAATTTGTGTCCAAAGTAATACCTCTCACACATAAATATATTATAATATAAAGTTACTTTATAATAAAAAAATTTAGTATTCCAAGTAATACTTGTTCACACAATGTTCATTTTATGTATGAACCTTTTCAGAGAGAAAAAGAAAAGAAAAAGGAAAAGAGAAGAAAAACATAGTGCGGATTTTTTATTTACTTTGAATTTCTTTGGATTTTTCTCAAGAAAATTAGTGATTATATTTTTCTTTTACGATTTTTTTCAACAAGTTTGGTAAGTTTTATAAGAATCCTAATCATATATATTAGTTTTTGTCTTATACCTTTAAAGTTTTAAATTTATTGGGGTTTTTATAATAATATTAATATTTAGAGTTCTATCTTATATAATCACTATCTAAGAGAGAAGATAATTAATTATTGATTAGAAAATTAAAAAATAATTAATTATCTGTAAAAAACAGAACTCTAAAAAAAACGAAAAAAAGGAATAATGAGGTAAAGAAAAGAAACAAAATTTGAGAAAAAAAAAAAAAAAAGGAATAATGCAATTATTGGCTAAAGAAAACAGAGTTAACGGTGCGTAGTTGGACACCTGCTCATTGGCGTAGCAGGAAAATGGAGTAGGAAAATAAGCAGGAGATACCGTCCATAAATCTTGTGGCTGTGTTATCAAGCTCGTCAACAACGTACTACTGATCCCCATAATCTTTTGTATATATAATGTTAATCAAGTAGCAATTTTGCAAACAATTCCCAATACAAATTCTGTTTTCCTTTTCAATACTCTAATCATGGAGGTCAATATTCTTAGCAAGACATTGATAAAACCATTTTCCCCAACTCCCTCAAACCTCAAAAACTACCATTTATCATGCCACGATAAGGTTATGCGAGCAATCGAAGTGTCGGTCATTCTCTTCTGCTCATCCTCACCCAACAATGACAGAAGAAACGCACATCTGGAAGAATCACTAGCAAAAATCTTACCCGAGTTCTATCCATTCGCGGGACGATACGTTGCAGATAACGATCACTTAGTTGATTGCAGTGATCAAGGGATTGAGTTCGCTGAGGCACAAGTTGATGCCGAGCTGCTGGAATTCGTCAAAGAAATAAAATCCGGGCAAGTAAGTGATCTTCTTCCCAAAGAACGCAACTCACTGCTATGTATTCAGGCCACAACACTCAAGTGTGGTGGGGTGGTGATTGGGGTGTGCATGTCACACATATTTATTGATGCATCCTCACTTACAACATTCATGGCTGCCTTGGCAAATGCCTGCAGCGGTAATAAAAATATGAATATTAACCCGATTTTTCATCCCCCAACGTTGCTTCCTCACGAAATTTCGAACACGACTGGTGTAGATCTCCTTGAATCAAGAAACAATACGGCTCCACATATTGTTGCCAAGATGTTTGTATTCAACAAGGAGACGATAGCGAGTTTAAAGTCCAAAATAAGAAGGTCGGTAACAGTATATCTATACTTTTCATTTATATATGAATCATCCACTAATTATCACAACGATTGTGTTTTCATTTCAGCCGAGCCTCGCGGGTGCGAGTCGTGTGTGCCCTCATCGCAAGAGCACTAATCCGCCTACACGGTGCAAAAAGCGTGCAGTGCCCTGTAGATTGGCTAATAGTTCAAGCAGTTAACATGAGGGAAAGAATAGTCCCGTCTCTGCCTAAGCATTCTTGTGGATGTAAGCATAACTTTAACAATTCATAGAAAACTTTATTATGAATTTAACGCAGCGGAATTTAGGAATCGAAATACCTCCCGCCATTGCTCTTTCGTTTCGCCGATTGAGTAACCGATACAATCCAGAAAATCCAATTGCTTGATGACTACGAAGAACTCCGTCAATAGCTTCAAGTCTTCTCTTCCTCAAGAATTCTTCAAGCTCTTTTCTCCGTAAGGTTCTTCTAAGCACCGACCCTCACAACCTGATGGATTGGTTCTGTATGTGTATTTTGTGCTTAGGAACCTTAGGGATTCTATTATCTTTTATATACGTAACTCCATCAGTTACGTATTACTTTAGCGGTTTTCTTTAGTGGTTATCTCCCGATAATTCTAGAATAGTGGGAGTTACTTGGTTAGTGGGTCTCCTTTTATTACGTCATAAATAGTGTGAGAATTATAATATTAATAAACAAATATTATCCTTATGCAGTTAGGAATCCCAACGGACCACAAACCGCTAACAGTGGAAACTTCTCAACAATAGCTCATTGCAAAGTGTCTAACAATATGGGCTTTGAAGAACTGGTTGAGGTATTAGGTGAGGCCATTGTCGAAACCATTGGAGGCTGTGCTGACAGAGTTTCTAGTGGTGAGAGTGTACATCAGGCACTTGTTGATCCGGTTCTGGATTTGCACAGTGCGTTTGGAGGTGGGGCGAAACTTTTGGCCTTTACCGACTACACTAAATTTGGATTCTATGACATTGATTTTGGTTGGGGGAAACCAGTTCAGACAAGCATTGGAACTATGCCTACTGCGAATCATATAATACTGATGGGTAACAGAGAGGGTGATGGGGTTGAAGCATGGGTGCGTCTGAATCATCAAGACATGGCACTTTTGAGCAAGATGAAGAGATAATAACCTTTGCTACTTGGATATTATAACAGCTCTTTAGTTTTTATTCTTATTCTTATTTTAGCCCAACCTTAAATTTTTTATATTTGTATCTATGTTTTAAAACTTGGACCGGACCTGTTCAACCGGTGACCGCCGGTGACCGGCCACTTATCCGGTCCGAGTTGCCCACTAAACTTTTGACCCAGTGAGGACCGGTGGAAACCGGCCAAAAACTGGTAAAAGGGCATGATCGGCCCGGTGTGCGCAGGCCGTTTGGCCCGGTTGTTATTAAAAAAAAAATTTAAAAATTCAGAAAATCTCCATTTTTGAGTTTGAGGAGCTTGACTTGAGGAAGCAAGTAACAGATCTAGTAGAATTTATCAATTTTCTGCCAAATAATTATTAAAAAAAGAGAGAGAGAGAGATTTCATAGGTGATATAGAAATGGGCTTCCAGAGGCGGTGGAAAGATGCCGAAGGTGGTGGCGACAGGATGTGCTAAGTGGGAATTGAAGGAGAAGTTCTCTTTCTTCCTTTTTCACTTCTTGACAAGGAGCGGCTATTCAATAGTCACCCGTGCAATGTGCATTTGAAGGGTAACTGATATATTTGAGGTGGGAAATATTGAGTTTAGGGCAAATTAATATTGGGCTTAGGGAAAAAGCCCAAAGATGCATATATATTACAAAATTTTAATAAATATTTCTAATATATATATTAATGTATAATAAAATATAATTATTACGTAATTATGACGTCACATCGATTCTAATGGTGGTCTAACTGATCGAATCAGTAAAACCAATAATCAATAAGACTCCCGGTTCCACGTCCGCTCTGGTTTTTTAAAATACTTCTTCAACCATTTTTAAGTAGTTCCAGACACTTAAGAACCAAATAAATGAATTTAATGTCACTAGTTCCATAAAACCTTAATCTACGTATTTCAAATTCTTTTTTTTTTTTTGGTCAAGTGGTCTGAGAGTTCTTTCTCGAAGGCAAGGTCTCGGATTCGAATCTCTTTGGCCACTTGGGGGGTGTGTGTTAAAATAAAAAATAAAAAAAAAACTACATATTTCAAACTCAAGGCAAAGCAACCAATCAATTGAAGCTTCGATCCGTATTCTCCACCGCCAGATTGATTCAGATCTATTCTACTATCAAATTTTCAGATTTGTTACGTCGATACGGTTTGTGTTTTTTCTTTAGGTTTTGTTATATTTCAAGTTCTTTATTTCTTACGTATAGAGGTTTCGTCCCTTCCGTATGGAAGCTTAGTCAGTTTCTTTATGTTCTTTTTTATTATATTCTGTTATTCTCCGAGGAAATTTTTTGGCCGAGTTATCTGCTGTAGGCCAAATTGTTCTTTTCAATCCGGAGAAAAGGTGGCTGCGGAACTTCACCCAAATCGGATCTTCAACTTCAAGGAGCCTGTTTCTTTTATTAAACGTGATGCTAATATAATAGCTCACAAATCTGTTGGAATTGCTACTTCGGCCTGCATTATTTTTCTTATTATTCCTTGTATTTTTTTTATTATTCCTCTTAATGTTGAATAATATTTCCCTTTAAGGGTTTGAGTTTAAAAAAAAAAAAAACCAAATAAATGAAAGACACCTGTTTAATTGAAGGACAAAATAGATGAAGTCAGAAAAGCAATTAAAAAAGTTTTCTTTTTTATTAAAAAAAATTACATTCAATTATCCTAAATTTAAATCTAATTATAATACAATCCATCATTATTAAAAATTTATAAATAAATTTCTATAAATATTGTTTGAATTGAGATCCTACCAAAAGATGTAAATTTATCCAGGTGCCCCTAGCGGAATTGCAGCCTTTTTTCCTAAATTTTTTAATTAAATGTTAAAAATTGGAAATGACAATATTGCCCTTCTTCATATGACGTATACGAAACTGCAATCTACAATGACAAAATTCCCAGACTAATTGTGTGCGGAAAAAGAAAAAAACTGATTCTCTCTTTCTCTGGTGACGTGAAGAATCTGCGAAGCGGCGGTGTTGGCGGATCTGGATGGAGGGCCACTGAAAGTGATCGATGGTGGTGGTGCAGCGCCGGATCTGGGCAAGGTGGGTCGATTTGGTGGTCATGGTGATGGGTGGAGGTGTTGATTTTTTATGGTGGTGGTGCTGGTTGTTGTGGTGGGTGATGTTGAGTGGAATTGGTGGCGGCGGCGAAGAATAGGCGGCGATGGCATATCGGATCTGGTGGTGCTGGTGATTGTGCTGATTGATGGTGAGTGGAATAGGCGGCAGAGAATTTTGAGCGAGTCCCATGGGGCGAGTTGGGAGGGATTGGGTTCTGGTGACTTGGTGGCGGACGTGTGGATGAGGGCTGGGACGAGTGAAGCGATGATGAGGGTCAGGAGAAATGCGGCGGAGATGACGAGGATTCTGCGGCTGCGGCGGCGGTGCGGGGGGGTGGGGGAAGAATTTGGGTTTAATCGGAGGGGTTTACTTTGCCGTAGCCTTTGATGAAATTGACGGACTCCATTGATTTTGAACCCTTTTTTAGTTTTTGCTAATGGGGTGAACTACTTTTGTGTTTTGGAGAACTAATTATTTAATTTTTCTTGACCCGCTGAATTTACAAATTGGTGAAAAACAGTATTTTTGTCGGGTAACGTGGGATAAATTTTTAATTGGATATCATATTTTTATTTAATTTTTTATTTGGACAAAATATCATATGATTTTTACGTAATAATCAAAATATCTTGCAAAATATATTATATAATTTTTAAAAAATAGAGTAACAGATGGCGAGTTATTTCAAATCGTTCCTTTTTTTTATTACTTTTTAAAACAATCTGTATGATTAATTGAGAATATTTATACAAAAAAAAAAATTATTGAGGAAATATGGTATTAATATAATGTTAACAAAAAGATTCTAATAGTACCATTTTTTTAAAAAACCATGGAACTTTAATAATATAGTCTCTCAGGGTATTTTGATGAAATTATAAAATAAATAAATTATTCAAGGATATTTTTGGAATGTTAGGACCAATCCTAATGAACTCTAATGGTGTAGAGGGCCTCAAACGGATTATGAAAGTTAGACACTATATTATAATTTCTCGCTAATGATGGATTGTATCGTAATTAGATCTAAATATAAGGTAGTTGGATGCAATTTTTTCTTTTTATTAGTAACCCTCAAGATTATTATTAAAATTCACTACGTGGCCTAAATTTAGCTCGTGACGTGTGATGAATCTAATACCCACACGTATGCATACCCACACTAGGCACCATAGGGCCCAATTAGTCTCATGGGAACGCCTAGATCAATTTGTTCCACTTTCAAAATTTGAGGGTATACCCCTCAAAGAATCACTCGAGGAGAGCTTAATTAATGACTTAGACATACATATACGGACACCAATGTTTTTGTAAATTTACCGTCTCACATTTGCTATGAGAAAACACGATGAAATGATATTTTTAATAATGTCCGTAAATCATATCGAAATAGTCAATAATCATCATTCAAGGTGACTGCAAAACAACAATTCAATACGAGCGATTGATCACTAATGTAAATCAATGAAAGCTGCAAATATACGTAAGGGAATCAATTTACCATAGCGCATCGATTGTATATTTGCCGAATCATGGCAGATCACTGAGAATCTAAAAGGTATTCATACAGAAAAATAACGAAATTCACAATTCCTGACTATCTAATGCTGCTACTCCCAACAGAGTTGTATTATACCACTAGTTTATTACCAAAGCAACATATATGATGATTCCATGATTTAGTACCATGCATTGAACTCGAATCGATGTAGCCGGTTATTTTAAACTTCAGACGAGATTGTACGTATCACTTTATCGATGTCATGAAATCCTCCACATCCGATATCTTCAGAGGCTTTGTGATGAACTTTAAAGCTCCTGCTTCAAGGAACCTGAGTATTGATCAATTTTAAGGAATCATTAGGAATATTGGGTATACTTCACTATGCAGAACTGAAAAAAAAGCTTAAAAACTAAAATCATGGCATACTTATGTAGTTAATTACTTACTTGTTGATGACAGTGGGATCAGAAGTACTGGAGACAATGACAACAGGCACATCCTTCACAGGAGAAGAGGATTCCTGCTCACAACAAGCCATTCATATATACAGTGAAAATTGCAACACTAAATTAGTAGCTTCCAATAATTACGGAAGTGAAAAAACTGGGATTCATTAATTAATTAATTACCTTTATTTTCGTAAGAAACTCATATCCATTCATTCCTGGCATTTCGTAATCTAAAGTGATCAAGCTCACCTTTGGAACCTGTATGTAGACCAGAAAATTCACACTTTTTTTTTTTTTTGCTTTCTTTTCTGAGAGTTCAAGAAATGATATGAAAAGCAAATTCAAGATTTCAAGAACACGCGCGTGAAGATTAATTTAAGAATGTCAAAGATTAACTAGTTCTGGAATAAGGGAGTGAGCTAGAATTTGGGAGATTAAAAGAAAATTATTAAAACTTGAGGAAGGCGAAATCACAGACTTTAAAGGTTTTGCCCAGAATTTAAAAGTATCTAAATTTTTGTCGAGGGGGCGGGCGTCCCCCACCACCCCCTCCATCCTTGCCAGAATCAACCAACCACATATGCGTCCCTTCAGAAAAATCTTATCGAATGAAATCGGGAACAGATTCATTCCACTCATCAGAAAAAGCAATTTGTGAATAAAACAGGAATAAAATCATTCCATCGCATCAAGAAAACACATATATTACTATTCAATTCGATGCATGCAGTTGTTCGTATATATGATTGACAGAAATTAAACAGCATACATTTTCATTCTCTGAGCTCTGCTTTTCTTCAGATAATAAGCCCAGAAACTTCAGCGCCTCAACTCCACTTTCAGCCGTCGTCACTGATGGCGGAAAAAAAAAACCCCCCACGAATCAGCCACTGGGAATTTTTTAAAATTCTTCGAATTACAGGTAAACAGCAACATTCCCGCGATGAAGAAATTAAAAGAGAATAAAAATAAAGATTAATTACCAGTGCATGGGGAATGTCTCTTGAAAATCATTTCGTAAAGCCTGAGAGTAAATCTGGAATCATCAACTATAAGAACATGGGGTTGCTCCAGTACTCCGTCGCTTGACGAAGATGAAGATGCAACAGCAGCAGCAGCAGCAGAATCCATTTGATTATTCTTCTCAGAAATGTCGCAAATTCGCAGTGAAGAAACACGCACACAGAGAAATATCGGGAAACTGAAAACCAGAGAGTATGAAGGAAGAAATGCTTTGTGTAATGCGGTTATTTGAGTTAACTAATCAGGTCAGAACTGCAACGGTTGATCATATTTCCTGATTTTTATTGGCTTCTCTGGATTCCACACACACACACACACACACACACACGAATGTTTATAGTTGTGAATTTGTGAATAGTCCTGTGAGAAATTACGAAAAATATCTTATTTTAAAATATTTCTTATAATTTTTCAGGTACGAAGATTTTTTCGCATAATTGGACTAAATTTGAGTAATATTTGTAATTATTTCATTAAGTTATATTTCAATGTCAAATGCCATATTTTTCAGGTACGATGATTTTTGCGCATAATTGGACTAAATTTGAGTAATATTTGTAATTATTTCATTAAGTTATATTTCAATGTCAAATGCCGTATTTTTGTGCTTTTAGAAAAAGAAGACATAACTTTTGTGATGTTCTATTAACTTTTTTCTTGGAAAGAAAAAATATATATATGACTCATGTCGTGTTTTATTAACTTTTAACGTCTTTTTAATTGTATGAAGCTTATATTTTATTTTTAATTTTTTGGGAATCTTTTTTTTTTTTTTTTTAAATACGTACACCCAAGCGGAGATTGGAACCATGACCTTACCTTGGAGAAGAAACCTATTAACCACTTGAACTAACCCCCAGTTGGCGAATTTTTTGGGAACCTAAATACTAAAAAGGTTACTTACAAAATAATGGGTGAAGTGCCGAATATAAAAATTTTAGGCCTTTTTTGTGAGATGAAAGGTTTTTTCCCCCCTTTACTGTTGATGTCTTTTCAATTGCATATATATATAATTTTATTTTTTTATGAACGTAAATACTATATAAGTTAATTACAAAATAATGAGTTAAGTACCGATCGAATATTAAATTTTTAGGCTTTTTTGATGAGATGAAAGGTATAGATATCTTACTTTTGGTAAAAAAAAAAAAAAGAGGAAATTAGTTTTACTCTTTCTTCACAAGCTTACAAAATGATTAAATGAGAGAATAAATTCAACTTCGAATTCTTTTATAATTAATAAATACTCTAGTTTTAAAAAATGGGAAAAATAGCTTTATAAATATATATTATGAATGCGGATTTATTAATAAAATACGAATTATTTTCCTCACACAATAATGATGGATCAGTATTTATTGCTCTATCTTCATTTATATCGATACGGATATATAATTCATAATTTTACATATTTTCTTAGATTTATCATGCATATAATATAAAATAATATTTTTAAAAGTGTTGGTATATTTATAGAATATCAATTTATATGCAATCAAAATGCATAGGGTGATAATTGTAATTAAATGCATCAAAATACTTGATGTATGATGGGTTCAGAAATGTGAGGGTCCGAATCCGATCACTTTACGATTTGTATTTGTGGAGGAAACCACCGGAGATTCGCCGGAGATGAGAAAGGGGGTTCTACCTGTTGGGACAAGCACAATAAAAGTCAGAAGGCCAAGCTGGGGGAACTGGGGGTGATGCCCAGTTTGGCTCTCCGACGCTCAAGTCAGTTCAAGGTCTGAAGAAATGTAAGTTCAGTCACAGTTTCAGTGATGAAGAATGCTTACCAGTGTAGAAGATGACTTTAGCTATTTATAGTTGAGGGTCAAGGGCCCTTTGGTCATTTGCCTCAAGTGGTCCTGGCCGAATGTTGCCCTAACACGTGGCGCCGTGAGAGAGAAACCTAGGAGGAATCTTCTGCAAAAGCGGCCAAAAGTTAGTGCTGGCAACAGTGGCAGGTGCGCGGGCATGTACGTTGTGTCAGAGAGCCATTTGGGTGGTTGGTAACGAGGGCTTAAGAGCGCGCTCGTGACAACCTGGAATATTGGAAGCCAAGATATCCGCTGGGGGGAATGAAGGCTCCAGTTCAAGTGACGAGCCAAAGGGGAGGCCACTCTGAGGGAGTGTGACGCTCGAAGAGGGCTCCCTTGGCACGTGGGTGTGCCAATCATACAGTATGAAGGACGCTCATGAGAGTAACAGCGCTCGTTGGGCTTGACTCATGAAGAAGGATTGCGCTCGTTAGGCTTAGCGCTCGTGTGCTGATGGGTGCCACCTTGGGGAGACAGATGTCATCATCTCGGTGATGCCACGTGTTCTAACTTGGGACGATCGTATTTTGACCCCATCATTTTGCCCCCCAATTCTGTAGTCCTTAGTGATAAGGACTGTAGAATTTTGACACGTTCTAACTTTCGCATGTAACGCTCGTATAGGATTTGGCGTGCTGAGCAATTTTTCCTCTGATTGTGCCATTAATGCGATCTTTTCAACTGACCGCTCGTAAGGCTACTGCACTGAGCGTTGTACTATTCTTGAGTATTCGAAACGTCAGAGCATTAAATGCGGGCGCGCGTGGGGCGCGTGGGCATTGGGAAGCATGTGACGGTTCCATAAAGTGGGCGGTTTCCCAGGCGGGAAATGATTACCATTTTGAATTCATTGCCAAAAAAGGTACCAACTCCTAGCCCTATAAATGTGGGATTCTGAAATCTTGCTACTCTTTACGCATCCTAAACTTCCAAGCATCCTTTGCAAAAAGAATTCTCTCGCACTCCAGTTCTTAGAGCATCTTCAACCTTTCTCCCAGATTTTCTCAGAAACCTTCAAGGTAAACTTCCAGCGTAATTTTCTAACTCTGCTAACTTTAGATTCAGACTTTAGGATTTCATAACCCCTTAGATTTTTCTCCTTGAGGAAACCCTAATCTCTTTCCAGGAAAACCCCATTGTCTAACCGAGATTGAATTTCTCCCAAATCTCAGCTTCTGCCATGGCTGACCAACATGTTGAGGAATTCGCCCGTGAAATCAATGAAATGGCCACTGAGAGTTCCTCTTCCCCCGATTCCCCTAGAGATGAGGAGTTGGGGGCGGCAGTGATGGCCATGGAGGATAGGAATCCTGGCGGAGTGGATCCTCTCTTTGAGGAGATGAATCTAGTGATGGAGGCAGAACGGCAAGGGGTTACTCTCCCCATAACTCAGAGTGCCACTCATCCCCACCGCCATACCGTGACTGTGGCCGTCGCGAACCCGCTTCCAGTGGCTGAAGCCATAACCGGGCCTTCAGAAAGAGCCCGTGACAAAGGAAAAAGCAAGAAATCCCAGAAATCCGAAGGGCCTAACGAGGGTGATGGATCAGGTTATCAGGCTACCGAGCGCACGCCCGATGAGACTCCCAGCACAGTTACCGTGGGAGAAGTGAAAACGATGATGGCGCCCATTTACTGGGACGAGCGGTATACGTAGAGAATCCCAGAAAACCACGAGCGTGCTAATAATCCGCCTCCTGGAGAAATGGCGGTGTACGTGGCCTCGGTCAGCTCAGGGGGTTTGAGGTTCCCCATTTCGATCCCAATGGCCCACCTGTTGAATGACTTAAACCTCTGTCCTTCGCAAATAGTGCCCAACGGCTTGGCTCTGCTGACAAGCTTCGTGATCCTGATGAGGAGTGTTGGATACGAGCCCTTTGTGCGGAACTTTCATGCACTTTTCCAAGTAGTTAGCTCGTCACGCTCGTCTCCTGAGGCGGGCTTCTACTATATTCAAGCAAAGGCTCGTACAAAGCTAATCAACTCTCCCACGAGCACATATGGCCCCAATTGGAAGGAGAAGTTCATCTTTGTTAAGGCCCCCATAGGAGAGGGCTTTGGGGTGTCCACAAATTGGGGCTCGGTTGCGAAGAGCCGTTTGGAGCCGGCCCTCCCCAGAGATTGGGCAAAGTATTTAGCTGAAGCCTTAACGGACGAGGGTCACCTTATACAGGCGAAGGACTGGATAGACGATGCGGAGCTCATGTTCCTGTGTGGTCTTTCCGACGACCCTTATTACCTTGACAACCCTCCGGCTCGTGATATAGAGAGAGACGGTTAGATTCTTAGGGCACTAACTTTAGATAGGAATGAATACTAACTGCTTTTCTGTACTTGTAACTTGCAATCTGAGTAGATGGTTTGAGGATTTCTAACCCTCGAAATTTCCATTCGTGCAGGAGTTGCGATATTAGAGATGGCAGGAGGAATCAGACAAGCCGCACGCTTCGCTCATGCCAACAGGAACCAAGCCCAACAAGGGGACCAACAGCGCGAGCAACAGCGCCCTCGCAATCGTAGCAATCGCGGCGACGCTCGTAGCGGTAGCCAGGGCGCTAGTTCGAGCGCTATTCCGGAGGTCCAACCCCCTCGTGGCCGGGGGGAGAGTAGACTGGCCAACAGAGAGACCAGGAGGCGATTGGCTACAGAACGAGCGGGAGACGTTCAACCCCCTCTGGCCACAGAACAAATGAGGCCAATAACCACCCTGGCAATAGCCGAGGCCCCACAGAGCGCCAGTGGGCCTTCTCGCAAGAGGAAGAGGATGCCCGATTCCGCGGCAATAAGAGGTAAGGGTAAGCAGGTGGCCCAGGGCCCCAGGGGCGAAGGAGATACTTCCTCTTCAGAGGAGGAACACTTTTGGGAGTTCTCCCGATGAGGGGACAGAGACTATACAGGTGCCCCCGACGGTGGGCCCGTTCTGCTGAGGCCGGGCACGCTCGCTCAGGCTGTCACCGAGAATCTCTACAACAAGGCCCAATTCTCGGCGGACCACCGGCATCTCTACAGTGAATCTGTGGAGAAAGTGACCCTTGATGCGGCCCACGCACTAATCTCTGTAAGTCTTCACTCCTTGCTTTCTTTGCTAATTTCTGTAAGTTATCATTTTTTGGCTAACACTCCCTTTCCTCCAACTTATGCAGCAAGTTCTTCCCCGGCTCCGAAATGTGCAAATGCGAGCCTCCACTTATGCCGAACGCAAGGCCAAGTACAAGAAGATGGCCCGTTCCAACGACCCGGCTCAGATTCAATCGGAGTTGGACGCAGAAATTGCGAAGTATGAATCCCTCAAGGATTTGTACAACAAAACGGAGGAAGAGCTGGGAAAACTGAGGGAGGATTTCCAGGCGGTGGAGAGCGCTCGAAGCGGCTTAAGTGACCAGTTGGCCCAGGCAAACGAGCGCTGCAAGAAGGCGGAGATCGAGCGGGAAAGCTGGAAGACGAGGGCTCTGGAGGCTGAGAGGAAATTTAACGACACCATGAGCGAGTGGCCTCGGAGTCTGGAACGTGCGAGCAAGGAGGCCCTTATCCGGTTCTGCCATTCGAAGGCCTTCAACTTTGCTGCTTCCCTGCATTGCTTGGATGAGGCTCAGAAGGCTTTCAATTTAGCCATCGAGCAGGGCATACATAAGGGGCTAACGGATCCTGCCATGAAAGAGGCCGAGGGCACGGGGCTCATATTCAATGAGCGCTGCGAGGAGGAGGATGACGAGGGGGATAACCCTGCGGATTCCATTGCGGAGCCAGAGTACGAATTCCTGGTCAAACTCCTTCAGGATGAGTATATGGAAGCTCACCCGTCGGAGGGTGCCTCTCAGGCCGCACAAAATGACCAGCATGAAGATGAGCCTCAAGAGCCTATCATGGAGGATGCCCCTGTCCCAGCCGCCGAGGGTGCCAACGTTCCTGTTCCTGCTGTCAATGAGCCCGACGATCCCCAAGCCCAACCGCAAGAGCCTGAGGGCCCAGTTCACGGCCCCGTGGCCCAAAACATACTGGTGATCGTTGATGAAGACATTGCTCCAGCTGCCTGAGACTTTCCTCTGTATTTTCCTGTTTTAATGCCTTTTTTTTTCCTTCTTTTGAAACAATGTTCAGTGGCCTTTGAGCCCTTATCTTGTAATGTTTCTTGCAATAAATATACATCCCATTTTTCATGACTGTGTTCTTTTGTTTATTTATGAATCAGAACTCATATTTAGAGCTTGCTGGAACAAATCTTGTAATAATAAAACTGTGTGTAGCATACTCTGTGGATGTTTTATTTCTCTGATGAGCCTTTATGACTTTGAGAAATTTTGTTAACTTCTGTAAATCTTTGAAAATTTGTCTAAGTCTTGAGCGATCGTGATGGTCTTATTGTGAGATTGCCCCCCCACTCAAGACTTGTATAAATTTTTGCCTTCTGTAAATCTTTGAAAATTTGTCTAAGTCTTGAGCGATCGTGAGGGTCTTACTGTGAGATTGCCCCCCCACTCAAGACTTGTATAAATTTTGTTTTTGCTCTTAAAAATTTGGCTGAGTCTTGAGTATATACGAGGGTCTTATGGAGAGGCTGCCCTCGTTCAAGGCTCGTGCGATTTCTTCTTAACTTTGGGGGAATTTTGCTAAGTCTTGAGTGTGTGCGAGGGTCTTACTGAGTGGTTGCCCTCGTTCATGACTTGTGACATTCCTTCCGTCCTTGGGGGATTTTGCTAAGTCTTGAGTGTGTGTGAGGTTCTTACTGAGTGGTTGCCCTCGTTCAAGACTTGTGCAATACCTTCTTGATTCTGAGGCCATCGTTCGAGCGCTCTGGCTCTTGTCGTATTTCTGGCTCTGCAGGAAATCCCATTTTCGAGCGCAAGGCGTTATAAGAAACGGCCAAGGCCTACTAGGATTTGCTCTTGTAGGAGATCCCGTTTTCGAGCGCAAGGCGTTTTAAGAAATGGCCAAGGCCTACTTAGGACTTTCTCTGTAGGAGATCCCGTTTTCGAGCGCAAGGCGTTTTAAAAAACAGCCAAGGCCTACTAGGATTTTCTTCATAATCTTCTTCCAATTCGCCTAATTGGTTGTGAGCGTAACCAGTCTATCCTTATGAGGGCGTCCCCCCATGTGGAGTATAGTGCTGGCAAGCGTAACCCATACGAGATAACAGCATACGTATTGGAATGGGTTGCCAACCACGCTCGCAAAGACGAGAGACGTGGGACTTATCCATTCAAGCAACTAAAGAAACAAGAATATTAGAGAAATTAAAAAGATTATGTTACCGTTTACTTGTGATTGGAAGTACATAGAACCCGTCAAAGAGGGTTGTTACATCAGGGTTTGCAAAGAGCTTTTAAACATAAAACCGCCGGAGGTTACATGCGTTCCAAGGGCGAGGCAAGCGCTCACCTTGAAGTGTCTCCAGGGTGTAAGTGTTGTTAGCTCTGAGTTGTACGATCTTGAATGGGCTTTCCCAATTGGGGTCCAATTTCCCCACGTGCTTGGATACTTCCACTTTCTTTAAAACCAAGTCTCCCAACTGGAAAGTTCTTTCCCTCACACGCTTGTTGTACTGTTGGGCCACAGAGGCCTTATAATGGTGGATCTTAGCCCAGGCTTTATCTCTCCTTTCATCCAGCAAATCCAACTCCAAGCTCCTGTTGCCATCGTTGAGCTGAGGCTCGAAATAGCCTACACGAGCGGATTCATTTACTATCTCCGCTGGTATCATTGCTTCTGATCCATAAACGAGCGCGTAAGGAGTTTCTCCAGTGGCCGCTCGTGGGGTGGTGCGATAAGCCCAAAGCGCTCCTTGCAGCTCCTCAGCCCATTCACTTTTCTTGCTCTCAAGCATGGTTTTCAGATGTTGCAAGATGATCCTATTGGTAACTTCTGCTTGCCCATTGGCTTGAGGGTGTCCTACAGAAGTAAATCGCTGCTCAATCCCCAACTCAGAACACCACTCTCGTGTGTCGGCTGCTATGAACTGGGATCCGTTGTCAGAGATAAGCACCCTCGGGATGCCGTACCTGCAAATGATGTTTTTCCAAATGAAGTCCCTCACAACCCTGAAAGTGATTTTTGCAACGGCTTCGGCCTCGGCCCACTTGGTGAAGTAGTCGACGGCTAAAATGACAAACTTCTTTTGTCCCACAGCCATGGGCAAGGGGCCCACGATGTCTATTCCCCACTGGTCAAAAGGCCAAGAGACGTCTATTGGGATCATCTGTGCGGCCGGCAATTGAGGAAGATTTGAATGAAATTGGCACTTAGGGCACTTCCTCGAAAATTCAATGGCATCTTGGAGTACTGTAGGCCAATAAAACCCACTTCTCAGAACCTTTTTTGCCAAAATACGCCCTCCGGAATGATTCCCACAGCTTCCATTGTGGATGAGTTCAAGTGTCTCCTTCGCCTGCGAGGGCCTCAGGCATCTCATTGGGGGTCCTTGGAATGATTTCTTGAATAACCTCCCCTCGGGATCCAAAGCGAAACGAGGGGCCTTACCTCGGACTTTCCTAGCTTCCACCTTGTCAGTGGGGGGAATTCCATCCCTAAGGAAAACGACGATGTCGTCCAGCCAACAGGGCTCGTTTGGATCGATCATGGCGATTATCTTGGTGGCGACCCTTTCCTTGATCAAGGGTTCCTCAATTCTAAGGAACGTAACAGAACGTTCGGAAGTGCCCTCTAAAGCTGATGCAAACTTTGACAGAGCGTCCGCACGCTCGTTTTCTCCTCGGGGCACTTGAAGTAGATGAAATTCCTTGAACTTCCCAATGATTTCTCTGGCTTTACTTAAGTACTGAACCATGGTGGTTTCTCGAGCCTCATAAGTTCCTTCAATCTGACTTGCAATTAACTGTGAATCCACATAAGCGGTGATTCTGGAGGCTCCATTCTGAAAAGCAATATTCAATCCTTGCACGAGGGCTTCATATTCTGCTTCGTTATTAGTGACTTGGAAATCCAGCTTGATTGCAAAGTCCAGTTCAATCCCATCGGGGTTTCTGAGAGCCACTCCTACTCCTCCCCCTTGAGAGGTTGAGGAACCATCCGTGTGCAGTACCCATAACCCCTCATTCTCCGCAACGGTGGGCTCTAAACCAAAGCGTTCGACCAATAAATCAGCTACAACCTGAGCCTGTACCGCGGTCCTGGGCTCGAAACATAAGTCGAACTGGCTCAATTCGATGGCCCATTTGATTAACCTCCCAGACACGTCTGGCTTAGACAGCACTTACTTCAAGGGTTGGTCGGTGAGAACCGTTATGGAGTGCGCTTGAAAGTAAGGCCTTAGCCTTCTTGAGGCGTTAATAAGAGCAAACGCGAATTTCTCAATCTCCAAATACTTCCTTTCGGCTCCTTGCAATGTTTTGCTCAGATAATATACAGGTAAGTGTTTCCGCTCCCGTACCGCGATCAGAACAGCGCTTGTGGCCTCGGAAGAAACGGAAAGATACATAAATAATCTCTCACCTTCGACGGGCTTAGTCAGCAGTGGTGCGCTCGATAAGTACGCCTTCATATCTTGCAGCGCCCTTTCGCATTCTTCTGTCCAAGCAAAGTTACGTGCGTTCCTCAAAATTTTGAAGAAGGGAAGGTTCCTGTCCGCCGAGCGCGAAATAAATCTGTTCAACGAGATGATTTTGCCTACTAGGACTTGCACTTCTCGCAAATTTCGAGGGGAGGGGATTTCCAAAATGGCCTTGATCTTCTCCGGATTGGCCTCAATTCCCCTCTGACCGACCATGTACCCTAAGAACTTTCCCCCTTGTACTCCAAAGGTGCACTTCGAAGGGTTCAACTTCATCCCGTACTGACGCAAGATGGAAAAAGTGCGTTTGAGATCTTCCAAGTGGGAGTCCTGGTGCTCGCTCTTGACAATCATATCATCCACGTAAACCTCCATGGACCTTCCAATTTCTTTTTCAAACATCTTGTTGACGAGCCGTTGATACGTAGCTCCGGCGTTCTTGAGTCCGAAAGGCATGACTAAGAAGCAGTATACCCCCAGATGGACAACAAACGAGGTTTTTGGGCGGTCTTCTGGGGCCATAAAGATCTGATAGGATCTTTAGGGCAGGCCTTGTTGAGATCAGTGAAATCGTTGCACATGCGCCATTTATTCGCGCTCTTGGGTACCAAAACGACATTACACAACCATTCCGGGTACAAGATGGGCTCGATATATTGAGCCTCCAGGAGTTTATTAACTTCCTCTTCAATGACTTTCTTTCGAAAGCCATGTACATCCCGCTTTTTCTGCTTGATGGGTTTGAAAGAGGGGTCCACATTAAGCCTATGGACAATGACGCTCGGGTCAATCCCTGTGAGGTCGGAGGCTTTCCACGCAAATACATCACTGTTTTCCCTGAGAAAATCAATCATCATGATCTGAGAAGGCCCCAAGAGGTTAGATCCTATCTGAGTAGTCTTATCCTTGTTTCCGAGCTCCAGCTCAATGGTAAGGAACTTCTCCGAGGGTTCGATCCTTATCTCAGGGCGAGGAAGTTCGAGCGCCCTCTTCTTTCCTGTCAAACGGTCACCGGGTGCTGGTTCACCCTCTCCTGGCTCGTCTCCTTCTGAGGACGATCCACCAACGGTCCCTGGTGGTGCACTTTCGAGGGGATTCTCCACGTTGTCTCCCCTCTTCTTTTTGTTCTTCTTCTTGTTCAATTTTGCCCTTTTCCGTGCTGGGCTGTCCTCATCTAGATTGAGGAAATCCATTGACTTCTTGGTGGACCCAATTTGGAAGGTTTTCTCCGCTTTAGGCTTTCTGAGGGACAGCATGTAACATTCCCAAGCCTCTTGCACATTGCACAGTACTTCTCCCACACCCTCGGGGGTGGGGAATTTAATCTTCTGGTGGTAGGTGGAGATGATAGCTTTGAAGTCCACGAGGGCGGGGCGCCCAATTATGATGTTATAAGGAATGTCTATCTCCACAACTGCGTATGTTACCAAGAGTGTTTTGCGCTGAGGGGCTCGGCCGAATGAAGTAGCTAAGCGAACTTGCCCTCGCGGGACAACTTCCGAGCCTCCAAAGCCAATGAGGGCCGTTTTGAGAGGCTCGAGCGGAAGGTCAGCCTTCATCTTTAAGAACGTAGAATAAGGCAAAACATTAACAGAGCTTCCACTATCCACCAACACCCTTTTTACAACATGATTATGAACATCTACACTAACCACCATGGGGCAATCAGAGGTTATACCGTCCCCACGGGGTGTTACAATGTGCTCTAAATCCCTATCATCGAAGCCTATTACATCATTCTCTCTTGACCGTTGAGCGCTGGAATTCTGGACGGCATAGATGGGTTTAGGCATTGCTGAGCGTTGGTTGTAGCTCCGGACATACCTCCGCCGGGAGGCGTTGGAATCCCCTCCTGACGAGCCTCCTGCAATCATGTTTATGACTGCGAAAGGTTCGTTTTCTTGCTCAGGGGCTTTTCCTTTATTGCCCCGGCGGCTGCTGCTTTCAGGGAGTCCCCTACCCCTTGGGCTCCTCGACCAGGATGGACTCCTCCTTCTTCCTCCAGCGCGCTCGTTGCAGCGTTCATCGTAGCGCTCGAGCACCCGGACGAATTCTTTCAGGTGGCCCCCTGCGACGAGCCTCTGAATCTCAGCTTCCAACTGCCGGCACTCATCCGCGTCGTGGCCCCTCTGCTTGTGGAATGCGCAGTATTTGCTCGAGCGTCGTAGTGAGTCCGTTTCTCTCATCTTGATGGGTCTTTTAAAGAGCTTTTTATCTGAGAGGTTGTAGACTTCTGAATTCGGCCTGGTGAGCGGGATTCGCTCGAATCGACGAGGGGGTGGTGGCGACCTTCTGCGCTCTTGTGGGCGCTCCTTCTTGATGGCCACATCCCTTCCCCGCTCGTGATGGGGTCGCTCGTTCCTGGCCGGACTGTGATGCCGGGGACCATTCGTCCCGTACATGTCTTCGAGCGCGAAGAACGGCTCGGCTACTTCTCTTAAGGCCATGAGGGTCCCAGGCCTCCTTTCCATAATGGCGTCGGCAAATTTCTTGCTCACATACTGCTTGTGATCCACAGCCTGAAAGAGCACTGGGATCAAGAAATCCATTGAAGGCCTCTCCACCTGTAGGATCTCCTTGTTGAAGCGGGCGAAGAACGAGCGCAGAGATTCGCTCTTGCCTTGCACCACGTTGTACAGGGCAGTAGGTGCGGTGACTGGCGCTTTCAAAGAATTGAAGTGGTTGAGGAAAGCATGAGCCAGCTCTTCATATGAGTGAATCGAGCGCGGCGGCAGCCGTTTGTACCACTCCTGAGCCATTCCTACCAAGGAAGTGACGAAGACTTTCGTCCAATAGTTGCTGGAATGCTCGTAAAGGTGCATAAGATGCAAAAAATGATCCAAGTGTTCAGCCGGATCAGTTGTCCCGTCGTAACGGTTGATGGAAGTGGGGATTTTGGCCATGCCTGCTTGGGCCATCAAAACTTCTTCCACGAGGGGCGAGCCCCTCGCCAACGGGTGGTACTCATACGTGCCGAAGTTTTCCTCCGGCTCCTTGCGGCGGGGGACCTTTGGTGGGGGGTCCTTGGTACGGGTGCTTCTGGCGTCAACCCGTTCATCCCGACTAGGGGAGATCTGAGTTGAACGCCCTCGTGAGAGCTGTCCCACAATATCCTTTAGACCCTGCAGCTGGTCTTGTACAGCCGCGAGGATGTCAGGATTCACGTCTACTTGTCTGTCCCCTTGTCTGGGGGCTCGTGACCCTCTTCTGGAGACATGAGAGTCCCCTTCATTCTCGTTCACTCGTTCTGTGGGCTCTTTATTCCTGCCCATGGAGGGACGCTCGTTGCCCTCTTGCTGGGGCACTTCTCTGGCTGGTGGTGGTGGCGGTTGTGCCCTCAGGACAGCCTGGGCTTCTCTGAGGGGAAAATTTTGTTGCCCGCCCAAAGGGGCAGCAACTTGAGTGGCCTGCCCACAGGGAAAGTACATGGAATGGAACCTTTCCCATGCCCCCTGAGCCGCCTGAACCTCACACTGGGCATAGAGAGCCCTCAACTGTTGGGTGGTTAGTGGAGGTAACTCCACTCCTTCAATCTCCCTGGGGACGACCACCGGGAGCTGGATCTGGCCAGCATGATACGGCTGGACCGGCGGCACCATAACGGCCGGAGTGAGGGTATACCCAGGTGGGGGCATCATGTAACCCTGCATTCCGGGAATCACCTGGGGATGGACCCACGGGTTCTGAGCAGGCTGCGGAGGAGCAGAGAGAGAGACTCCTCCAGCGGCGGCGGGAATCGGCAGTGCCGGCGGCGTAGGTGGAGGTACTGAAGACTCTGCTTGCGGAGTCACTCCTGCGGCGGGAGGTGTTCCACCAACGGTGACGGAAGGTGGCGGGGCTCCACCAGCAGCGGTGGAGGGAATAATGATATTGGCATCCTGGGAGGCGTTATCTCCTCCTCCCACGGCTCCAGACCTTGTAGCGACCATAACTGTTGAGGGTAAGAGTGTGCTTGCTTTTCTACCAACAAAAAGAAAGAAAGGGATAGAGGAACGGTTTCCCACAGACGGCGCCAAAAATGATGGGTTCAGAAATGTGAGGGTCCGAATCCGATCACTTTACGATTTGTATTTGTGGAGGAAACCACCGGAGATTCGCCGGAGATGAGAAAGGGGGTTCTACCTGTTGGGACAAGCACAATAAAAGTCAGAAGGCCAAGTTGGGGGAACTGGGGGTGATGCCCAGTTTGGCTCTCCGACGCTCAAGTCAGTTCAAGGTCTGAAGAAATGTAAGTTCAGTCACAGTTTCAGTGATGAAGAATGCTTACCAGTGTAGAAGATGACTTTAGCTATTTATAGTTGAGGGTCAAGGGCCCTTTGGTCATTTGCCTCAAGTGGTCCTGGCCGAATGTTGCCCTAACACGTGGCGCCGTGAGAGAGAAACCTAGGAGGAATCTTCTGCAAAAGCGGCCAAAAGTTAGTGCTGGCAACAGTGGCAGGTGCGCGGGCATGTACGTTGTGTCAGAGAGCCATTTGGGTGGTTGGTAACGAGGGCTTAAGAGCGCGCTCGTGACAACCTGGAATATTGGAAGCCAAGATATCCGCTGGGGGGAATGAAGGCTCCAGTTCAAGTGACGAGCCAAAGGGGAGGCCACTCTGAGGGAGTGTGACGCTCGAAGAGGGCTCCCTTGGCACGTGGGCGTGCCAATCATACAGTATGAAGGACGCTCATGAGAGTAACAGCGCTCGTTGGGCTTGACTCATGAAGAAGGATTGCGCTCGTTAGGCTTAGCGCTCGTGTGCTGATGGGTGCCACCTTGGGGAGACAGATGTCATCATCTCGGTAATGCCACGTGTTCTAACTTGGGACGATCGTATTTTGACCCCATCAATGTAATTTAACTATTACACGGAAAATGCAATTTTGAATTCTGATTTATTGGCATGTATAGTGTTTACAAAAGGCAGCTGGTTAAAATGTCCCTTGTTTATTTCCCTCGTGATGTATGGTTCGATTTTATGCAAATTTTTCAACTTGCAGGAAAATTGCATGTTGAGATCTACAGAATATGAGTGTGGCAATTAGGTTCATTAATTATTTCAAAAATATCCCAGATAATCTCACAACTCAACTTTATATTGCAATTAAAATTTTATTGTTAATTTAAATCCAAAATTCACTTAAAATGTAATTTGTTATTTTTATCTTGAATTTTTAGTGGATCCAAATTGCAGCCTCATCCGATAAACTTGCAGTGCCACCCAGAAAGAAGGAAAATAGGAATTATTATTGGATTATGGGCTTAGGAACTTGTTTTTATTTTAGTTGAGTTGGGACACAAAAGATGTTTAATATTTTAGGGAAAAATATATTTTGTATCCAGATAACCTTTGTACTGATTTTTCTTTATTGCGAAAATTATCTCTACTCTTGCTTGAGGACATAGATGTTATTGATCGAACCTCATTAAATCTTTGTGTTGATTTTTTTAAGTCATGTAAAGGATGGATGCGGCGATATGTATTTATTTAGGGCAATGAACTCGTCAAATTCATTTAGGACAATTTACATATATATGAGTCTAATTTGAGAAAAACTAAAGGGCCCGATTGCGTAATTTGGGTGGTACTTTATTCAGAGCTGATATCGTTGGGATTCTAGTTCTTCTTCTTTTTTTTTTTTTTTTAAATGCATGCACACCCAAGTGGAAATCTTGTCTTGGATAATAAACCCATAAACCACTTACACGAACACCTAAACGGAATTCTTGTTTTGGATAATAAAGCCATAAACCACTTGGATCAACTCCTGTATGGGATTCTAGTTCTTGAACAGTGTTATACAGGATGAAATCTGCTTTCTTCACTTGTTGAAATGTCACACACTATCCTTAAGCTTGCTAAGTCAGATTACTTAAGAAATGACATCAAGTCCTTTGTATTTATAGATCCAACTCCAGGGACGTAGTCATCTGTCGATCAAGAAAATAAGTCACCTTTATTTGAATTTCTGTGGGAATTTTCAATATAATAAGCGACACACTTAGTAAGAAATTACAAAAGTTTCCCCTGCCATATCAGCACATTTTACTATAGTCATTAATTTCAAATCAAATATTGGCTAGTATGTGTCAAGAATAAAATAGGGTATTTCTAAAAAATTACAAATGAAATCATCGAAATTCATGGATACTAACGTAATGTAAACCTCTGACAAGGGAAGTCTTTGTAATTTCTCAAACCTCCAGGTATATCAAATTATCCCAAATGTGTTTCTATTATTAAAAAGGCAAATATTTATGTCTGCTCTCTAATAAAAAAATCGACGTTCCTACACCAATTAAAACCAAAACATCACCGAAAACAAACAAATAACACACACACAAACGAAAAAGTCGGTGAAAAATTCCCTCAAATTGGCAAAGGTCTCGCAACAGCAGGAGTCACATACAAGTCCTCTTTTCTCCTAACAGTAACACCAAACATTTCTGTCATGTCCACTTCTTCACCCTTCATGGCTTCAGGCAGACTCCAATCAAAATGGTACAGAAGCATCGCGAGTTGAGCCTCGACATTTGCAAGGCCAAACGACATTCCGGGGCATATCCTCCTTCCGGCGCCGAAAGGGATGTATTCGAAACTATTCCCTTTGTAATCAACCGAAGTATCAAGAAACCTCCCGGGTTGAAAGATCTCAGGGTCTTTCCAATACGCGGGGTCTCTTCCGATGGCCCAAGCATTCACGATCACCCTGCTTTTGATTGGAATGTCGTAACCACTGATTTTGCAGCTCTCTCTGCTTTCTCTTGGTAGTAACAGTGGTGCTGGTGGATGCAGCCTAAGAGTCTCTTTGATTACAGACTTAAGGTATTTAAGTTCGTCGAAGAATGCTTCATTAACAAGATTCTTACCGTTGAAAACCCGCCTCACTTCATCTTGCGCATTCTTTAGAACTCTCGGGTTTCTGAGCATTTCGGACATTGCCCAGTCTACCGTTGTGGCAGATGTCTCACTTCCAGCACCAAAGATGTCCTGTCAAAACCGCAATATAGCCATAAAAAAGATGAAACAGAATGATCCTGCAATCATAAACATAATCATAATTCTGTAAAAGCAATAGAAAAGGCTAAAAGCTAACCAGAAGCACAGATTTGATTTGGGTTCTGGACAGTGGAAGCAAACTTTCATCCTCCTGAAATTTCAAGAGAATATCAACAAGATCATCTTTTTCTTTCCTGTCAATCTCATTAGAAGTTCCCAGCATATGTTCATTGATGATGGACTCAAGAATCGTATCTGCTTTTCCACGCAATTTCTCAAGTTTGGACTTCATTCCACTTATCAGAGGCAGACACTTAATGGAAGGATACACATCAGAGATCTCAAAGCCCGCTGCCAACTCACTCGCCACTCTAATTATCGATACGAAGGTTTCTTCTTCCTTCGTTTTCTTGCCAAAAGCTGCCCGAGCAGTAACACCATATGAACAAGAGAAAACTTTTTCTGTAAGGTTAATAGGTTTTCCTTCTTTAGAACCTATCCATCTACAAAGACCCAAAAACTCTTCTTCCCTTAAAGATCCAAAGGACTGGACACTTTTGGAGCTTAGAAGGTGAGCTGCACAGATTTTTCTGAGCTGTCTCCAGTGGTTGCCATACGGAGCAAATACAATTCCAGGACAATCATAAGACATAACCTTTGATGCTAGGATTTCAGGTCTGGAAGCAAAAGCTGTGTCATGAGTTTTCATCACTTCTTTAGCCATGTGCGGGGAGGAAACAACCACCATGGAAACTTCACCAAGTTGAAGGTGCATCAATGGTCCGTATTTCTTGGCTAAGTTCCTCAGAGCATGGTGAGGTAAAGGTCCTAGGAGTAAATGCAGGTTACCGATAAAAGGTATCTTTCTTGGCCCTGGAGGGATATTCAGATTTGCGGTTTTGCTTTTTGATTGTGTCGCTAATTTAAGAAGGATGAGAACTAATAAAGAAAAGGAAACAAGAATTTCTGCAGAAGGAAAATGAGATGCCATGTTACTGAAAAGGTTTTCTGTGATTTGGTCGAATTTGACATTAAGAGACAGCTTATATGAAAGAATAGAGCCTTTTGGATTATATCTGCCGTCTGGTACTTTGGTTTAGTTGCTGATTCTTTCCAAAATATGCAAGCTATAGGAATGTTTCTTGGTATTGAAAAAGACAAAACTGAAGGGACAAATATGGTTAACATGGCCTGCATAGACTCCTAGTTCTCTCTCTCTCTCTCTCAGATTACTTCATTTTGATGCAAATACAAGACGTTGAAAGTTCAAATCATACAGCAACAACTATCACCTGGCGTGGCGTAAGACTATGATCTGTGCCTCTGTGGTCAAAGTGATAGTTAAAAGGCCGAACATATGAAGTTCAAGCATCAATTTCTGACTCAATGATGCGAATAATCAGACCAAGTCCAAGGATGGATTTGTTTACATAGGTTGATCTCCTGTAATATAGAGGTGAAGTAAGAATATTGTTAAGGTCCCTTTCTAAGCCCCTACCAGAAGGGGAGCTAACAATTAGATAAAGGCATCACCATCAAGAGAGTATTACAAAAGTCCATACATATAGCTACCCGTTCCGTTCATGACATGGAATGAAAGTATGAAACAGTAAAAACAAAACTGCCAAGCCAAAATGAGGCTTATTTGGTAAATTACATTTAACTCCAATAAGAGGATGAAGTTGGCTGTCAGCATAACAGAGCAAAAGTTTAAACAGTCAACTTGTTCCACTTTTCGTCAGAAAAACACAGAAAGAAAAGGATTTTCCAGCATTAGAGCATTTAGCAGACTTAATATTCAAATAAATGAAATCATCACTACAAGAGAAACAATAACATACAGAACAAAGAGTGAGCTATATTCCCAAAATGCAAAACATCCATTCTGCAGAAAAAATGGTACATAATATTCTCCATTCATCGCATATAATCAAACAGCAAATGCGAAACTACCAAGCCAGAGAAGGCTCAACCCGAAAACTACATAACATGGGATACATCTATGGCTCTATGCCAACAGGAGAACTTCCATTCTCTCTTAGAAGCACAAACAACACCATCAAGCTAATACATAATCTATCTACCACTACTTTGGGACAACAACACATTATCCCTTGCCTTTAAATAACATAATCAGACCACTCGGATATATGTGAAGTGTGGTCCATTGTAAAACTAGGCATTTTATCCATCTTAACTGGATTGTCCTTCCCTCCAAGCAACCTAGCAGGATTTCCTACTGCAGTCGTTCTGGCAGGCACTTGCTTTAAAACCACAGAACCGGCACCGATTTTCGCCCCATCTTCAATCCTAACATTTCCCAAAACACAAGTCCCAGCCCCAATCAAGACTCCATCACCGATTTTCGGGTGTCGGTCACCAGAAACCTTACCGGTTCCCCCCAATGTCACATTATGCAAAATAGAAACATTATTCCCAATTACAGCAGTTTCTCCCACAACTACCCCCGTTGCATGATCAAGCAAAATCCCTCTCCCAATTTTCGCCCCGGGGTGAATATCTACTGCAAAAACTTCAGACACCCTATTTTGTATCATAAGGGCCAAGATTTTCCTACCTCTACACCACAAGTTATGTGCTATCCTATGAGATTGACATGCCAAGAACCCTTTAAAGTTCAAGAAACAGTGCACATAACTAATACAAGCAGGGTCTCTCTCCTTAACTGCCCTCAAATCATCAGAGACAGATATCATAATTTCAGGATCCTCCGTGAGCACACCCAGGAAAAGATCATAAAGGGTGCCACTCGGCAGGCTAGTATTGCTCAATTTCATCGAAATCGAATTGGCCAGAGCACTCTCCATGGATTCATGAGACAAAATTGAGCTGAAATAAAAATTCGACAAAATGGGTTCCTGATTAACATCTGACCTGGCTTCATCCTTCATCCGCAGCCATAAATCATCAACCTTTACATCCAAAACAGAATCTCTGTTTGGCTTGTTTTCCTCGATGGGAGCGCAGGAAACGTAATCGGGGAAAGTGGGCCTGCAGTATTTGACATAACTATTCAACGAATGTTCGTCGATCTGCGGATTGGTCTGCGGAGGAGCCTCTGTTCTTGAAGAGTGCACACAAGTTGCCATGGTGAAAGATGGGTGCTTGAATGACCTGAAAATGGCGGTGGAGTGCAGAGTTTGTGATCGAAGAATATTATTTGTGGTTGTGGACATGGAAAAGAGAGGCGCAGCGAAATGCGTGGTGTGGAGCGAGCTATATAAGGGGAAAGATGTGGATAGGGTCGAAGCTAGAGCTTTCATTGGAATAACGGAATGATTTGTTCACACTTTTCTTCGTTGTTCTGGGAAAATGAAAAGAATAAATATATGGTTCCTTGAGCGAGTTTGCTGGAGATGGAGACGGAGTATTGGATCTGGATGAGGAGGCGTGTCAGTTGGGTGGTGGATGGAAGACTTATAGTCTACGCGCAGCCATTAAAGTTGCACAACACCTATAAAGTTGACAATTTTCTAATATCAAGACTTCATCTCTGCAATTTGCAAACATGATTTCTTGCTTGTGCTGATATAGCAAGTTAGCTGATTGAACGACTTTTAATAATTTCAATTAACTCGATAATATCATATGACTAAATTTAATTGAGGACCGTGTTGATTCACAATTAGTTAAGAATTATTTGTGCGGTATAATAATTCGGGTTCGGGTTTCAAATCAAATGGTCGGAGGTGTGTGTTTCAAATAATAAAAAAAAAACCTAAATTTAATTCTAGGGTAAAATACCTTCAGATCCTTATAGTTACGCTGGATCATTTTTGGATTTAGAAAATATATTTACACCTGTTATGATTTGTTATAGATTAAAATTTTATAAATACTAAACATCATTTTGCTAGGTTCTGGTAGATTCTAAATGTAGTTTACTCAAATTTATTATTAAAAATAGAGGAGACCATCAATTTACGTCTGCTTTATCAAGAAGTCCGATAATGAATAAATTATGTTTAATGCGAAATTGAGACGTAATTAATGTCGTTTAAACTTTTCTCTCCATCTCTTCTTAATTTAATCATAAAAACAAGTATATGACGTAGAGCCAAACGAAGATGAAGTGAGACAAATCAATAATAGTTCCTATGCAATCAGTTTTAGTTGGAAAATTCTAACTCATACCCTATCCGATTCGATCGAATCTAACTACATAAAAAGAATAAATATATTATATTTATTATTTATCTGATTAAGTATTTTTTTAAAAATTTTCATCAATTACGTGATAAATAAAAAACAATCGTCCATCCTTACACCGATTTCACCTAATCAAGTCCAAATTAAAATTACCTTAAGTGATCATACAAGGCGTATATAGTGCTCACAAAATTTCCCATTTAATTAACTCACTCCCAATAAATTAACCTTAAATTTGAGAATGGAAAGAACCTGGTTGGAAGGAATGGCGCGTAGTTAAATAGGGTAAATTAGGAAGGAGACCAAACCAAGATTTTCCAGTGGCGCGTGCATGACGAATGCAATGACATTAATTCTTTCATCCCAAATCATTGATTCATTACGGGCAGCCTTTTGCTTCTTTGAACACGGCTCAAACAACAAAATACAGTAATAGGAATACAATATAATATAGATATGATAATATTAATTTTTCATATTTCTCATATAAAACGTATTTATTATAATATTTAAGGAATCGATACGACATAATATAAAGGGCTAATTCCAGTCACCCCAACCTTGGGGGGTGTGCACTTTGCCTCGACCTTCCAATCAGTGCGTTTAGTCCCCCTCACCTTTGCAAAATGTTCACTTACAAAATATTTTTAAAAATATCCTTATTACAAGTATCACGGGGACCTCTCCCAACGATTTGAACCCGAGACCTTATTTAATTGAACTCAAGCCCCTATCCACTTGAGTCAACTGCCCGTTGATTGTTTTGTAAAATATATATTAAGTCGATTGATAAAATTTTAAAAGAAAAATAACCACTTATTTTTCTTGGGAAAGAACTCAACCAAATATGAAGTAAATTGAGAATTCACGGGAAAATAAAAAATAATCAAGAATCCACGGCAACGTGGTACATATAATTGAAAAAACATTGAATGAGAAGCTATTAACAAGATTAACATTTAAGAGAACAATATTTTTCTTTTTTATTTCTTCCAGATTCTTATTATCCACCATATTTTGATTTTCTTTCTAATTTTTAAATCAATAATATAATCACTTTCTTTCTTTTTTCCTTTTTTTTTCTCTAAAAGGGTTTGTAAAAAGTAAAAACTAATACAAAAGAATGTTTTGTATGAACACCTTGGAATACTAAATTTTATCTTATAAAATATTTATAATTTTTATTCGCATTATTTATATTTTTTTATTAGTAATGTACAGAAAGATTGAGAAAATTAAGTGATAAAATATAATTTTTTAAGACATGGGAATCAAGTTATAAATACTAGCAACTTTGCACATTTTACGTATGTGTAAATAAAAAAAATAATTATTATATAAATATATTAAAATTATTTTTTGTATTATATATATATTCTATAAGTATTTTTAATATAATCACAAATAAATAAATGAATAAGTAGTATAAGATAATATTATATTAATAATTATGAAATTTTAAAATATAAGTAAAAAGTAATAAAAATTATATAAAAAAGAAAATAAAAAGAATGCAAGCAATGAGAAAGAAAAGAGAAATTAAGAAAACGTGCATGAGATAAAAAGTCGGATGGAAAGAAAAGTTAATAAATAAATAAATAAGAAAATATTTTTAGAATCCATGACACCAAATAGGTCACTCGCTTAATATAAATAGGTCGAACAAGTCAAAAAACGAGTGAAATGGGTACAAAACGGATCAAACGAGTTTAAAATTGATCAAACACATCGAAAAACGAAAAAACGGACCAAAAATTGTCCAAACGATCAATCGTGTTCAAAACATGACAAACGAGTTATAAATAGGTTAATTGGGATAAATTGTTTTAAATTTGGTCAAATGTATTAGTAAATAGTAACTAAAAATATATATATAAAAAAATATTAATGAAGGGTATATTGGACATTTAAGTACTTGGATTAAGTAGGAACCCACAAAAAACTCATTATTAAACCATTAATAAACCAATCATAACCCATTAAAACCCAAACCATTTAAAATCCATTATAATACAACTCATTTTGAAACCAAACCATTTAACCCCAACCCACATGAGTTCAACCCAAAACCAACTCAACCCTCCCATTTGCCACCCCTATATAATAGTATAGATGAAATCAATTAACCCGGCATTGCAACTAACTTAGTAATGAATCTTGTGAAGGTGGTTAGTCGGTACTCTGAATGATTTATTACGGACTATAAACAAATGATTTTCCTTGATATATATTATTATGATTGAAATGGGAAGGGATTTTAAAATATTTTCAAGAGGTAATATTAATGTAAAATATTAGTATAATATAAAGTTATGATTACTATTGAAACAACAATAACTTTTCAATCTTATCAATAAATATAAATAGATAATAATAATAAGTGGTACATAGACAGACACGTTTAGTTGCAAAAGTAAAAATAAAGCAAGACATATTTTTACGGCTCTTTGACAAAAAATCTAGACAATTTTAAGCTTCGTAATATTTGAAAAGAAAAGGTATTCAAAATCTCAATCTTGTTTTGGAAGGTGGAAAATTTGTGAGGTAATAACTTTTCCATGATTTCTTAGTTTGAGTGGTAAATATTGGCAAAATGCTGAATTCACGCATATTTTTATAAATATTATTTTATCATATTATATCAAGTTAAAAACTTATATTAAATACCGTGTTTCATAGTTTTTATATAAAAATTCAAAATAAATATGTAATATTGTATTCGTGTCGTATCGTATTCATATTCATACAATTTAAACGGAGAATTAATATTTCATCCCTAATAAGGCAAAGAAGTTATTCTAAACACTTCAGTTTGAAATTCAACTATTGTACATCCTCAATACACAACATATTTTTCGTAAACACCCCAAAACATGTAAAAAGACCGTATTGCCCTTGTTGAATTCAAGAATCGGGGTTCCTTTCATTTGAATCATCTTTGAGAATCTTCACCCTCGATTTGCCGATACGTACCACCGCTGACGAGCGCTCGGCCTCCATACAACTGCCTTTGGTTGTTGAGGAAGAAGCTGGGTTTGTGTCTCCACCTTTGATAAGTGTAACCATTCTGATTCGATAATTTAGGTTTTTAATTCTAGATTATAGGGTTTTAATTCGACATTAAGGCTTGTAATTATACAAATTTTGTGTCAATTTGCAGATTTTGCAGTTTTCATTGTCAATTAGTTCCAATGGCTCGATTGAAGCAAAGCTCAAGAAGGTCCAACTCCGGGAAACGCCGTCTTCGCGATAAACCTCTGCGACGCGACGAAATACTCTGTCGTTGTTCGCCAAAATATTTCACAGAAAAAATGGCAGGAATTGGTGCACTAACTAATGGCTAAAGGCAAACGATACTGGCGACTCCATTTGGCGCATTCCTTCACATGCCTGGATTTCAAGGTACAAACAAACGCGTTGGTTTCATTCTGGAACGTTTTAACTCGGACCAATGAACATTCAACTTTGGGCACGTCAGTGTACCCTTTACTGACGTGGAGCTCTCAATTGTGTTGGGACTACAATATGAGGGTCATCCCATTGACACTTATGTTAGAGTGAAATCACGATTTCGGCATTTGTATTTTGATAACAAAAACGGTAAGGTGACACATTCTAACATATTGGCCAGGTTACAGGGCTTGGCTTCTAGGATCAATGCCGAAGGCATAGATGATTTTGAAAGAATGTTCATATTGTTTGTTTTTTCTACATTGTTGCTTCCACGCAGTAGCCTTAAGCTGTCAATTGGTCTGGTATGCTATGTAAATGACTTAGAGTATATCGACCGATTCGCTTGGGCGCTACTGTTTATAACTTTTTGGTTTTGAAAATTGAGAAGTTTAAAGATGATGACAAACAGTTTCTTGACGGATGTACCATGTGGCTCATGGTAAGAATATATATATTGATGAAACAGTTTTTATATCTAAGCTGTTGTCTTTATCTTTTTGATCCCCCTAGTATGTTTTAAATCCAAACTTGATTCCATGAGCATTTTCCATCATGTGGGCATGCCGTAGTGGTGCAGGCTTTTCCATGTTTTTTGAAGTGACAGAAGAGTACTTTACCTGCACAGAAGAAGGAAATTGAAAAGCGTTTCAACAAGCTGACCTTATCCGACATAAGTATACATTATGATTGAAAATGTTATGTATACATGAATTATGCGGAACTAGATGCTCATATTATACAATTGAATCGTTTGCTTGCAGCTAAATCAAATTAAACCTGCTGATAGAAGGGAGCTCAGGTTGCTAGATTGTGTAGAGGATGTACCAGAGTCTGCATTTGCAAATAGGTTGATTATGATGAGGAGGAGGATGATGAGGTGGCTGAGAAGCAACAAGATGGTAAGAGGAAAAAATCTAATAAGTGAGCAAAGTCTAACAAAAGAAATTAGGAAGGCTACTGATAAGGAGTCTGATGTAGGAGGTGTTGAAGGAGATGGTGGTTAGGAGAAGGATAGTGGTGAGGAGAATGATGAAGCTGTGGAGAAGGATGATGGTGAGGAAAAGACTAGTAGTAAGGAGAAGGATGGTCTTGAGGAAAAGGCTGTAGAAGATGAGAAGCTTTTGAGGCGAGATTCTTATGAAATTATTGTTTGTGACGTTTTAAGTGATTTAAGAAATGGATGGAGGACTGCTGATGAGGGGGTTGATGCTGATGAGGGTGAGGGAGTTGCTACTGATGAGGTTAAGCGAGATGCGGTACTTGTTTGTCAAGATGCTGCTGAGTTCCCTCATGAAGCAGTTCATGTTGTTGATGAGACTGATGATGTTGATGCCCCAATTTATTCTATTGACAGAGATTTGAAGTCGCTTTTGGGTAGAAAAGACTTTGATGGGCGTGCATCTTTGAATGATGAAGCCCTTACCATAATCGATGGGATCATTGATGCCTACTCTGCGACGTTCAAGTATGGTGTTTTTGATGCGTAATTAGTTTAGTAATTTGTAAATCAATTTTGTATCAATGCGTAATTTGATTTTTTTTTTTTTTCCAATGATAAGGTGGTATATGTTTGTGGCGATGAAATTAGGGTGTTTGTGAGTGATATTTTGAGATTGATATGGGGTCAGTCCACGAATCAATGGGTTTTCGAGGCCTATTTTGATATACTGATGGGTAGTGACTACATTCCCCAAAAGTCCCACAAAATCTGTTGTGTTTCTTCATTTCTCACGCAACATATAATAGATTTAGGGAAGGGATCGATGAGAAGTAGGGGTGGGCATTCGGGTCGGGGAATTCGGGACCCGTCCCGACCCGATCGGGACGGGGAATTCGGGATTTTTCATTTTCGGGACGGGTACCCGATCCCGACTAAAAAGTTCGGGATCGGGATCGGGTATTGATATGCTACCCGATCGGGGAACCGAATTCCCCGACCTAAAATTAAAAAAAATATATATATATATTTTATATTCTAATGTTTATTATTATATTATTATTATATAATATAAAAATAAAATTATATTTATACAAGTACGAACCACTCCAGTAAACCTATTTCTTGTTTTGAAGGTTTACAGAATGTTCGAAGGTTTTAATTTACAAAATGTTTGAAGCCATGGTCACTTTTAAGTCTTTACAGAATATTTGAAATTATAATACTTATAGAATGGTCGAAGCTTTTACCATTTGGCATTTGCATGCATGTGAAGAGACTGTTGTATTATACAAGTGAGTAAAAGAAGATTTTGTACTCTGTAGTGTTAGCATAATTCTCTTAAGTAGCAGAAAAACAATGTTGTAAATTTTAATTGTCATTGATGTAAAAAAGTAGAAAAATTCAAACAATTGTCATTGATGCAGAGAAAAACAATATCGTCATTCTCATTGCCATATAAGCGTGTTGAAATCTGAAAATTAAAAAACAAACCAAAATAAAAATAAAAATAAAAAATAAAAAATAATAATAAGGGGAGGCTCCCCGATCCCGACCCCGATCCCGTCCCGAAATTGTCGGGTGCCCATATTCTCACCCCGAGCCCGAACTTCCCGAATCCCGATTTCCCCGTCCCGCGCCCACCCCTAATGAGAAGCCACTGCCTGTCACTGAAAAGGATGGGTAAATTTCTTGAAGACCCCAATTTGAAGAATTATGCGTTGCTGCAACTGGAAATGGTCAACAGCGGTGTCATTGACGCATGCCGGTACGTTATATTCTCATTGCACACTACCAATCATTGGCATTTGGTTGTGTACAACACAATGGAGAAGAAGGGTATTGCCAAAATTGAAGAAAAGTACCCGCAACCCACTAGAAAGCTTGGACTATGGGGCGTTTATTTACCCCTTCGTGGAGTCACTTGCAAAGGATACCGCAGAGTTCAACCAGTTTGCAAAAAAAATCCCCATTGCCGAATATCGTGTACACATTATCCACATGCTATTGAAATATGGTTGTCAACAACTTGTATGAATGAACTAATGATTTTTTACTTTGTAATTGTTAACTTTCTTTATGATACAATTTATGATGAATCAGAAATGCACAATGGTTGATAATGAGCTTTAGCTAACAGTTTCTTGAGTGATGTAGTGTTATTGCGTAACTAAATTCACAATTTGTAGAGTCACGCCTTGGATTTTTGGAATTAAAAGTTGGGTTTGTAGAGTCACGTCTTGGATATTTAGAATTAAAAGATGGGTTTGTAGAGTCGCGAATTATTTTGAGTCACTAACTAGAAATGAACGTACAACTAAGTCTGTAGTTATTGTTCACAAAAGTTACCATCATAATTAAATAACACTCAAGAATAATTGGAAGGACTTCATGATTACATGTTTGTGGACACCTACATATGTTACCATCATAATTCAAAAACACTGAAGAATAATTGGAAGGACTTCATGATAACATGTTTGTCGGCACTTACATGTTTATGTAATGTTATTGAATTACAATGGTAACTTTTGTATGTTTATGTAATGTTATTGAATTATATTGGTAAATTATGTAAACAATAAATAAAGATTTAGTGGTACGTTCATTTCTAGTTAGTGACTCAAAATAATTTGTAGTTAGTCTTTTAATTCCAAATATCCAAGGCGTAACTCTACAAACCCAGTTTTTAATTCAAAATATCCAAGTCGTGACGCTACAAACCCAGCTTTTAATTCTAGAAATCCAAGGCGCGACTCTACAAACCCAACTTTTAATTCCAAAAATCCAAGGCGTGACTCTACAAACCCAACTTTTAATTCAAAAAATCAAAGGCATGACTTTACAAATTGTGAATTTAGTTACGCAATAACACTACATCACTCAAGAAACTGTTAGTTAAAGCTCATTATCAACCATTGTACATTTCTGATTCATCATAAATTGTATCATAAAGAAAGTTAAAGAAAGTTAACAATTACTAAGTAAAAAACATTAGTTCATTCATACAAGCTGTTAACAACCATATTTCAATAACATGTGGGCGATGTGTACACGGTATTCGGCGATGGGAACTCTTTTTGTAAACTGGTTGAACTCTGCGGTGTCCTTTATATTCACCACCAAATCCCTACTTCTACATATCTCTTATGGTAGATCATTTATGTGTGTTTTAGCTCTCACTGATCTACGCATAGATGCTCCTATTTTTTTCCCTGGAACAAATTCAGATAGGCAATGAAGAGAAAATAAAAATGGGAGCATCTATGCACAGATCGGTGAAAGCTAAAACAATAGGGGGTGAACTTTCTGCTTTTAAAGGTAACAGTGGGTTGCCAGACATCCTAATGATGGAGAACTTTATTGAGTTGTGGTTTACAAGAGGTTTGATATGATGAATGTTGGGGGTAGTTCATGATATTCAATAATTAAAATGTCGTGGAAAGGATTGAAGCTTGGAGGTTTTTGCAAAAGCTTGATTGTTATCTTGAGCTGGAGACATTACATTTCAAGAAATGCAATGTAAGAAGTGCTCGCAACTTGTTCGATGAAATGCCTTAGAAGAATGTAGTCATCTGAACTGATTATCTGCGACTATGGAATAATGTAATGCACTGTGATAAACTGACCGTAAGATTTCTGCATATATCTAAATATATCGCTGGATAACAGATTGTGGGATTTCTGCATATATCTGAATATATAAACTGATCTGTATATATTTCTGCATAAACTGATTGTAAGATTTCTGCATATATCCGAATATTTTTGCATAAACTGGTTGATTATTTGCTACTTTGTTTGTTCCCATAAATAGATTCTAATCACCTTTTGCAATGATTTGTTTCATCACAAAAAATGAAGAGTGACCGAGATTTTGGAAGATGCATGACCATTTTATGATGATGAACCATCTCGCACATTCCGTTTTTAAATTATAATACTGTAGTTTTGTATTTATATATTATTTTCTTCGATTATGATTGTATTTTCGAAATTTTAACCAATTATAATGGTGATTTGTTGATCAAAGGAATAAAAAATAGAGTGATAAAGTGGTAACGCGAAACCAAAAATCCAATTTATGGAGTAATGAAGTGGTAATTTGTTTATGGAGTGACTCTACAAACCCAACTTTTAATTCCAAATATCCAAGGTGTAACTCTACAACCCAACTTTTAAATCCAAATATCCAAGGAGTTACTCTACAAACAAACCCAACTTTTAAATCCAAATAGGCAAATATCCAAGGCGTGACTCTATAAACCTAGATTTAATTCTAAAAATCCAAGGCGTGACTCTACAAACCCAGCTTTTAATTCCAAATATCCAAGGTGTGACTCTACAAACCCAACTTTTAATTCCCCCCATTCGCCAAACGAGAAAATAAACAACCCAATATACACTGCAAATATTTACATGCTTGTTTAAATGTAGGATTACAACCGAGGGTGAATATATTACCAAAAATGAAGAATCACACATAATCTTACACAAAGAGGAATCAAATAAAGCATTGTACTAGGAAGGCTAGCCATGAGACAAGAAGAGGAGCTGCCAAATAATTAAACTTCAACTTCAGAAGTCTGATTTCAGCATCCCGGACAGCGATCTTTTTGTTATAGCTGGCGATAAGTGCTCTCATTTCAAGGGACGGTTCTGGATTAATCCACGCCCACATGCTATAAGTTCCCTTGCGACATTTAGCAAACCTCCGATGAGGATTTTTGGGAGTCTTAGAAGTGAAAACAAGGACAGTAACACCACAATAACAGAACAGCCTTGACTCACCCTACGCCGACGATGTTGAAGGAAACATATTAACAAGACAATCTGCCCATTAACAACCATTGAAGCGTTAGTCGGCATCAAAAAAAAAAAAAAAAAAAAAGTCACGATAAAACAAACTAACAACCTTTTTCAGAAAAACATTGCAAAGATATCAAAATGAAAATGAAATGCAAACAGAACAATCCAAACAAATTAGACACATATAGAACATTACATATTACAACATCGATAGATTCAAATCTAGAACGGCAAAAGGTTTCATACAGTTCCGCTGATATGCTTTACTGTCCTGCTCACCGTTGCCAGAAGAAAATTAGGGCACCAATCTCGCAAAGAAAGCGTAAAAAAGAAGACTCCAGCGGTGGCTGGTGAGAGTTGGTAAAGTAGAGGTTTGAAGGAAGTAAATTTGGACTGGCGGTAGGAAAACCGTAAGAGCAAAACAGTCTTTTTAGGTGATTAGGGGATTCAGGAAAAATATATTGTGTATTGATGATCTCAAACATAGATTTTTCGAATTAGGGTGTTTAGGATAACTTTTCAATATTTTTGGTTCTCTTTATTAACTGCCACCAATTTAAATTAGGTTTCTCTTTAACTTTTCAAGTTATTTGGGAAAAAATTACTTTTCTATTTCTACAATATAGAAAGTTAAGAAGCCAATTGGATTAGTCCAATTGGTTAATAGATTCATTCTCTAGGATAATAATTTGAATTTGAATCTCGTTTTGGGCACGTGTTAAATTAAAAAAGAGAAAGTCAAAGACAATTAAATTGACGAAAATATCCCATTTTCATTAAGACGGTCAAGATATTCCAAAGTGGCACTCTCATGGTGGTTATATTATACTATATAAAAAAATATAAATGCTTGGGATAAGAAAATATCTCCTTCCTGATAAAGACTATTAAATTAACCTAGCAATTCGTTAACATAAGAATATACTTATGACAAAAGAACCCGACGTTCCACATAATATCAATGTTTGTAAGTGTGACAGTAGCATATTTTATGATCATGTGTTATAAAAAATTACATAAAACCCCCCAGTCCTAGTTTTATTCAAATTCCATATAAAAGTTGCATAAATTATTTATTCCAATAAAGTTTCTTTATACTTTAATTAATTTATTAACCTCTTAGGTAGTGGCGTTAGTGTAACCCTTGAGAATCCCCATTAGCACCCAATTACATCGCCATCACTAACCTTTCAACTTGTTATGAAGCCGCCCGGCCCCATTCTCATCTACCATTCATTGGATTGGAGTTTCCCAACCAGATTTTGCATCACTTTTTGGTATACTTCTGGTAAGACTGCTTCATGAGACAACTCTAGGGCTGTCAATGGGTCGGATTTTAATCCGAATCCGATCCGAATTCGATCCGAATTTTAGCATATTCGTCCGATAAAAATGTCCGATGGATCATATCCGATTATAAATATTCGTTATCCGAAATAAATGGAGCGAATATGGATTTAAAGAATCCGATCCGTTAAGAATCCGAATCCGATAATATATATAATATTTAATTAAATAAATTATTTACTAATACATAATATTAAATAAAATGATTAAAATTAAAATCTTCACATATTTATCAGTTTAAATAATAATAAAATTTAATTTTTTTACTCTAAAAATTTTTTTTTTTTTTTATTAATAAGTTTAAATTAACCTATTTTAAATAAATATAAACAAAACTATCAAATAATCCATTAAATAATAATTATTTATTAAATCTTATGTAATTATATTTATTTTTTTATATCAAAATTGTTATTTAAAAAAATGAATTTTATTGCTAATCTGGTCGGATCTTTTTATCGGATCTAATCCGATCCGATTATGTATGGATTCAAAAACAATGAATCCGCGGATTCGGATCCGGTTGTCGGATTCTCTTATCGGATTCGGATCCGGAATATCCTGATCCGGTCCGAATCCGACCCGTTGACAGTCCTAGACAACTCTATGTAGAGAATTAGAAATCATGTAATGCAAGAATATGAGTAGAAGCCCAAATTAAATGTGGGCTGGAAATGAATCTGGTTTTCAGGCCCATATATAAGATAGCTCCTTCCTCTTTCATATAAGATATTTATTTACAAGAATTATCATTACATTCAAGGAGGGATTATTCTCAACGAGTATAGATAGCTCTTTCTTCAAATAAGGCAAAAGCTTCCCTCTTAACTTTGATTCTACGATGAAGAACACAATTTCACCATCGGATCGATCCAAATCTTTTCTATTTTACTCAATTCTATTCCGTCCGTCGGATCCGCCCAGATCTGCTGTCATTCTCACGGATCTACGGTAAGTTTCATCGTCAATCTTCCAGATCTACTGGCATCCTCCCAGGTCAAACGGATGTCTCTGTTCAAGGACGATTTCTTTATCTGTTTTTTTTTCTTTTTGGTATGTTTTCTTTCGTTTCTTCCATATAGAAGTTTTGTCCCTTCAGTATAAAAGTTTTGTCCCTTCCGTTTGGAAGTTTAGTTTTATCTTTTCCTGTGTTTATCCGGGAAATTTTCTGGCCAGAGTTATCTGTTGTAGGGCCAACTATTTGTGCTTTAGAGAAAAAGCGACTGTGGAATTGCGACTTCGGCCTGCATTAATTTTTCTGTTGTTGCTTCTTATATTCTTCTTATTGTTTCCTCATGATTTGCTATAATATTCCTTATCAAAAAAAAAAAAAAAAAAGTATATTACATTCATCCTATGATTTGTCGGAATTCAATCAAATCAAGATTGGAGTAAAATTAACTGAACTGAACTTGTAAACAAATTGATTGCGACTTCAAATTTTAATAAGAATAATTGGGAAATTAATAAGGATTCTTGAAATAAATAAAAAAGGAGATATTTTCCCTCATCAATTTGCATCATAAATACTATTGTTGCCTTATTTACACTGTGAGTATTATTTGCCCTATTATTAGGTTTTCTTGGTTACCGTAAGAGGGTAAATTTCTGGCTCCGAACCTAACCGAAGAGTGGAATTTCAATTTCGTGCTTATTGGATCTATAAGAATCCTTGTTTCCTTATTGTTATTGTTTGCACGATTATTTTTTTAAAAGATATGAATATTTAGTATGATAATAACAAATATATTATATTCCCAAATTAAGATTAATTTTGATATTATTTTATTAAATTAAATATTTTTTAGGATATAAATAACCTATTGATATATCTTTTAGAAAAAAATACAAGACATAAATATTAAATGGCATTGCTCGAACTCTTAAAATCTTCTACTATAAAAAGGGGTCTTGATAGTTTATTCAACATACTAAAACGGAGACAAAAAAGGCAAGTTCAGACATCCGAGTAAAATGTAGACTTTTAAAGGATGATTATTAAAATGCAATGGATTTCAAAGGGTGTGATGCATAAAACGTTTTACCTGTAGGGTCTATAGATTGTTAAAATATACTTGCAAAAATTGGACTTCATTTTTAAATTTTTTATGGAATTGGTACTGAAATACAATTCAGCCAATAAATAGAATGCATAAATGTTTATTACATCTGGTAAACAAAGTTATGATTATGAATACAGATATGACAATATAAATATAATACGGTATGAATACGGAGGTACGATTTCTTTTAAAAAAAAAATTCATTTGAGAAGTGTCTCATGCGATATTTGATAGAGTTTCCAATATGATAAAATGATATTTTTAAAAGCATTCGAACATCAGAAAAAAAAAATACAGCTTAGGAGTGTTTATCCACACAAACTAGAAGCGGAACTTGAACTTTTTTGTTCGTTTCTTCATCAAATTAAGTTCTCTTTAATAAGTTTAGAAATTGTATTCTCCTTGGAACAAGTAATCTAAGGATAACCTTAATGCAACAAATTAAACTGATTCAACAATTAATCTCCATTAAACTATGTAATTAACTGCATTCCTTAATACAGTCATAAATACTTACGTGATTAATGTTGTTCATAAATATAAATAATAATCGAACTAAATATTCCATTAAATTAGTTTCCAACTTAAGTACGTGATTAGTGCTTAAACCGTCGTCGACGCATACAACACCCATTGCTCAACAACGCATCTTTTTCCCTCTCTAATTAAATTCTTTCTTTTTAAGCTAAGCAAAAACTCTGTGACTTAACCTTTAATTTGCACTTGATAAATTTATTTATTGTTAATCCCTTTAATTTTCTCTCTTATTGTAACAGTCTTTAAATTGTACTGTAGTTTGAAATGGAGGTGAACGTAATGTAAATGTAGGCACCTCCACGCTCCTATTTATTGTCTTCACTTGTTTCTCATTGCTCCTCCTTCTATGGCTTCCAACTGCCCAAATAATCTCTTTCACTGTACTCATGATCAAGTACAAAAATATATTCTGGCAATGAATTCGTCGGATTTGATGAGGACTTGTTTACTGATTATGATTCTTGTGTTGCTGTTGGGCGAAGAAGCTGAATTCGGGGTTGCGCAGAGTAATTACGGCAATGGCACGAGTTATATAACGTGGAATGACTTGAGTGTGGATGATCAGAGATTGCCGTCGAGGGATACTGGCTATGGGAATACAGTGATCGTGGTTGATCAGAATGGTAAAGGGGATTCAGTTACAGTTCAAGGTGCAGTTGATAAGGTGCCGGAAAATAATACTGTGAGAGTGAAGATTCACATTCTTCCTGGAGTTTACAGGTTCGGTCATCTTTTTCTTTGTGGGTTGATTTGTAATTTCTTGATTTTTGGGTCTGCGGATTCTGCTTTGATCTTCATGCATGTAGGTGTGTGTGTGTGTGTGTTGTGGTTGGTGGGGACTGATATTCTGTGAGTGGGGAAGTGAGGAAGTTACATGTATTGCTAGTGGGCTCTCTTCGTAACTTCTCTGTCAGTTGAGGGAGAGAGAGATTTCTTTATGATTTTCTCTCTCGTAATTTGATTATGTTGTCGAGAATTGCAGCGAAAAGGTTCACATTCCAGCAACGAAGCCATACATTTCATTCATCGGGGACGAAGCATCCACAACAGTGATAACCTGGCACGACAAAGCTTCAGACAAGGACTCCATTAATGGCGGTCTCTTAGGGACATGGAATTCAGCCTCAGTCACAGTAGAATCAGACTATTTCTGCGCATCAGGAATCACCTTCGAGGTAATCACATTCTCACATCACTCAATTTCACATTCCTTTTTCAATCAATCAACAGATTTCACCTTTCCATATACATCAGAACACCGTAGTTGCACCAGGCGGAGTCGACGGGTACCAGGCCGTGGCGCTGCGTATCGGAGGCGAAAAGGCCGTGTTCTACAAAGCACGCTTTCTAGGCTCCCAAGACACGCTTTTGGACGAAACGGGATCCCACTACTACTACCAATGCTTCATTCAAGGTTCAGTCGACTTCATCTTCGGCAACGCCAGATCGCTCTATCGGGAATGCAACATCTCCATCGTGGGAAACGGATTCGCAATAGCAGCACAGCATCGGAACTCAGTGGATGAAGATACAGGGTTCTCCTTCGTGAACTGCACAGTTAATGGAGCTGGTCTTGTCTACTTAGGCAGGGCCTGGGGGAATTATTCCAGGGTAATATATTCGTATTGCGAATTCGATCTTGACGTGAGGCCACAAGGATGGGACGATTGGAGTATTCCATACAGGCAAAGGTGAGATCTTTTCTTGTATTTAAGCAGGTTAAGATCAAGAAAACGGTACTGTAATTTGTGTGTGTGTTTGTGTGCAGTACTGCGGTGTTTGGGGAATACGAATGCAGAGGCAGAGGAGCAGATAGGAGTGGGAGAGCAAAATGGTCCAAAGCACTTAGTTTTTCAGAAGCAAGTCCTTTTCTTGATACGAATTTCATTAATGGAGGGCAGTGGCTGAAACTATAATTATTTAATTTAATTTACAGGAGAAACGGCCATACGACAATAAATGTCGAGGCGAAATTTTGGGTTACATCTTTCTATCCACTTCTTATATTAATCTAAGGTGTTTTAGATCATATATACTTGTATTAATCACATACTTCGATCCATCACTCGTTTATCCGTATTGAAAAGTAAACGAGCCCTAAACGAAACCAACAATTGATGCGATCAATACAACAGAATAACTAGTCCCCGTGTTCCTCGAACAGATCTCTTCAGAAGATGAATAAAGAGAAATAACATGAGATTATTTCACGAATATAGTATTGACGACGATGGAGAGTTCGTACGAATACACACACACGCACACGATATGACAATCCTAAGCGGGAACGAATCACGTTCCCATCAATAGAACAATTAGCTGAATGACATTTCTGTACATCTAAGAATTACCAGGTCGTAGTAGTAGCACACTTACAACAGATACTACTATTCTCATGTACACTCTATTTCCTAATGCCAAAATAAACTCTATCACCATTTACCTTATAAGACGACCACCTCCCTCCCAAGTTATCAGTTAACTTTTCGTCAGCATTTCCATTGCTTCGTCTTCACATTTCATCTCACCAATCTCACAATCCACCAAATTGTTCTCCCCATCCCCGTCCCCATCATCAATGTTGTTAACCTCGACGTCATCATCATTGTCATCGCCATTTCCATTAACTAGGCAATTGTCCAAGATACCCTCATTCTCCTTCGCTTCTTGATCAACACCATTGGAACAATACTCCTTTTCTTGAGCTTCAAGCATCACTCGTTCCTGTTCGTCATTCGTGCTATCATCTCTCAGGGGTACGTTCGTCAATGTCATGCCGGCTAAGGCATGAATCTCCTCTTCCTCAACCGCGCTGAGTTTGTGACTGGTCACTATTTTATGACAAGAAGTTGGAGAATTATCTGATTTCGCTTCCTTAGAAACGGCCGATGATGTCGACACCTTTGTATCATTACTATTTGCAGAGATAATACCAACAACATTAGGGTTTGACTCAACATCCACCCACCGGTCAACAATCCAATCCCTTGAAACTCTCAGGTTTTTTAGCTCAACATTCAGAAACAAATTTTCACCTAACAGAAGAAACAGGATCAGAATGAGGTCACCATACGATCAAGTAAAAAAAGAAAGTTGCTAAGAAGCACAAACCTGGAATGTAAATTTGGTAAATTCCATTTTTACCCTCAGTAGTGCCAGAAATTACACCTTCCCACCAACCATCACTCCACCAGGCATCAACTGGATCTCCGACCTCAAAGGTAACAGATCCGCCATTGGAAGGGTGGGCGGGTCTGACAGTAGGGCGGCCAGCATGCCTCATACACAATTTATCAGTCTTGGCCACTCTATGTGTAGGAATCCACTCCTACACCCAGCATAAAGAAAGTGATTTCTGATTATTATAGGTAAAATGCATTTTGCAAACAGATTTACATGAATGGGGTGTTTGCAAGAACTTCTGTTTTTGGAGAAGCTAAAGTAGTAGAAAGTTGCAGATGTAAAATATGGTAGTGTTTGGAAAAAGAAGTAGAAATTAGTTTCTAAATAATATAAAATTAGCTTGGAGGCTGAAAGCAGTATCCTGAAAGGTGCTCGACATGCTCAAAGCTGAAAGGACTTTTTCGAGAGTAGGCAAACGTATCCTAAATGCTTGATATTTGCGTGGAAAAGTAAATTCAACACAGAGAAAAGCATTTAATAATATAAATTCGGGTAATATTTCATGGAGCAAAATAATCCAATTTTGTTTCTCCTTTACAATTGAAGTACTATATAATTGAAGAATATATAATTGTTTATACATACCTCAAGGTTGGCAGAAGTATCTTCATCCTTTACATCATCGTATAAAATTTTCATCTGTTTCCTGGAAACCTCTAACACGGTGCATCTGAACCAACAGCCACGAAGACCACTATCTTGGCAAAGAAATTCCACCTTCTCGTTTGGAGTAAACACCGGTGCATGCTTGAAGTAATTCATCTCCCTACCAAGTAGACTGTATTTCTTGGATGATAAATCATACGCGGACTTATGATGCTCTCTTGAACTTCTACTCCTTTTACCTCCCACTTTAGCATCATCATCAGAGCTAAACTCTTCCTCCTCGAAAAAATCAGGGCTAAAACACGAGAAAATCGGCTGATCAAAATATCCACGCAATTTACTCAATTTGAAAGGCTTTATTCTGTTGCTCTTGAATTGTCTGAAACAGAAATGAACTCCACCTAACAAATCATGGGGAAATACTGCCAGGCATTTCTCATAGTGCTCACGAGTTAATACTATTGAAGGGCCATCAACACATTCTGCACTGATGACCTGGACGTATGGAGTGATGAAGACTTCTTTAGGATGAGGATTCCTTAAAGAAACTACTCCTTTGACTTCCTTATTATGATGAAACCATCTAACTTTGACCTTTTTCTGGCACTTTCTGTCTTCATACATATCTTCCAAGTATGCTATATGGCGGTTCTCCTTTTCAGCCATTACAAAAACGAATGATTGCACCTAAAAGTACCAGGGGAAAGGTTAACCATATATGAAAATCTAAAGAATATGACGTAATTTTGAAAACCCTCCATTTCCAATGGGGTTGAAGAAGCTTACTGCTATTGAAATCCCATTCCTGCGAAATGCGGGATAATGCTTTAGTTGTTTACCACAAGCCCATGCTGAACCAGACCAGGAAATGTCTAAATGAGGACCTTTTAAATTCCTTGCCAAGCGTCCCTAAAATAAAAAAAGCGGTAGGATATTTTCATCAAGAATAAAACAAATAGGTTAAGAAAGGCGATAAGACACAATAAATTGACAGCAAAGTGGACATGTACCTTATGTGGGGGCATCTGGATCTGATGAGTATTTACTCGAGGAGAATTATCTTTAGGTGGCACTAAGAACAAGAAGGAAATGACAATCAGGGTTTGAATATTTCTAGATATATTCTCCAATGTGTTTGTTCAAATTGACATTTAATATAAGATATCGCTCTGGCAAGAAACAAGACATACTTCATTACAGTACTTTTTGAAATTAAATTCTGAAATATACATAAACATAAAATGTCATCTCGGAGAACGACCAATATGACTAAAATGCTGCTCATGCATAAGAATCCACAATAAACTCACAAGGCGAAGAAGTGATTATCACGTTTAACTAATCTCGATACATTGGACACTTGTTCTAAGTGGTCAACTATAACTAATCTCATTACACACTAGACATTTATTCAAAAGCAGCAACTAGTTGAAACCATACATAACAGATAGAGGTGCAATCCACATGTAAATATGCCAAACCAGTATACATGGTCATTCCGCATTCAACCGACAAAACAATACTTAAAAAGAATAGGGGTCCCTTGTTACAACAATTAACAATATAGACCAATATTTACAGGATAAAGCACATCACCCATAGTACTTTTTGAGCATCATAAGGCGCTCAATTGATTGCAGTTGCGGGGGCAGGTGGGGGTGGAAGACATGCCACCAAAGCATACAACACGCAAACATTTTACTAGAATTTTACCATTCTCCGAAAGGAGAATGTGAAACCCAAACAGATTCAGGGATTATAAGGAGAATTTTGCGAGGAATGCTCCAAGAAGACCATAATACAATAGCTCATTCAACAAAGACAATATATACAGCACAGTTTGATTAAAATGATAAGAACTGGCAACATAATCACTATACAGGGTGTAAAACAATAAGACAAATAAGAAAAACATACTTGCATAATCTGCTTGCCTATGTTGTTTAGACAACATGGACGTAAGCCAGTTGACCACTTCTCTCCTCGACCTCCATCTAAAGCCGGCATGAACTGAGTTATCAGCCCCATGGGCACTCAAGAACTCATCAGATACAACATAGAACATGTGCCTCACACTCCTCTCAGTACCCACAACAGCAAGAATTGATTCTCCTGAATTATCCTTCAGAAAATAGTGAACAACACGGTTTCCTCTCTCCTTGGATACATATTGCTCTTTCCACTCCACAAAATAGTGTTCATTGGCCGCCATAATTGATAATTAGAGGACACTTCACCGCAACTAAGCTATAGTGGCCATCAGAATCCTATTAAAACCCTAACCTGATATGTTAAAACTACACCCGTAAAAATCTTGTGAAAAAAAAAAACGTATCTCCCCGCATCACATAACGAAATCGAATAGCTAAAAAGAAACAATTTTCAAGAAAACCCACATAAAAAATTCCCTAAATTTTAAACTCTCTAGGCTATCTTTGACTAGCGGAGGACTCCTTCAGGACCCAAATATAACCAACAAGAAAATCTGGTAAACAGAGGAAACTCACCCAAAGCTGCGGCTCTGGAGATCTGCCTAAGAACTACAAAACCAAGTCAGATAACCAGGTGATGAGTCAGAACCTCGAGGAGAACCCACAAAACTTCTCACAGCTTTACCATAAACTCCTATATTCACCTAAAATCCAAATGGGCCTTAAATCAATCACACAAATACACAAAAAAATAAGGAAAAAGATGCTCTCCAGCAATTCCCCCAGTTAAATTGGCATGTGGATGAAGGACTTTCCAGAGACCACGAAACAGGGAAAACTGAAGGAACTATCTTCCTCTGTTTGACCCAGAGTATATGTAAATTATAGGGAGAATTAGAGGAATGGGGGCAGTTGAGAAAATAGTTAGAAAGGGTTAAAGAAGTTGGAGAAGAAAGAGAATCACATCTCTGCAGCAGTGCAGCTGATAATGGAGAAATGGAATGGGGGCTGATAGAGAAGAAGAAAAGGGTTAAAACAAAGTATTAAAAAAATGATCTTTAGCATAGCACGGGGCCAAAATAGGCTGTGTCCACTCACACGCTAAGTCGCACTCGCACACACCATTAAATGCGATTCTAACTAAGCCTTACAGATATTTTGTTATTATTATTTTAATAATTGTAGATTGAATTTTATATTTTTTTGGGCCCTTCCTATATGGGCTTTGCTGGGTCGAGGTTCCTCAAACTTATTGGGCCGCCTATTTAACAAACAATCCTCGCGGCGCTACTCGAGTCGAAGACTCAGCAATTATTCTTTATAAAGAAAAAAGAATATTCCTTCTTTTTTTGTCCATACAAGTTCTGCATAGTATTTTAGCTTATAATTATAAAGCAATAAATAAATAATAAAAAGAAATTAGCTCCTCTTTCCTCTAGGCATTACATAGTAAATCAATGATTAAGAGGCTAAAATGAGGTATTAATAAACAAACTCTCATAAAAAATAGAATTTATTTTTATTTTTTTCAAATTGCATTTTACGGTAGAAAAATACATTATTCATCGATTATTTGATAGATAGGACCAGAATTACTAACTTTTTCAAAATAATGGTTTAAAGATATGAGACTAAAATTGTAAAATATCTAATCATACGGACTAAAAATTGTAATATGCTCCTCTACAAGATTACAACTATATTAAGTCTAGTCTAGTAGAAAAGAACTCAAAGAGATACTCATAAATATAAAGTTGAGATTTTTCCGTTGGCATTTGGTGATCCAATTTAATGATTATGGCCAGTCAAATTCTTTCGCTTATTACAAATATTTTTAGCTGTTTTGTTTGGTGTAGGTAATAGTGAGTTCTAGTGATTTCATGGAAGGTCTTCTTCTGTCAAAAGTAATTTAAAACCCCAAACTCAGATAATACAAACCACAAAATAAAGCCAACCCTAAAATTCCTATAGCAATATCAAGTTGAATACTCTTAACGCGAATTTGAATTAGATCGCATTATTTAAGTGTGAAATTCTCCCACCGGTCCGCTTAACAACATCTCCTTGGTCCTTAAAAAAAAAAAAAAACACAACATCTCCTTGATACGATACAAAGAATATGAAGAATAGTTTGCGACTTGTTTGGTGCTTGACTCTATGTTAATTCTTTGGTTACCCGATGTTTAGTTTCTAGCTAGTTTGTCAATTTTAGTAAAACAATTGTTAGGATTTAGCAATGAGAAAAAAACAACTTTCCCCTTATAGCATCGGTGTTTTTTAAATTTTTTATCCGAACTTTCAAGTTTATATAAGCAGCTTTTCATCATAAAACCATGTAATAAAACTTGCACAGGGTTCGGTGTCTTAAGACAGAGTTATATAATTTCAATGCTCTCAAGTCTCTATCAATCTAATCAGCTTTCAACTCAAAAGAACAAACTAATATACAGTAAGAACAAACATTTGCATTTATGGATAAACCCACAACCTATTATGAACGGATACTGACACGAACACGACACAATATGATACGACGACACGACACGGTTTTTTTCTTGAATTTCTCACGTGAAGAGTATCGGACACAGTGTCCGATACGACACCACATGACAAAATTATATTTTTAGAAATGTCCGTGCATCATAGTCCACAACCTTTAAAGATTAATGAACAATGGGAACTTGGTATAAACTCAATTTGAACACTTAAATACAAAAGGAGGGGAAAAAAAAAAAAGATGATACCCTTGGAAGGCAGTGTGCAAGATATGTATGTATCTCTAATCCCATATCATGACAACTGCAATGATCCCAACTCCAAGCAACACAGCCAAGAACTTATGATGTGCAGTGTCTAATCCAACCTTCTTCTGAGGCTTATACCCTTTTATCAACAAATGATTGATAGAAACATATATAAACACCCCACAGGCCAAGCCCATCGATATTGCGTAAATCCAATCTGCCACAGCGCCCTGAGTTGTTGCATCGATTATAATGCCGATAGCCACACCGATGGGGCTCGATATAGCGAAAGCGAAAGCATAAGCTGCAGAAGAAAGCAAGGGGCGGTCAGGTATCATTCTCAGAAGAGCTATTCCCATTGCAATGGCAGCAAATATCTTGTGCAGACAAACAGTCCATAAAGCCCGCCACGCGTCGGCTTTTGTGTCTGCCACTCCAATTGCAATTCCCTCGAACACCGAATGGAAGCATAGTGCAGCAATCAGCAAGACGCTGTCACCGACTGTAGTTGCAGTTGTAAGTGAAGAAGCTTTTGTGAAATGATCCTGACATGAAAAGAGTATGATATTGTTATTGGGAGTGTAGTTTGGTTTGACGGATTTGGAACAAAGGATTTTGGATTGGTAATGACAATCTATTGAGCTTTTTCGGTCAATTGTATCTTCGGATAATTGCACCAGAATATTCTGAGGTTTGGCTTAATTACACAAATTTGCCCTGAGGTTTGAGAGCATACAAAACCTTCCCCCACCATACCTTGAGGTTTGGCCTAACACATGATCTTATGGTCATGAATCTAGAATATTGAATGGTAAGTATCAACCGTAAAATAGGGTATTCATTTAAAAATTTAGAGATGTCATCGTTAAAAATTCATCGATCTAGATTTACTGCAAATTCATTGACAGGACAAGCTTTTGTAATTTCTCAAACCTTTGGGGGAAGTTTGTGTAATTAAAACAAACCTTAGGGTAATTATATATACCCTGTTTGTGATTGCAACATTACTGTTGGTACCTGCAAGTTAGAAAACATTATGAACAACTCCCTAAAATTATTTTAAAATTACAGAAACCACTCCCTATTTAGGGTGGTGGTTGTAATTTTAAATATTTTATGGAGTGGTTGGTAGGTTTTTCAATCTCAGATGGGGTCAAATGTAATAAAGTCTTATAAAGGATTTCAAATCCTTTAGCTCCTATTCTGAGTACTAAGGTGGATTTAGAAAAACAACTCATGTCATATTATTGGAAATTCCTCCTTGAGATTCAAATCATTTTATCCAAAAACAACCTTGTGGAAAACTGAAATGTGTGGTTCTCTTTTCACCTCATTCATCTCACCTGTAACTTCGAATCTGCAGATTGCCCATCACCGCTGTTTGACGTACTACGAGCACTTGCTGTACGAAAAAGGGCAATAACCAGATAAGGGTTCTATTCTAACAAAGTATTCAAGATGGAAAACAAATCGGTATGTGGTTCTCAGTTCCGAGTTCCAACAATTCAATTTCTTTAATCTAGGTTATTCACCTATATCTGATCAAAATACAACATAGTATAGTTTCATCTAAGAACGTGTGTCATCAAGATCAAACAGTTTCTTGGTTATGAAAAACCGGTACTACAACGATCTTCTTATACTAATTCAGAAGGTGGTTACTCTTCGTTTTAATCCATGGAACAAGTGAAATGGACAGGTACCATGTAAGCTAGACCCAACATTCCCTGCAGTTTAAACATAGATTGCTTACGCTTAATATTCTTCAAAAGAAAACATTATTCAGCCCCCACAAAACACCAAACAACCAAACCAAAAAGTGGTTAAGTACCTTTTCCTTCAAACTTTAGCTATCCAAACTAGCTAGTCAAACTTTACCTTTTTTTATTTATTTGATTCCGATTAAGCTAATATAGAATCGAACCACTAAAAAACTACACTCTTAACATAACTAATAGTTATATAATCGAATAACTAGGCTTCACAAGCAAAATAATAACTAAATAACAGCCAAAAAAAGCCCACAATTCAATCAAAACATCTTCAATAAGTGAAATCTGCACTCAAAAACAAACATACCAGCTTGAATCTCAACATCAGCATTAACAGAGGCATCATCATACTTCCCATAAACATAAGCAACAACACAATCAGCCAACATAGTCAGCAAATATCCAGCACTCGCAAGCATGAACGCAAAAGGGTACTCTTTACTTGTCAAATCCCCAAAAGTCTCATCGGAATCGCTCAGAAAATGCATCAAAGCAGTCCCCAAGAACACCCCTCCTGCGAACTGGGTTCCAACCACCAGAAAACCCTCGTTCCACTTCATGAAGTAGGGAGACATCCCACCGGCGAAAGTGCCTACAAATACCAGTATCAAGCACCATATTTTGACCAGAATCAAGGATTTTGAACGGAGGTTGGGTTTCTCCGACGAAGAATCCGATTCCGAGTCGGAATGACCGCCGTGGGCGGCGGCGGAGACGACGAGGAGGAAGAGGAGAGTGAGGAATACAAGAAAACGAGACATTTTGCTGGGAATTCGCTAACATCGTAGCTTCAATAGTTTCGGATATTGGAGTTTATATGGTGCTTGGAAAGACAAAAGGAAAGAGTTTGTTAAGGGGTTATTTTCGTATTATTGAAACTTGAAAGCGACATGGATACGTGACGACAACGGCGGAGTGTGTGAGTGTGTGTACTGCAAAAGGCCAAAGCCATTGGGAAGACGGGAAATTTGGTGAAAAAGTACATAGGATTTTAGCAGATGATCATGTGTAGTACAAAGAGAGACAAATGGACGTGTTTACACGAATTACATTCTTTAATATTTTTGCAAGTTTAAGACAAGGGTATGAATCTTTTTTTATTTGGATAAACTACTTTCCCATATGATGCACCAACACTCGAACACAGACACGATTAATATAAATACGAATATTTGTGATTGGATGTAGTATGAATATGGAAATATATACATATATTTTTTAATTTTATATATGAAAAATATTCAACACGATATAATAAAATAATATTTTTATAAGTATTTGTGTATTATTGTCTTTCAATTTATTAAAAAAAGTAGAGGTTATATTCTTGCGTTTTCAACCCTCATCTAAAATTCTATATGGATCAAAAGGATGTTTCCTTTTGAGTCCTGACCTTTAGAATATTATTGGCATTTGGCATAATGCCTAAAAATGTTGTTCATTTCGGATGAATTTGAGGGGTGACGAAGCAAGAATTTAAGATGATGGGAACGAAAATTATAATACTAAAAATTTAAATAATATTATTCTTAAGAATATTGAAACTATAATTTTCTTTAGATTAGAGGGTAAAACCTCTATGAGGACAGAGTTAAGAAAATTTTAAAATATATACATAATAATAAGAAAAATTCAAAATTTCTTTCCAACTCTTATGTTCACATGGGCTCGTCGATATAGTAGTCTTCAAATCCCCACAAAAAAATTTATTTGATTATATATAAAATATTCCGTTCTTTTTATCTGATTTTATTTTTCATTATAATTTCTAAAGATAGACGACTCTGTATATTACAATATTTGCTTGAATCATTAGTCCTTATGCGCACGATAATGCCACTCCCACCTATATGGGCAGTAATTAAGTTAACCGTCCACAGGTCGTAGTTCAGTAATTCAGTTGGTTCCGAAGGGCCATATTTGCTAGAAGGTGCAAGGTTCAATTCTCTTGTGTTGCAGTGTGGAAGTTTTATTCTTGAATTTAATATGGACTTTAAGGGTGAGCTCTTTGTAAACTTGTGGGAGACACATCTCCCTTAGCAGATCAGTGAATACCTGATTTACATTATTCCACTTGTTTCATCGGGTTAGGGTGTGGGTGACCCTTAAGAGTTGGAAGTTCAGCCTTTTACTATAAGTAATTAAGCTAATCTTCATCTACACCTTTTCGAAGTGATCGTTATATATACAGATACCAATATCGGAGAATTCAATAATGCCGGAGGACCTGAATTAGAGGAAATGGTCAGCAATCCTCTAAAAATTTGAACATAAATGCGCCAACTTAACTATACACAGCTTTTTGAGCGTGTTAACCCAGAAGTAAATGTAATGATCATAAGTATAGGTTAAGATAACTAAAACATGTGTTGGTTGTTTACCCAAAGTCATGGGTCAGCGGACAGCCGATTTGTTAATGGGTTGATTTAAGAACCCAATCTACAAGTTGGGTACTGAAAAAAGAATGTTATTTTGGGAGGTCAATGGAATTAATTAGCTACAATATATTGTCACAAACTTAATTTGTTGCGGTCATCACTGAGCTTTGCAAGAGTATGACAGGTAGACGGGCCTTTTTTAAATTTATTGTACTTCATGTATCGAAATTTTGTTGTACTTTTAAAGATCGTTTACTTGACTTTTTATTATGGTTAGAATTTGGATTTAAATTAACTTTTTTTAGAGATTTAAAGTAAGAACGTGTTTGGTAGTAATGCAGACGTAATTTCATTCAATAAAAATCGGACTTATTAACTGTCATTAGGTCCGATAAGAATGAGTTAATTTATTGTTTGGTAGCTTAAAAAAAAAAAGTACAGTGACTTTGCATAATTGAAAAAACCCAACACCAGTTAATATCAGGTGAAATGTGATATGAAAGTTGAGATTTATCACGTGAATAGTGCGGGTTATGGTCTGGCTGGTGATTAAAGTGGATTAGTCCGAATGTCTTAATATTGCATACCAAACGAAAAGTTAACACTTCTTACTCGTATATGAGACCTAATACGCGTACCAAACGATTTCTAACAAAATCTTTGTTTACTTTAGTAGTTGTTTGACTGGATTTGTTAGCTTAAACTAAGCTTATAGTTCACTTGGTCATCTTATCTCAATAGATAAATATGTCCCCGATAAATATCTCAATTGTGATTGGCAGGTGATGTCAATGGTATTTTGCTTGGATGGTTTATCAGACTTCGCTAAAATTTAAAATCGATTTACGAATAATTAATTTCAGTAAAAATTTTGATTTTGAGCAAAGTTAAAATTAAAATTGAATTTTTATTTATGTAAAAAATTCATTTTCGTCCTTATATTACCATTATAAATTTAATATGGTTCTTGCATTTTTAATTTAATTTAAGTTCATTTTTTAAGTCATTTTTCTGCTATAATTTCCGATCAAAATATATAAGTTGACTAAAACACCATTTTGTTAAATTTTCATCACTTATTATTATTTATTTTTTTTGAACATACACCCCCCAGTGATTCGAACCCAAATCATTATCTTTGGAAAAGAACTTGATAAACTCCCGTTGGTTCATGCCATATTTATTGTTACTCATTTATTTTTCGTTTAAAAATTTTTAAGAAATAAAGTAAATGAAACCGGCTACATATTTAATTTTCATTTTGTTATTTACGGATTGATTGAACTTGATAGCACAATAACCGGGCAGCAGGGGCTGCAGGGCACAAAGTCTTGGTCGTGGTTAGAATGTGTGACAAGTGACATGTGACAAGTGACAACTGAAAATCAAAATATCCGTCCATTGAATTTTCGCATTGGTTGAAGAAATTTCCTACTTTAATTTAATTATTGAAAATTAACTTACTTTGTAGACTGTATAGTAAACAAGAGTAGTACATGTACATGATATGGCCTTCAATGGATCCGATTCTATTCGGACCATATCTCAAAAATTAAATATAAATATATAATATTTATCAAAAAAATTACTATTTAATGAATTATTTAGTATTTTTACTTGTATCATTTTGAAATATACTAATTTAAAATCATTTATAAAAGATGACATTTTAAAAAAAAAAAATAAGACCATAATTGCATATGGACCCCAAAAGAATATAAAGAACTATCATTTGGCCCATCTTAATCAAATAATTACATTTACATCCTCCCATGAATTTAATACTTACATTTACACACCCTCATGAATTCAATAATTATATATACAACCCTTCATGAATTTGATAATATCCCAAAAAATTAGCTAGTTTTGGATGTATAATGTAATTATTAAATTCATGAGGGGGTATAAATGTAATTATTTAACTAAGTGGTATCAAGTTGTGGTTTTCTATATTCCTTTGGAATCTAAATGTAAATAAATAGTGCAAAGCCTCCATAAGAGCAATATTCTCATCCTGATTAGAAATTAGCAGAAAAGCGTTCATCTTAGATATTTATTATTTTTGTATCTACTGCTTCATATGATAAGTTAGAACCAGATTAAAGTCTCCAATCACTAAACTGGAATACCTAGAGCAACATCAAAAACCGAAGAATGAAGTTGTTCTCTCATTATGCTAATTGTCACCTGTTGCTTCATATTCTACTTGCGTCTAAAGAGATGACCTTAGTGTTGCTGCTCTTGCATCCTCCTGCAACACAAGAAATTGTTCATAGAGTTTCAGAATACAGTTGGAATATCACAACGAGTAAAAACATTGACAATAGGTATAAACAGGTAGAAACAAATACTACAGAATTAATTTAAGAGAGAACAAACCTTGGCTCTTTAGATCGCTCAACGAACTCCTTGTGAATATCACGACCTTAATATGAAGCTAGAACAGTTCTAATATCAGCTGGCCGGTGTTTGGCAACATCTGCACACAAAGAAGTCGCTCTCATATTTCAGGGAAAAAGGCTTGGAAAATAGGCCTCAGAAACATCAACCTAAAACTTAAGCATTTGAATATAGAAATAAGACTTAAAAGCTTACATTCCAGAAATGGTATAAGATCTAAAAGTACAGTGTCATCTGCTTCCCCAAGCCATGCTTTTATTGGAACACAATTTCCATGCTGGAGGCTACTTTCTAGAGCATGACCACTAATATATAGAAATAGAACCTTTGCAGGGTCTCTATTCAGCATTGAAAGATCCTGTAGCAGGAATCACATTAGTGAAATGTATAGAACCTATGTAAGGGTATAACCTACAATAATCCTATATGAACAGAGAACAAGAAGAACTATAATTCTATATCCAACTAACGAAGAGCACACAATACAACGAGGAAAAGAACTGCACCTGTCATTGCAGCAGCATATAGATGAGCTTTAAATTTCTGCATAAAACAAGAAAAAGAGTGCAAGAAGTGTCAGCCCAGAACACATTCATTTGTTTTTGGGCATATAAGATCAGTCAAAAGTTACTGATTTTTGGATACAGGTATTTGGCTAGCATATTTATATGAGAAGCAATTAAACCAAAGGATGTTGCCATGGCATCTTGTAGTATCTATTATGCAACAAAATAATCAGAATAATTTTCAAAGCATGGTATGTATTTTAGACACCAAACCATGGAAGAGGATAAGCTTGTTACTTTTTCATGAAACAACTTATTGATACAGAAGGGGTTGAGATTGTGCAATGTAAGTTCTTCAATTTCCAACCAAGTACACCACATTATTCTGAACGCCGAGAACAATAAGCTTTGAACCACTAACCCAGGGAAATGAAAAATTGATGTCCTTGCCCTGGCAATGCATTTTCACCACATAGCATGTTATTTTAGACACAACCCCATGGGAAAGGATATTTGTCACTTTATCAACCACTTAACTAGACCCAGACAGGCATTTGAAACACACTACTGGTAGAACAAATTAAAACATAGGTAAAGAAAATCATAACTGATGCAAGACAATGTCAAGTTGCTTGGATCAATCAAGAGAACTAACATTACATAAAAGCTAAGTACAAAGGTTCGGTCAAACACAAGTCAAAAGAAGATGCATCATCCCCAATGGTGTAACTTGCAGGTGCACGAAGGGTTTTTAACTCCTGACGAATCTGATTCATGTCATCCAATGAGCACACTGCAAATAAAGGTAAACATGAACTTCTGCTCAACAAAAACTTCTACATAACCATATATTGAGTGCAATGATACTAACCCCAACCTCCAGTCAGATGACATAAATATGGTTCACACTGGCAAGCAATAATGAAGAAACTGTTCACCGTATTTCTGAAACTTCAAAAATCAACTCAAGTAACCTCTAACACCCAAGTGCAGACATACAGCAGCACTTTCTAATTTATATGTACTCGCAGTGTAAAGCTAAATAACATGAAATGAAAAGAAATAAGGGAACAAATGTAAAGGATAAGACAGAAACATATGAACGAGTAGACAAAGATGAATCGTAGAAAGAAACACCTTCTCAAGAAAAGAAAAAAGAACCAATGCATATCTGCAGAAAGCATATGTATCCAAATGATTTTGTAACTTAGGACAACTCCTCAAAGATCTAAAGAATTATAAGAAAATAGAAAACCAAAATGCATACATAAGCATAGATAGGTATTTGCGAGCACAGACATACAAAATTAAGGATCAAATGACAAATAGATAGATATCAATGCAAAGCCAAGAGCAACAGAGGATCAAGGAACAGGACGTCAGAGCTCTAACAAAAGAAACAAACACAAAATTCAAACAGTTAAAAATCATTAGCATCCATCGTAACAAAACTAGTTTGAAATCTGCATTTGGAAATAGAATAACACAGTATCCTTAAATGAGTTCATACTTTTCATAAGCAGTCGGCAAATGGCAATTAGCTTCACTTCACATGTTTATAACAAGAACCGCTCACTTTCTAATCCGTGAAAACATATTAATAATACATAAATGCCAAACAATCAAGAGTGAGTTCACTTACTCCATTGAAAAATCATAACCGGTGATAACAATTTGAAATTAAGATGCTGATAGATACTTACGGTAGCTAGCATAGCCTGCAGTAACAGCGCAACTGGCGATTGCAACGAGTCCGCACTTGATCATCGAGGAAGATACAATTGGTTCTTTAGGTGGCTCTCGAGAGAAACTGACGGTTATTCCTGGAGATGGTTGATAACAGACGCGAGCGATGCCGGATTAATGCCGCCATTATCAGTTGTGCTCGTGTTCTAGTTGAGTTTGGGTTTTGAATCAGACAGTGCGAGGGTTGGGGTTTTTGAAGCATTCATGAACTTATATTTGCAACGTGGAACTGGTTTAAGTGGGTTAATGCGCTAAATCTCTTTAGATGAAGGGTTAGGGTTCAATATTTGAATTTGTGAACGGGGAAATTGAGTTGGAAAATACTTGATACGGAAATTTTATAGAGGTTTTTAAGTTAAATTCAGGAATTAATTTATCCGTTAAAATTGTCTTGAAAAAATTATTGTGTTGTTAATATATCTAACGTGATTATGACATTATGCAATTATCCATATGTTATTATTGTTTATAGTCGATGAAGTTTTTTCCGCCTAAAAAAGATGGCCGTGCCTTGACGCCTCCCCAGCTCGGACTTCTGACTTCTCGATCTCGACCATCTCCTCTCCTCGGGTTCGTGGTAAGTTTATGGGTGCGTTTCCATCCGAGCTGAGCCCAGAGTTGAGCTGACTCAAGCTCGCCTCATCCAGCTTTTAAGCTGGCTGGGCTCGAAAGCACACCCCTAGACCGTCCGTACCACGGTCTATGTGCTCTTAAGGATCAGTCGAATTTTCATAGAAATCTTGGGCGTTGTATTGCAGGTACTCCCTTAATGAAAAATATGAAGGCGTTTAAAATGGTTTACCATGCATCATGGTGTTTGTTAGTTGGCGGCCCACTGACGTGCTAAATGTCCACCTCCGTGTCGTCTGCATCGACACAGTTCGGATCCCAATATATCTCTGAGGGATCCCTCGGTTCGGGCCGAAGAAGTAAAGAAATTCAGCTAGGCTTGATTGGACGAAGAAAATGGAAGAATCAGATAACCAATACACTACACAAGTACGTAAGGTGGTAATTGATCGGCATTCGAGTTCGGTGATTTCGACTTCCAAACCAACGTCATATGTACAATTGTATATCTATGATGCACGAAATGCGGACGACAATACAAATATATTCTTACATAGAAATCATGACAACTTCTGCTGCTTCTAACTTTAATCTTAAAAATGATGTGACGCTCAGGGTTGCCATAATTAATCAAAACCATATTCTTACAGAGCTGAGGAAAGAAGCTGGCCTCATTATGTTAAACATTTTGCTTGTATGTATAACTCACAAAAAATTATATCCATCATGAATATTGCTAATTGAGGGGTACAAAAGAAATATTTCATAAACAATAAAATAGGGGTTTTGCTTTCAATATATGAAAGCAAGGAAACTTGAAAGAAGGTTTGCAATTTAGTTGTCACCTGTTGCTTCATACTCTAATTGCGTCTAAAGAAACGACCTTGCTGTCTCTGCTCTTGCATCCTCCTGCAACGCAAGAAATTGTTCTAAGAGTTCAGCATACAGTTAGCATATCACAAAGCTATTCAACATCAGTTAGAAGAACGAATAATTCTGACAATAGACTACCAAATCACTTAACTTGGAGATAATCTCACAAGTACCAAACAGAAGACAAAAAACTGCCGGATTAGAGCCCACAAGCGAAAAGATCAAAAGTTTTTAATAACACAAACCCATACGACCACAATACACAAGCACAAATGAAGATTTGTAGTCACTACGGAGGGTGGTTTACGAAGCCCAAAATCTTATAGATATATGAGAATCCATTTGTTGGTTAATAATCTCAAATCTGAATAAATTAAATAAAGCACATTCATTTCTCCAAAACGTACACCCCCAAGCCCAACTTCACAAAACAAAGAATGAGAATGACGGGCAAAAAAATGCTCATCCCACCCCAAAAAGGGAACTAGGAAAGGCACAGAGAAGGAAAAGGAGATACAATGAGAGGGAGAAGAAACAGAAACATAAGTAAACATTCACAATTGGTATAAATGGGTAACCACTCTACATAAACAGGTACATAAAAATACTCAGAGAATGAATTTTAAAAGAAAACAAACCTTTGGTGCTCTTTAGATCGCTCAATGAACTCCTTGGGAATATCACAACCTCGATATGAAGATAGAACAGTTCGAATATCATCTGGTGGGTGTCTAGCAACATCTGCATGCAAACATGTAGCTCTCATATTTCAGGGGAAAATGCTTGGAAAATAGGTCTACAAAACATCACGCAGAAACTTAAGCGTTGGAACATAGAAATTAGAAATACGACTTGAATGCTTACATTCTAGAAATGGTATAAGATCTAAAAGTACAGTGTCATCTGCTTCCCCAACCCATGCCTTTATTGGAACACAATTTTCATGCTGGAGGCTACTTTCTAGAGCATGACCACTAATGTATAGAACCCTTTTAGGGTCTCTATTCAGCATCGAAAGGTCCTGCAGCAGGAGTCACATTAGTAAAATGTATAGAACCTTTGTAGGGTCACAAGCATGACCAACCATCACAAGCTGAAGAGAACAGTTCCTACCTAAAACTGGATTGCCTATCCACATAGAAATCTAAAGGAAGTTTCTTGATTGGGCATTCCACATGCTTAGTATTCACAAAAAGTGGACAAGTACACACTTCATGCATAAACGAGCAAATGCACTTTGCTCTCTTCCAGGAACAAGGCTAATAAAACAAGTAAAATCACTTGGATCTTATATTACTTTTTTTAGTTATAAAAAATCAAGATTGAGAAACACCAATACATTCATGACCAAATAATATCAAAATGCTGCACAATATAATGTTCAATAAATCTTCGGGTAATCATCCTTTTTCCTCAAATGCTGGGAAATACTTAGGGTAAACCATTTATATTGCACTACATATACTTAAAATGTAAAAATCTCATACAAATTTGAAGTCCACTGAACTTCAATTGTCATTCACATACTACCGGAAGTGGCATTGGCTTGTAGTCTTTGATATATATCAGAATTGATGAATCGAACAGCTTAACAAAGGAAAACCAACACCATTATGACAAATCCCCGTATGATTATGCTGGAAATTTGTCCATCAAGTTCAATTTTCTTTGTAAATATCAAGCAAGGAATGTGCTAAATAAAATACCAGCAATGAAATGGCTAAGGAAATTTTGGGAGTCAATTGAAGTACCCTATAGTGCTTGCCATCTATATATCTGGTTGCTCCTCTTGAAAGCCTATGGCGGATGAAGCTTGGGGCCAATTTAAAGGCAACAGGATCAACATACTGCAGTTGCACAGAAAGCCGCATTCAAATAAATCAGAAACAAATTAAAAACCAAGATAAATTACTAGGGGAAGCGTCACATCTCGCCTTCATTGCTATGGATGCTCACCATACTTAGTTGGTCGGAGTATACTACAATTTCATAAAATTGAGCTAAATGCTCCAGAAAAGCATCTACACCAGGTCTTTTGAATGTTCTCCATCCTCTGTCACGCTTGATAGGAGGAACCAACAGAAATACAAATTTAATTCATGCATATAGAAGCTTAACACGGGGGGGGGGGGGGGGGGGGGGGGGGGGGGGGGGGGGGGAGGGGGAACACACACAAACCAAAAGGGACCTTCTCAAAATGACACAAATAAATTTGGGGAGTTATTTAATTTTTTTTTTTTCATTTGGTTAAATTTTTTTAGAAAAATGAATATCCAACTATATGTGCAAACAGACACGGACACTGGAATAAGCAGATAACGCATACCTTCCAATCAGAATATATCAATGTTTCATTTAGATCAAGAACAAGAGTGAAAACATGCTGTTCCCCAGGTTCCAAGTCCGGCAGGAGCTTATCTGACGTTGGTTCAGTGAAACCCTAAGATGAAGCAAAAAGACCTATAAATATCTCATAGATGATAGATGAGTAACAGATGAAATAACTTCAGAAAATTAAGTTTTCAATCTAACGGGTCAAAATGCTTATACTTGCTCACCTTAACTTGTTCTTCAGTCAATTTCCTTAGGTCAATGTATGCTTCAACTAATTTAGAAGGCACTGCAACACAAAAATGAACAAGAGGTCCACAAAAAAAATGTGAAGGGTATAATGTACAATAATCCTATATTTATAGAGAACAAGAACTATAATTCTATATCCAACTACAGAAGAGCGCACAAAAATCACAATTTAACGAGGAAAGAACTGCACCTGTCCTTGCAGCAGCATATAGATGAGCTTTAATTTTCTGCATAAAAGGAGAAAACGAGTACACTAAGTGTCAGCCCAGTAAACAGTGGCTTGTTTTGGGCATGTAATAAGTCCAAAGTTACTGACTTTCGACACAGGTATTTGGCTAGCGTAATCATATAAGAAGCAATTGAACGAAAGGATTTTGGCATGACGTCATGTATTATTTTTTATGCAACAAAGTAATTAGAATAATTTTCGAAGCATGATATGTTATTTTAGATACAAATCCATGGAAGAGGATAAGTTTGTTACTTTATGATGAAAACAACTTGTTGAAACTTCAGGGGTTCAGATTGTGCAATGGAAGTTCTTCAATTTTCAACCAAGTAAACCACATTATTCAGAATGCCTAGAACAATATGCTTGAAAGTTGAACCACCCAACCAGGGAGAAAAAAGTTGATGTCCTTTCTCTGGCAATGCATTTTAAACACATAGCATGTTATTTTAGAAAAAACCCCATGGAAAGGATATTTGTTACTTCACCAGTCCCATAGCTAGACCCAGACAGGCATTTAAAACAGAACAGAGGTAGAATAAACTAAAACTAAAACATAACTACTACTTCAGGACTTAACGCATTACTGATACAAGACATATCAAGTTTGTTTGAATCATGAGAACTAAAATTCACATAAAAGTTAAGTACAAAGGTTCTGTCAGACGCACGTCAAAAGAAGATGCATCATCCCCAATGGTGTAATTTGCAGATGCACGAAGGGCCTTAGTTTTCTGATCAATCTCATCCAATGAGTACGCTGCATATAAAGGCAAACATCAACTTCTGTTCAACATAAACTTCTATATAAATATATATTGAGTGAAATGATACAAGCCCCGACCTCCACTCAGATATTTTAAATGTAATTTTCATAGGCAAGCAAGAAACTGTTCATGGTATTTCTGAAACGTCAAAAACCCACTCAAGTAATCTTTAACACTCAAGGGTAGAGATATAATAACACTTCTAATATATATGTACTCGCAATTTTACGCTTAATAAGATGAGATGAAAAGAAATAAGGGAACAAATGTAAAAGATAACACAAAAATATAAACACCTCGAACACAGGAGATGGAGGCATCTAACTCTATTGGATGAATGCGTCAACAAAAATGAATCACTGAAAGGAACACCTTTTCAAGAAAAGAAAAAATGAACCAATGCATATCCACAGAAAGTATAAATATCCAAATGATTTTGTCACTTTTGACAACTCCTAAAACATCTAGAAGTGTAAGAAAATATAAAGAAGCAAAAAACATACATAAAGATAGAAAGGTATTTCGGAGCACAGAGATGCAAAATTAAGGATCAAATGGATAAACAATAATGGAAAGAGAAAACGAACAGAGGATCAAGGAACAGGACGTCAGCTCTCCAACAAAAGAAAGAAACACAAAATTCAAACCAGTTAAAATCATTAGCATCTATTGTAACAAAAAAAACTAGTCTGAAATCTGCATTTGGAGATAGAACGGCAAAACATCCTAAAATGGGTTCATACTTATAGGCAATCCGCAAATGGTAATTAGCTTCAATTCACACGTTTACACTAAGAACCGCTCACTCTCTAATTCACGATAACTCTTAATAAATATATGCCAAACCATCAAGAGGGAGTTAAGTTATTAATTTTAAAAAACAAACCGGTGATAACAATTTGATGCCGATGGATACTTACCATAGGTAGCATAGCCAGCAGTAGCAGCACCACCAGTGATGGCGGCAACGAGGCCATACTTAAGAAAGCCCCACGAACTCTTCTCTGCCTCTGATACCGGTGGTGGAGGCGGCGCACCACTTGACGGTGGCGGAAGCTGATCACCGATTATCGAGGAAGATATAATCGTTTCCTTAGGTGGTTCTGCGGAGGCATTCGAGGATAACCGGCGTTTATTCCTGGAGATGGTTGAAAACAGCCGCGAGCGATGTCGAATTAATGCAGACATTATCAGTTCTGCTTTCCTGCTCCAATTAGGGTTTTGATTTAGACAGCGTGAGGTTTTGGGGTTTTGATCAGGGTTTTTGGACAGGAGAAATGTAAATTTCCTTTTTTTCTCTTTTTGGGATGGGGTGTTCAAAGTAAGTAGCGTTTTATCCTTCTCTCCAATTGCGCTTTTATGGGGAAATAAAAAGAAATAATAAATGATTTAATAGAGAGCTAAGTGTAATTATTTATTCCTCTCGAACAAGCAAATAATTTAATAGTAAGTATTTACACCGGTTAATAAATAACTCTAGTTCTATCCGAACGTGCGTCGTAAATTTCAATTTCGAAATAGTCTATTGGTATAACAAAAGGATAAAATAACTAAATCAACTTCAAATTAAGTTTGGAGCATTGTAAATTTCAATTTTGAAAATACAAAAAATTGATTGTTTGATTCATGTAGGGTTTAAAAAATCAAATTTGAATTCATATAAGAATATCTCGAATATTATATATCCTTAGAATCTCCCCTTTTAACTTTTTTTTTTTTTCTTTTCCTCCTTTGCCCCTTTTCTTCTTTTTCCTATATAAGCAAACATTATATACTCTCTTTTGCACACCATCTCAAGTCTCAACAAACACACTTCCTCTCCTCCTCGTCATCTACAATTCCATACAAAAACACACACAATAAAAGAAATGGACCTTACAAAAAAACCCAAAATTATCTCAACCGAATTCCTGTCCTCATTGATCCCTCAGCTACTCCTCTCTGTTTCCATATTTTCGTTCGTGTTTTCCTACTCAACTTCCCTATCTTCGTCGCCGTCCTCCTCCTCCTCCTCGTCGTTATTGTATTCGCCGAAGTTCCACTACTTCTCCTCGAACTATTTCCATCTCCTGAAACACGCTCTCAACAAGAACTTCTTGTTCCTCATATGCAACGGCCTCCTGGTTTTCGTGGCGAAAACCTCGGGGTTTGTTCGGCCTCCTTCGGCTCACGAGATCAACGAAATGCTGCAGAAGAGGATCTGCGGCGACTGCAGCGGCAGCGCACCCCAAACGCTGCTGGAGGCGAAGCTGGAACCTCTGCTTGAGAAATTCGTGGTCTCATCACAAGAAGTAATCAGCGACGACGACGATCAGCCCAAGGAAGACGAAGACGACAGTCATGATGAAGGAGAGAAGAAGTTAGGGGACGACGATGGCGAATGCAGAAATGAGGTTTCGATCTTCATCGCGGAGAGCGAAGAGGAAGACGTGAAGAAGTGCGAGCTCGCTGCTGCTGCTGCAGAGAATGATTCAAGAAAGTTCTGGCTTTTCAATGAAGATGATGATGATCAAGAACAGCAGGTACTTTATGGAGAACTTGACGACAACAACGACGATGGTGATGAGAAAGAGGAGGTGAGTACGGAAGAGCTGAACAGGAAATTTGAGGAGTTCATAAGGAGGATGAAGAAGGAGATCATCATCAATGAAGCTAGACAAAAGGGTGGACACAAGACCGCCATTATGAATTAGTGTACAAATTAATTAACTATTTGCACACCAAAATTATATACATATATATAATTAATTACATAGGTTAATTTCAAGTTCATGTTACGTTATAACTTATAATAATCTTGTACCTTCTTAATTTATTCTACTTTTGATTTCAAGCTTATAAATGGTTGTATAGAAATGATGAGGCTTTTGGTGTATTTTCACTTGGTTAATAGTAGGGGGATTTGTAGATATATATTTAAATGTAAGGAATAATTAGTTGCATAAATATAAATTGTGGAAGATTTACATTTACTATTTTTGAAGATTAGTGGGTTTACAAGTTATTCCTTTTCCTTTTGACAATTAGAAGTTTCTTTATTTATGTAAAATTTTGTGTGGCCTAACAACGTCTACTAAAAAGTTTTATGACTCCTTCGGTTCATCAGTTTAAAAGTCAAAATTATTTAAATTTTAAAGTCCGGTCGACACCGATCAAAACATTTATTTCTAACTATTTGTGCAAATTTACATAACTAGTAAAAGATTTTTCCTAGTTGTAAATTACAACTTGTAATACTAAATAAGAGAGATAAGTGTACTTATCGAAAATAATTGGCGAAGAAAGAGAGAGTATCTACACATCCACGAATAAATCGATGTCCTTAGTACTAAAACATTAATTAATATCGGGGTAATTATAATCCGAACCTGATTTGGTCAAACTGGAATAATGAGGAGGCAGGTGTTTTACACTTATCACGTGGTTGATGAAAATTTTAAAAATAATAATCAATTAAATAGAAAATATAATATACTTACTTTTTTAATTAATTGAATTCAGTCTAATCGAATTTGGGATTGAGATTCCCAATTATTTATATGGATACTTGTTCAGGAAGAGAAACACATGACATTTTTCTGAATCACATTATCATTTGCATGATAAAAATTAAAAATCAACTGCCCTTCTAATAGTTAAAGCAAATTACCTTTGGTCCAAAGATATGTTGCACGGATACGGACACGGCAATACGAATACGACACGATACGGATAGGTCGATATGGATTTTTTTTGTAAATTTTCCATGTGAAAAGTATCAGACACGGTGTCCGACACGACACGACATGACACGATACGATAAAATAATATTTTTAGAAGTGTCGATACGTTAGAGGTCCAAAGTGTATACTAAATATGCCGAGTCTGCCGACTGTGTAATAAATTGCAAAATCAATTTGAAAAAATCCAAAGCTAGTTTGAAGGAATGAAACGTAGCTTTTAATGCTATGAACTGTAGCTGCCACCGAATTATAGTTGATGGATAAGTAAGTAATATACTTTTTTCTTTTAAAAAGTTTTATAGTGTATTTATTTGGATTCAAATAGGACGCACTAGTTAATAGGATTTGGTTCAAATAGTTAAAGAGTTCTTTCTCGATTACAATGATATAAGTTTGAATCTTTCTAGTTTCTAATTACTTAGGAATGTGTGTATTAAAAAGAAAAAAATTAGGTAGTACTTTTTAAAGGTAAAATTATTTCTATTAATAAGTAATTGTATTTTCAAATAATTAAATACGAAACATCTGATTGTGTAAAATTCTTTTTATTAGGAATTGCATTTTTAAATAATTAAATACAAAACCTTTGCTAAATCAGTATAAAATCGGACCGTTAAACTATGCAACTTGGTATTCAAAGGAATACATTATGTATACTTTTTTTTTTTTGGGTAAAATACATCAAGACATATGAGATTGGATGAATGAATAATAAAGTAGAGATTAAATATTAAACTCTTGAATCCACAACTTTTGTTGCTTCACTAGATGAGAGGTTGGATAATTTTCTTCATATCATAAAGCATGTACGTTTTCTAATTTTTGAGAAAGAGTCATTTATACTTATAATCTTTCAATAGAAATTTAAATATTTGTAATTTTATATTTACTTGATTAGATTTCCTAATTATGCACTTTTAATGAAGTATTAACCCATTAGAGATGAATGTAACTAATTTTTAACCAAACTCATTTAACCGTGTTTTTATGCTAAGAGTGTAACTACTAAGTGTAAAATTTACTATATCAAATAATACCTATATACTGTGTAACCAAAATTTCGTTCGAATACAAAATTTTTGGTTAAATTAACACAACGTCAAATCTTTAAATTGCACCGCTCTTTGTTATTAATGCATCGGATAAACGGTCCTTTGATTTTATTTGGATAAAATCAAACCTGCTAAAATCATTAGGGTTAATTAGTTAAAAGTGGTGTATCGAACATGCTCAATAATTCACATGAAAAGACAAAAAGAGAATAAGAAAAGAGAGTTAAAACTATCAATTATATTCTCATCTTTTAGTGGAATAAAGCTTCATTTCTTTGATATTGGGACGGTGGGAAAATATGCGGAGTTTTTTAGTTGGAGAATCCATCAACAAAAATAAAGCTATAGACTTATCCTTTTCGCACCTTATTTACTTTTAAGTTTTAAGTTTTAACCGATCGTAGTCAATCATGCATTCCTTTGTCTTGAGGTTTTTCCCATTTCCACGAAAAGGCAGAAAAGGTTAGTGGATGCCCAAACTCCCAAAGTTTAGATTTGTTTATAACCTTAATTTCTTCTTAACCCAAGATTATGGGAGTTGCAAAAGTGCATGAGTTGAATCCTCAAATGTATCTTGAATTTGGATTGATTTCGAACTACGAAACATAGATACGAACACAACGATACAAATTTTTTCTTAAATTTTCAATATGTGAATCGAAGACGGTATCTAACACGATATCGGCATGATAAAATAATATCATTAAAAGTGTCCGCGCATTATTAGATTTTGAGATGTATACAAAATTTTAGGCCTTGTAAAATTAGTAATCATGTATATATAGCGTCTTCTAAAAAACCAAAGTTCTCTTCATTCTCATGGGGGAAAATATTGTAAGGATATGTATGAACGATCGATAAGATCCACATCCCTTTGTAAACATTAATCCAAATATACCTATACAGTCGCTTAAAATGTAAGCTAGGCATCCGTGCTATGGGTCATAATTTTGATGAACTCATGAAAGTATATGTTGTTACACAAAACTTATACGTAAAAATTGAATAATTGTCGTCTTTTGCATGTATCCCACCATAAGAAAGGCATCTATAAATATGTATTGTCGAGATGTCGTGTTGTGGCCTGTGGGATCGTATCATTACCATATGGTGTTTTGTATTTTACTATTCCCCTTTTTAAATCTTTAGGCGTATGTGGCCAAAATTCTTTCCCGTTCGTTTTCAATACCCTTCGAGGATATTCATCCATGATCCATCTCTCTCTATCAAGGACGGTCCTCATATTCCAATTTCAAACTTAGTCAATCTCATAATAATTAATGAAAATACAAGTCTTATGTTGGTAAAGCCACGTAAATCAGGATCTAGAAGGTCCCCAAGTTGGTAGGTGGTTGTGAAAACAAAGACCAGATTTTTATGGACTTGTGCTGCAGATCTTGGGACGACGAGAATCAAATCGGAAATTATTAAAATCCATTTTCAGAACCAATTAAAAGAACAAGTGTATTACACTTATCATTTGATTTGTCATTCTTTTTAAATTTTTCACTTTATCCCTCATTATACCGATTTATCTAAGTCAGACTCAGACTAATACTAGACATCAACTAGGAATGTTTTCCTCAAACAAGTAAAATAAAGCAGACCATACTAATAGTATGACGTGATATAGGGCAATGTGAACATATATGGATTGATATCCACTAACCAGAAAAGCTTTGAAGGAGTGAACAAGTGGCTAAACCAACAGAGCATTAATATCTAATGCAGCAAATCAGTGGGTGAATATGATCCACCAAGTTTGTCCAACACAAAATCGCCCCGAGGCTGCCAGGAGGAAAGGGTTATTGATAAGACCACACAAATCTTTATCTAAATACTCTCCTGTCTGCTTAAATTTTGAGTCATTACTGCATGTGGGAGCTACAATTAAATCGACACGTACAGGTGTTTATGGACTAAATAAGAGACTGTGTGGTTGATCGCACTCGCACAGTTAAGATATTAATTGTAGTTATATATATGCTGTTGAATTATTAATTGCCAACTGCAGTTATCAACGTCAAGAAAGTACGAAATTAAGCCCAATTTCTTTAATTCTGGTTAGGGTGGTCAATATCTAGAAGCAATAGCATAGTATTGGAGAAGTAAATGTGTAAAGAATTGAATTAGAAAATTGCTTGTTATTTAAAGCCAGTGGCAGGGCAAACCTGTGACAGTAGGGGCCGACGCCCCCCAGGGGCAGGGAGAAGTAGTCCATGCAATAACCGTTTCTAGTTGCCCGTCACGCCATTAAACTATTACTTTTCTGGATTGGATATGGTACTTTTCTGCATTTACGTCACTATTATGTGTCTGGAGAAAATGGAGCGTAACGAAATTTAGTAAACATGTCAGTGATGTCACATGTGCAGATTTCTCGACATGAATATTTTCACAATATGCTTCAACAAATTGTTTTTATGCTGTGTTTGCCCAAGTAACAAAGTTGAGGGTTTTGAACACATCTATAGATATAACTGCTGTTAATTGTCATTTGGTGAACATTTGATAACTTATACATGTGCATGTAAATTATCTACATGCAATTATAAAAGCCATAGTTACTTTTACCCATTGTCATTCCAAAATCTGTTCCATAAAACTGATTTATCTCCGAATAATATTATTCTGTAGAAATCATTTGTAGTCCTAATATGCTTTTGTTTTCCTAAGATGATAGGTAGACACAAACCGTAACAGATTAACAAACTTTAGAACTTTAACAGATTAACAAACTTTAGAACTTACGTATATATTGTTTCTCAGAAAGAAGAAAGACAGTAAATTAAATGTATGCTCGCCCCTCGATCTTGGAAGGCAGGTAACTCTCTGACAAGAAAGAGAGTGAGCGTGCAGACAATGCTTCAATCTCAAATTTGACTCCTCTATCCAGCAGTAACTGGAGTTCAGACCTTAAGTAAGATAGACAAATGGACTATAAGTTTTATTGACAATGTAAAAATTAGTAGAGAAGCAAATAAACATATATCACAATGTTAAACCTCCAATGTGGGACTTCTCGCTTCATGTAACACCTTTGTAACATGCTTTCGGCTTTCCTTTTATCTGAAGAGAGACATAAGTTTAGATAAAAGCAGATGAGATTTTGTGAAAGGATAACATATTACTGTGCATCTCACCTTCAGCTGTCAAAGGTAGGAGACACTGCTGTGGGAGTTGATACTTCTCACAGTCAGATGGAAAAGCTCCAAGCCAACGAATATCAGGGAGGCGTAGAGATTTGGCGTCATAAGCCATTTGCTTGAAAATCAAGGACAAAGGTACTGGAACATCTTAATTTATACAAGTCGTAGCAATTACAAAGAGATACAACACGGAATGCATAAAACTCTCACCATGGAACCAAACCGGAATGTTGCCAATATATCAATGCCATATGGATCACAATCCACCAAGCAATAGAGAGGCAGATGCAATGTTTCAATAAGAAGGTTCAGAAACCTAAATGCAAAACAACAGATATATGGAGGTGTGTAGTAAATGATATACTCAAACTAATGTTGCAGTACTGATATTCCGGAGCATTTACCTTCTTGTGGGAATGTCAGGGTAACCTCTTCCCTGTTTGCAGATATTTCTCAGAATTGTTTCTAGCAAAACAATGGCATATGATTAAATAATAAACCATACATACAGTGATAATTATGCAGCGGTTTTGCCTACAGAATTTATCATTTGCCAGCCGCTGAAACACTGCAAAGGAAAGTAAAAGACAAAAGGTCTTTGCCAGTTAAGAATGTGAACAATACATATTGACTATTGACACTTAAGACTGAGTGGCAAAGAAGAAGGTCATACCTGATTCTTTCTCCACAACTAAGATGTACTTAGCCACACTTATTATATCTAGCAAGCAGATAAAGGAAAAGGATGCATCTATAAGCAAATTATTCCAAGATATTATACAAGCAGTTGACCTTGATCCAGAACTACCATATAATAGTTTTTTATATACTGAATACTCCAGCAAAGAAGTTCCTTCTTCATTTCAATTTGGTTTGGTAACTCAACTAACTTCATTACCATAACGAAAAGACCAAATGTACAGTTCAAAACTTAGCAGGAAATACATAACAAATCACTGCTTTTGTGACCATTGGATACCTTCCACATCTTCTACTTGGACAGGAATTTGATGTGCCTGCACAGTGCAGTTAACTAGAATTATGCATATGAAGGATACACCTTTCCAATTCCAATTAACTTTCTTACCGTGTTAGGACAATTGATGCAATCAAATTTCCTCCCAGACTCAGCAAATCTCAGCCAACCCATTACCAACCTAGACATTTTAGAGGGGATGGGCCGGGAGAGGAATCATGAGCAATATGGCCACCAAAAATTGCAAAAAACAAAATCATATATCCAACAAATTCGAAGAAAGAAAACACAGAAACTTTCAAGGATGTAGGTCATTTGAAGAAATTAGCAAAGCAATCTGTTCCCATGGAGAAACATCCTTGGATGTCAAATAAGACTGATTCAATCTGATAAATCCTAATATACCGACTTTTCATGGAAAATGTAATCCAGAATGAAGTCTTCAAACCAGATCAATAACATGTCGGTAGTCGGTCTCTTATAGTTAAATTCTTTAATATAAATAGGTTCAGTTACATTGAAATCATCAGTACCAGGAAAATTTTACCATGCATGTAAGACATTGATTGCTAATTCAGTTATCAAACATTGGATTAGCAATTCAAATCTCACAAAACATCTGTGACACAATTCTCAATCTCCATGAATTTTCAATGAGCGATTGATTTGGTACCTACCCATTTCCAACAGATACCTGCAAATGGATCACAAAATGCATATAAAATTTCCTTTAACTTGGTTAACAGTATCTGAATATTCTGAAAACTACTTTGAATAACTATCCATAGCTATTACTTCACTATACGTGCTTATCTAAAAACAAATAACAGTGTAAAACTAGAATAATACCGATAACATACCACATTCAAGTTGTGGCGACTGCACTGGAGCAGAATGCAAATGTCGTTTATTGCACGGTCAACAACAGATTGTTCTGCATTGCAATTAGGGAAGAATTAAATCATTCGTCAAAAAACATTCAAAGCAGAGAAACTTGAGAATGAAATAGAAAAAATAATGGTATCAATGAAATAGAAAAAATAATGGTATCAACATGGACCTCGCACCATGGTGATCAATTCACATAGATATTCATTCTCATGCTCAGATGATAACTTACCTATCTATAATGATCGGCAAATGTGTATGCGTTAATATATAAATGAAGGCGCAGGGCAGCATGTAAATGCAATGTATTTGATGGATAAATCACCTTTAAAAACTGAAGGTTGCATGTAATAAATATCTCTTTTCGATCCATGCTTGTTTTCTTGCAGGAGTTGCTGAACTATTAGTAACACTCTTAGCAACACGTCTAAAAACAAGAACAAACCAAGTCAAAGTGTGGCGTACACTAGTACAAATAAATAGAAGACCAACACATTAAGATCTCCACAACCAACTCCACCTTACACGACCCACTAAACTATAATTTGAAACTTCTTTGGCACGATGCATAACTCACCCAACCGACGCGCTTGACTTTCTCTTCCCAGCGTGAGAATCTCCTTCCCTCTTGGAAAATCATAGCTACAACAGCTGCATATATAAAACAGAAAGAGTCCGAACCTGCTTACTACTCAATTACTATGTTTATTTCCAATCACAAAATAAAATCCGATGACTTGGTCATTCCGAAATCAAAAGGTTAAAATATACCTAATGTTCGCGAAAATCAACAGCTTCAATTAAAAAAAAAAAAAAGGTTTCCGTATCACAAAAACATCTGACCAGTTTTCAGAATCATCTGTGCAATAAGAACTGAATTGATCGATGTACAAGGCTGGAGCTCGATCGTTACATAAATCTTCAACAACCGTTCGCGTGAGTTCTGCAGATCGAAAAAATCTGCATTGAGACTTTAGATATGTAGACAGATGAATTGAAATGGTAAAAATGCAACAATACCTCCGATTTTCTTCAGCAAATCGAAGCGATCTGGACCCCAATGCTTTCCCTCCATTTTCCTGCGCCTCACTCTCTTCTAGACTCTAGTCTTCTGCTTCCGAAAGAATCAAACTCGTGGTTTTTATAGGGTGACGAGAAGGAGGACAAAGGAGTGGCGCTAAAACCTTTATTGATGTTTGGGCTGGGTTATGGCAAATGGGCCCAGCCCGTTAAGAAGAGAATCTAATTATATTTTAAAATAAATATCCATTTTCAAATAAATAAGTTATAAACTTATAATCAAGAATTGTAGAATCAAATTTATATTCTACAAATAATATTTATTTATGTACAATCGATTTTCAAACTTTGGAGTTTGCACGTGAATAATAATTGTTTTTCGATTTTGTCAAAAAATAAAAAATTGATGTTCAATTGTATTGAGAATTTGAGTTTCTTGAAATAAGTCCCCGCAAAATCGATATATATATTCTTTGAATTTATAAAATGTATAAAGTGAAAATGAGCTTGTAACATTCTAAAAATGAAATGAGCTTATATTTTTTATTTTAATAATTGTTTAACATTTTGCTTTTTTTTTTCTTTTATTTCTCACAAACAACAGCGGATTAGTTTTTGTTTCGAGACCACTAACACGATAATACATAATTTTTTTCAATGTTCAACGTACAGTATCTAGTATAATATGATGTAATAAAATAATATTTTTAAAAATATCTGCACATTAAAATTTTCTAGACGAGTGAGTATTTGTCATTTTAGCTATAAAGTCAATTTCGTGATAAATTTCTATCAAGGGCGGTGCTTTTAGGCTGGTTACAAAACTTAGTACGTACAAAGAACATTATTGCCAAAATTAATGGCGCCATAAACAATGCTATTAATTTTGAGTAAGTTGATGAACATCTTTTTGGAAACCTTCTTATTAATTTACGATATAAGCTCCTAATTTGATGTTCTTGCCGTATATATGCTTCATTGACTGGGTAATTCTAACTCCAGACTAGGATAATTTAATTTTCACTATTAAATTATTAATAATAGTTGAATACCTTAGACTCACACCAATAATCTCAGATCAATCACTAAACCCAAAGCTACAAATCATGTTCACATGGTGGTTAGCTTTTGCATTGATCAAAGATTAAGAACAAATAAAATGAAAAAAAGCCCTGAAAGGTAAATTTCCATTGGAGAGCATCTCACCATCTTGGCCGCATTTTCAATTACAAATCAAACCAGATCATTCCAAATCCTATGCAAACTGAAAATGACCTGAAATTAGAATATATTTCACCGAAAAGGGGCCCCAGAATGCACGAAACAAGGAAAAGGGAAAAAGAAAAAAAAAAAAAAGAGCATCATCATTGAATTCCAGCAACGGATCACCTAATTATTGTTCCAGGAATTTACAATTCTCGATCTGTCTACAAAGAAAGCGCCAGAAATTAAAGGTCACAAAAGCGTTACTCGGCCCTCACGCCTTCGTCCACTTCTCTTCCCAAGGAGGACTGCACTTGCTCCGATTGGCCGGCCACGAAGTCCAGCAAGCCTTCGCCGGAAGATTCGGCCTCCGGCGGGGAAATCCGGCCGAAGACGACGATGGCGACGAGAAAGAGAGCCGTGGAGAGAAGAAGCGGCCAAAAGTAGTTTAAGATGTCGAGAAACCTGGGCGCGAGGCGGCAGAGAAGGAAGATTAGGAGACCGGAAGCGAAGACGAAGATAATTTGGAGTTTGAACTTGAGGAGGAATTTTGGGATCTCCATGGCGGTGATGAGAAAACTCAAAGCTCTCTCTCTCTCTCTCTGCGAATATTCTCTCTGGTGGAAAAGTTTTGTAAGCTTTAAGAGCAGTGAATATTTTCAGTATAGGTGGTGGTGGATTTGGTTTGCTTTTTATTTTCAGGAACTTGAAACGGCAGCTTACGAAAATGCGCCCCCGTTTTTTCACTTTCTTACCAAACGGTGGTTGTGGTAAAAGTAAAAACTCGTAGTCTCGTTGCATCTACCCCGACTAACATCCAATGATAAAGTTACTAAATTACCCTTGTGCTTGTACAAATGAGCTAGTAATAGTGTGGTGGTATTGATCAAGTAGAGTTAGTATGATCAGTTTTTTTTTTTAATAAGATTGTAAGTTTAAATCCTTTATTATCTTGATTAGATGGAGTACAATATAAGTTTAGATTCAATTCTCCTAGTCTCGATGGGAATAAAATACAATATAAGTTCAGATTCAAACACCTAGTCTCGATGGGATAAGGTACAATATAAATTTTTTATCGTACATATTTTCAAATCTATTTTAAAATATTTAATCGGTTAATTTATGGTTAAGAGCTATTTAATATTAAAGGAGTATGTACAATTTGACCTGACATTTTTAATCGCATATTGTTAATGAATTAAATGCAATGAAAAATATATATTTAGACTCAGTAATGAGTTGAATTGCGATAAAAATATTTATATAATAACTTGATTCTGATATCTATACTATAATATATAGAAAGGGTGTGTTTGACCCTAATTGAATTTATTTTGAATGAATATAATTTTTTGGTTTTTTTGAGATTTTTAATTCAAACTAAAAATTATGATTGGTTTATGGTTATTAAATCATTTTATATATTTAGTAATTTTATATGTGTTTGACTTTTTGAAGTTATCCTTAATTAAAGTATGCATTTATGGTAAAATTTATTTTGAATGCATAAATTTAGGAAAATATTTTTTAATTTAAATTAAAAAACTCATGCAATTAATAAAACAATGCTCAGATTTAAATAAAACTCATGAAATGTAATACTTATTTCTCATTTTTTGAATTATTTTAATTCTAATAAAAAAAGTTCATTAATTGATATCTATATCTTTACTTCTATACTATACTATACTCCATACTATAATATATAGGAAGTATGTAATTCATCAAATATAATAGAGCCAATTTTGACTCAATACTTTTTTCTCTTTTAATTTTTTTGAATTTTTTCATTAAAAAATATTTTATTGATCAATTAAAATTTCAAAATATTTGATATTTAAAAACTTTAATTATTTATTAAATCATATTAATTAATTTAAGAAAATATCCGATTTATAATTAAGCACAACATCTTTAACATTTTTAAGACCTGCAATCAATAATATAATACTTATGTCAATTGGTTAATTGATTCTGCATAGTAAGGAAACAACCAAATATAAATAGTTTAATTAGTTGATTGATTCCAATTAATTGGAATAAACTTAACATATTTTGATATAAATTAAGAGAATTAACTTTTTTTAACACTTCGTTTTAGTAAATAATAACAGACACAATATATGTTGAAATCTTGACTAATATAAGAAAATTCTTTCTATTATCAACCATTAATTCATTATTTATTAGTCTTGACTTAATTAAAAGGATTAACAAATTAAAGCTCAAAGTATTGCATAAATATTGAATATGCCTCAACCCTCAATTATATGTTTTATTTATTTACTTCTTCCAGAGATGCAAGAACCTCTTCTATGATTGATGAAGTAGATCTGACATTGTAAATTATCAATCACGATTTATATATTACAATCTATTTTTTTTCATATATTGTTTGTTTTTAATATATTATTTGTAACGCCCCGATTTCATTAAACGATTTCTTATGTTTACTATAATTTTATAAATTTCATTTTATCAAACTTTCATAAAATTTCATGACTTTATATTAAGGTTAGAATTTATTTCGTAATTTGAAAATATTTATTTCGTGAAATAATTACCAAGAGTATTTCGAATTTCCAAATGGCCCCTAGATATTCATTTCTAAAACTTTGGGGACTTAATTGCATGATTCTTCAAGGATATGATTGATCACTTTCAAAACCTACCTATACCTTATTGCATAACTTAAACAATTGAAGGAGTAATTGGCAAATTGAGCAATTTCACACATTTCCATGGGATGAATCACGTTATACCATTTCCATGAGCTTCCATGAACCCATTTTCATCCAAAATTCCCCAAACACATTTGCTCCAAGGAAAGAAAAGGAAGAGGTTTTCTCAATCAATCATCAAGATTTCAAGAAATTAGCCAAGCTTTTGAGAGTTGATCATCATCTTCATCCATCTTCTTCATTTCTTTCACTTTAAGGTTGGTTTTGCATGAAACCATGATTCTTGATCATATTTGAGTTGGTTAGGGTTTGGAATTCATATGCTAGATGGATTGATTGGACATGGAAGCATGAATATGTGATCATATCATGAATTATGGCATGATTTATTCATGAATTCTTGAATATTTGAGCTTGTATGATCAATAGGATCATGAACATGAAACCTTGAATTCTTGATCATAATTCATGTTTTGGGTGTTTATGTGTTATATATATTTAGTCTTTGAACATATATGTATTATGTCTTCATAAATTAATAGCTTTGTTGATCAAAAATGGAATTTTGGTGGCTTTGTTGTTCATACCCGAGAGCCTCCCCTGTTTTGCTCTGTTTCTGTAAATTGCAGAAACTGGGAACGAGCGTTCCCAGCCTTAAGGCTTTGTGGGAACGGGCGTTCCCACCTTTTCAAATAAATGGGCGGCCGAGACTGGGAACGGCCGTTCCCATTTTGGCCTGCGTGCCGGAAGGGCCGTTCCCAGCTTCAGCGGGTTTTAAGGGGAAAAACGTTGGTGCGCTTTTGGGGAGGAACGGGAACGACCGTTCCCATTTACAAAGGGAACCCGGAAAGCCCGTTCCCACCTGACATGCAGAACAAAATATTCTGCATAAAATTACATTTTTAGCCCCTCGATCCAACGACTTCTTTGACTCCGAATTGCTGTAATATGTGCTAATATGATGTGAAACAACATGTTATCATACCACATTGCATTTTCATGGTCGTCTCGATACATTTTGGCCGTTCGTCATATGTGGTCCATTTTAGAGTCATATCTCACATGTCTAAGTTCATTTACACAGATCGGTTTCCCCGTAGCAAGGAGCAGGGCCATAGGCAGTGACCTACTCGCATTGTATCAGTAAAGGTGAGGTTTAATTGTTAATTGCAGGAAACTCGTACAATATCGCATGAAACTCAGGTCAAGTGGTATATCGTGTTGCAAATCATGATCATGTACCGTGTTATCGTGAATGGTGAAGGCTCGCAACCTTCCCGTTATTGGAGTGATGTAGTTATTGGAGTGATGTAGTTCATGGAGTGATGTAGCTCTTGGAGTGACGGAGTTTGTGGAGTGACGGGGGTTCGTGATATTGACACGGGTGCCGTGTATTTGAATGACACGCTTGCATATTCGTTTATAAACTATTGATATTGATAGTTATAACTTGCAGGTTATTGCTCTAATGTAATTAAGCTTCACTCAGTCTTCCCTGGACTGACACCCCACCTTTCAGGTACTTGAGAGCGGTCGTGGGCTAGGCGGGAGTCGAGTCAGGTCGCACAGTCCACAGAGTCTAGCATTCATTTTATGTACAGAACTTTTGGTATTATGTTACGACCGTTACTATCACATGTTGGAGATTTTGGAATGAACAATATGCAAGAGATGATAATGTATTGATAGATATATATATATATTATTTACTGATGAATTATTCGGTGCTTCCGCTTCATTTTAATGCATGTATGGTTTAGTTCCCGCCTAGCTTGTTGGTATTGCATTGTCACCCGTTCGCTATAGTTTTGATTTATGTATGGACTTTCCATTTCATACGTGGATCGAGGCTATAGTGCGGGGGTGTGGCACCTCCACGTGTCAAGGGGTGCTACATTATTTGTGTATTATCACCTTTTATCTCTTTTTATTACAAATTTTCAGGGTAAGAAAAGGCTATTGACAATTCCACCTAGTACATTATAGGAATTAAGACGTAAGTTTTTCTCTTCCATCTTCACCGTACATATATTTTAATTTCGTGTTATTTATTTGCATAATCATTTATGAATTTTTTTTTTCTCATTTTTTTGATTAAAAAAAAAAAAAAACTTTTGAAGTCTTTGGTCAAGTACCGGCCCGTGAGAAGGTAATTATACATATCATTGTTCAAACATATTTTACCTATATTTTAAAATTTTGTGCTATTTATTTGAATAGTAACTTACGTGTTCTTTTTCCCTTATTTTTTTGGTAGAGAAAACCTTTTGAAATTGTTGTTCAAGTACATATCCGTGAAAAGATAATTATACACAATGATAATTTATGCATCGTTTATATATTTTTTGTACTAACAAATAATCATGTGATGCACGAAAACTATATTATTATTTTTTATTTTAAAATAACTCATGGAATAATATAAACAATATTTGTCATATTAATTTTTTTAGTATTTCTCCATCATATAGCTCATATAATCACAAATTTATTGGTTAGGTGGAAACCAAAAAAATGTTCGTGTATATTTTGATTATTTTCTATAAACATCATTCAATGGAGTAATATGTATATACGCTTTTCTGTATTTCTTTTATAAACAAACAAAATACTCTATTATTTTGTATAGTACAATAATATTTATAATATTCCACACTCAAATCCAAAAAAAAAAAAAGTTCAAAATGGTTATCTGATTATCTCATCCAAGCTCTTCTATTTTAAATCTATTCTTTCGTCCATTTTATAAAATTTGCATCATTTAAAGGTTTAAAAATAAAATAAAAACTTTCCTTTTCCTTTTATAAAAGCTCACTGTTCCTATTAGTTTTCGGTGATGATTGTATATAAGTTTTTTTTTTTGTTCAAATTGTAATTATAATTGATTTACTTTGGGTTTTGTTATTTCATGAATTATACGACAAGATTTCCTCCAAATTCACGTACTAAGATAGTAGTTTTTATGTTTTAAATTGCTTTTTTCTATTTAAATCATTTTTAAATTTTTTTTTTCCATTTGCTATTACTATTATTTCTACTTTGTTTATGATTAAACGGAATCAGAACAAAGTAAATTTCTTAAAACCATTTTATTACCTGTATTTTCTTAAATTTTACGTACCATCTCTATTTTCATGGTTTCTTTTGACTTCTAATGTATTTGTATAATAGTTTTTTTTTTTTTTTTTTTTTTTGTATGAGGGGTTGTTTTTAAAAAAAAAAAAAATAAAAATAAAATATATATATATATATATATTTGTTTTTTTTTTGTTTAATAATTATATTTTCAATTTGAGTTTTCATAATAATAATAATAAAAAAATAAATAATTTTTTTATTAAGTCTCGATATAATGAAGTATACCCAAATTAATATATACTTTAAAAATCAATATATCAAAGTAATATATATTATTTCGATTAACTAGATACAAATTGGATGATTTTCTATATATTTTATCTAAATTAACTTTCTATTCTAAAATAAAATACTTTTTTAAGGTTATTAGTTTATAATATTTACTATTAATACATAACATTATAATTCACAAGCTATAATTTCATATTAAACCGTGCATAGCAAGGGGCATATGCTAGTATAATATATATAAGTAAAAAAGAAGTTCAAATTTGACCTGATTCTTTTATGGAATATATGTAGCTTATAGAGTTCCAACTTCGTAAAATAATGAAACACATGATCAAACTGTAAAAATAAGACATGTTTTCACGTTTCATAGTCAGGACTTAAAATTAACTAAAAGTTAAAGTGGTTAAGTGTAATCTGGTGCTTTATGAAAAAAAGATTCATAATAATTATAGACACTAATTTTTTCGCAAGATAAGTAACTCCAAATAGTACCTTACAGTTAATTGGGATAATTAGGAACATCCCATTCCCCCAAATCGTGTAACTAATTTACAATAAAAAAAAAAAATTGAGAAATTATAAATATCAATTTGAGTACTTTTCTTAAAAGAGAATTATTGCTAACCAGATTAAAAAACATAATTGATTTGTTTATAAATACAAATACTTATCACTGAATATTTTTTAACTGGCTTAATTAAATCTAATTAAGTATATCAAAGGAAGTCTAATTGAATTAAATTTAAAGGGGCATTTATAATAATTATTTGTAATTAATAATAAAATTAAAATAGAGGCGATGAATAGTGGCGTGAGAGAGAGGCGAATCCAATCAGTTTGACGAAATATGGGAATAGGTGGAGATATGCAGCTTAATTGAATCAGATGTTTTTTTAGGGGAAATTCTTGTATGAGCCGGGTGTAGGCACTGTTTCCTACACCCGCCTTTAATACACAAATAAAAAAATAATTTTTTTTATTTTTTATTTTTATTGTGTATTAGATGCGAATGTGGGGAACAATGCCTACACCCGACTCATATAAAAATTTCCCTTCTTTTAGTGGTGAATGTGATTGAAACCATTTTAGACTTTTAGTTTCTCATAGGTGGGCCATTTTATGCAGTCCCTGCCCCCACGCCCACGACTAGCCTGCAGAAGTTATTCCTATCATGTGACCTTCAGACCTTATTCCATTTTTTTTCAAACTAAAATGTTCAAAAAGTCAGTGACTGAGTGGTGTTGTCATTCATGGTAACCTTCGATGCATGTAGTCATGTACACCGAAGAAATGACGGAGCCAAGAAACGTGTGGTGGTTCGTTATTTTTTAGAATTTTTTAATTTTTATATATATATTTTTGATATATTTATATATATTTTTTTAATTCTTTGATATTCTAATTTTTTATTTTTCCAAACTAAAAATTTTGTTTTTTCATTTTTTATATTTTAAATTTTCGTGCCCCATAACATTAAATTCTGGTTCCGTTCCTGTACCGGAGGGCAATACGAATATGATATAAATATAATGATACGAATATAATAATATATATATTTTTTAATTTTTTATATGAAGAGTGTCGAATATGAAATTCAATATGAGTATTAGATATCATAGGATATAAAAAAAATAATATTTTTAATAATATCCATACATCAGATTCAAAATTTTATATTTGTGCATGCTTGTTTAAATGAATTTTGTTTTATATTGGCTGAGAAATTAGTTTGATTTTTGAGATGTAGATCGTTAAAGCAGTGTGTGAGTTGATTAAGTAAATAAAGGAATTTATGGATATCAATTAAATAAATGAATTGAATTTCTACTATTAAATGAAAATTGGCCATAATTTACTGAAAACAAGTGAACAAGCCCAAATGTAGTCCAATAGTCCAGCAAAACGTTCAATAGCCCACATTAAATGATTTCCGAGACTGAGCCTTGGCCTGTTTGAACTTTCAAGAGCAGCTCGCAGATGGCGCCGCCTGCGAGAGCCGCCGGCGCCGCCGTTACTGCACTTTCTTTAATCGCCGTGCTCTCTTACGTAATCCTGTACAACACTAGGTCTCGCTCGAAATCTTCAAGCAGAAAGTCCGCGCTTAAAAAGCCCAGAAGTGGACTTGTTGCCGCCATCGGCAACACGCCTCTAATCAGGATCAATAGCCTCTCCGACGCCACTGGTTGCGAAGTAATTCTTCTTCTATATCTCTCTCTGTTTTATTTTCTTATTTTGTGCATTGACATTTGAGAATTACGAATTTCCTTTTTGGCGGGTAGATTATGGGGAAGGCGGAGTTCTTAAATCCTGGAGGGAGCGTCAAAGATAGAGTGGCGGTACAAATCATTGAAGAGGTGGTTTGAGTTCTCCTTCCTCAATTATCGCGAACTTTATTGTGTATTCGTTTTGGAAATGCTTCTCAAGTTGATACGGTTTCTTAATTTTGTTGGGCGCTTTGGAAGCTACTCTAGATCATTGAATGCGATTCCTGCTTGGTCTATCTTTCCTCCGTATGGAAATTAGACGAATTGAACTATGCATATTCATGCTTGCAGAGTGTGGATGCTAGTTTTCGTAGTAATGGGATCAGTTACTGAATTCAGCATGATATGCTTCATAACATTCTCTGCTGGCTAACCGTTCATCTTCTTAACTTAATATTAATGTTAGCAAAAAAATGTAGCTGGTTTTGTGTTATTTTACAGGCCCTTGAATCTGGAGCCTTACTTCCTGGAGGAGTTGTTACAGAAGGAAGTGCTGGAAGCACAGCTATCAGTCTTGCAACAGTGGCTCCAGCTTATGGATGCCGATGCCATGTTGTTATCCCAGATGATGCTGCTATTGAGAAGGTATAAATAGTTATGGTTTGGTTAGAAGACTTTTTACTCATCATTAAGAATAGAAATTTTGGTGCAATTTCTTCCTTTCGAATTTCATTTGCAGGAATAATGTGGTAATTCCGTGGTAGAATTATCACAATGATCCTAGATTCAGTCTTTCTGTAAAACTTCCATTCCATGACTCTGTATTTTGCAGTCCCAAATTCTGGAAGCTCTTGGTGCCACAGTAGAAAGAGTTCGACCTGTTTCGATCACGCACAAAGAACACTTTGTCAACATTGCAAGGAGAAGGGCTTTGGATGCTAATGAAGAAGCATTAAAGCACCAAAAAGCAGAGCAGAGTAGCAATAATACAAATAGGCCCTACAATTCTGAACCTGTTGCGGAAACACATAGTTCGAAGTGCTTAGCCAACTGCACGGGTGGTTTTTTTGCAGATCAATTTGAGAACCTTGCCAATTTTAGGGCTCATTATGAGGGTACTGGACCTGAGATTTGGCAACAGGTTGGTGGCAAATTAGATGCTTTTGTCGCAGCTGCTGGCACAGGTGGCACTCTTGCTGGAGTTTCTAAAATTTTAAAGGTTGGTATTGCTAATCTGTGGAATAGTTAGGTTAATATTATTTACACAATTGATTTATGCTCGATTTGTTTCCATATTCAACAGGAGAAGAACTCATCAATCAGGTGCTTTCTGATTGATCCACCTGGTTCTGGTTTGTTCAACAAGGTGACAAGAGGAGTGATGTACACGAGAGAGGAGGCTGAAGGCCGGAGGTTGAAGAACCCTTTTGATACCATAACTGAAGGAATTGGAATCAACCGATTGACAGAAAATTTTAAAATGGCTGTAGTTGATGGTGCTCTCCGAGGCTCGGATTTGGAGGCTGTTGAAATGTCCAGGTTAGTCTGGGCAACAAGTTAAATTGGGATGTTATATATGATGTTAGGTTAATGATTCACGATCCAGTATTTGTTGAACAGTAATCAATGCTCTTAAGTGATGTTATTTCCTTAGGTCCTCTGCAAGTATGCATGTTCTTATAAAAATTAGTGAAGCTTGACCCATTGCTTGTCTATCAGGTATTTGATGAAGAACGATGGCCTCTTTCTTGGCAGTTCTTCAGCCATGAATTGTGTAGGAGCTGTTAAAGTGGCACAGCAAATGGGCCCTGGTCACACCATTGTTACAATTTTATGCGATAGTGGGATGAGGCACCTCAGTAAATTTTGCAATCCTCAGTATTTAGCCCAGTATGGCTTGACACCTACTGCTGTTGGATTGGAGTTCCTTGGTCAAAGTGCAGGTGAGAATTTTAATTTATTCCCACATACATGGCCTGCTTGTGGAAACTTCTAAACTTCTAATTTGTCAAAATTTTCTTTTGGTTTTTCATTTCTTTATGCATGAGTTTTATACCTATTCTGAACATCCTTAGCTTTTTATTTTTTGGATAGTGACATCCTGAATTAGTCAAACTTAGAAACTTTGGCCTCATGAGAGATATATGACAATCTCCCTTTTCTTTCGTGGTGCTTTCGCCGATATGCAGCTATGAAGATTGTGAATGGGAAGCATGTGCCTAATGGAGAACGAATTGAAGCCAAGTGAATGCGTACAAACTACAAATGAATTGTATAATTCTCATAATATTGACTTCTACATGGTGAGTTTTTGAAGTTCTCCTTTTCACCCATTCAATGTTTTTGAATTACAGTTTTCCCTGTTCCCTTCTATTTTTGAATGTTAAGCAGATGTGCACATTATCTGACATTGATGATTGATGCTTTTTCTGGTGCCTACTCATTGAATGAATCTATCTATTACCTTCTAAGTCTAAAAGTTGAACTTTGGAACATGTGCTTTTATTGCATTGTTTTGTAAAATGTAATACGTCCTTTTTTTCAGAAAATTTTAGAGCTTGATTTTGACTGCTGGAAGTCATGGATACAAAGTTTACAACTATACAGTTCTTAATGTTTTCCCCCTTTCTAGATTTACTTTTTTCTTTTCCCTCTCAGAGTTCAATATGGTCGAAGAATATAGACTTCATTATTATAGTTTAAGTTGCAACATCTGCATGATTTGAATATGGTTTGAGATTGAATGACTTGTTTGAGCTATTTGCACTGCTCTATTTGATGTATTTGGGTTTGGCAATAATCACCAACCCTAATTAACTAGAATGATATCCGAAGTGCCATGCTTTGTCATATTGATGGTAATGGGACGTTCAAAACATATATGAATGCTCATCTATGCTGTCTGTCACCTATCAGAAAAGCAATTCAGTTCAGCTGGGCACATGGTCCAAGAATATCACGATTGAGGATAGTAGTTTGGAAGATCGAACGACACTAGAATGGATGAACTTTGGCTTTCTGCACCTGGAAGAAGATGGAAGTACTGGGAAATGTGACATGGGCTCCATTCATATTCCTCTTTCCGGTTGGATTCTGTTGCCCCTGCCACAGTGTAACGTCCTTCCTCTTGCCCTAAGCATCTATAATCTATTCGCATTTGGTTTACGAGGAATCCATCAATATACCATTGCTCTTTTCTTATAGATTTTCATCAAACATTTTTAATTGGACAATCGAAATGTTATTTAAAAATAGGATGTGGTGTTGAATAGGTGAATCTGAGGAGACATTTGATGTCACATTTCAGTTCCACCATTGTGTATTGCATAAATCTGCATGTCAGTTCAGGGCAATGTTTCAAGTTCAAATCCCATTTGGGTGCACGTGTTTTATTAAAATAAAAAATAAAAAAATTTTTGCTGCGTGTCATGGATTATGTCATTAAATATGGAAAAAGAAAAAAAGGGATGATATTATTGTGAATTAGACTCATCAATAAAGTATACTCATGATCATATAATGCTATTATTTCTTTTCAAAAAATTAGAGATATGGCAGAAAAACCAAAGATACCTGGATAAGCTGCATAGAATATAGATATACATAAAGTTATGGCTACCCATGGTGCCTGCTTATGGGAAGAATGTTTGACATGCTAACTTTGCTATTGCCTAATTCCTAGTAGAGTAATGATGGCTTTCCACAAGGAGTGGGAGACACTCATCATCACAAACAAGATCAAATCCCAACATGATCATGAATCTTGCAATCCTCATTCGAGACAAATAAGAATGTTCCATCATAACCCATCATTATTACTCGAAATTCGAAAAACCAATAAAAACAACAAAAATTAAGGAAATGGATGCAAGTTTCCTATGTCAAGCCCAACCATACTCTCAAATCTGTATCTAAAGTTGGGAATTTGATACGAAGGATCCAAGTTAGTAATTAATCTTGCACCAGTTCTTATTACATCCTTCGATCTCTACAACAAGTGTCCTTAAAATGATTAGAACATGAAGGATCCATCTTCTCTCACATCAATTGTAATTGGTGATCTCTTTCGAGCATCTTTACTGTGTGTTGCACTTGTTTCCATTCTCTACAATATCCAGTTTTCACTTTCTCTTCCCTTTTCCTCAATATTTGTCATTGGCTCTTCTTTTCTATTCGTCTCCAACATCAAGAAAATGAGATTAGTGCGAGCAAAGCAGCGTCCTGATCAGATTAAGCTAAATGGGCACCAAGATGAAGATCATGAAGAGGTTGTTCTTGATCATCAAAACGAGGTTATTATTACAAATCATGAAAGGAGAAACATTATAGTATCGAATTTGAGCCTAAGTCTATGTGACGAATCAACGTCCGATGAAGATGCTGAGGACTACCTTATTGAGATACCGTTATCGGAGGAAGCAGTCCTTTTGCAGGAAAAGAAGTTGAATAATACAGAACTGTTGGGTTTATTGCCGGAATCCATGATGGAAGATGATGAAGGGCTTGAGGATTTGTTTTCGGATGTTCATGAGATTAGTGTGGAGGATAATTTGATTGAGATTGATATATCAGTCGGTTCAATTAGGCATTCAGGTTGTGAGAATAAAAAGTGATCTTTTTTTTATTTTTATTTTAAGGGTTCGACAATGATTCTTCAATTCGCTTTGTTAAAGATCATGGAGGTTTTAGTTTAATGTATAATAAATATTGAACTAATATCACGAATTATCTTTTCTTTTACTCATTTGTATTTTGAAATATATAATAAACTATCCATTTTGCTTATATCTCCCATTAAAGTTGATATTATGATATTAATTTGCTGTAAGAATTTTATTCCAACACAAAGAGGGTTGTCTTGAAGTGTTAAATTTTCTAATTGATGAATTCTATAGGACAAAATTGTCATAGTTGCCCAACATGGCTTGGTCGTTCTTCATGTTACAGAGGCAGGGACGGAGCCAGGATTAACGAGAAGGGGGTGAAAATTTATAATATAAAATAAAAGGGGTAAAATTTAGTTTTTTTTCAAAATTTAGGGGGGACCGGAGATATAAGCAAATTTAGGGGGTTCGGTTTTGATGGAGATGGGCATGGAGCAACGATGCATAATGTGGTCGGCGCGATGACAATGTTGCAAAATGGAGGTGATGAGCAATCGAGAAGTGAGAAAGGGGAGGTGAAGCAGTGGTTGAATTGAGACTTGAGAGTGGTAGAAAGTGATGAGAGAAGAGGAGGGATTTAGTTAACATACATATATCAAGCTCGTGATTACAGACAATAATCAAAGTGCTCGAGCTCAACTTAAGAACTCCATGAGTCGAGTTGGGCAAACCCTGCCCAACTCAAAATTCTCGAGCTCAAGCACAAACTTTTTTCGAGCCGCTTGTTAGATTCGCAAGTCAGGTAATTTTGTTATTTCTTTTTTTAGGGATGTCAAGAATCTGGACAAGGTGGGGAGTTCCTTTATCATACTGATTCCGAAGAACACTCCACTCTCCAGGGAATATCAAAAGACTTTAGGTCTATTGCTCTTCGTAATGTGTTGTGTAAAATGGTCACTAAGTTGGTTGTTCATTGAATTAAGCCTCTTATTGGGGATAGTATCGGCAAAGGAATTTTCTGAGTCCAAAGAAAAAAGTAACATAATTGGGCTTCAATACCCAACGGCCGAAATCTCAATTTATTTGTACATGGGCCTAAAATAGTGTGAGGATTGAGGCCCATATCGGCCCAACTAAAATATGAAGCCAGAGCTATTACTGTTGGTCAACGGTAGTTAACTAAAAGCACATTCAAACGAATATGATATCCTCACCCTTCATTATCTCGACACATCTCAACCGTTAAATCCCCTCTCAGAATCCTGCAGTGTCTGACTTAGCGATCCGACATGGCATTAAACTGGATTTAAAATCCGGATTTGAAGTCCGAAATATAAAATGCTCAGCACCCCCCAAGTGAGAGAACGAGAGTTCGTTCAAAACAGAATTTTAGAGAGAGAGCGAGGGAGGGAGAATTCTTAGTGGCAGAGTGAGCTTGGCGAGGAGCTCTTCAATTCTGAATTTCAGCCTTCTTATTTCTGTAAGCTTCTATTTACTCCTCTTTTGCTCTTTATTGTTTTTCAGTTTCTGTGATTTTGTTCCGTGATGTTGGTCTCTTCGTGGTGGTTTTAATTGTTGAAATCTAGTACCTTTGCAGGCTAGGGTTTTTAATTTGAGATATTACCTCCTTCTGGTATACTCTGCTCCTTAATTCCGTGTTAAATGCTGGTTTTTTGTTGTCGGTTTTCGTAAGGGATTATCTGTGGTTGTGATCCTGTAGATCTTGTTAGGGTATATTCAATCTCGTTGTGTGCGGGCATGAAATTACCTAGCTATCTCGGTGTGCCTGGGTATGCAATTTTAAAGTATGAAGTTTTAATTGCAATCTCCTACGTGTTATGTCTTCCTGTGCTTGTCTTGCATATTATATATCCTTTTGTAATTTTTTTTTTTCTGTGGAGATTTGAATAGTATATAGTCTGACGATCGCTTCAATTTACAACATGGGCCTCTCAATGTTCCTTTCTTGTTGGTTTCACCATACCTGCGTTTTGTTGTTATGATGATATATCTGAATTCTGAACAATTATCTTTATGAATTCTTTTATGCTGTGTACCGTGTATCAGGAACAGCCTGTTTTTCTCTGTTGAGCTCCAACACTTGGTTTTGGTTGTTATGGCTGAGGGAGATGTGTCTGAGAAGTCCGAGTCTGTAACAAATGGAAATGTTGAGGTGGAGAAAAAGGCTGAGGTGGATGAGAAAACAGCTGGTGTCACAGATGAGAAAGGAGAGCAAGCTAATGAAGTAAAAGAAATGGAAGAAGATAAAAAAAACCACACTGAAGATGAGGCTAAGGATATGGACATGGAAGAAGATAAAAAAGACCTCGCAGGAGACGAGGGTAAGGTTATGGACGTGGACAAGGAAGAAGCTAGCAAGAGCAAGGAAATTGATGAAAAGATGGGTGATGAAATAGCTGCAAAAGAAGGAGAACAAACAGATACCAAAGAAGAAAAAGAAGAGCCAGAAAATTCAGGAGAAGCAGAGAAGGAGGAAAGCAAGAGTGAAATAATGGAGGAGGCTACGGATGAGAAAACCAAGAATACAGCAGAGAATAAGGTTGAGGAGGAGCATGGGGCGAAAGAGGAGGAAGAAAATCCGGAGGAGCCTAACAAAGAGAAAGAGGAGGAAGGAAATCCAGAGGAGCCTAACAAAGAGAAAGGATCAAAGAAACGTCCACGAACGAAGAGTAGTGCTGGAAAAAGAGACAAGGGTAACAAAGAGAAAACTGAAGAGAAGAAGATTGAAGCGAAAACCCCAACAGAGAAAAAGACAAAAGAGTCCAAAACCGCAGCAGAAAAAAAGGAAGAGCCGAAAACCTCTACAATTTCTTCATTTGATCGCCCTGTGCGTGAACGGAAATCTGTGGAAAGATTGGTTGCCGTAATTGAGAAGGATTCTGCTAGGGAATTTCATATTGCAAAGGTAAGCCTTTTAGGTTTTAAATTTTGTGATTTTCACGGTTGTACCCTTGCAGGTAAAGTTCTATTGGCTGTGTGCTATGAAATTAAGTGACTTGTGATTGAATATTTAATTGATGTAATATTTTTTTCTTGCAGGGCCGTGGAACTGCACTTAAAGATATCCCAAATGGTAATTTCAAACACTTCGATTGTTGTTTTACATCAAACATGCTTGTGCTGTTACGTGGCATTTTTTTGAGTTTTTGTTTGACAATATGCAACGGGGGCTTCATGATTTTGATACATTTTGGCTGAAATTTTTTCTGTGTCTTTTGTTTCTAAATGAACTTTTTGTTCAGCAGAATGAATTTAACCACCATACAACCTTGTGACAACTGGACATAAATGGTTTAGGATATTGCATTTACCCCCCGAAATATGGCTGGTTTAAAACTCTGATAACTGAACTATTTTTTTAAACTTAGGTAAACTATGTTGAACTTTCACCTTTCCACCTAGCTCCACACTTTTTGACAACAAAAGTTGGCAAAAAATGATGGCACCAGGCATTGTAGATGTGGTTGTTTTGAAAGCAAAATTGGTGTTGAGGAGTTTCTAGATTTTAATATTTCTTTTCACGAGCGATGCACCCCCAGGAAGGGTAAAATGAATGTATGTATAGCTGATGTTGAACTTGTTGATATTTATATGACAATTACATGCCTTTCTTCTTCAACGTGTGTATTATCTCATTTTAGTTTAATGATCATAGTGTGAAACTGGTCATAGTTCAGTAGTGTTTTTTATTCCTTATATTAATTATGCATGCTGAAAAACATTTCCAACCAAGAGCCTTATCCCTTTTCTGCCTGACAGCATTCAGTCATGTCTTTGGCAACTTCAAAACTGCCTATTTATTCATGTAAATAGTTCACCTTTTGCCATTGAAGAGATGGTTCATTTTGCATTTTTCCTATGTTTTCCCTCATTATTGTTGATTGCTTGATACTATGGTTGTGTCAAGAAACATTCTTCATGTTCAACGAAAATCCTAAAAAGCTCATTTATTGATCTCTATCGAGGCCTGACAAATTATTCCAAGAGTTCAATGTGGTGGTGAATGTTAAAACTGGCCTGTGATGAATAATGAGATTGTACTCTTGTTTGCAACATGTTTTTCTTAGTGGTTGGTAATATGTCAGTGTGAAATTAAGTGTAAAATTTGCCCATTTTGTTGTGTGGTTAATTACTGCTTCATGCTTCCATTTCAATTTTGGTAATTTCACTTGATGTTTTTCATATTTGGTGAAAGTATCTCAGTTTTGTTATTTGCTTATTTGAATAGTCCAATGGGGCAGCTGTATTAATGGACTTGGTCTTATTTCTGAACCACATTATTATTTCAGTTGCTTATAAGTTGTCAAGAAAGAAGAATGAAGATACTTTGAAATTGCTGCACAATATTCTTTTCGGAAGGAGAGGAAAGGTAACACTCTAAGAGTTCTACTTCTTACTCATTGTAGTTTGGCTTCTGGTCATTTAGATCCACCAGAGTTCCTCTCATATTATAGCTATTCAAATTATCTTAGAAAATCCTATCTCAGTGATGCAGATCAAGCATGGTTGCTGCCAACTGCATTCTAAACCTCTTGTAATTTGGACTTTTGACAAATTCGTGCAACATATTTCTTCTTACTATGTTAAAGAGTCCATGGCAAACTTTATGGCTGTTGAGTGTTGACATCAGGACAGATTATATTTTCTGGCTCTAATTTGTGTATAGGTGTTGTATATAGATGCATATGTACCCACACACACACATATATATGTAAATGTATATAATATCAAGTTTTAAAAAATTGCTTCCTTGAAATAAACAAGAGGATTTCATGTTGTTCTCCAATCCTCAGCCAAACCCCTGCAATTTGCTTTACAATATCATATAGTAAACTTCAATGACTCACACTTGATATTAATCTCTGGCCACCATGAAACTGATCGTATGTGGTATTCGGTTATCATGCATCTGGCAACAAATTCTATTTAATCCTTTGCTCTCATTTTTTTGTTTTATTTCTTCAGGCTGCTCAACTGAAGAACAACATATCAAGATTTTCTGGGTTTGTTTGGCATGATAATGAGGTAAGAGAGAAGCTCCACAGTTAGTTTTTTGTATTATCGATCCTTTTCAGTTCTGCCTCAGAAATTTTAGTGGGTTATTTGCTCCAACAAACATTGTAGCAGGAAAAGCAAATGACAAAAGTCAAAGAGAAACTTGACAAGATTGTCAAGGAGAAACTGGTGGAGGTCTGTGATGTCCTTGATATACCAGTTTCCAAGGGCAACACAAGAAAGGTTGGTTTATTTCTCTAATTTTATCAAGTAATAACTTCATTGACTGTTGTTATTGATGCACTTAGTTGACTATAAGTTGACACCGACGTATTGCCCTCTTTGATGTATTAGTATTTGTTTTCCGAGAGTCATAAATATCTTTTTGTCATATACATTAGGGTGTCCTCCGCGAACCGTGCAACATAGTATTGATTAACTACACAGCATCTTTGCCACATTGCTTACTCTGATGAATCAATTCTAAATCTTCTGTTTGTTATCAGGAAGATATTGTTGCAAAGTTGATAGAATTTTTGGCAGCACCTCAAGCAACTTCCTCTGAGTTACTTGCTGAAAAAGATCAGGTCCAACAATGACTGAAAAGTGTTCAGATTTTTTTTATAAATTTCTTTTTCGCACTCTTATACATGCATGCCTTGTATAATGACCAGTCAAGTAAAGGGAAAAAGAGAAAAAGGGGAGGCAAAGCAGCATCTGAGAGTAGCACGCCTCCAAAAGGCTCAGCTAAGGTAACTTCATTGTGGATATTTATATTCGCTGTTCTTTGATATATGACTTATTTCTTTTAAGGTTGATTTTGTTTATTGAACTAGATTTATTGCTCAAAATGCTATGCAATGCTTTTGTTTAACAAGTTATCATTATTGCTAAACCTCTGTCTGCAATTATTCGATAAAATGACTCAGCTGTTTCACCTGGGTCATGGCTTATCCATTGCACAAGCTCCACGTTTCTATGGAAGAAAAATTTCTAGATTGATTATTGGTATTAATTTTACCAAAACAATGTGTCAAGCTCTATCAATTTGTAAATTTAATCTCGGCTGTGAAATTAATTTAAGAAAAGAAACTGAAGTGACCTACAAGTTTGTAGTTTTTCTGTGATAGCTAAAGTTCTGCATGATTTTCTCTTTCACCAATATAATGTCTTATATTCTCATAATCGGGAGAAATCTCAGTCTGCATCTAAAAAGGAAGGGGATATGAAAAGCACGCCGCCGGAGTCAGAAGCTGAATCTGGAGAAGAAAAGGAGGAAGTTCATGAGGAAGAAGAGGCAAATGGCATTCCGGAGAAATTAGATGATGAGATGTCTGATCAAGCTGAAAATGTGGAGAGAGAAAGTGAATCTGAAAAAGAATCTGAGGGGAAAGTAAAAAAGAAGCAAGGATCAACAAAGTCCTCAATGAAGACCAAGTCTGCTGAGAAAGCCAAACCCAAGAAACAAAGTGAAGATAAAGAAAGTGAATCTGAAGAAGAATCTGATGAGGAGAAAACAAAGAAGCAGCGAGGATCAGCAAAGCCCTCCACAAAGAAAAAGACTGCTGAGAAAGCGAAAACTCAGGAAGAAAGTGGATCTGAAGAAGAATCTGATGAGGAAAAAGGAAAGAAGAAGCAAGGACCATCTAAGTCCTCTGCGAAGAAAAAGTCTGCTGGAAAAGCCAAAGCCAAGAAAGAAAACGAGAAAGAAAGTGCATCTGAAGAAGAATCTGATGAGGAGAAAGGAAGGCAAAAGCAAGCATCAGCAAAGTCCACGAAGAAAAAGACAACCGAAAAAGCGAAAACCAAGAAAGAATCAATTACCAATAAGGCCAGCCCTCCACCCAAAAAGACACCTGCAAAATCAACCCCAAGTCGCTCAAAAAGTAATAATGATGGGACTGCAAAGAAATCTTCTGGTAAGAAGAAAGATGAATCAATCAAGAAATCACCAACTCCAAAGAAGTCGGCATCAAAGGAGGAGAGCACTGGTGGGCATTTCGGGCCTTCCCCAATTCGTTTTTTTCAAGTTTATGATGAGGATAAAAATTTTGAACTTCCCGTTTATCGTAGTTGATTCATTATCTTCGTATGTGAGTTCTTCCATGTGTTTAATTTGGGTTTGTTATCTGCTTTCTTTTTCTGTTTCTTTCAAAATGCAGGGAAGAAGCTACTCAAAGTGAAAGATAAGCTGAAGGAGGAGAAATTAAAGCCAAATGACAATGAACTCAGAAATGCAATTTGTGAAATTCTGAAAGAGGTTGACTTCAATACGGTTAGTATCTTTAACTGTCTCCTTTCCTATGTTTTGTTGATTATTGAGATGAAGGGGTCAAGGGGAAAATACTTGCATGTTCTTCGTCGTACTTCTTTGCCCTACATCTGAATCATATAGTTTTTGATTAGATTGTGTCAAATTCTTTTGGATGAAATCATGAAACTAATCTCTTTTGAATCTATGTGTAACTTAGAATCACGTGTCTTTTTTCACCATGTATAAATAGAATCAGGTGTCTTTTTCATTCTTGTTTAAGTTGTAACTTGGTAATTAAGAATTTTGGGGAAGAAGTGTGGTTTAGTTATCATTTCTCGTTATGTCGTTCGTCCAATTTTGTTTCTGTTCTTTATTTGACAGCCCTGCAACCCTTTTGTTTTGCAGGCTACCTTCACCGACATCCTGAAGCTACTTGGTATGTTCACATTTAATTTTTGTTTTTGTAACCTGTATCTCCTGCTGAGGACGAGGATTTCTCTTTTACCCTCTTTAACTCTTACCTTGTTATGTTTCTGACATTCCATTTAAATCTGAAATAGATCCAAGTGTTCCATGTTCTTCTCCATGAGATTTAACATTACCACTATGTTGGGTTTCAGAATTTTGATGAGGAAAATAAAGCTGAAGTGAAAGAAAAACCAAAATCTTCTACTTGTTTGGTGATTAATAAAAATGATGAATCTCCCATACTGAGGAGACGTGGTGAAATTTGGAATATAGAAGTGATGGATTAGAATTGAGTGATGGATCTGAATGAAAATGAGATGTGCAAATGTAATTATAATCCTTTTTTTTTTTTTTTTTTTTTTTTTTTTTCTCTTTTAACCATCTTGTGAAAGGCATATTCTATCTTACTAGCGTATTTGTCCCTCGGTGTTCCTTTCTTTTCTTTCCATTCCAACTTTCTTTGTTTCCCGTCCTAAATCCTGGAACCAAACATCGTTTCTCGCTCATTTTTTGCTTGAAATATCTCATTTTAATATTGCAGGCAAGCGTTTCAATACAGATTTGACACCAAGAAAATCATCAATAAAGGTGATGATACAGGATGAACTCACAAAACTAGCTGATGCCGACGACGCGGACGATGAAGAGGATGAAGCTGATCCCGAGAAGAATGAGAATAAACCTTCCAACCAAGCTGTAAAGGCAGCCTAAAACCAAGTGCTACATGAAGATAGGTGTACACTACACGCTAACTACCTTCAGCTCCATCTATACCTTTTCGTAACTATATATGTTTTCGCGTCAAGCCATCTGTAATTTAATGTTAAAAGTTAATACTGGGCAAGCCTTTTTTCTGTAGTGATTCATAGATTAACTGTTGCAGCTTGTATTGTATGCGTAGCGTAGACAGAGTTGTAGATTTTCATTTCGGTGTATTAGTCCTCGATCAGCAGATTATTTATCAGACTTTTACTCAGCTATGGTTCCTAACTGTATGATTACTTTACTTTTTGGTACATTCTACACCAATAGGCCATGGATCTTTATGAGTTTGCTGCCATGTTGAATCTTGTGTGGAAGTAAATGAGCAGGGCCGTATGAAGTCTAGCTTCATGTACGCCAGATTTGATGCATGTATGGCCCCAAATTTCAATTAAGTAGTCACCTTGCTGTCTGCTGGCCCCTTTGTCTTCTCCTTCAATCCTTATAATGTTTTTGGGTTTGTTAATCTTTATGATGTGCAATTACCAATGGTAATTTACTCTATTAATGTGAAAACAGTGTAGATCTCTGGTAATTATAGGCTTGAGATGAATAAACAGCAGTATTATTTGGTGTACATAGCCATTGTCTGGGCTTGAACAAAGTGTGTTGTCTCAAGTGACACAAACTTACTTAAAATAAGAACTTTTTTTTTTACATTTTCCGTAGTGAAAATGTCAGACATCGCAAGGTTACAGAAAAAAATATACATGAAAAAGTCCATCTTCCTATCAAACCAAGCAGTGGAATGGCAAATTATTTCTCTCTCTCTCTCTCTCTCTCTTAATTTTATAATTAATATGGGCGGCCGGGGAATTTTTCTATTTAAATCAGAGATATTTCTTTAAACAGGTGAAAGTCTTTCTAGTTCTATTTGATTTACTGAGTTGAAAGCCAAATCATCTGCCTTTAACCATATAAAAAGGATTAAACGTGTCATTAATTAGGCCAGTCCACCTTTGATTAGTTGGTACTAAATTAGTTGCTAAAAAACAATGAAGTGGAGCACCCACACCCACTGACTTGATACCAAAATGCATTTCCAGAAAATTATCGCCAAAAGGACGTTGACGAGTGTCCCATTTATGGCCCATGCACTCCACCCTTTTCGCAAATCAACTATAATTAACTTGGGTTCATCATACTTTGTTGTGTCGACTCATCAATTTCGCCTTTTGGAATCATATGCATATTAACCATTTAAATAAAGTTTTGAGCTTATTAAACGCATACCTTTATTTCCTTTGTTAAAAGTTTTTGGTAGAATAAAAATTAGATACATAATTACATCATAACCATCATAAAATTCTATCAACTCACGGTAATTACATCCTCATGAATTTGAATTTGAAATCTCTAATTAAGTCTTTTAAAATTGGACGTAGATTGTTTATTTATGATATCCATATCTGACATCTATTTAGGATACCAATAAAATTTGTGTACACTCTGCTTATTAATTTTCCGCTAGATGCTTCTGTAGCATCTTACTCTATTATTAATCGCGAGACCCAAGTGTGGTCTCTTGGACTTGGTCTCTTTTTCTCTTTTTCTTTAATTTATTTGTTTTAGTCCGTTACTTACGTATTAACCTCACTCTTCTCTCATTTCATTTCAATTCCTTTTCTTTTCTTTTTGATAATTTTTTTCTAAGATAGTGTTTTTTTGGTATTTTATTCTCTATTTAAATTATATTAAAAATAGTAATAAAATGGATATTAATATAAAAATTAATTTAAATATATTTTAAACAATAGAATTTCTTAATTTGCACACGCAACGAGTGTGCCAAAGTCACTAGTTTCATATTAAGTGGTTAGTGGGATAATATGTTCTTTGACTAACTGAACTCGTGTTGCATAAATAGGGCACTTTAGAGTTAATTTTGTAAGGCAAGAATTGGTTGGAATCAATTCGACAGTTCTTCTCTTTTCTGTGGAATCAAAAACATATCAAGAAAGACACAAATTTAATTAAAGCTCAACTTTCATTCACTAACTAAAATCTATACAGAGTTCTATTCATCTTCTCATGAAACAAGGTTTGTTTTGCCCCATTTTTCAAGTCATTTTTGAAAGACATATTTATGTAATGTTAATTGAAACCGTCAACAATTAAGAGAGGTTATGTAAAGATAAGAAGACATAAGTTCCATATATTTCACTGTGCGGACTGCGGATAAGGAATATGTCCGTATGAAGAGACATTTATCTCCTCGGAATTTCCCTTTTGAAACTTCAGATTTGAGAATATAATAAGAAAGGCCTACACATCTATACTATTTAGTAAGAGAAGGCCATAGTGATTCGATCCAATTAATTATAACAAGCATAGGGAAAATGCATAATGTCAATTAAACTAAATTCACAAACTAATTTACTTTTTCTCTCTCCTTTTTCCTTTCTTTTTTTTTTTTCCAGTCACACACGTCCAAATGGGATTCGGGTCCTGTTGATCCCTTTTTTTTTATATTTTTTTTTATTTTTACACACACTTCAAATGGTCAGAGGGATTCGAAACCGGATCATTGCCTTCGAAAAAGAACCCTCAAACCATTTGTTCAACCCCTGTTGAGTGTTGACCCCTTTTTTCTTTCCTTGTATCTCATATTCTCTTTTTTTTTTTTTTTTTTTTCCCTCTCTTATAATTTTAGGTTTTTTTTTTTAATTGTCGGACTTTTCTCATTTATATGATTTATTCTCTCTCTATATATCTCATTATTTTTATATTTACTTCTAATATAATTTTATTTTATTTTAGGAAATCCTTTTTATTTAATGAACATTAATTAATTTTATAAAATTATTCTTTTTTTTAAAACAATTTTATAAAATTATTCTATGTTTGCTAAATGCACATAGACTCATAGTTTGCCACTAGTGATTATTAAAAGATATAAGCCTCTGGTTCTACACATCAGCGATCCAAAACAATAAATATCTAACGCAACAACTCCATATATAACATAATCTTGTTGAGTTTCTTCTTAAACTGAATAAACAAATGCCGACATTTTTCTGTAGTGTCATCTCCAACTGAATTCTATATTATACTCAAACCAACCAAAACATGAGTAGATGGTTAGTTCTAAATTGAGTTTGGCTCGACCAGATCAATATAATGACATGTGTTTTACACTTATAATATAGTTAATAATAAATTTAAAAAGAATAACTAATTAACAAGTATAATACACTTATCATTTAATTAATTAATATATGATGGAATCGAATTTAAACTAAAACTTTCTCCGATTTATGACTTATAAACAAATGTAAAATCACCCGTTTATGGATATGGGCAAATGAATGTATTCTAAAATTTTAATCATATACATGTGATGCAAATAATAGAACAAAGTATCACTGTCACTAAAAGAAATAGCCAACACTACAAAACATTGATTTCAACAAGACAAGAATGCCCATAAATGAAAAAACCATGTATTGTCATCACTCGCGAAATCAAACTCTTACTACATACACATTTGTACACATGAAACGCAAATTACAAAAATATAGTATATATACTTTCAATATGTGTATACATAAACCAACTCGACTCGTATAAATGAGCTATTAAAAACGATTAACACCACCGAGCGATTTACCTCGGCCTCCCACTAGCACCACCCGGACCCGAATCCATGTGATACCCTGACCCGATCTTCCCACCCGTCATTTGCCCATATCCATAAACGGGTCCTGCCTGATGACCCATCACGTTCATTCCGTACATACTCTCATACCCACCTCCACTGCTGCCCATATTCACCATTCCTCCACCACCGCCGCCGACGTCGCTGGCGGTCTCCTTATCTCCTCTCCCGGCCATGGCGCTCTTCTCCCCCTCCAAATCCCTGAACCTCTGCAGATAAATCTTGAGTGGCTCCACGTACTCCTCGAATCCTAGAGTGGTCATCGCCCACAACAGATCGTCGCCGTTGATCGTTTTTCGCTTCTCGCGCTGGCACTTGTCGGACGCCTCTCCGGTGATGAAGCTGATGAACTCCGACACGCATTCTTGCACCGTTTCTTTGGCGTCTTTGGATATTTTGGCGTTGGCAGGCAACGCTTTTTTCATGATTCTACTGACGTTGGCGATGGGGAGGAACCTGTCCTGTTCGCGAGGGGATGTTTCGTTGTGGGAGTAATCCCGGTGCCCACCCGATTCGTTATCCGAATCCGCCATACCTTTTTCCTTTTCCACTCAAAATTTAGGTTGTTCCTTCTGCTGCTTTTCTGCCTAGATGGTGAAAAAGGATTACTCAATATACAGAGGATTTGCTTCTTATTCTAGCAAAAAAACTGCTTCCATTTTTCACTGAGCTACCCAGATTCAGATGATTTTCACGACGGTGCCTCAGAGAACGTAACTACAGCGGGGAAAATAAGTGCAGAAATTGACTGAGATAAACGGTTTTCGCAGCAGAAATTCGTTGAGAAAAACAAAAGGTGAGATTGAAAACCTAATTCAAACGTCGAATTTAAATCTGAATATAACTTGATCCCTAACCTACAGACAGCTCCATAAACACTAAACCGAACCTCCAAACCAGTTTCTCAAATTGAATGAAGAAAGTTAAAACAAAAAAAGGAACGAAGGCTTGAAAATTTAATCACGAATTCAGAAACTCAGATACTCCGCGGTGTAAAATCCGAACTATTCCGGAGGAGCATCCGGAAAAATCTCCAGCTTCCTTCAAAATCACAACAATTACGGGAAAGACGAAAAACTACAAAACTTGAATTTTAAAAATGTAGAAACCAATTCAGGAGGATAATCACCGGAGAATATTCCGGTACCGGAAAACGAAGTGCAGCGCGGCGGAGGGAGGTTTTAGAGAGCGGTTGGAGGTTGGAGTTTGGAGTGAGAATGGAGTCTGTGGAGAGAATGTGAGGTCCGTCGGATCAAATGCTATAATAACGCGATCGTACGAGACACGTGGAGGGCTGTGGACCGTTGCATGCCGATAACTTCGCCCTCACTCAGACGGATTATCCGCCGTCGGATTGGTCGTGGGTGGATTGATCGGAGGCGTCCACTTCGCATATGGCACGTGGTCGTCTGTGATTGGTTGGCTGTTATCCAATGGGGATTGATCTGGTGGCTCACGTGGACCACCCCCTTTTATCATCTATACTATATATCTATACTATATATTAAGTAAGAGAGGCAAAGGTGGTCTCTTGGACTTGGTCTCTAATTCTATTTTCTATTTTACTTATTTATTTTTCTCCATCACATAGACAACGTGTCTCAATAAATTATTTATTTATTAACTCCACATTTCTCTCACCTCACTTTTATTCTCTCCTTTTATATTTTTTTCTATTTTTTTCCAAATATTTAATTTATATTTTAATTATTTCTTATTAATATACATTATTAAATTCATATTAAGATGAATAATTTAATTTAATATATTCAAATAATAATTTTTTTTTTTGGCACACGCATCGAGTGTGCGGAATTACTAGTTCTATTTACTCAGTAAGTCCACTTTTGTCTTTAATTATTCTTTCCATTTTCTCTTTTAGTATTTTACGAAGAGTTGCGTCTTTTGACCAATCATATTTGGCATTTGTACCCTTTTCTTTTTTTTTTATACTAAAGTTATTTAAGTAATCTATTGCTAGTCCTTGCTGTGTGTTATATTGCTGGTCCGAGTTGGAACATAATTGACTTGGTTTTAAAAGTTATGATGAATGTGAATTGATGATAAATATAATAATTAACGGGTAATTTTAGTTCAAATCCGACTCGATTAATTCAGTGTAATGAGGGACGAATATTCTATACTTACTATGTGATTGGTGGAAAAGTTAGATAGAGTGACAAATTAAATGATAAGTACAATACATTTATCATTATGATTAATTGAGTTTGATCGAATTGAAAATGGGTTAGAATTTTCTATAACTAAGCTAACTGAAAATCATTTTGAAAGGAAAAGAGAATTGAATTTCGGACGGAATGTAAATAGAATTGCTTGGAAAATCAATTACAATTCATTTTAAGTTAAAAGAAAATTTTTTTTTGAATGATTTAACTCTGGATTCTCGACAAGCATTTAAAATATAAATTTATTGAGAATAAAAAAAATGTTCTCTACTTATTTGGTTGATTATTATTTTTTGAAACTAATGGTTAAATTAAACTAACAATATCTTGACAAGATAATATACTCTGCCTAGATTAAAATATCACTAGAAATTATATAAGTTAAAGTTGTATTTTTCGCAGCATGTAAACCACACAATTAACTTCATAACGAACAAAATAAAAAGGATGAGAGTCAAAATGATGTAATAGAGAACACACAATCAAAAGAACCGTTTCATAAAGCACATAGTAACTGTTAGCAAAATTAATCTAACATTAGACACTCTCCTTCAACCACAGTCACGAGCAAGTGTGATCGCAACCAAGGACTATGATTATTTTGATTTTCACTCTTTCCCCCTTTCAATAGACAAATACTCCTAGTTTTACTTCTCCATTCTTCATACAAACTTTTACTATACATTTTAACATCTCCAAAAGCACCTTATGTAGAGCTTGTTTTTTAGGGAACAAAAAGTATTATTCTTAGTCTTTAAGCAACTAAAAAGTGTTACGAATGTGATGATTCAACTCTACCTTAATTACAATGAAAAGTCATTTTCTAAAAGACTTGTCAGCACTTTGGGTCTCTAGTAAAGACACAAGCACCGTGATATCCTCCATTAATCACCATAATAACCTTGACCACCTTATTGGTCTAACTCGATTCGATCCATATAAATAAATTATAAAAAACAAAAAAAACTCGATTAATCACCATATCTTTTGGAAGAGAGAAGGGCAAGTAGGTCTTTGTTAAAGGATGATGGCCAGGTCATGTAACAACTCATTCATGGAGTTTTGGGTATGAAACAAGTCTGAATGCTTTTCACACTCATTAATATGAATGATTCATCACCAAACAAGAGTCTTTAAGTCCAAAAGTAGACATAAAAGGGAAGAACAAAAGCAACTCTGAGATGACGAACTTTTAACTTTAACTAGTGCATACAACTGCCAAAGTCTATTCACCAATCTCATGTCTTGTTTTGCTTAAGGTGAAAGATTGCCATAAACCACCCTCCATCGTTCCACGAATAATGGCGATTACATTCCTTCCTGGATTGATCAATAGCTATCTCGCTCCCATCTACACCGCAGTTGACCCAATACAACGCAAGACATCGGGATGCTCCCTTCGTAGTCGGAAGTCTAACGTAGCCAGATTTTGGTCTAATACCTAAGTCGAAACTATCTTTGATTCTTGATTAAAGTTCCTCAAGCAAAAGTACCAAGTACAAATAGCTAGATTGAAGCTTTACTGATCAAGTTGTAAAAATTGATAACTGGTGAACTAATAACCATTTTATACCTTGAAAATCAATATCCAGATCTGGGGCTGGGGAAATAAACTAATCAAATCACAAAACAAGCATACAAGTTTACACATAGAGGGGGCATAGAAATCTGCAGAAATTATCATTTACACATTTCTTGTACAAACATATGACTTTCCCTAGTAATATATACATGTGATCTCTATACAAAAGTGTGAATTTACATGGGCTCCAATTGACTACATTTGGCAGTTTACATTTGATCTTTGCAAAAAAAAAAAAAAGTGCTGCAGTTAAACATGGTTATACCCGACAAAAAGGGGGTAAAGAATTACAGAGAAAGATCAATACAAAAAAAGATCAAAAACAAAAAAGGGGGGGCAAAGTAGCAACATCCTAAGTCTTTAATCTAATACATGACATTCATACAGTAGCACATTCGTAAATATCCACATCTCAAGACTTACCCATCATCCACAACATTGGTTTGTTAAAGCCATAGTAATAACTCAAAACACAAATTTAATGTCTGACAACTAAAATAAAATGTTCCACTAACAAATGATAAGAGGTGTCACCACGCAATCTCGTACTCCCTTAACTAGAATCTTTGTGCTGCAAGAACCCAGACTTCAGCAGAACAGCTTCTTCCGACAGAAAACCATATACCTCCAGCTATCATCACAAGAAATATATGAGATGCATTTGCAATAAGATGACAATCAGAATATAATTAATCATACCAATCGAGCTAATGCAGACCAATAATAGTGATAACATCAACATCATCAAGAATTAAATGCATAGAGAGATGTCCGATCATGTTTTTGTAAATAGGTTGCTTAGAGCTACAAAGGAAGGACATATATGAAACATGTACAACATGTTCAACAAATTTCACATTCAGGATACCTTAATCTGTTCAGAGGGAGGAAGAGGACAAAATACCATTTAGGACAATACAACTTAAGAAAAAAATAATGAGCTCATTACACCAGCAAGTATCAAAGAAGACTTTTCCAGTCCTATATTTTGACTGCCAAGCCAGACCCTTTATTGTATTCTTTCTGTCAACCATGTATTGAGCTTCTCAGAGGAAAGCGAGAAAAACATTGTGAAGATACTAAGTACTTATTACACCTCGTATTTTCACTCATACAAAGAAGTTATTCGCTTATACGGTGGGAACTCGGAAACAATTCTGCAGATCAGCAAAGCAACCTTTCCTAACTTCAATCTCTATTATAAGCTCTTTGCTTTTAGTGGATATTATTTTTGGTAATGGGCTTCAAGTCCTAAACTATGGTTTACTTATTAAATCATCTTCAAACTTTCATGAACACATCTGTCTATCTCATGGCCACCTCCATAGTTTTACATAGTATAAAATCAAAGAGAAACTTGATAATATCTGTTAAAACTTTGTAGCCTCATATAATTTAATACTATCACTGCATACTGCCAACTACTTTCTATAACATCCGAGGATTGTATCTAATTATTTATGTACTTTCTTTCTTTTCTTGCTATTCTATCTGTTTGTTTGTTTCTTTGCTAAAAGTCAACTTGAACCAAATGAATGAAATAAAGCTGGAATAAAAGCATAGAAAAAGCACCTCCAAAAAAGGTGAAAACTTTGACAAAAAAGATAGAATAACCTTTCTCAAGCACGATATTTTGCCCTGCCTGGTCTACTGACTACCATAATACTGAGCTTAATTAGGACGGCAAGGAGATATATGGGACCCCCTTACATTTCTCCTTGAACAATTTCCCCTTTTCTAGTCACAGAACCTGGATTCCAATAAGCTAGGCTGAAGCTACCTAAACAAGTTGAACTGAAAGCTTCTATGGGTTTTCCAACATAATGTGAGAACAAAACTCATTGGGCAGAAGTAAGATTCATCAGATTCCTATGCTTAACATAAACATAGTCACAGAGTACTGGGTTCAGTCTTCAGAACCTCGGCAGCAAAAAGGTATCAGTTTGTGCCAATAATATGCCAAAAAAAATCTACAGCATTAATATTTTGAATGATTACATGCACGCACAAGCAAAACATGTCAATGTGAAATTTGGACAACCAAGTTGCAGCGCAGAAAGAAGTTTAACGCCAGCTAAAACTAGTAGTTAGTACGCATGATTCAGAAACTCATGATGATTGTAGCATCCTAAAATTTGAAGGAATTACATATTACTAACTTCAGTTGGAGAAACATCCCAGTTTCTACTAAATTCCTTTAGTAAAGTAGAACTACAATGAGCAAGATAGCATGCAATGCAATAGATGGACCTTATGTGCTACTAACTGTGTAATGCTCTACCAAAACACAACAGGAAAATGACGGCAATCAGTTTATGCAAGTATTTTAGAAAATACAAACTTATCCACAATTAAATAACAGAATTATCTCTTACTAACAGCAACCAGCAAGTGAAAAGAAAAACAAAGAAACAAAATTCTAAAATTAACATATGCAGCACTTGAACAAACTATGTAGTGGAGTAACTTACTTGAACCATGCGTTGAGCAAAGCAATTACTTCCAAGGTATCATCATAATACTGAAGCCAATGAGATGATTAGAAAGTACAATTGCTCCCCAAAGTCAGGCATCCAACAAAGCATCCAAATGTAGACTCTGAGCCTGGTTAACACGGTTTATTTAGTATCTAATCTTTTTTCTTTTTTTGTTTTTTTGGATTTGCGCAAACTAAATCCTAGAAGATTCTGCAAACCACAAAAGTTACTCAGAGGTTAAGCGTCGCCTTTTTCCATAATCAGCATCTCTTGATCTCGATCTATGCTCGTCCTCGTGGGATACCCTTGACTTTCCATGGGACCTTGATGATCTACCCCTGTCCCATTCGTCATCATATTCTGACTCACGACTCCTGTGCCTGTGATGGTCGGTATATCTATCTCTATCATCCCTATGACGATCCCGCTCACGTTCACGGCCACGTTCATAGTCCGTGGAACGCTCACGTTCCCTGTCACGTTCCCTTGGTCGGTCTCTTCCAACATCTTTGTCGTCGCGATGTCTCCTATCTGACCAGTCATGATCGCGCTCCACATCCTTTTCTCTAGGTGCATCTCTTTCATAACCAGCTCCTCTGTCATCCCTGTACCTTCTCTCAGAAGAGCCAGACCAGTCCCTTTCTGATCCTCTATCTTTCTCCTTCACGGCATTTGGCCATTGCCCTTTCTCTTGGCTCCCTTCCCCATACTGATGGTCTGATGCAGCTTCTTCCCCATAACTAGACTCTCCTGCTCTACCCCCATGCTCGTCACCAGCCCATCCTCCCATATTAGGATCGGACCACATTCCCATATTGGGACCCTCAACACCAGGATTAGGCATCATGCCCATGCCACTCATGGGCATTCCCCTCCCAAAGAATGCTGGATTAACATGTGGAGCAACACCAGGCAAACCAACATTCCCAACAGGACCAAATGAAGATAAAATTCCCGAAAAGGGTGCTGCAGGAGCACCAGGAAAACCCCCATAACCAGGCATTCTGCCCATTGGGCCTCCAAATGCAGGGTCAAAGCCTTGGCCCATCATTGCTTGTGGATGCATCATAGGAGGGCCAGCACCGATTCCCTGCCCGAACCCATTACCTGCTATACCACGAACACCCATTCCACCTCCTCCTCTATTCCTCATGGGACCCATCGGCCCCCTATTACCCATCCCTCCTTGAGGATTTCCTCGACCCCAATTTCCTCTACCAAAGCCTCTTCCATTATTATCAGCACCACCTTGATGACCGGCACCAGCAACTACATTACCACCAACACCACCAGGTTTATTGGGTATATCTGCAGGCCCTCTTCTTGGTTGATTAACAGCGGTCGGGCCCATCTGCTGTTGGTTTCTATTAACCTGGGCTTCACCCATTCTTTTAACAGTATAGGGCGAGGCATAAGCAACCACACAGGGTCGCCCATTAAATATATGTCCATTCATCCCTTCCTTGCAGGCAGTGGCAGCTCCAGGGTCATAGAACTCAACCTGGCAGTAACCTTTAGACTTCCCACTAGCTCTCTCATCAAAGAACTTAACCTCCTTTACTGGCCCATACTTGCATAGTTCTGTCTCCAGCTCAGTATCTGTTGTCCACCAATGCAGGTCACCAACAAAAAGAATTGTCCCTCCACCTCCACCACCACCACCACCACCAACACCAACGACCCCTATAGCATCACCTCCACCAGCAGTCCCGCCATCACCTCCATAAACATTTCCACCAGTCCCATTAACATTCCCCACATTTCTAACATTCTCAAGACCTCCTATATTGGTAACATGAGGCTGCTGATGTTGAACCATTTGTTGATTATTTGGGACATTATTGCTCACTGTCCGCTCTTCCAAATCAGCTACTTTGTTTGATGACTGCCCTAGTTCAACCCTAAACCCATTACCACCACCCACTGGTGCTCCCGCTCCTCTACCAACTCCAATATCATTTGCATTATTATTACCTCTAAACCCCCCAGTCTGATACCCCTCTACTCTAACCGGAGCCCTAGGCGCAGCTCCCTCATCTTGTAAAGCTACACCTCCACTCTCCACCACCGGCTGCTGCTGCTGCTGCTGCTGCGGTGGGGGAGGAGCAGCCGGGGCCAGCTTCTCCTTATTGTCTTGCGCTTCCTCATTCCTCGGTCCTAAGTTATCCTCATTTCTACGAAGCGACTGGAGAAAGTTCTCACCAACATTAACATCGTTGTAGAGATCCTCATAGTCATCGTCCTCCTCACCAAGAAAACCCTCGTCGGCGACGGCGGAGATCGCTTCGTTCCTGTGGAACTGGTCGCTGGGATCCCCACCGTAACCTCCACCTCCCGCCTCGTTTTCCTCCATGACTTGACTCAAAACTCAAAATCTAGGGCTAGGATCAGGGCCTCCAAATTTTCCTAATTTTCTTCGTATTGGAAGTGATTATACGAAATTAGGAGTATTACAGAGGTAAACTGAATAAAGACGAAGATTGAGTTTGAAAGATCGTACCAGACGTTGGTCCTCTTCCCGTCCTCTCTTGAAGTGGAGAAACCCTAATCTGGAAACTTGTAGCATGAAAAAGAAATAAACAATTTTAACTTTAATAAAATACCCAAAGTTCCCTTTCCCTTTTTCTTTTTTTTTTTTTTAATAATTTCCTGTCCTTACTAGTATTTAGGCACCGTCTTGTCGACAGTTAAGCGCTAACGTGTCCGTGTAGACAGTGGTGCTGGTGCACAGCGCACTAGTACTTCCAGTTGTATCTAAGAAATAATGAAATTTAGTCTTTATTTTCAATTTTTATATCATTATGGAAAAAATTCATTTAGTGTAAATTCAAAATAGTTTTCATATTTGTAATTTATTTTAAATTCGTTCTTCAAAGTTCAAGCTACTTTATATATATATATAATGGAAGTGAGGGGGAAAAAAAATGTTATACTCAATCTTCGATTCTGATTAATTTAATCGGATCGCTGAAACGAAAAAACTAAAAAAATTAAATCCCTAAAATAATCAAATCGAAAATCACACTAAAAATGTCTCGGTTCGATTCAGTCGGTTTTGATCTTTTTTTAACAGCACTAGGGGAGATACATCTATCAATTACGGTTGCTGAAGTAGAGAGGAAAATAATTCTTTTTTTCCCCTTTCCATTTCGTCATTTTTTACTATTTTTTATAATATCGTTTTTTCAGTAATTTCCTTCATCTATAAAGATGTTTTGCATGCGTGGGAATTATTTTAACTTAATTAGGATATCTTGAATGACATGAAATTTCTTAATATAATTTTACACATGTTCAATAGGTAACCAATTTAATTGTAGGTTTATTTTAATAGGAAGACAGTCCAATTGAAACAAGTAAAAAACCATAGGAGGAGTCTTACGTAGGATTGAGGGACTTATCGACCTACATTTTGTTATGGTCATTGAAAATAAACTATTTCTTCCAGATTGTCTCTAATACTTTGCCCGTTTGATACGAATGATTATACAATTTTATCTAATCTTTAAGTCGAAGATTAAGTCAAATGTGTTGGGTCCAGCCCATCTTTGTTGGCCCAATAGAATTCAAGCCCATAAAATCCTTTTTCAATTTAAAATAGGTTTCTTTGTTTTTGGTAGAAAATCAGCTCGATCGGACCACAAATGACCTCCTGATTGTCCGCACGAAGTTGTTGTCGCTGCCCAGAAAGCTGCTGTCAAAGTGCAGAAAATTTCCCCCTTTTTCACGTTAAATGGCTGCTGCTTTTTCTACCAAAAACAAAGAAACCTATTTTGAATTGAAAAAGGATTTTATGGGCTTGAATTCTATTCCTAATTTGGGCCAACAACTATGGGCTGGACCCAACAAATCTCCCCCTCCAGCCCAAGTGGAGGAAGGAGACAAACCACCATTTAATCATTCAAACTTGAGACCCGCCATCCCGGCACAAACCTCAAGTTTATCACGACTCACCACCTTTGTCAACATATCAGCACCATTGTCATCAGTGTGAATCTTTTCAAGCTCAATCAACTTGGAATTCAAAACATCTCGAATCCAATGATATCTCACATCAATATGTTTCGACTTACCATGAAAAGGTAGAAGCAAAAGTCGAAGCAAGTCAAGGTCAGGATGGAAAGAATTTAAGTGTGATCATTGTGGTGAACCTGGTCATATCAAGAAATATTGTTTTAAATTGAAGAAAGAGCGTAGAGGCTATCATGATGGGCACGATAAGAGAGACCAGGATAAGAATGATCGTGTTGCTACTGCTACTTCCAATGATGATCTTATTCTTGCATATGATGATAATGTTGTTGTCGTAGCCAGTGATGATTCCAGTTGGGTTATTGATAGTGGTGCCTCATTTCATGTAACATCAAAGATCATGAAATTCAGAATGGGAAAGATAATCCAATTGTTGGGCAACCTTCAATCCAACCCAGAAGATCTACCAGGAACAGAATGCAATCTGTTAGATACTCATCTAATGAGTATGTGCTTTTGACAGATGGAGGAGAACCTGAGTGTTTTGAGGAGGCCATGGATAGTGAGCTTAAGGAAAAGTGGTTTGAAGCAATGAAAGATGAGATGCAATCTTTACATGACAATCATACTTTTGACCTTATCAAGTTACCTGAAGGTAGAAAAGCTCTAAAGAACCGATGGATTTATCGGTTGAAACAAGAAGAGAACACTTCACAACCGAGATACAAAGCCAGATTAGTTGTTAAAGGCTTCAGTCAGAAGAAAGGAATTGATTTTGAAGAGATTTTCTCACCTGTTGTGAAAATGTCATCAATTCGTCTTGTTTTGGGCTTAGTAGCTAGTCTTGATTTACAAGTTGAACAGATGGATGTGAAAACTGCTTTCCTCCACGGTGATTTGGATGAGGAGATTTATATGGAGCAACCGGAGGGTTTCATTGTTCAAGGTAAAGAGAATTTTGTTTGCAGATTGAGGAAAAACTTGTATGGTTTGAAACAAGCTCCAAGGCAATGGTATAAGAAGTTTGAATCAGTTATGCTACAGCAGGGATACACGAAGACTGCTGCTGACCATTGCGTATTTATTCAAAAATTCTCTAATGTTGATTTTGTCATTTTATTGCTTTATGTTGATGATATGCTCATTATTGGTGACAGGTTGAAGAATGAGTTGAGTAAATCTTTTGCCATGAAAGATTTAGGACATGCGAAGCACATTCTTGGCATGAGAATTTCTCGTGATAGAAATGCCAAGAAGTTGTGGTTGTCTCAAGAGAAGTATATTGAGAAGGTGATTCAGAGATTTCGTATGGATAAAGCCAAAGTTGTAAGTACTCCTCTTGATGGATATTTTAAGCTGAGAAGTGCACAGTCTCCTTCTAATGATGAAGATAAGAAGGATATGCAAGGTGTTCCCTATGCATCCGCGGTTGGAAGTTTGATGTACGCCATGGTTTGTACGAGACCGGATTTGGCTCATGCAGTTGGCAAAGTTAGCAGGTTTTTCTCAAATCCGGGTAGAGAGCATTGGAATGCTGTAAAATGGATTATGAGATATCTCCGCGGCACTACAGATTTGAAGCTTTGTTTTGGGTCTGGGAAACCGATGTTGGTTGGCTATACAGATTCGGATTTGGCCGGTGATTTGGACTCGAGAAAGTCTACCTCTGATTATTTGATTACTTTTGCAGGGGGAGCAGTGGCTTGGCAATCTAGACTGCAAAAATGTGTTGTTTTGTCTACTACAGAAGCCGAATTTATTGCAACAACTGAAGCTCGCAAAGAATTACTTTGGATGAAGAAGTTTGTTCAAGAACTTGGATTTTCACAGTCGAAGTATGTTCTGTTTTGTGATAATCAAAGTGCAATACATCTCAGTAAGAATTCAAGTTTTCATGGTAAGTCGAAACATATTGATGTGAGATATCATTGGATTCGAGATGTTTTGAATTCCAAGTTGATTGAGCTTGAAAAGATTCACACTGATGACAATGGTGCTGATATGTTGACAAAGGTGGTGAGTCGTGATAAACTTGAGGTTTGTGCCGGGATGGCGGGTCTCAAGTTTGAATGATTAAATGGTGGTTTGTCTCCTTCCTCAACTTGGGCTGGAGGGGGAGATTTGTTGGGTCCAGCCCATATTTGTTGGCCCAAATTAGGAATAGAATTCAAGCCCATAAAATCCTTTTTCAATTCAAAATAGGTTTCTTTGTTTTTGGTAGAAAAAGCAGCAGCCGTTTAACGTGAAAAAGGGGGGAAATTTTCTGCACTTTGACAGCAGCTTTCTGGGCAGCGACAGCAACTTCGCGCGGACGATCGGGAGGTCATTTGTGGTCCGATCGAGCTGATTTTCGGACAGCAGGTTCCTAACTTATCGAATTGAAAGTGAATGGTGGAGATCGGATTTGGAGCACTGTAAGTTGGGTTTTTAGGCGTGTGAACAGTTACACGATTTTCGGCTTGTTTTTGTGTTCTTTTCTCCTTTTGTGTTCTAGTTCGTTTTGGATCGAATCGGTGTTTGGTTCGTATTTGGAGTTAGATTTATTGGTGTTTGAACCGCTGTAATTTTGCCTCGTATTATAGTGGATTTGTTTTTGGGTCTCGTAAGCCTCGTGGTTTTTACTCTTCGTTTTGAAGGGGTTTTCCACGTTAAATCTCGTGTCTCTATTATTCTTTTTTGGTTGATTTTTTTCTATCCGTTGGCATACTTGGTTGATTGTTTATTGGGCATTTGGAGAGGAGTTTTAATATCCGCTTCGTACACTCGAATTTGGTGTATCCCTTTCCTATCAAAATGAATGTCTTTTAATCTTATATTTGATATGTCTTTTTCCAATTTTTGAACCATTTAGTCTGCTCTAATTTAGTGTTTGGTAACAAAGATTAAAATTTGTTTATCATTTTAAAATACTTTTTTACCTCTGCTAAATAATGCATCCCTGCCTGTACAATTCCCTTCTCATCCATTCTACACACAATTTTTAACCCTAATCATGGCCAGGAGAGAGATGGTGATGAAAAAAAAAACACAAATTGGGACTAATATTTGAGGGGTGCGGAGTTTGGGATTGGGGCGGGCAACATCGTCGTGTTGGAAAACACGAATCAAAAAGCAGCAGAAATTTAAAAATTTTCCAACAAAAGGACCTAGGACTCGCAATCGTGTATCCAAATTCGTAGAGATAAGAAACTTACTTTTCTTTTATTCTTTCTTGAAGCGTTTCAAGCCACCCAAGAACGCTCTTCTCACGGCTTGATCCCCTCTCCTTGGCAAAGCTCGAATCTTCAAACTTCTAACTTGAAGCTCTCTAGAGATAGTCCACCAACTTGATTACAATCTAACTAGTAAGGATGCTAGTTCTCTAGTTAGTGTTTAGGCTTAACCTAGGGTTTTGTTTATCTTGGAGAAATGATGGTGTTCAACACATGAACCAAAAGAATTCTCGATTATTTAATATTCAATCAAATGAACACGTGTGGCACACGTGTCCCAATGACACGTGTCCAGTCACGTGACCCACACGTGTGGAACCCTCTAGGCCCGATTAACTCGTTTAATCATTTTAAAGTCTTAACTCATGTAACCAAGTTGTTGTGTGTGACCCTCTAGGTTCTCAATTCAATTAGCAGTGACCCTAATTAATTAATTCACTAATTAATTAATCAGTCCACAGATTAAACGACCATAGTCTAGCAACAGGTGTTTAACCCCTAGCTGAATTGGAATGTTCGGATTCGACAGAACCTTTAAGTCATTGATTCGTGTGAGATACAATCCTCCTACTTACTATCTCTCAACCAAGATCTAGGGTAAGGGAATAATTAGAACCCTAATAATCCGGTCTTAAAGCTAAGTGCATTTCATATCCATTTGATCTCAATCCAATAAACCCTTTTCTTGATGTCTTGATCTACTGCCTTGGCCAAGGACTCCATATGGCATATGAATGACTTACACAATAAGAGATCACCTTGCAAATGCAAGTGTAGTGTTGGAAAACACGAATCAGAAAGCAGCGGAATTTAAAAATTTTCCCAACAAAAGGACCTTGGACTCGCAATCGTGTAACCAAATTCGTAGAGAAAGAAAACTTACTTTTCTTTTATTCTTTCTTGAAGCGTTTCAAGCCACCCAAGAATGCTCTTCTCGCGGCTTGATCCCCTCTCCTTGGTAAAGCTCGAATATTCAAACTTCTAACTTGAAGTCTCTAGAGAAAGTCCACCAACTTGATCACAATCTAACTAGTAAGGATGCTAGTTCTCTAGTTAGTGTTTAGGCTTAACCTAGGGTTTATTTGATCTTGGAGAAAGGAAGGTGTTCAACACATGAACCAAAAGAATTGCCAATTAGCTCTAAGGGGAGCTCGAGCTCCCCTATTTATAAGCAAGGGAGTGCCGAAAATCCTAGTCCTTAATGGGCTAGGATTTTGGTCTCTCTCTCTCCTATTACTTGATCATCAAGTAATTTTGACTTTGACTTTGAATTCAAATCAACTTTCAAGAGAGCTAAAAATATCCAAACTATTTTTGGATAATTTTATACTTTATTTATTTAAAATAAATAACTTATTTTATCTAATTAATTAATTCGTAATTAATTAACTAGATTATTTTCTCCAAAATAAGACTTTCTTTTTAATTCAAAATTAAACCAAAGTCTATTAAATAATTAACACATTTAATTATTTAATACATATATATATAATATCTATATATTCACACGTGTGATTTCACACGTGTGGAACCCTCTTGGTCCGATTAACTCGTTTAATCATTTTTAAGCCTCAACTCATGTAACCAAGTTGTTGTGTGTGACCATCTAGGTTCTCAATTCAATTAGTAGTGACCCTAATTAATTAATTCACTAATTAATTAATCAGTCCACAGATTAAACGACCATAGTCTAGCAACAGGTGTTTAACCCCTAGCTGAATTGGAATGTTTGGATTCGACAAAACCTTTAAGTCATTGATTTATGTGAGATACAATCCTCCTACTTACTATCTCTCAACCAAGATCTAGGGTAAGGGAATAATCAGAACCCTAATAATCCGGTCTTAAAGCTAAGTGCATTTCATATCCATTTGATCTCAATCCAAGAAACCCTTTTCTTGATGTCTTGATCTACTGCCTTGGCCAAGGACTCCATATGGCATATGAATGACTTACACAATAAGAGATCACCTTGCAAATGCAAGTGTAGGTCCTTTCTTGATTCTCATTCACTTTCATGAATCACTTGTGCAGCCCCAGCATAAGCCTTGAATCAGTTGTCTAAGGCGACACCCTTTAAAGCATATACCTAAGACTACCGAGGTAACTCACAAAGTGACATAGAACCTCAAGTCCAAGGATCAATTAATCACATCAATGACTCGTGAGATATTTCCTAATCTGGAAGTTTCCATTTCCTGAAATAGAAACTTCCTTTCCCATTTAGGAATGTTCTCACACGGGGCACCTCAGTGAACTTACTTATTAAAGTAAGCACCCTCATGTATCACGCACGTATCAACTATACACTTTGCACCTCCATGAAACAAGGTGGTCCTTCTTAAGGGCGTGATCCCACAAGCAAGCCTTAGATGAGTCAAGTTGACACTCCCACTGTCTGTAGGACTCATCGACTTGGAGTATTTTACTAATCATGACTTATGTGATATAGGGCTCGTTTCATGAACCATTTCACCTAAATGGTAGAGTCCTAAAGTCATCAGGATTAGGGGAGTTCTCATACATGCACAGCTAAATTAAACGCATACCAAACAAGAGCATATAAAGAAGTGTTGCCTCAATTCGTTATTTCATTCAAAGATTGTCTGTGATTACAATAAGGAAAAGCACAAAGCGGATATACAATCGGCTTTTTAGGGCACTATTCCTAACATGTAGGTCATTTCTTGATTCTCATTCACATTCATGAGTCACTTGTGCAACCCCAGCATAAGCCTTGAATCAGTTGTCTAAGGCGACACCCTTTAAAGCATATACCTAAGACTACAGAGTTAACTCACAAAGTGACATAGAACCTCAAGTCCAAGGATCAATTAATCACATCAATGACTCGTGAGATATTTCTTAATCTGGAAGTTTCCATTTCCTGAAATAGGAACTTCATTTCCCATTTAGGAATCTTCTCACACGGGGCACCTCAGGGAACTTACTTATGGAAGTAAGCACCCTCATGTATCACACACGTATCAACTATACACTTTGCACCTCCATGAAACAGGGTGGTCCTTCTTAAGGGTGTGATCCCACAAGCAAGCCTTAGAGGAGTCAGGTTGACACTCCCACTGTTTGTAGGACTCATAGGCTTGGAGTATTTTACTAATCATGACTTATGTGATATAGGGGCTCGTTTCATGAACCATTTCACCTAAATGGTATAGTCCTAAAGTTATCAGGATTAGGGGAGTTCTCATACATCCACAGCTAGAGTAAACGCATACCAAACAAGAGCATATAAAGAAGTGTTGCCTCAATTCGTTATTTTATTCAAAGATTGTCTGTGATCACAATAAGGAAAAGTACAAAGCGGATATACAATCGGTTTTCTAGGGCACTATTCCTAACAATTGCTATTTCTTGAGTTCTATGTCTGGGTGGTTTAGTTTATGGAGCAATTGTTTTGACCCTTCCTGTTGGGCTTGTCCGAAACAATATTTTAGATATTGGTCTCGGTGGAACTTTTGCTTGGCCAACCTTTATTTTTGGGTTTGGTTTTTAAGCTTCCTCATGATGTATTTTTATCAACTTTCCCTTGTAACTTTGCTTTGTTTTGTTATATATATAAGGTGGAGGTCTCGGTAAAAACTCTACGAATCTGTTGATCCGGTTCTTCCAAAAAAAAAAAAAAAACTATTACAATAGAGTGGGATGGCTTAAATGTTTAAGGAGTTATCTTTTTTTATAAGTTAAAATGGTTATATGGTTGAAAACTCATCATCATCACCAATACCTTTTCAAATTAAGAAAAAGATTTTCAGCATGCATTGTTTGGTTAAAGAAAGTTTATTTGGATGTGAAAAAAAATTAATAATATACCTTACATGTAATATGATGTAGGTCTTTCCTACACCACCACGTGGCGACACTTTCTTGGTCGACAAGGAAGGTCACTCGACTCTCAAGTCGAGGAATATAAGCTCCTTACCTATCATGTAGGTCACTCTCGAAGGTATGATCGAAGGAACTACGCAATCGATCTTGCCCCCAAAGAGCAAGTCGAGAAGTTGAACGTACCTCGATTTAGACCTAGTTATTCCTGTTTCTGACACCTAGTACGGAATGGGATCCACCTAGCCGCTGTTAGTATTAAATGCATAAGCAGTACTTTGTACAGTACCTAGTACGAATTAAATGCGTTTAGGGTTCTGCGCTCAAACACTTAACAGCGTCAGGGTATAAGTACCTATTATTAACACTGTTAGGTAATAAGTACATTTAATACGCTTAAGTTAACTTGAATTTAACTTTTTTTCAGATCGAAGCATCGGAGTGTCGATTCTAGGTCCACCCCTACGACTCACCTATCCTAGGTCGGTTTTCAGTTCACGTGAATTGCTCTCATTCTCGCAGCTCGAACACCAGGTCGAGAACATCCCATCAATACAAATATTAAATGGTCGATAAAATTCAAATCGAGACACTGCAACAAAAAATTTAACTCAATCACAATACCTAACTTAAAAATTTTCACTAACAAAATAGAGATATTTAAATATTCAATAACTCACCGTATCTACTTGAGGCTGAGTTGAGCTATTAGATGAATAGTACACGTCCCTTATGCTTAGGAGTGGGCATCGGGATCGGGGAATTTGGGACCCGTCCCGACCCGATCAAGACGGAAAAATCGGGCTTTGGAATTTTTGGGACGGGATCCCGATCCCGACTAAAAAATTCGGGATCGGGATCGGGATCTAATTTACTACCCGTCGGGGAATTCGGGAACATATTAAAAAAATTATTTATATATATATATATATATATATATATATATATATATATTATTATAAATTATAATTAATATAATAAGTAGTAATTTATATATATAATTATACTTATATTAATACTCAAGAGTCAAGTCACGTGTCTTTCAATTTCCACTCATGACTCATCTACCCAAATTCCTAAAACCTAATATTGAATCTGAAGTCTGAACATACAGAGAGTGAGAGAGACGAGAGTCAGAGACCAAGGGTTTGAGGCCGATTCTTTCACAAGTATCTTCAAGAGTTTCAGTTGAGGGCTGCGCCAATTCCTCTGCAGCTCCGCCGGACCGCCAGTGCATCTTGCAAGTCTCATCTTCTCCAATTCCAAGTTTCTTTGCATCTCGCATCTCACAGGTATGTTCTTATTTACTTATTTTTTGCCCCAATTTTAATTTGTTTTCAATTGAATGAAACATTGGAAGTTTAAATCTTTTATGGTGTATATTTTTGTGGGTTATTAGCTATTATTATTCCTGAATGTTGTAATGTTATTAATTATTATAGTTATAGATGTCGAACGTACGAGATGAAAATGATGAAGGTATGGGGAATATACCAGAACTTGGCACTCTAAATGATATGGAGGATGTAGATATGGATGATATTGATGTTGGTACGGGCAAAACGAAAAAGAGAGCTAAAAGGGAAAATGTTGCAATTAGGTCAGTTTATTGGGAACATTTTGAGAAATTTTATTGTGAAGTAGAGAAAATACAAAAAGCAAGATGCAAGTATTGTAAAAGGGAGATAAAGGCTGATCCAAGACTTTATGGAACTAAAGGCATTAAAAATCACTATGAAGCATGTAAAATGAAACCTCATGAAGTCGCAACAAATCAAGCTCGAATTAATTTACAACCACAACGGGCGGGTGAGAAGGATAGAAGTAGTATGTCTTGTTGGAGGTTTGATCAAGATAAAACAAGAGAAGCCATTTGTTATTGGTTGATAGTTGATGAACTCCCTTTTAAGACAATTGAGAACCCCGGTTTCAAGCATTTCATGTCGGTTGCATGTCCGATGTTTAAAGTTCCATCACGAAGAAATATAACTAAGGACATTTACAATTTCTATGTGAGTGAAAGGCTAAAGTTGAAGCTATTTATCAAGAATCACTCACAAAGAATATCAATCACCACCGACACTTGGACATCAATTCAAAGAATGAACTATATGGTTCTCACCGCACATTTCATTGATGATGATTGGAGGATTCAAAAAAAGGTTTTAAATTTTTGTCCTATCATAGGACATAAGGGTGAGGAAGTGGGTAAAGGAGTTGAAAAATGTTTACTTGATTGGGGTATTGACAATATTTTTACAATCATGGTTGATAATGCTTCCTCGAATGATCTTGCAATTGTATACTTGAAGAAGAGGCTTGAAAATTGGGGGAAAAAATTATTGGGAGGAAAGTATCTTCACATGAGATGTATTGCACATATTGTGAATCTCTTAGTTCAAGATGGTTTGAAGAATCATGAAGAACATGAGGGTATTTCTCGGATTAGAGGTGCCGTGAAGTATGTTCGTAATTCTCCCGCTAGGTACAAGAAATTCGTGGAGTGTGTTGAGTTGTCAAAAATATAATCCAATAAATTGCTTTGTCTTGACGTACCTACTAGGTGGAATTCGACATACTTGATGTTGGAAACGGCGTGTTTGCTTAAGGATGCTTTCGACTATTATAATGATCAAGACCTTAGGTTTAAAAATGATCTTGCTCATGAGCCCTTTCACGGTGTACCGAATGCGGAGGATTGGGATAGGGCCAAATTGGTATGTACTTTTTTGAGACATTTTTATAAGCTTACTTTGGCAATTTCGGGATCTTTACATGTGACACCCCGACTCACAGTCGGTACAGGTAAATTATGTGATTTAATATTATTTGCGTTTTAAATTAATGGTATATGAATTTTATGAATTTATTTGAATAAATGTTGTATGTGAATTACTTGTTTAATTGAGTTGGCCTTGCGTGAACCCGTAATGGTTGAACCGAACCAACTTGAACCAGAACACCTTGAACCGAACCGGTCCAACCTTAAAGGCTGAACCATTTTCCTCCTTCTTCATTTCACGTTACAGCAGCAGCAACTCTTGCCCAAGGAAGAAAAACCCCAAGTTGATCATCCAACCTTCTCAAGCCAAGATCTCCCTTGTTTCTTCGTCTTTTCTCGAACTCAAGTATGTTTCGGAATCCCCTCGTCGTGCTCGTCATTTCTATGGTTTAATTTCTGAGTTGGGAGTGAGTTTTATATGCCTTAGCTTCCCTACGTGAATAGTGAGGGTTTGGTGTTTTTGCTAAATACTTGCCCTATGCTTGATGTATTGAATCCTAGCTTTATATATGAGTTGTATAGGTTGTATGTGTTACATTTATTGCCTAGTTTCTCTTGGTAGTTGAGCATTTATGAATGAGCATGATTTTGGTTTGATTATTGCATCCTTAGATCATGCCTTTAATTTCCGTTTTTCTTGAGTTATTTGAGTGTTTATATGTCAAGCATGATTTATGTGAATTGTTTGTGCAATTTGAGAAGTTGTGGCAACTTTAAGGTTAGGGATTTTGGCCATTTTTGGCAAAATTTGAAGCTCCCCTACTTCTGTAATGTTTTCTGCTCCAGCTTTTCGAACCAGGCCGGAACGGCCGTTCACGTCCCAGTTACAAACTGGGAACGGCCCTTCCGGGCCATTTTACTGTGCAGCGCCGAGAGTGGGAACGGTCGTTCCCAGTTTGCACTGGGAATGGGAAGGGCCGTTCCCATGGCCAAACCTTTGATTTTGAGTTCAAACTTACAGACGCTCGGGGAGGATTTCGGGTATTTTGGGAAGGCCCTTCCCGTCCCCAGTACAAACTGGGAACGGCCGTTCCCATCCTCCAGAAACTTTGGGCGAGTGTGGGAACGGCCGTTCCCTACAGTGAAAGGGCCGTTCCCACCCCTTCCCGAAACCTGGGAGCTGCCACTGCTTCTTTTTGCTTTGATTATGCTATGTTATGACTTTAATTGCTTTTCTTTCGCCTGTTAATTGTTATAACTCGATTTTTATTGCATAATAAATTGTAAATAATTATGTTGTGCTATAATTTGTGAATTGTATGACCTAATTGTAATATTTTATATGTAATCATGAATCATGCATTTTGCTGAGCGTCCTATTTGAGTTCATATAGAGTCTAAGTCTTGGGCTTTCGTGTTTTCTTTTCAGAGGAGGTTCCAGTCGACGAGCCCGAGGCGTAGGTTGTTCACGTCTGCTCGCTTTTGTCACGCACAAGGTGAGGTTTAGGACTTTTATTAGTTAAGTGACCTAAAGCCTTATGTGGTGTTTTCAAGCCGTACATGTGACTATATATTATATATATAGATATGTATGTGTTGATTAGAATATGTTTATGACCTTGTGAATACTCTTGCTTTGGAAAGGTACTATATAAGCATATGTAAGCTAAGTTTTGGAAAAGGCTTTATGTTTCCGTTAGCGAGATTGCCATGAAAGATTTGGCATATGTTATGATTTGTGTTTGTGGATCCAAGGAGCTACGGGTAAGGAACCCTCGGGACGGTTCGGGCCGTCGAGGTTCGGCCTGTGCGTAGTCTCCATCCGATATATCACACGCGACTCCGGGAGCTAGGGAAGGTGTGATATTTCGATGCCTTCGGCGTAACAACCGGGGAGGGCACGATGTGGGTTCGCTACCCCTCGTGAGTCTGTATATGTTTGGATGGTTAGGGCCGCCGGTGGCTCTTCCATCATTGGTGTAGAGGAGGGTGTGTGATTTCTGTTTTGTTTGTTCTGAGGAGTAAAGGTTGGAAGCTCGTTCTCGCCGAGCATTATGTTATGTTGTGCTATGTCGGGAAGTATGAATCGGGATAGTGTTTATGAAATGTTTTAAAGTATATGTATTTGTTTTGGAAAGTTTTAGTTTGTAAAACCTATTTCGGTTCATATCTTCCCCTTTTTCCTTTGTGCTCTGCTTTATATATATAGGGTGTGGGTGTGCGTTAGCCCCCTCACTCAGTCAGTTGACTGACCCTCGTTACTCTTTTAGTTGCAGGTTTTGTGAGCGTGAGCTAGGCGGAGAAGTGTGTCTTCTTTATGCACTTGTCAGTCTAGGTCTCGTTAGGTGCACCTACATATTTGTATTTTATTATTTTGTATCTGTATAGGTGACTTGTAAATACTATTTTGCTCGAGCCGTGATGGCTTTTGTACAGGTTGAAGTGTTGGTACCTATATGTAAATACTATATGGATAGGTGTGGGTTGGTACCTATACGTATATATGTGATGATCGTTACTTGTTGCTTTTATTTATTCGCTTCCGCATACTCTGTTTTGGTGTTGTCCAGCTCCGCCTAGCCTAGAGGGTGTGTTAGGTCTCCCGTTCGCTATGATTTGGATTCGGGTACGGACATTCCATTTCGTATTCGGGTTTGGATTATGGTGCGGGGGATGTGGCCCTACGTGTGGGTGCTACATTACATGTCACTTCAAACACCGTGTTTCAAGAAATAAGTTCAATTTATATGATTTTGAAAGGGTGGGAGAATAGTGATGACTTTGAATTGAAGAATATGGCAAAAAGAATGAAATCAAAGTTCGAGAAATATTGGGGTTCGATTGATAAAATGAACATGATCCTTTATTATGCCATCATTCTTGATCCGCGGAATAAGCTTGATTTTCTCGAATTTTCATTTGAGCAAATGTATCCTAAAGAAGAAGGGCAAGAGATGAATCATAAATGTGCTCTATTGAAGGAAAGCGTGAGGCGTGGCATGCAAGAATTGTCTGATGAGTATAAGCGGATGTACAGTCAAGGAGGTCCCCTGAGCCCAGTTTCTTCCACAACTTCAAGCTTCTCTACTACTACATCACTTGATCCCATGGCTAGAGTATCATACCTTAAAGATGAATTTAATAAGAAAAAAAAAAAGGGGTAAAAGTGATCAAGCAAGGTCCGAATATGAGAAATATTTGGCCGAAGAAAATGAGGATGATGTTGTGGACTTTGATATATTGACTTGGTGGAAATTGAATAGTCCTCGATTTCCTATTCTCTCCAAGGTTGCTCGTGACATATTAGCTGTTCCCGTCTCCACGGTTGCTTCAGAGTCGGCATTTAGCACCGGTGGTCGTGTTCTTGATGCTTTTAGGAGTTCTTTATCTCCTCGGATTGTTCAAGCCTTGATATGTGCTCAAGATTGGCTTCATCGTGATATAAAGCCAATAAATATTGAGGAGGATTTATATGAAGTTGAATCAATTGAAAAAAGGTATTCTTTACAAAATTCATCACTTTTCGTTTAGTCTTTTCTTCTTTTCTTAATTTACTAATATATTTTTTTTCTTTTTTAGAATTGATGAGCGCGGGAATTGATTCGACGATCATTGATATTTGAAGATTGAAGTTGTTATGTTCTATTGTTCTGTAATGGCTTTCTAACTTATGCTTTTATTTTGTGGAATCTGGACTAGAATGACTTGCTACTTTAATTTTAGTTTATGTATGGATCTAAACTATTTGTTTTTGTTGTTATGTAATGTGGTAAACTGACTGACATTTTGTAATATGCCAGTAGAAATCTGGAATTGCATTGCATATGTATCACACACTGATTCAGGAATGTTATGAGTGGAATCTGGAAATGCACATTATTCTGGAATTGCATGTGTGATGTGTCTATATTTAGCATTTTGCATAATGTATGTAATGAGGATTGAGGAATCAGTTTTAAAAGGAAAAATCTGAAATTCAAAATTTGAAATTAAAAAAAAAAAAATTTTAAAAATGGCGGGATCCATTTTTTTTCCCCGATCCCGAATTCCCCATCCCGCGCCCACCCCTACTTATGCTTAATTAAAGCCTAGGGGTGCACTCTAATTATTTTAGGATCCGAAGACGTTTATTTTTGTTTTTTGTTTTTTTAGTTTTCTTCGGCCAATTATCAATCAAGCTCGAAAATTAAATTCAATAATTTGAATTTGTTCTTACACACAAATATTTGAACTAAAACTCTTATTAGACAAAAATAGAAAAAAAAAATCTCTTTTCTTAATTTCAATAATTTTATTTATTTCTGAATTCATTAGTTTTGGTTGTCATCAATTTTGCGTTTTATCTTTTTTGTTTCTTTTCTATATGATATATATTATTATTTATAAGTAAAGTGATAAAAAAAATAACTTATACTCTATTTTTTGTAATATAAAGTCTAAATCATATTATGACATTTACAATTTTATACCGGTGAATTAATAACTTCGTAAAAATTAAAATTCTCTATTAATAAGTTCACCGAGGGTGTTAATTAATTGCCGAAGTAACCAAATTAATTTCAAACCCTAAATTACCTTTGTGGCTTTTGCCAAAATCTGCAAACAGCGAGACGTGATTTTTTAATCTGAACTTCACCACCGCGGGCCTCCACCGTCGTGGTGCCGCCACCGTGCCACGTCGTATCTGCCACCGCCTTCTTCTACGACATCCACCAGGACCAGCACGGATTTCCGCAGCTATGTAAGTACATCAGTTTTTACTTTGAAAGAAATTGAAAATTTCTTCTGTTTGAAACGCGAGTAGTCCTTGTTAAGCTTTGTTAGCCTTTATTGCTCAAATCCACGTTATCTGTTGTCTTTACTTGGAATAATGATTTCGTTGATCCCCTTGTGTGTGTGTGCCAGTGCTTCTACTCTAATTGTGTGTAGTCCTTCTCTGATTTGTTGAAGCTTGATCTTATCCTGGCACGTCGAGCTGGGCTTACACTGCTGCATTAAACATATTCAGGGCTGCGAAGAATTTACCGGCTAGGGCTTAAGCTTATACAACTTTTAAGTGATTTTGCCAATTAGAGAGAGAGAGCATGCGGAACACTAACAGAAAATCTGGTGCGGCGGCTGGAGCCTCTGTTCATAATCAACCTCAATTGTAATTTTTTGAACTTCCACTTTTCTCGCCTGAATCAATGTTTTTGTTTTTGTGTGTGTGTGGATTTGATGGTTGCCAATTGAATGGTTATGCAGTTCCTTTGAAGGAGAAAGCCTCATTCGTTTTCTGAAATTAGCCCAAAGGTACAGATATCTGATGTTTTAAGTGTACTTCTAGTATATAGTGAACTGTGACTAGTTCGGTGATTGTTTGTTTGAGCAGGGAGATTGAATCGGCTAGAGCGTTGGACGAAGCTTTTCCTTACAAGTTCTGGATCAAGGTTTTTATTATTATCAATTTTGCAAATTTTCTTTTAATTTTTCCATTATGACGAGGAGATAGATATAAAACAAACTTGGAATTTACCAGCAACAATTTGCAGTCGGAGTAAATGAAGTCACACGTGTGCTTGAGCGGATGCCATCAACTCATGAGACTAAAGTCTCTGCGGAGAAGCTTTCCACCTCTAATGGTGATGATGCCGAAGCCGCCACCATCTGCCTTCAGGTTGTTTAATGTGTGAAAACCTTTCGTGTTTCTTTTGTTTGTTTGCACTCTATATTTCTCGTCAACAAATTTGCTTTGTGCGTGCTCTGATTCGATTTAGTTGGTTTCATTGTTTAAGTTAGGTTCTTAATGTTCATCTTTCTTCTTTTTCGGCCTCCATATGCAACAGATGATGCTCTGAAATACTAAACTTTTTATTTTTTTGTTAGTGATATCTGTCACAACAAAAAATACAGTTCTGATAATAAAACGGAGAAGTCTATATCTTCCTTGATGGCTTATCCAAAATAGACAAATGGAAGACTACTCATGATCCAAGCTCTAATCTTGTAGCACTAGATAGTAGATATATATTAGACATGGGCATCTTTTCACTATTAAGAATGGAGTAGATTAGACTTGCAATGCCTAGCGGATTCACTCAGTTTTTTTTTTTTGGACTTACATTCTCTTTTTCGCTGGTTTCAAGGATTCTTAGCCAACACTGGATTATTTCACCAAAAAAATAATAAAAGAAACTGGTGTGGCTGCGGTTTGAAGTATTCCATAGTCTCAATTATTAGAAAGATTTGACAGAAAATCTGAACCTGATGCATTTTTGTCATCACATCTTAGTTGATCTGTTAAGGCTCTCTAATCTCTAAAGCTAGACGAGTCCTTCAGTAATATTTGGGAAGCCTGTTGTGCTTGGTTTATTATACTTGACGTGTTCCAATGTTTGGTGCTAGTGATTGTCCTCCAGCATATGGGGCTTGTTTCTTCTGTAATTTCTCTCTCCTTCAATAAGTTATATGTTGAACACTTTATCCTTTTAATAATCACCTTCAGCCTTTGCAACTTAAGCTGGATATTAGTTTTTCCTTATAATAGATTTTGCCTTTGTGAATGAAGGCAATATTGGTATCTCACTGCAATCCTCGGTGGCTGACGAAACATCTGCCAGCTTTGTCTGCTTCAAGAAACGTGCCGCTCATCTTCATAAAAGACAGAAAAGAAGGTTCTCTGAAATTGGGCAAGCTTATAAATCTGAAAACGGCAATTGCCATTGGAATAAAGGTGCGTAGCCATATTTCATATGAATTACATATTTTTCTCGTTTCTGAAATTTCCTCCACTCCTATCATTATGCAACCTTTGGGCGTTATCTTGTTACTCATGCAGGCTAAAGGAAACGCTGTCAATCAATTAATCAAGGAGGTCCTTGCTGGTGACAAGATCGATAACATCGAAGCCTAAGTACTCTTTTATGTTGATAAATGCCACAAACATCCACTACCTTTAGCTGGAGACGAGCTGCTGTATGAGCTAATCAGCTAAATTGTTTCGCCATGGTAGGACTAACTAGGTACTGAAATCATGAAAAGACTAGCATATACTGATTGCGGCAAGACGGAAACTTTAGACTGCATTCGAATGCTTGAAGGCGTTTATAGAAACCTCGGTAACATATCTAAGTTATATGTTTTGATTTAGAGCAATTTGCATATGAGAGAAACTGAGAAAGGTATATGTAACTCAGTAGGTTCATTTTTCTATTTCTTATTTTGATTCTATATCCCATTTGTTTTTGGTTCAAGCAAACTCAGAGTAGGTTTACTACGATACTTCAGTTTTGACTGCATATTATCATTATGTTATGTGTTCTTTGTCCAATGAAGAGCTGAAATTTATTAACCTCTGGTATAGCACTCCTACACAGACCTTATTGCCTCTTTGCTGTAATGTGGAGAGACTTGCATGGCAATTGGCATCCACCATGCCCCCAACTGCAAATGTGATCACTTTCTGACATATTTGAAACTCGAAGACTTAAGAAGATTTTTACTGATTTTAATGAATCCGTTGTCAACGGGTCGGATTCAGATCGGATCAGGGAATTTCGGATCCGAATCCGATAAGAAAACCCGACAATCGGATCCAGATCTTATAGGATTTGGATTCATTCTTTTTGAATCAATACATAATCGGATTGGATTGGATCCATTAAAAGATCTGAACCAATTAAAATTAAAATTTAATTTTTTAAATAATAAATTTAATATAAAAAAATATATTTAATTATATAATATTTAATAAATAATTATTATTTAATAGGTTATTTGATGATTTTATTTGTATTTATTTAAAATAGGTTGATTTAAACTCATTATTAAAGAAAAGTATATACTTTTTAGTGTAAATAATTTAAATTTTATTATTGTTTAAAATGATAAATATATGACAGTTTTAATCTTAATCCTTTTATTTAATATTATGTACTAGTAAATAATTTATTTAATTAAATATTATATATAAAATTGGATTCGGATTCTTAATGAATCGGATTTCTTAATTTCATATTCGATTTATTTATTTCGAATAATGAATATTTATAATCGGATATGATCCATTTGATATTTTTATCGAACGAAAATGTTAAATTTCGGATTGAAATGGATTAAAATCCGACCTATTGACAGCCCTAAATCCTAAGTTCCTAATGTCTGGAGTCGGGACCTTTTTAAGATTATCCAAAAACCACATGGCCCACTAAAAAGGCCCATGATTCACTTCCACAAAGCTAAGAAAAAGAAATTCTGGAATCTACAACAATCATTCATTCCAAACTAGCCATGAATTCAAACATTTGCTGTGAATCCTTGCACTAAGCTATCTTCAGCAATGGCGGCCAAGTATCTCTTCTCCTCCAAGCTTCCCCTTCACCCATTCTCTTCTCGGAAAGCCAATTTCAGACACCCACCACCGCTATTTCTTCAGTTCCCAAGTTCACCCCCAACAAAACCACGAATTCCCAAAAGGCCCATCGCCATCAAAGCCGAATCGAACGACGGCAGCAATTACGCCGAGGCGCCGGACCGGTTAATCTCCGCCGTCACGTACTTCTACCCTTTCTTCGACGGCGTTCATTTCGGGAAGCACGTGGTGGCGCAGTTTTCTCCCCTCCAGGCATTTCTGCAGCCCTTGGCCCCATCTATTGCGGTCTTCAACAGCAACCCTTTCAATGGGTTTTTGGTGTTCCTGACGCTGTTCAATGTCGCCGTGCTCAACCCTAACTACAGTAGGTACGTCAGATTCAATACTAGGCAGGCTCTTATGCTTGATTTTCTCCTGATAATTCCTGAGATTCTTCATAATGGGGATTACCGGAGAGATGGGGTGGGATTGGATTTGATGACTGTCTTCGATAGCACTGTGTTTCTGTTCCTATTGGTTTGCTTGATTTACGGCTCGTCATCTTGTTTGCTCGGTCACCTCCCGAGATTGCCCCTTGTTGCTGACTTTGTTGATAATATTGAAGAAATGTAGAATGTTGAGATAGTTGTGAGAACCAAATTTTTTGCAATGATTAGTGGTGTTGTTTTGATCTGTTCATTCTTGTCTTGACTCTTGATATATGAAATCTGAAGTTCAAATTCCTAGATTTTACAAAATGCCTTTTGAGCTTATGAAGACGATTATACCTTCAAATTCTGGCACTGTGAATCGAGCAACAATGTTCAGATTCGACCTCATGAATCGGTCGACAGTGTTGGAACTTGGAAGGATTGCAGAAATAACGAAAAAATAGCCATTCTGCAAGGAGTAGTGTTATCAAATTTAAAAGAGTTGGTTAAAGATCTTAAGATAATTAGCAACCCCTTTATTTCAGATATTTATTAAGTTGGCTAACAAATTTTAACAAACCAAATTACTCGTAGAGGTATTTGTAATATCTTATCTTGTACGTGTCAATTTTCATATTTTTATAGCTGCCAGAGATATAAGTTCTTGATTTTGTTGATCTCTGTTTTCATTTTCGATCTTGATTTGGGGCAATCTTTGAAAACTCCCCATGAGTTTGGGAAGTTTTTTTTTTCTTCCCTATTTTCAAATATATCATTTGGGGTTTTAGATACGCGATTCGAGGATTTAGATACGCGATTCTGGGATACAAATACATCCCATTTTCAAATACATTATTTGGGGATTTAGATACGCGATTCTTGAGTTTTTATACATCATTTTTTAAAGGGAAAAAGATTTTTTGACATCAGAACTATGACCGTTTTTGCAATTTACCATTCAAACAATTTTTCATTGCAAACCACCATCCAACCTTTGCATTTTTTATAAAACGCCATCTGAAGGTGGTTTGGTCCGACGTGTATATTTTAGGAAAATGCCACGTGTCAATTTTTTCCCCTAAAACTACCAAAAAAAATGGTTTAGATGGCGTTTTGTAAAAATGCGAAGGTTGGATGGCGGTTTGCAATGAAAAATAGTTTGGATGGTAAATTGTAAAAACGGACATAGTTCGGATGCCAAAAAATATTTATCCATTTTTTAAAATGGGGAGCTAAGAGAAATTGCACTTATCATTTAGGCAGTTTTTGGGAATTCCCCGTCTTGATTTTGATGATCTTTGCTTTCGATTTGCCACATAATTTTAGGAATATTGGAAGTCAAATTTATTGACTTAGGGAAAAAAAAAAAAACACAAAATTATTGTCTTAGAGAAAGATATTTTAACCATTTAAATCAGCCCGTTGGGAAAGTAAAAGACGTTTGCATCTAAGGAAATTTAAAAAAAAAAAAGAAAAGATATCTGTATTAAAAATCCATGGAATTATGTTTCAATCTTGAAAATTCATTTTAATCAACTTTTTATTATTTCAAAAGGTCAAATAAGTAATTTGAATCAGGTGCAACTTAATGGGCTAGGGTAATGAAGATGGACACACTTGCCATATTGTCCAAACTAGAAAAAAAACACTTACGGCATGATTGGTATGTATGAATGGAATGAGGTAGGAAATGAATGAAATTTGTAATTGAATGAACAAAGTAATGTAATGACTTTCTTATGGTATTGCTATGATTGATACGTCAAATGATAAAGTTAGAAATGAAATAAAAATTTTAAATTTATTACATTAATAATAATAATATATAATTAAAAATATTTTTTATTAAATATATATTTTAAATTTTTTTATTTTGCGTAACTATATATTTTCATATATAAATATATTATTACTATTTTATATCGAACGTGTTATATATATGATATTTACTATATGTACTATATATATGTGAGTGCGAGAGTGAGTTTGGGATATATATATACACTATTTTTTTATTCATGCATAGATTATGTATTAATTATTTATTATATTTAATATTTTTTTTGACATTTAAAAATAAATTTTAATATAAATATCAAAATTCGTTCTTTTTAAAATATTTGAATTTATAAAATTTTATAAATAAAATATTTTGAACAAGTTTTTTAAATATATAATATATTTAATATAATTTATTAAATTTTCAATGTGATTATTAGTATTTAATTTTTATTTATGAAAATAATAAAATATAATATGCATTTAACAAATATGTGACGACAATATAAAAATAATAATAAATTTTAAATATTAGGAATGACTAATATCATGGGGGACCAAAGGAATGTGTAATCCCATGCTTGTGGGAATGAGTATTACTGAGTGAATGAGTATTCCTAATTATGTTTTGGTACCAATCATGGGTTTAGGAATTGACGCATTAATGCCCATTCCATTTCCACCCCATTCCATCATACCAATCATACCGTTATTGTAATGAAAAAAATCGTAGTGGTCCTCTGGCTTTTATGGCGTGTTTTGGCTGGTCAAGTACTCACATGTCGTATTTCTTGCAAAAATGTTAACCCCCCTCACCAAAATAAAGAAAAAAAAAATCGAACATTACTTTCAAATTATGTGGTGACAAGGCATAATATAAATAGTTCACGTAGCAACCCCACAATAATACTGTGTGCATCAGATTCCAATGTATAATCACCAAAAGACTACTAGAACATCCCAAAAAGTGCCGTGTGAATCCTGGTCATAATCTCAAAGGTCGCATCACTCAATCGGCCAAACCCAGAGATCGTGAGTCGAATTGGCTAAAACGGATCCACATAACTTTCAGATCGAATATACAACAGGAGGTCGAGAGGTTGAATGACCTCATCAAGCATTGACCCTATCGGTTAGACCGTAAGAGGTCAAAATATCAAGCTAGTCAAGGGCGACTTGTCAAGCAAAAACCTTATTAGCATCTAGCGAGACTAAGAGGTCGAATGACCTTCAAACCTAGAGGTCGTGAGGTCACACCTCTAATTTAGAGGTGTCACGTAACCTCCTAGCCGAATGACTTCACTAGGACGAGACGTAGTTGTCTAGATCGAGATGTCGAGAGATCGAAAAATCACACACCCGAAGTTACATCCGTAAGGACCTATCATTAAGTGTTGTGTGGACATTTTAGAGATACCACATGGACATAGGACAACGACCTCAAAGGTCGAGCACAACCATGGGCCAACTCAAAAGACTTAAAGAGGTCAACAAATCAATCATGAAACAATGACCCTATCAATTAGGGCAGAGTAAATAAGGAGGTTGAGCCGGTCAAGACCGACCCGAATGATCTCTAGGTTGACCACCTTAATAGAGGTTATAACTTGTAAGGTCAAAATGACCTCATTAGGTAGGTCGACCTGGTCGGGGACCCTATCGGCTAGGCTAGGAGGTTGAGAGGTCGATGGGTGACCTGTCATGTTTTACCAATGACCTATAAACAAAAACATATTAATCTCTAAACTCATACTTCAGACGTTCAGAGGTATTAAATACCCAACATACCGAATCCATCCAATAGAAAAAAAAAAAAGAAAAGTCAACGTGTACTTCCTATGAGGTCGAAAGCATTCATAGTGTCAGGTCGGCATATTTTTCAAATCCCTCTATAATGCCTCCACATTCACTTAGTTAGATACGTGCAACTAATATAATTCGAACTTCATTATTGATTATCAACTCATAGATTGAAACAAATTTGAGTGTCGGAGGTTGTATGTTGGGAGAACCCTGAGTAGTTCACTCCTTCTCAACTTGTGTCATTGCAGATCGAGTAAGAGCCAAAATATAAATTCTTGATTGTTCAGTTGTTGACGGTGTCAAGTATCCCACATCGAATAATCAAAGATGTGGAGTTCAATATATAATGGCTTGACAACCCTCCCCTCAATAGCTAGCTTTTGGGGGTGAGTAAGGCCAATCACATTATTCATCATGGTATCAGAGCAGGTCCGATTCTAGGCCTGTCTCTCCACCCCGCCGGATGTTTCGATTCCCGGCTTGCAGATGTTCCGATTCCTGCAATATTCACGCTCCAGTTTGTCCCGCATTCCGCGGCCCTAGGCGTGACGGGGGTATGTCAAGTATCCCACATCGAATAATCAAAGATGTGGAGTTCAATATATAATGGCTTGACAACCCTCCCCTTAATAGCTAGCTTTTGGGGGTGAGTAAGGCCAAACACATTATTCATCAGACGGGTTAACAATTCAACATTTAAATTTCGACACGATCACATGACTTTTTAAAATTAATATTAAATCATCATATCATAAATCATTATTTTTCCTTTAACTATATTAAAATGATAATGATTAGAATATGAAAATCGTAAAATGTGTGATTTAAAAGGAACGCAACTTTAATAAAATGTACGGTGATGCAATATTTTAACTCTTTGTCCTTAATACGATTTTATCCAAAACTATGTTTTACGATTTTACGACAATTACCCTCCAAAATATAACAATAACTTATTATCGTAATAGTATCACTACGAATAAAAAACAACGGTAACTCTTAACACTAAATGAAACAGAAATGTGCCTCGAAATATATACAAATGTAATTTAAGGTCACAATCTTTTAAGTAATTTCATTCCAATAAATAACTTTTTTTTTTATAAAATAAAGTTCAGTTACTCATTTTAAATTTTCAACAAGAAAACATTTTCTGTATTTATATGTCGAAATAAAGAATAATGAAGGAATTAAATAGAAGTTTCTTAATTTATTTCATGACATAATATTTAATAATAATTGTCGGTGAGGGCATGGAATTGGAGGCATATAGTCTCGTGCACATACAGCTGCCACTAATTGGGCCCATGCTCCTACCGTGACCCACAAGACTACAGCCCATATATATATATATAATCTTTATAAATTAATTATATAGTAGAAAGTGCGAAAATTTTCAAACTAGTTTATCTGATTTGATTGATTAATAATAAATTTTCATGTTAAGTTAACATGATTATTCAAATTGTTACTCGATACCAAAGCATATGAAATTAATATGACACGATGTTAGATAATTAGTTTAAATGAGGGTGTAACTTTATTAGGGCATCCATCTAAACTTCTCTTTTTGAAAAACTATTAACATCTCTAACTTGAACCTTATATTTTTCGTGTTGCACCCCACAAATTAAACAACCAAATGAAAAAAAAAAAAAAACTTAGTTCAAGTAGCCAACTTATGTATTTAATTTTTCATTCATCAAGGCATCGAATTCAAGTAAATAAATACACTATTCGAGTATTCGTATCTACACATAACATAAATTCTGAGGTTGAAAATAACAAATCTTTACTACTTAATTTATTTGTCAAACATTGATCTATAAGACCAAAATTTCCAACAAGAAACTTTTCCTAATTCATAACAAGTCCCAAACATATTCCACGGAGCATATTTCCTGCTATTTTCCCTTTTCATTTTCCTGCTAGTCTGCTACACCATTAAGATTTTATCACGTGTCCAAATTCTTCTATCTTTTAACTATTGTTTTCTCTCTCCAGATAACTTATCATTTTTTTTTTCTTTCATTATTCTCTGGAAAAATCTGAATCCTTTTCTCACCAAAAAAACATTGCTCTTCTTTTTCAATTTTATTTCTCAATTATTTTACTATTATTCTTTTCAACATAATTCACATGGCAAAATTCACAATAGGAAAGAATTCTCTTATTTCTCTTACTCTAAAATTGTTAATAATAAAAGAAGATCTAAAAAAATAAATTTTTTTTGTCCTTTTCAATTCAACTAAAAGATTATTTCATGTACATCGTGTGAAACTTAAAAATATGAAATTTATTGATTGTGCCATAAAAATTGGGATGCTGGTTAGAAATATTACTTTTAAAAAATACACATCTCAAAATTATATAATTGAGGAGAGCATATATTATTAAAGTGAAATAGTTTTCATGTATATGCTTCTAATTTAAATTATGGAAAAAAGAAAAAAAATAATTGGGAGTAGAGAGAGAAAAGAAAGTAGAATACAAAGAATTAATGATTAAATTGGAGGGAGAAAATCTATAACGGAACACACTTGTCTTAATTAAGGGATTCTCTACACCTTAATTTTTTTAAGATGGACACTTGGCAAGATTTTATTAGTATAGAAGGAAAGTGAAGCAGGAAAAATAGCAAGAAATCTGTTCCCATATTCCATAACACATTTGTTAGTTTTTTGCCCTTGTTCTCCGGGGCAAAATATCTACAATTGTGAATTAACTACCTTAATATAGGTGCATGTATATGTATCTATACTATTATATATTTGAAAACGAGGTTTGACTTTTTATTGTGTATTTTGATGATGTGGAATTTTGTGGGTTTTTTGAGATTTTCAATTAAATAGATAAAATGTATTGGTTGATCTTTATTTTGTATATTATTTATTTTAAAACAAATAGTAACCTATGGAAATAATTATCTTTGACAATATTATAATATACTTTCTATGTATGAATTTCTATTTTAAATTATACATATTTTTATCAATATAATAAAGGTCATAATTAATGAGATTTAAATTAAGAAAGAATGAATTGATAATTTTTATATATCATGACATTCACCCCATAATTAGGGTGATATTTAATGCTATCATTAATTAGGGTTAAAGAGATAGATAAAGAAAAATTAAAATTAAAATATTTATTTTGTATATTATTTTATTATAAAAATAAATATTACTAAAGAAAATAATTATTTTCAGCAATATTCATAATATATTTTTCATATATGAATTTCTTTTGAAAATATACATATCTATACTATTATATATAGCACGACGATCTTTGCACGTAAATGTACTATTTTGACTCAATATTATTTTGTGTTTTTTTTTAAAATATTTTATTAAAAAAATAATTTCTAATTGGTTGTTGGATCAATATATTTCAATTATTATTAAACACAATCCTTATTATATGCAATTCATTAATTATCCCATGAATCAATACTAAATATATGTTATTGGTAATCAAATCTCCTAAAAATGAACAAACGAAATTGAATTACCTAATATAGCCACCATACTCCCTCAGAATTCATGATATTTGAAATTTATTTATTGGTGAATTTTAATAATTCCAAATTATTTTTAATTAAAAATATAATTAGAATGATTTTAGTTGTTTTTTCTTTTTCGTATTTTTTAACTAATTCATAAATATCTCAAGAATCAATTCTCTATTTGTATGCAATTACAAATGTATTTAATGGATATTATTTACTATTTCCTTATTTCCTTCAATATACCATATCATTCAAATTTGGTCATGCCTATATAATCAATCTCTCCATCTCCAAATCTCCTCTCTTCAAATGCATTCATTCAGATTTATTTCTATCATTCATTTTTTTTTTCTCATTTCTAATTCATCTAAGATGTTTTAAATTATAGAGATTTGTACACAATTTCGTAATGTTGATTGGGGGTTCAGTTAATGTATAGTGTTCATGATCTTTGTTTCTTCCTTTGATGATGTCTAAGGTTCATGATTTTTTTTCTTTGTATTTTCATGAATGGTATAATATATAAAGATGAAGTTAAAAATAACGGAGTTTCTTGAATTTCTTTTTAATTGAAATTTTTTACTTTTCATTGCCCTTTGTTCAATGATTATATTTAAGTTTTTCGTTAGGAAGAATGTGAATTTATACTATATGTTGCAGATTTATATATAAATTTTTATTATTATTGTTTATTGATTAGTATTTTAGTTTCATGTTTCCGAAAATACCTCTATTTTACTAATTTTAGTGTCTTGAATTATAATATTTTTAGTTTCTTCATATTATTGTGTATATTTAATTTTCAGATTTGTTATTTGTTGATGTGATGTATATTTTTTTAATTATTAATTTATATTTGTTATATTAAATTTATGGATGTTTACCTTTCTAATAGTCAAATCTTCCTTCCTTTGTAATTTTGAATCAGCTATTTATTTAAATTATCTCAGATTTAGTTTTACTATTTTTGTATTTAGCTATGTTTGTGAATTCATCTATATGATTAATATATTTGAATATATTTGTGAATTCATCTATCTTTTCTATAATATATTTTTTTCTGAAGTATTTCTGTTGTTTCTTTAATTTTCATTGTTTTTTCTTTACTTTTTGTCTAGCTATTTATGGATTTATAATATTTCTTTACGTTATTTAAAACCTTTTTCAATCCTCTTTCTTTGTGTTATTTAAAAAATAATAATAATCCTCTTTTATTTTAATTTTATAACATTAATTATGAATTTTTTTTAAGTTTTTTATGCATTGTAATTATTTGTAGCAATTTTTCTTAATTAAATTTATAACTAATAGTTTACCTTTATTTTTTACTTTTTAATTTTTGGGCCTTGCTCAATAACTCTTATCCTTATTCATGCAATAGTGTTATGATTTTTCCCCTTTCATTATTAGTTTCTTAATTCTTTTACATTCTTATTCTATTTTTCATTTTTTCCTTAAAACCCCAAAAGACACATGACTAATGAGATTTAATTCAGATTTTATTAAATTTTATGGGAAAGACGATAGTCGAAAAATAACAGAAGAAAAAATGAAGAACATAAAAAAATAAGATTTGATTTAATTAGATTTAATGAGGATAATTTTATAAAAGTAAAATATAAGTTGATTCTCAATAGATTGAGAATCATTAATACCATCAAGGTTGGGGCAATGGATAATACCATGAATAAAGGAATGAACATTATCTTGGGAAGGACTAATGAGCATTCTTAATTGTATTTTATACCAATCAAGGGTTTAGAAATAAATGTGAAAATGTTCATTCCATTCATACGTTATTTTATCATATCAATCATATCGTTAGATTATAGAGTAGCACCAAAAAAAAAAAAAAGAAGTTAGACTAGAGAGTATATTAAGTACTAGCGTAAACCCCGTGCTATGCACGGAAATAAAAAAGAAAATAAATTATATTAAAAAATAATTTGAATTTATGTGTAATCTATACTATTATATATTTGAAAACCACATTTGACTATTTGACTTTTTGTGCTTTTTGATGATGTGGAATTTTGTAGATTTTTTTAGATTTTTAATTAAATAAAAAATACGATTGGTTGATTTTTTTTCATATATTATTTTATTGTGAAAATAAGTAATAACTAAGGAAAATAATTATCTTTGGCAAGTTTGACTGAATGATATTTTGTGTTTTTTTTTTTTTAGATTTTCAATTAAATAGAAAAAATATAATTGGTTTATTTTTACTTTATGTATTATTTTATTATGAAAATAAATAGTAATTAAGAAAAATAATTATTTTTGAAAAAATTCATAATATACATTTTTATGTGTTTTTTTTTTTTTTTTTTATAATGTGTAATTCTTAGAATTTAAATGATTTTTAATATTTAAAACGATTATTATCGGTAGTTCCAAAATAAATCTTTTCTTATTTGATTAACAATTTAAATATTTGTGCTCTATTTTATGATATTAGAGAATGCATTATAAATATTGTTTGACTATTTATTTTGCAATATATCTTTTTTCATCTTTTTCTTTTTTGATTTTCTTATGTTAACTACTTATTTTCTCCAGTTACGACTTTAACTAAAAAGAATTTTATGAAAATACCACCATAATTTTGAAAAGGGAAAGAAGAAGGGTATTTTATATAATAAATCACCAAATTTATTGATTATCAACTTTTTAATATGCATTCAAGTTTTGTTTAATGTGAATCAATGTGCGGACATGTTGGCAAAGAAAGACCATAAAGAGAAACAATTGACCGGTTGGAGGAGCTGTTGCCAGATATGCTTGAAAATATCTTCTATAAAACTTTGATGTAATTGTGTGTTCTTTTGTTGTTTTTCCACCAAAAAAAAGTTTTGCTTCATAATATAACATTTGAGTTGTTTCTTGAATGTGGCAATGTAATTAGATTTAGAATTCTTTAATTTATCTATAAATACATGTCAGGTTTTTAATAGATTTTTTTTTTATCAAATTCGCATAGATTTTTTTCTGTAATCTTTGTTTTAATTTTACAACTTTTATAATCCATTTGGATTTATTTTATTACTAAAGAATATTTTTTTGAGATCGTTTAATTTAGAGTTTCAATGCTTGCTACTGTCATTTCAAGTTAGCACTTTAATTTTTTTTAGGCGACTCTTTATATATTTTTTTTGGTTTTATATTATAATATTAAAAATATTTAATGTGCCTGATTTTCTTATAATATAATTTATTTTACTTTGTATTTTTATAGGTGCTGAAGTTTCTTATATTCTTTATTTATTTTTTAAATATTTGTATAAATCTTTAATATTCCACCTATTATTTTATTTTATTTGTTACTTCTTATTTTCTTGATTTATTCGTATTAGTTTTTTATTTATTTTAATATTATCTTATATTTATATTATATAGTGTGTTTTCTTACATGTTATCTATTTTTTATTTAATTTAAAAAATAGTATCAACTGAAAAAATTAGTTTGTATACGTCCTTATTATGTTACTTTTTGATCAAAATATATACTTACTATACTATTATACAATTTAGCTAATTTAATTTTAATATCTACTTATTGGCCATTTTTGTATGTTACAATATTACACAAATTCAAATTATTTTTTAATGTAATTTCTTTTCTTTTTTATTTCCGTGCATAGCACGGGGTTTACGCTAGTATATATATATGTAGGAAGTGTCTTTGATCCAAATCATGTCAATTTTGACTAAATAGAATTTTATGGTTTTTTTAAGATTTTTAATTCAAACTAAAAATTATGTTTGGTTGATAGTTATTAAATATATTTATTTATTTAGTAATTTTATATGTCCCTTGATTTTTAGAAGTTATCCTCAATTAAAGCATCAATTTATGGTAACACTTATTTTGAATGCATAAATTTTATAAAAATATATTTTAATTTAAATTTAAATATAACTCATGCAATTAATTACGATACTCAAAATTTAAATAAAATTCATGAAATTTAATATTTATTTATCCTTTTTTGAAATATTTTAATTCTTAAAAAAAAAAATCATTGATTTATATTATTTATAAATATCCCTAGGCGGGCATTATTTATCTATATCTATTATTAAAAAAAGGATATTGCTTTATTTTAATTAATAAATAATATCAATTGGTTTTTATATTAAATGTTGAATTTTTTATTTTCCTAAGATATATTTAAAATTATGTCAAATGAAGTTTTAATGACAAATTATGTCAATCATGGATAAATTTGTAAAAAATCCTTAATTATATTAGTACATAATTATAAAGGATGAAATTTCCATAAATGTCATTGACTTTTCAAATTCAAATTCAAATCTATACTATAATATATAGGAAGGGTGTCTTTTGACCAAATTGAGTGAATTTTGACCAAATGGAATTTTGTGGTTTTTTTGAGATTTGTTATTCTTTAAAAATTATTTGATTGGTTGGTTAACTTTTCAATCTATTTAATATTTTAATAATAATTAAATCCCACTAATTAAGACATTAATGTCTTAAATTTAGAAAACTATAATTAATATCGTTTTATTTATGTATACTGATTTTATACGAAATGTTTGACTTTTCAAAATATAAAACTTAAACACATATAAGGTAATAGATAAAAATAAAGAATACATTAAATTTAGAAAAATTTAATAAATATTATTGTATTTATATCAATTACTTTTATATGGATGTTTGACTTTCCATATCTTAAAATTTAGGATTAATTACACCTAGCCCCCAAATTAGATAGGGTAATTACAATTGTTATCCTACTTTTAGATATAATTACAGACACCACCCCTCTGAAGTTTGTTAATTACACTTAACCCCCAAAATCCTAAAAATTTGATGATGTCAGCAAAAATATTTTGTGAAAGTTCGAAATTAACCCTATTGACTTTGGTCAAAAAATTTATGGGGTAAATTAAAATGGGGGGTTTTGTATTTTTTATGTTAAATTTTCAATTAAAATTTTGAGTTGAAATTAACTATTGCAACGGCTACTTTCTTGCCTAATATGACCATAATTTTCATAATTTGAAACCTATAAATATTGAGTTTCACAAACAATATACAAACCAATAGTTAATCTCTCTCATGGTACCAAAATACCTTGATAGTTGTATAATTTCCACATGTCCGACTCAATATTTATAGGCTTCAAATTATAAAAATAACGGTCTTATTAGGTATGGAAGTAGCCATTGTAATAACTAATTTCAATTAAAAAATTGAATTGAAAATTTAACATAAAAAATTACACATAACCCCCATTTCAATTTACTAAATTACAATGAACCTCAAAGGATATGATCCATAATAAAAATTTGACAAGTCAGCAGGGTTAATTTCGGGCCTTCACAAATATTTTTGTTGACATCATCAAATTTTTAACGATTTTGGGTGTTAAGTGTAATAAACAAACTCCAGAGGGGTGGTGTCTGTAATTATATCTAAAAGTGGGATACCAACTGTAATTACCCTATCTAATTTGGGGGTCAAGTGTAATTAACCCTAAAATTTATGTCAAGTATAAAATAACTGAGAACTAATTATTAGTATATTGGCTACATAATGAACGTAATTATATTGGCTAATAGCTTTTATATAGAGTACATAATTACCGGAAATTAAGCACTCAATCTCCTTAATTAACATAAATTAAGCACTCATTGATTAATCCGTGATTTTGTTTTAAATATAATCCACTTTTTATTGTCTCTCTATGATTATATTCATACACTCTCAACATTTTTACGTCATTAGTTTTGACACAAGTTTTGAATATACCTCAGGTAATATCTCCTTTGATTGGATCTTTTCTTACACCGTACGCCATCAATTACAATAACAATGATTCATAACCTGTTTATACTTTAGTTTTTAAAGGTGTTTATTTGTATATTAATTCATAGCTTTTTTTTTTCCTTTTTTTTTGTGTAGAAAATTTCTTTTGAAGTTGTTGTTCAAGTTCCGTGTGTGGTAAGGTAATTATATTTATATAGTTGTTCAATGATAATTTATGTATTATTTGTGTGTGTGTGTGTGTGTTTTGATTTATGGTTTTCTCTTAATTTTTTGATAGAGAAATATATCCTTTTGAAATATTGGTTCAAGTACGCTGCGTGAAAAAGGTAATATATTTTTTTTCTTACATATTTTGTGGTATTATTTATATATTAATTTATATTTTTTCTTCGTGTTTTATGGTTTTCTCTTAATTTTTGGATAGAGAAATATATCATTTTGAAGTATTGGTTCAAGTACGCTGCGTGAAAAGGTAATATATTTTTTTCCTTACATATTTTGTGGTATTATTTATATATCAATTTATAATTTTTTCTTCGTGTTTTAATACAGAAATATATTTTTCTGAAGTTTTGTCAAGTAGCGATCAGTGATGAGGTAATTTATGTACATATGGCCCATGAAAATTATGTTTCAAATCCCTTTTTAAATGTAAAAACAATATCCACACATCAATTATGTTAACTTTAATTAAATTATATTTTTGTTGTAATTTTAAAATATTTTAATATTTATAAATTTATTTTTAAAATGTGGCATGATTCGTAAAGAAACGGAAATAGATTCAACTTCATTAGGATGCACTAATTTTGGAAAGTAATTATTAGTATATTGGCTAAAAGATTTAATATTCTAAAATGAAAATCGAAAATCATTTATAAATATGTAAGAATTACATCCATGAGTTATAAATTGCTATAATTTTGCATTTTACTTTTGGGAGTTATAAGTTGCTACAATTTGTTGCTATAGTTTTGGAGTTGGTTTTTGGACAATGAACGGTTTATTTATATTTAATGATCTTAAAATTAACTGTGCACATATATGTTAAAAATGGATAGAAAATATAAATAAAAATTTGAATTTAAAAATAGATATATATGTTTGCACATATATTTTTTGTTTCTTACATATTTTGTGGTATTATTTATATATTAATTTATAGTTTTTTCTCCGTGTTTTAACACAGAAATATCTTCTTCTGAAGTTTTGGTAAGTACCGATCAGTGACGAGGTAATTTCTATACATATCTTTAATTTGTTCGAAAATAATTTATATATTTGTTATATTTTTTTTTTATGATCTTAAAAGTAACTGTGCACATATATGTCAAAAACGGATTGAAAATATAAACAACTTTTTGAATTTAAAAATGGATATATAGGTTTGCATGAGATTAAAATATAAATATTTTCTCTATTATTGCTATAAATATATGTTTAAAAATGGATGGAAAATAAATTATAGAATGAATTAGTGGAGTAGTAATTATGATTAATAAATTTAAAATTATATGTTTGTATATTGGCATATTTTAATTATGTCAAGAATTTTATATTGATTTATTGGGATATGCAAGTTAATATTTCTGTAGATATGCAAATTATAGTTTTTTCTCTGTGTTTCGCAAGACCAGATGTTCATTGCACGGTGAATTTCATTTTAGTCATTGATTGGTCTGAAGAGTGCTTCCATCTTCCCGAAAGATTGCGTCTTTTACGCAAATAAATATAATGTTGGACTAATGAAAATGATTAAAAATAATTTTTATTGTTATACTCAAATTGTTATGTTATATTAGATGCATTATATATTGTTATTGTTTCCGTGCGTAGCACGGGGAACATACTAGTTCTTAATAATAAAGATGATTAATTAGGTTACTTAATTTACCTCAATAGAATTGCTAGACACATAAATATTACGTTTCATATAATGTTTATAAGTTTCAATCTGTTTTTTAGTTTCTTCTTTATCAGTCTAGGGTTTTTAGTTTTTCTTTATAGTCCACAATTTTTATGAGAGAATTTGAGGTGTTCCATTAACATGTAAGTATATTACAATTTCTTCTATTCCCTTTTTCCTCTTTTCAAAATTTATTTGTTCTTTTCATTTTTGTATATTTGCATATGTGATTCCATTTTTGTATTACTTTTGATTTAACTGATTTTATAACATCTTTTTATTTTTTATTTGTTCATTATCAATCAATTTTGTATTTTTTGTTGAATGAAATAATCTTTTCATGATGTTAAATTTAAATGAGTTATAAGTTTTGATTGTAGCATCTTTTTATTTTGTTTTATTATAATTTTTATTTACACTATATATATTTATTATAAAAACTAACATTTATGCTTCGTTTTTTTATCTTTTGATTTTTTTTTTACTTATTTTGTAATAGTTCTGTTATTAAGAACTAACAATATTATTTTTTTATTACTTTTGATTTATATTATTTTACACCATCTTTTTACTTTGTATTTGTTCATTATTAATCAATTTTGTCCTTCTAATTGAATGAAAAAATCTTTTTAGAAGATTGAAATTTAAATGAGTTTAAGTTTTATTGTCTTTTTCTTTTTTATTTTATTTTATTGTAATTTTCATTATTTATAAATTTGTAATTAATTTTCTTTTGGTACAAGGAGAAGATAAATTTGTGATTAATAACTGAAATTAATGCTTGGTTTTTATATTTTAATTTATTTTATTTTGTATAAATTTATTATCAATAACGAATATTATTGTTTTTTATTTTTTATTTTATTTCACACCATCTTTATATTTTGTAATTATTTATTATCAAATAATTTTATATTTTTTTATTGAATGAAAATCATTGTAATTTTTTTCTTTATTTTATTTTATTATATTTTTATTTACATTAAATAGATTTGTTTTATACTTACTAAAATTATGTTTATTATTTTTGTTAATAATTGTTTTTATTTGTTTGTATTGTTATTATTTTCATTAATTTTTTATTTTATTTTTCTAATGATTGAGCCATTTTTCTTTTTTTATTATTAACTAATTTTATTTTCCCAAATTGATGAAATATGTTATATTTTCATATAATTTTTCTATTTGTAAGATTAATATTACTTTTCAACCACATTTATTTTTAGTTTTTTTTTTAACTATTTATTTATTTATTTTGTAATTTTTTAAATCTTTTTTTCATCCAGATTGTAATCTGATCGAATTTGATTTTTTTTTCCGCTAAAATTTTTAGAATAATTTCATTATTTATCGAAATTTATAATTATTTACAACTCTCATCATTTAAAAAAATAATAATAATTTTCATGTGACGATCTTTGATGTCATTGTTAAGTAAACAAATATCTTTTCCTATATTAAATTTTTATCCAATATATAGATTACTTTAGTTCATCTTAGTTTACAATATTTACAAGTAATACATAGTAACATAACTCATATACCATAATTTTTATATAAATACCGTGCATAGCACGGGGTATACGCTAGTATATATATATATATATATAAGTTTATATGTAAAAGTTGCCAGTATTTTGATGTTCTATATTGTAAAGTAGTTTGTGCAAGGCAGTGCATTTATACATATTTTGGGTGGATTTGATACTCAAGTGATGCTTAAGCTTAATCCACATGATCTGTCTCCAACTCCTTTTTCCTTACCAGATTGAGATGCTCACTCATAAGTTATACCTTGCTTTAATTTATTATATATATATATATATATATATATGTTTGCCTTTCCACCATTTGTTTTCTCTTGCCTCAAGTAAGCATCTTTCACCAGCAGTATTTTTTGCAACTTTGTTTTAATTGGAATTAAGCCTTTAGGATTTGAAAATATACAAGTTGGTGTAGATTATTCGGTTAAACAGATCAAAATAAAATCACGAAGTGATATAGTTTAATGATTCGGCATTACGTTAGCTTAACTAAAAATCTTATATTCGTATTTTTATAAAAGCAACGATCACTAGTAGAAGACGAATTAGTAGAGACAAAAATTAACGATAAATCACGAGCACATAATAATAGACACTAGTGGTGCTCAATTTGGAGTCAAATGAAAAATGACTGTTTTAATTTTCCAAATCCGATGGTCACTAAAATGAAGGGTAACAAATTATGGGACCATATATGAAATCTGGTATTTTTAATTTAGACAATTTAGTGTTTTTTTTTTTTGGGGGGAAATAGGTATTATTTTAATTTAGTTGTTGCATGTGAGTATTGGTATGAGGGACGCGGACAGGTTGTCGCATCTATATATATATTTCGAATTTTCCAGAGTTTGGAGGCCCACCACATTTATCAACTTTATTATATTATATTATATTATATTATAATTTGACAATTACAAATAATGACAAAATACAATAGCTAGCTCATTATGCCCACAAAATTCCAAATAAACAATAAAATGATAGAACAAAAAATGTATTCCATTCTAGGATGGAGATGAGATTTTCAAAATTATCAAAACAAGACCCATTTCGTCGGTGGAACCTGCCACAGGCAAAATGTTAGACCTCATATAGAAAATTAATGAAATTTACGAAAAATTTAGGACGAATATTTTTAGGCCGATTCAATCGATACTAAAATAAAATATACCATATGGATATGTGTGTATATGCATATGTATAATTCAACAAAGCAAAATGTTAATTAATTATGTCAAAAGTGAAAGCTCATGTGGTTAATAAGATACGTAAATTAATTGAAAAAATTTTAGTTACTAACCCGAATTCAATTAATTAAAAGGATAAATATCTTACATTTGTTATTTAATTTATTATTTTTTTAAAATTTTTACCGATCATCATCTGCCATCCTCCGACAAATTAAACCTAATGCACCAGACAGAAATTAAACCTAATACTACAAAATCATATTTATTAACCGAATGAGCAATCAGAGAGAGACGTACCAAAAAGCTTCTGTCATTACTGCTAATATAATCAGTGGCATTAGCTGTAGTTAACTCCATTTCCAAGTCTTCTTCTATAAACTCTCAGTTCATACCCTCCTCACTCACATCCTCTGTCACAGCGCAACAATCCCAAACCCTATCAACTTTGTGGGTCTCCACTCCACCACAATGCAGCTCCGCCGCACCGCCGCCGCCGCAGCTGCGGTGGTCCTTTCAATTACCCTCCTCCTGCTTCCCTCCGCCACCGACGCCCACAACATCACTCACATTCTCGAAAAGTTCCCGGAGTTCTCCACCTTCAGCCACTACCTCACGGAGACGCAGCTCGCCCCAGAAATCAACCGGCGGGAGACAATTACCGTCTGTGCGGTGGACAACGCCGCAATGTCGGATCTGCTGTCGAAGCACCTCACTATCGGCGCAATTAAGAAAGTGCTGTCGCTCCACGTGCTACTCGACTACTTCGACTCCAAGAAGCTCCACCAGATCACCGACGGCACCGCCTTGGCCGCCACCATGTTCCAGGCCACCGGCTCCGCACCTGGCTCCGCCGGATTCGTCAACATAACCGATCTCAAAGGAGGCAAAGTCGGTTTCTCCCCGCAGGACAATGGCGAGATTTCCGCAACTTTTGTCAAGTCCGTCGACGCCATACCGTACAACATCTCCGTCATTCAGATCTCTTCCATCCTGCCTTCTCCTGAAGCCGAGGCGCCGGCGCCGGGGCCTAGCCAGTTGAATATCACCGCCATAATGTCGGCTCACGGATGCAAGATCTTCGCGGAAACGCTGCTGCCAAATCCTGCCCAACAGACGTTTGAGGGAAATGTCGAGAGTGGATTATCTATCTTCTGCCCTGGAGACGACGCCATGAAGGGATTTATGCCCAAATTCAAAAATCTAACCGCGGCTGGCAAACAATCTCTACTCGAATACCACGGAATTCCGGTGTACCAATCGATGCCGGGATTGAAATCGAGCAACGGTCTGACGAACACGTTGGCCACCGACGGAGCAAGCAAGTTCGATTTCACCATTCAGAACGACGGCACCGACGTGACAATTGTGACGAAGATTGTGACAGCGAAGATTGTTAACACCTTGGTGGACGAGCAGCCGCTGGCTATTTACGAATTGAACAAGGTTTTGATGCCGAAGGAGCTCTTCAAAGGAGCTGTGTCTCCTGCTCCGGCTCCGGCGCCTGAGGCCGACGCGGAGTCCCCCAAGCCGTCGAAAAAGAAACACAAGTCTCCGCCGGCACCGGCGGCGCCGTCAGACTCTCCGGCGGATGCCCCGGACGGCGATGTGGCGGACCAAACCACGGACGGTAATGGAGCCGTTAGATTTGACGGCGGAAGATTTGGTGCGGTAATTCTGTGTGTGTGGTTTGCGTTTCTACAGCTGTAAGTCGATCGCACGTGCACGTTAAGAAAAAAGGAGGTTTTTGTTTCCAACTTTTTTTTCTTTTCCTGATTTTTGTGAAAAATAATTAAAGCCCCTTTGGCTATTTAATTTATTTGAATTTTAGAGTGCTAGCTTATTTTGTATTTTTATATGAAAAACAAATTGTTGGGGTTCTTTTGTTTTTTTTTTTTTGGTTGGTAATTGTGATTCCTTTGGCTAGGTTTGTTTCCTGTGTATATTTTGGTTCTTCGAGGATTGTTTTGTCGGTGGGCTGATTTTATTTTTATGTTTTTTTTATTTAAATTCGATTGACCTTGTGTGTTTGTACAACTTGGATGTAAGCATTTATGATGTCTTGATGCTATTCAAATATGGTACGATAATTTTTTATTTTTTTTAAATTTTCACGTGAAGTATTATGATATGATTAGTATAAATAATGCATAGTAGCTGCTGGCGAGTGTGATGTAGTTGATTCGGAGAAACCGACTCATAAATCTCTAACTAAATGTTAACGTTTCGAAATTTATGGAGCTAACTTTATATATACATGTCAGTTTTCTCATCGCCGGTAAGATTTTATAATTCCGTATATAATATATGAATACGGATATAACGATATGAATATCACAATATGAATTATTTTTTAAAGACACGAATATTTGACACAACACAATACGATAAAATTATATTTTCAAAAGTATCCGTACATTAAAAATTTTTGCAGCCAATTAATCATTGAAGTCAACCTAGTGAGGTTTCTACCATTTAACAAACAGGTTGCGGTAGTAATTACTATAATTAACTGTAACATCATAATTCATATCCTAAAATAAATAAATAGAGCATAATTACGGAGTAGTCTATTTAGTCTTTGTTTAATTAAAAATTATACCTTTTCTTTTTTTAATTCTATTTCTCCACTACTTTTCAAACCAAATGAAATAGGCGGTCAATAAGAGAAAGAAATTATATTGAAGTTAAATATAAAATAGCAGATACCAGGATCATCCTCTCACGCATAAGACACAACTACAGGCTTTTGCATTGTCAGAACAGAGCTAAAGCAACAAAAGCAAAAATGTAGCGCTGGAGAATTAACATGCTGATACCATGTTTAATTAATTTAATCAGAAGATCCATAGTAGTTTTGTTCATGAAAATTAGTTTAATATTTGTTATAATTCTACAAATTTTTCTTAGTGTTTGAAAAATTACAAACACTTAACTATGGTATCTTGAGGTTGGCCTAGCACATATTCCTGAAGCCATAAATTTAAATTTAGATATCAACAGGTAACTGTAAAAAAATAATTATTCGTAAAGAATAAGATGTGGTTTATCGAAATTTAACTGCATATGGAAATGACCAACTGGGTGTAAAATTGCGAATTCATCAATCGAGATGTAATGTAAATTATTTGATAAGCGAAGATATCGTAATTTCTTAAATATGATTTTAGGGGAGGTTTGTGTAATTAAATCAAACCTTATGGAAGTACTCAACTGTCAGTTTAGTTTGATTCAGACATGGATTAAGCATGTTAAGAGCCAAAAAGAGAGAAGAAAAAAAAGGGCTTAAACATAGACATGGTGGCATTCTGCATTTGGATACACAAAATCAACAGGGATACTTACATGACTTGCTAGAGTTTAGTCAAATACGATTCGACATGAAATTATTGGGAAAAGACATACTTATCTTTCATGAAATGGGAATTTCACGTATACGCTCTTCTTCCCCGCAGGTAAAAGTTTCAGCTTCGGTATTCTGCTTATGAGTTGTGACAGCAATCGAAATGTAATATGTGAGTACAATATTTCATACAAGTTACTTCAATAAGCAAGTTATGCATACATAATCTTGGAATAGAGTAAACCCATACTCAAAAGACATCCAGAGATCAACACAGCTTCATATCCTCCTTGACATAAAGGTAGCTGATCCCACCATTGAGAAACGACTTAATTGGAACCGGACTGAATCCAGTGTAACCACTGTCAACCTTTGCTAGGCAGAGATCAGTAGCATACTTGAAAATAGAGTAATCCATGGGAAAAGATTGTGCTGCATATTCTTCAATCGGCATCCACTACATGCAGCAATTGCATGCAAACTGGTAAGCTGTCACAATTTTTGATATTTTGCAGGAAATGGTTGACAATAGTATCAATCAATTTAGGTACCTGGGCTCCCTCAATTTCTGAGTCTTGTTTTTGGATGTCAAACGATAAAGGACGCAGCATGCATAGGAACAATAAGTCTGACTTCCCATAAAAGGACTTGTGCATTTGCCTATCAGTGAAAATAAGCAGGTCAAAATAAATAATAAAAAAAATGAAGACCCTTGTGGTACAACATCTGATTTCCAAATGATAATAAATCACAACTATGTTATAAACAGAACCAAGACGAGAAGCACTAATAAGTTCACAATATTATATAGCACGCGAGTTTTTAAAACACATGAGTTTTTTATGAACTTAAGCAACTGTATTCCATGAATGGAGATACAATAATTTATTATTACTCCAACATATGAATTTAGATGATCAGGGATACTTCAGTCTGAATGGAAAGGTGAGGACTTGCAAAATATTTTGTTTCTGGTTCCCTTATTTTGCTTGAATGGGGGTGAGGGCTTGCAAATTATTTTGTTTCTGGTTGGTTTAATAAAAAGCATTTGTTCTCTAGTGTCATAGATGATCGGTGGATCTTAATATGAATTTCAGCCGGTGGCTGGGGGAAAAGGGGGCACCCCCAATTTTGGCTCCCCGCTGAAGATCAGATATAAAAGAAATTTCAGCTTTATGCAAAGATTTTTACCTGAATGCCAGCACATCCATGAATTCTACATCAATCTGCAAGAAAATACCATCTTTCTCAGAAATTAGTGACCAAATGCAGAAAGTGAGATTTATTCACCATTTAGCTATTGCTTACTCCTGTTTCTTCTTTTACTTCTCTCATTGCACCTGCAGAAATATCCTCCCCCTGGAAATACAAGGAAATGTATTCGTCAAAGACATTGAAACTTGAGACCTGAATTCAACAAAGCACAAACCTCTTCAAGAATTCCTGTTGGGATCTTCCAAATGTGCGCTCCTTGAGGCCTCCCATACTTTTCCAGAACAACAAGCAACTACATAACAGATATTGCAAAAGTTAAAAATGGAATAGGATCTCAACAGTTCAATAAAATGTCAACAATGATTTGCCATTCGCACATAAATAATAATCATAAAGTTACGAAATGAAAATTAGATAAACCACAAAGACCTGTTGGTATCCTCAGCAGGAAAAAAGACATACATGAATGAATACTTCTCAATGAAAATCAATAAACCGGGATGGAAGCGAAAATATGTCTTGTCAATACAATCAAACAGAATAACCCTTGGATACATGTGTTTATGGCCACCAACATCAGGAGAAATGAAAAAGACGGGAAGTTTTGTCACCAAGCCTTCTTACGAAAGGGTATCAAGAAGAAGAAATGATATTTTCAATATCAGCGATATTACAGAATTAGTCAAAAGAACACCATTTAAAATTTCACCACCTAATAACAAGGGTAAGTGGCCAAACTGTTTTCTGTTAAACACACACAATTATCAAATGAGCAGTAATTAAATTTCCATGAAGTTCGTTTACATATAAATAGTTACAGTTTTCCATTTTGGACGGTTACCCAAGTTAATTGGACGGTTTTGGATGCTATTTACTCAATTATCCATAACACCAAGTAGGATCACGTGGAAAAACGAAAGTTGTAACTTGAAAATGAGCTATGACTTGACTAAAAGGAGGCATTCCTAAGGATCGATTTGGTGTTTTATTTTCCACTTCTCTGTACCAAGTTATGGACAAACAAGCAGGCCACATTACTAAAGGGGGTTGCAATTTCATAACTTCATATACTTAAGCACTGCAAATTAAGGTGGTGCTTCAACGTATTTCAAATGGAGAGACTGAGATTCATCCTCTTGGCTGCAGGAAAGAGGACTGCAGGGTGCTACTGCATAAACCATTGACATGCACATTCCATAGCATTAAGTGGGAAGGCAGATGTTTAGATATATAGGCCCAGAAAGAACATGGATGAATTGAACGTTTTGTCAGGAAAATGCCTACTGGGAGCCTGAATGCCCTCAGTTTTGAGGAGTTGGGATAAGCTTTAGTTAGCTTTTTTATAACAAAGGGCATGATAATAAAGTACCTCTCTTTTATCATTCATAATGATGGCACCGATGCGAAGCCGGTGTGTCGCATTTGCTGGGGTTGTACTGGGAGTTTCGGGAATCCAGTACACAAGCATCAAGTAGTGTGGCTCAGCATGGTGATACAAAAATCCTTCCTGCAACATTAGCATTTGTGTTAGACTATACTCATCAGCCAATACTAAAGATTCATCATGATCAGAGATAATAAGGTGCATAAAATTCTCTGATTTCTAAATTCAACAGCCAAAAACAATAACCATTTTGTTCGAAGCACGATTTTGCAATTTGTCAACAACACTTTTTTGTTTACAATTAGCCAGCGGCAATACAAGAAATCACACTTAACCATATAGTTTCATTTGATGTGAAAAAACACCTGGAATTTCTAAGAATGGCCGAAAGTGTCTACAGAAGATGGAATTTCTAAGAACGGCTGAAAGGAGAACTGGTTTTTTATGTTGGTTTGAAGCTATAATACTAGACAAAAGGAAGATCATCTTTCCCAAATTTCACCAATTGAGAATCTTCTCTTTCTGAAATGTACTTATTTTACTGTATCTCAGAACACCAGAATTTCCTTGGACCTTTTTGATATTAAAAGGTATGATTCCTAGGGTTTCTTCTAATCTCACTTGGTTGCACTGTAAAGATCAGCCTACCAGCAGCAGCACCCTATTTCTTACTAAATTCATATATGGCTAGGAACTCACACCCTCCACAAGAGCATACTCTAGTCCAAACATATTTTTATCTCAACAGGAGATCAATTATAAAACAAATTACATATACTAATGTAACAAATTGGAAACAAATACCAACCATGCATGTCCTTAAAGTTCTATTAACTCAAGGAAAACAACCTTGACTGCAGTTTCGACCAGATTCGCAAGTTCAATTGGCAACTTGATCCAGACTCCCTTCTTTCCCTGTGAGATATTTTAACAAAAGGAAATGAAAAGAAAGAGAAACGTAAGAAAGCAAAAGGGAAATGTGAAGAATTGAATCTGTTATTATTAATTCAATACTACATATATCAATGATGTTGACAATTCAAGTCCATGAACTCGAAACTGAATACTGTGTCATTTCAATACGTATGAACACATAAACAATATTCTATAGAAACTATGAGTACAGCTATGTTAAACAAGCAACTACTAGTGCAAAATTTAGAGTCTGCTTTGAGAATGTAATATTGTATCACTCTTTCAAGAACATCAAGAGGCAGGGAAGAATGTGCATCCAATGCTGCATACTAGGTCAACATAATGTACAAGCATGGGAAGGAAAAACAAAATTTTAGATCGGTCATAATTCATATATATATAAAACATAAAGGAACTATGACAACTGCAGCTCAGACTTGGACCGATTGTTTAGCGAAACAATATCGTAGTTAGTATTTCTTTGCGTACGCTAACATGAGTTGATTGTGCCACAAGAATTTTCAGGATAAAGCTTGGTAGCTCCTCGGTCACAAGGAGAGGCAAGGCCATCTCAAAAGTAATCGGTCAGAAATTGATATGAACACAGAGGCTGTCTCAATACTGGAATTCTGGAATACCAATAAACTACAAAAACAAAGTGAAACTTAAATCTTTTTAAGCAATAAAGGAGCTCTTATTTCAGTAATTCAACCTGAAGAGCACCCCATCACCCATTAGCTAAGTTTGGTTTCACTTGAAGTTATTATATTAAGCCAAGAAAGGCAAAGGAACGCATTAATATCTCTCAGATTGTGCACTAAGTGCAGTCATAAGTTAAGTTGATCTTGGATCGTATCAAGAGAAACCAAAGGGCTTTGTGTACTTCGTGCGCATAGTATTGCCAAGCGAAGATGGAAATAAATGCCATAAATACCTGCAGCTTCCACAGTGAAAGTGAGCATCTAAGTGTCACACCAAAGTCATTGGGGTTCATAGGCTCCTTCATTTCCACTATGACACCTTCATGCTCATCATCATGACAAGGAAGCAGTTGAACGTCTTTGACTCCGTTTTCAGAAATTGTTTGATCCATTAAGCTGCATACAAGCTAAATACAAAAGAAACTTCATTATGATCTCAGAAATAAAACATAAATCATGATGCTTGAGCTTGAGCTATGGCATCTGAACAGAAAAGGTACAGTTAACAGATAAATTACAGATCACATAGGCAAAAGAATAAAGTAGTTTTGCCATAGCAAGCTCTCCAGAATCTGAAAAGCCAAACAAAGACTTTTCACATGAAAAATTATACCATATATCAACAAAAAAAAATTATACACTAAACGAGTTTCGTTTAAAAGTTTACGTGCACACTGCACAGACAGTAAGCTTTTGTATTCACCGAAATTATCAGATTCTCAACTAGCAAGTAGCAGCAGCTCTGGCAAATTCATCCGCACAGGCCATAAGAATTCATTACCAAATTCGTATCCATAGGCAAAAAAAGCACAGTAGACAAATTAAAATCCATTTATCCAAAACAAAAAACAATAAATTGAAGGAAAGTTCATAAAAAACATACCACTCACGAAAGCAAGCATGCATCTGCCACCGCCGCTGCCAGTGGGGGGAATTGATGCAAAATTGTTCGCAATTTGTACACATGATTGAGTGCGGGGGAGCACACTACGTGCGCACTACTGCTTTGAGAGCGCAGTGACGCAGCAATCGATTACACTGACGCAAGTTGAAATCCGATTGCGCTTATATGGGGCCCATGTTCCGTAGCGTGGTGGGTAAGGATCCATTTACGTGTTGCCGACGGAGGTCCTGAAACCAAACTAGGAATTAGGAACAGAACAAAGCACTCTACTTTTGGATCGTGGGCCATCGCCACGCATTCACCTACCACTGCGGCTGCACAGTCCTCCTCCGCCGCCGCCTTCACGTTCGTATTGCCTTACATTCGGCTGTTCCCCACCCATTTCTCCCATTAAAGTTTCACTCAACTTCAACTTTGTATGGATTAAAATGCTTACAAATGCTTTTTAGTTTAATCTATCTATATATATAAAGGGACTGAATAAGCTTTTTGCTAAGAATATAGTGCAGTTTTTTAATATATTGAACTACATCAACAGTTTCTTAAGAGTTAGTTGAATATAAAGCAGGTGGAGCGTTTGATTTTGATATATTAGATTAGTGACATTTTGACCACTTAATTTTAACTAATTTTTTATTTAGTATCGCATATTAAATCACAATCATTTCCAGCCCAATTCAACTTGGGCTTCTACTCATATTCTTGCATTACATGATTAAAAAGAAAAAACATGAAATATTTTCACATAGAGCTGTCTCATCAGGGGGTTCAGAATTGAAATCACCTATACTCTATTATTACGCGTAAGAAATAAAGGTGGTCTCTTCCCTACTTTTCTTTCATTCATTTTTTTTTAACTATATTTTAACTATTTTCTATTATTATATAATTATTAGATTTATATTAAGATAAATAATTTAATTTAATATATTTTAGTAATAATAAATTTTCTTTGCACACGCATAAAATGCACAGGATTACTTTAATGGTACGAATTGACTCGATCTATATAAATGAACAATATATATATATATTGTAGAATATTTACAAACTCTTCGATAAGTAGAAACATACACAGAAGCCTCTTGGCATAAACGGTGCCAAATGGGGCATGTGGTGGCCCTCGTCCCTATAAATTTCGAAACTTTTTAGTTTTATATGTATATTTTGAAAATTTTATATTTTTATCTTTCAAATTTTGAAATTTTACCCCCTATGCTTTCTTTATGTTAAATTCTAACTCCGTGAGCTCACTATCACATTTTCTTCTAGACTCATCTACTCTCACTCTTCGGTCTTCACCTCTCAGCTCCGTCGTACAAAAGAGAAGGTGGACTTTGGAATAAAAGATTTGACTCTAATATCATCAATAATAGTGCCTAAATATCGGACATAGTTTTTGTTATTACACCAATATTATTATTATTATTATCTTCTACCACATGATTTATAGTTAATTCTCATACTTTGGTGAATAATTATAAAGAGAACCTCTATACTATATTAGAGATCATTTCATTTATCAAGTTACAAGTATAAAATATTATTTTTGTGCATTTAAAAATACACTAAAAAGAGAGTTTATATGTCTTTGATGAAACAAATAAAGAGTGCAACTACTTAACTAATAACTAATAGAACAAACTATCACGGTGAATTTCTAACTACAAAATTGTAGCGCTACATATACTCTATATGCATCTCACACATAATACATCAATAAATCACACTAGCATAATTTGAACTTTTGGATTTGAGAGAGGGGAAGGAAAATGCCTTGGAAACATCGGATTGAACAAAATGTATTTGAAATTGACTCTCGGAACATCATTAAATTTATTGGGGAGACACACACTAAATTCCATCAACTTGATTCTATTATTAAAAATTGCAAGTTTTTTCTTATACATTCGTGACATACAACAATACAATATATTTGAAAAGAAGACAATTGTTGTGCTGATATTTTGCCTAAAGAAAGGTTCACGTGACTATTTCTTCTGTCGACATCTGGGACTTTCCCCATGAGAAACTATTCGAACCTTAAATTCGGTTATAAATTAAGTTGTTTTCTTGTTTCTTTAAAAAAAAAATTTGCTCCCCACCCTAAATGCAACAAACTATGAATCAAAATACACAACTTTCTGATTTAATTGTTTCCAAAAGGCAAAAGATGTTAGTGATAATTCATAATTGTATAAGATGTTCAAGAATGTCCCAAATTGCATGGGTTGGGCTGAGAAGTTCTTAAAAAAGACCCAGCACTTCAAAATCTTTCCTAGTACCACCGCAACAACTATACAATACAACACAGCAATAAGGGCGGAGCGTCCCCATTCCCATTTTATATGATCGACTTTCCGGGCAACAAAATTGAGAAAAGGTATTCCCCGCAAAATCGACCAAGAAAGGAAGAACAAGAGAAAAACCCAAATCACACGCCATGTCTCTGGGGTACGCTGAGAAGCTTTCTGTCATTGAAGATGTGGGCAACGTTGGAATGAAGGAGTTTTTCGACGCACCCAATGTTCTGCAAGAGAAAGTTAGTATCTTTGTTTCGTTCTATTTGTTAAAGTTTGATTCTTGGTTGCGTTTTTATGAGTAATGCTCTTTATTGTATTTCTACCAGTTCTAAGCTTTGATGATCGTTCCTTTTCTTTGTTAGTTCCTTTTTCGAAATTTGATTTTCGGCTTAGGCACTGCTTCAATTAGCTGTTTGGGTTCGTTGGCTTAGGGTTAGGTGTCTTTTGTTGTCATTTTGTGATGGGAGGCTTTTATCTGATGCCTTGAAGATCTATGTGTAGTACAATGAAGAGATCTGCTTTCTGGTGAACTGCATTTGCACGTATTAGTGTTAAAGTTTCAGTTTTTTGAGCGATGGTTGGGTTCAGGGGTTATTTGGGGCGTTCTAATGTTGTTTCTCTGGAATCTGGCATTCTGAAATCAACTGCCATTGTTCGTCAGGGTGGGTTTTTAATCGAGTATTAAGTTTGTTTTTGGGATTCTTACTTCATAAACTTGATGACTGTAGATCAGTGGTGTAAAGTCAGAAACATGGTAAATTGGGCAATGCTACTTCTGATTGTATGAGTGTTTTTTTGAGAATTTCTTGACGTCCAGTTTTTTTGGGAGTCTGCATTAATATTTATCAAAATGAAGTTTTTACTATGTTAGATTCTTCTATGAATCATTGGAGGACGTGTTGTGCCGAAGGAAGTTTTTTTTTTAATTTTAATTATGGAATCCAATTGAACACATAGGGTTGTCAAGCTTATCAGGCAAAATCTATAGTTGTTTTAACTGATGTATGAACACTCGTACTGAACTTTCTGATCCATCTCTGATTTGTTAAATGCCTTGTGAAGATTCTTTGATAATTACTTTTGACTGCTTATATAACCTTGAGCTTCTTGCATTTATTGCACTTTGCAGGTTGCACAACTTGCCACGATGATACAAAAGGTCTAACCTGACAATGATTTATATTAATCCAGTTGGATTCTCCTGAATGAAAAACTATATACTTGTTTGTTCATGCAGAGCAAGCACTTAGTGGTATTTACTGGGGCAGGAATATCCACTTCGTGTGGTATACCTGACTTTCGTGGGCCCAAAGGTATCTGGACCCTTCAGGTATTGACTGTAAATTTTCTCTAAGACTTGATCGCTCTCTGCGTTCAGAAAATCTTTTCCCATGCTTTAACCAGCATTTCCACCATTCTTGCATCATAGAAATGTTTTCTTCATGTGGAGTTTAAACAATGATAGTTGGCTCTCAAGAAATATTTCTATTCCTTGTTTGTGTTTAATTATGTTTCCTGTAAAAAATATAATAGATAATTTTGGAACAAGTATCTTTCGGTAAAACATTTGCTTTAGGTTTGTTTGTTATGGAGCAAAAATTTCAGAGTTTATCTCAGGCCACTTGACATGAACCTAGTTCCATTGTAATCATATTTTAACATTCTTTTTCCGTGCCAATAGTTTTTATGTTAAACCACCATTGAAATTCAGACAACCTATTGCCTGATTGTGAAGCCAACTTAAGAACGATAAATATGTGAACCTCTCTATTCTCTGAACTCTGAAGAACACATGTCTTTTGCTGCTAATGATTCTATTCATGGGATAGCATCCTCAATGTGTTTTGGTTGCTTTTTTGTAGGTATTGTTGCTATAAGCAAACTATTACATCTTGTCGAGAAACTTGATCAGCTAAACCGAGACCATTATTTTCCTCTAATTTAGTAATTTACTCTTCTGATTTGCAGCGGCAAGGGAAAGCGTTGCCGGAAGCATCTTTGCCGTTCCATCGTGCGACACCTAGTATAACTCACATGGCATTGGTTGAACTTGAGAAGGCTGGTATCCTGAAGTTCCTCATTAGCCAGGTGGGGCATTACTATTTGGCGCCTTTCCATAGTTAAACATATTAGCTGAGTACTGTTGCCAAGAATCTGTCTACCTCTCAGCGGGTTTTCTCTAAGCAATTGAAATACTGGCAGCTTAATATGGAAAATAGCTTTTCTAGTGAGCTTTGGTTTATTAACAATCTGGACAATCTACAGAGGCATTATTGTTGCTAATGTTTATTGTTTCTGTTCATCAAAGCATTATTCATGACGATGTTTTGGTCTTGTCATCTAAAGTTCCAGAAATCTTTGTTCATTTATCTTTCGGAGGTTTTGACTCTTCAAATTTTCATCCCTTCTATTATATATGCTAGAATGTTGATGGTCTCCATCTTCGTTCTGGGATGCCAAGGGAGAAGCTCTCTGAATTGCATGGAAACTCCTTCTTGGAACAATGCCCATCTTGTGGAGCAGAGTAAGTATTTCCAGTATACCTTTCTGTTGTAAGTGATATTATTTCAATTTATAGATATTTGCTTGATTCAGTACACTCAGAATGTTAGCCATGGAGTTTGGTCATGCTTGAGTTTAATAGCTATTCCCTGTGAAGATATTTGAGGGACTTTGAAATTGAGACTATTGGACTGAAGGAGACTTCACGCCGTTGCTCCAAGGCAGGTTGTGGCACAAAATTGAGGGACAGTGTTCTTGACTGGGAGGTGAGTTTTGTTGATTCCTCTTGCATAACCAGAGTCTCAAGAGAGCCTATTAGAATTGTTTCTTGAATTCAGCTAAAAATGTTGAAACATGATTAATGAAATAAGGAGAACAAATACTGTCCCTTTGATTTCTTGTGCTAATTTATGCAATAGCATGCATCACTCTAGCCACAAGCATCAAAGCAGAATCTAAACTCCACTCTTGCATATCCAATTATGTAGAATAACAAACTAGTTTATGAATGGTGAATTAGTTATGAAAGAAAGAAAGAAAGAAAGGTGTTTCAAGATCTCCTTTGCAGTAGTAGAATATAACATCCTCAAAGAGGATTACAAGCTCTTAGATGCTTCGCCCTTTAAATTGAAGTGATATCAAGAAACATGAATACTTATCAAAAGTAATAGCTACTAGTGAAATGGTTAGAGCCAGAATAAATCACTGTGTTCCGTTGTGTATTTGAACGGGCCGAAGGCCCCGATCAGTTACCTTTTCTAGTCCTGCTTCTGATGTTCTCTCTCTCCTCCTTCATCTTCTTCCTTTCTTTCTTTCCCCTTTTTTGTGTCAAAGGATGCTTTGCCTCCTAAGGAGATGGATCCTGCTGAAAAGCACTGCAAAATGGCTGATGTCGTATTATGTCTTGGAACAAGGTAACTTCTGAGACGTTTGCATAAATATGTCTGCATTATTTCTTTTCTGGCTAGATTATTTTTCCTGCCTTTTGGCATATGTAATGCAAGGAAAGATAGTTATCTTGATAAAATTTTCTCTTCTAGGAAATATTGTCTTAGCTGCAATTGATACTTAAAATGTTAAACATTCCCAAGTTTCCTGTTTCTAGGCTTAAAGCGAATTAATTTTAGGGAAGTGACTTTCTGTGATGAAAACGTTAAGCCAATTTATGAAATTGAAAAGGTTAAAGTTTTGAACATGCACTTTTAATTTCAAAATTTTATTTTCCATGGTATGATTTTTCTTCCACTTCGAAGTTTTAGTCTTGCAGGGATTCAATTTGATTATTAACAATACTTTAATTGATGTCTTCACATTTAGTGTTTGAAGTCATCATATTCTGCCTGAAATGGAATTGTTAATAGTCTGATCAAGGGTCTGAGACAGATTGAAAGATGAAATTTAAATTTCTAAAAATGATCAAAATTTGGCATGAACACATCACAGAGAAAAGCTATGGGATAAACAAGCCTTTTCAAGAGTCACTTGCTGATTGTGGAATAGACGAGTCTTTCTTATTCAATATAAAAATGTTGGTGATCTTGATATTTCTGATGTAAATCAGATTTGACCTCTGTGTTGTATACTTTAGTATTAGAACTCCTGTCATGTTATTGAACATTTTTTATTTGAACTGAAGCCAATTCCAATAACCGCTTCCCCTGCTTATTCTTCTTGGTGTAAACATCCCTAGATTTTCCATGTTGAGCTTATTTTCCTTTGTTTAATTCAATGTTCTGAATGATGGTACTCTCTGCAGTTTGCAGATCACTCCTGCTTGTAATTTGCCCCTAAAATGTCTCAAGGGTGGTGGAAAAATTGTAATTGTGAATCTTCAGGTATGTATTTTTCTCCAATCTACGCAGCCAAACTTGTCAACAAATCATTTTACTACTGTATACAATATGATTCCAGAGCATGAAAGAACTTAGGTTCTACTTCTAAGCTTATATATATAAATGCAAGTAAAATGTGATTGTTGTTCTCGTGGTTAAGTATATTTATTCTAATTTTGCAGAAAACTCCCAAGGACAAGAAAGCAAGTTTGGTGATACATGGACGTGTTGACAAGGTGGATTGCTTGCTGATGTACTCTATAAGATTACTGAGTTTGTCATTCACGAGAAAACTTTTAACTTGATAAACTTATAAAAATACGAATAACTAGGAATTGGATTCTGGCCTTAAGTATCAAGACAATTAGCAAAAAAAAGTATATATTCTCGTGATGCTATTTCCTTACGTTATATTGCCTCCTAATTTTTTTCCATTTACATTATCCTCACCAAACTCTTCGGGAGCATTTTAAAATCCCATCCTTGGTTTATTTTCTACCCAAAGACCTTAGCAATAAATATGTCACGGTAACCATACATTACCAACTTAAACCACAATACAAAACCTAAATTCAGTATAATTATCTCCTCCCCCACCCCCACCCCACCAAAAAAATGTTTGTCCGCTTACCTCTCTATTTTTGTCCTAGTATTGATGCCTATTGCTGTGTTCTTTTTGAGGTCTATTGCATATGTTTTCTCTGCTTCTCCCTGGAGCTGCTGCTAAAAATAACGTTCAACAGGTGATTACAGGAGTCATGAATCTGCTCAATATGAGTATTCCGCCATTTGTTAGGATTGATCTTTTCCAGATCATTTTGACTCAGGCCTTAAGTCTTGGTAATTTCTCTTAAAGCTCTTTCATTGGTCCACTTTAATTGTGCTTTATATAATTGTAATCTAATTTTCCCTTTTCGAATTAAAGCTCTCTTAATGTTTAACTCTATGCATGCGCAAAAAGACTACTCCATCTCACGTATTATTGTTAAAACTTTGGGTGTTAAAAGGTTTTTATGTAGTCAGTTCTTGAAGTTTTTACTTAGATCAAAAGCCTCTGAGGATTCATTGACTTCCATTTTTTTATGTATGGAGGTTTTTGGGTTGAGAAGACGAGTATGTTGCACTTTTTTTCTTTTGTGGAAGTGTGAGTTTAATCCTTCATCCTAACAGAATAACCAAAGTATCATGCCCTTATACGTGGCAAATATTATTGTTGCAGCACTGCCATCTATGAGACATTAAAATGTTTATTTACTTGTCTCATAACCTACCTGTCTAACTTTGATCAATTAATAAAGAGATTGCTCGGCACAAAACTCTAACAACAATTTTATGCAAATGCTGCTTTTGATAGCCCATTTACTTGTTTTGTCAGATAAAAAGTATGTAAACTGGACCCTCAGGTTTTCAAGTGTGCATGGGAAGCAAGCACCATTGCCATTTATTAAATCCATTGAGGTGAGCTCATGAATTTCACATATCCTCTTCCGAAATACATATCTGTAGAACTTATCATTTGTTGATGAAGTGGGGGAGAATTGTAAAATGTTCCAACTGTGACTCCAGAATTATTAATCATCGGGTTCAAAGCTTAATCTAAATATCATTGCCAAATGGGTAAAAACACTTCATTAGATTTTCCTTTTACTGTTGTCCACTATGAATTTTTGAAATATGAAACCACTCTATAACGTTGTCATAATTAATTCTATTAAATGAAAACTGTTTTCTAAAGAAACTCAAGAAAACATTATAAGTAGCTAATTTAATTCCACATGAATGTATGTCTTGGTTTCAATTTTAAGGCATCCTCAACAAGGTATTTCTTTTTTATATTTTATTATGGAAGTGAGTGAGTCACCCTTGCAAAGGTCTCTTGTTTTGTGAGTCAATAGCAAAAAGAAACCATTTAATTCACTCCTATTTTTGCTTTTTTATGTGGACATAGTAGTTTCATAGATGATATGTAATTACTCAATTTTAGTAGCTGTTATCGAGTCTTTATGCTGATTTTCTGACTGTTAGTATTTAAGGCCTCACTTGGAGATGTGGAAACTGTAGGTTTTATGAACATGTAATTTCTGTTTTCACGTCACTGAAATTTATCGTGGACATAGTATCATCTTTTAGAACATATGATTGATTTCTTATCATTAACTTTCTGTAATATTTGAATGATAGGTTTCCTTCTCAGAACGTTTAAACATGAAGGCAGCAGTTCTACACGACCAACCTCTTCATCTGAAAAGGTACCTCCACTGTTTCTAGTGTTGTGTGTTATATTGGCTTCTTATATTTTTGTGGAGTATTATTTTGCCTCATCCTTCCATGGACTTTTGAGAAGTTTACACTATTGTTAAGGAGATGGTGTTTCCTTATTCCAAAAAATCTCATAATTCTTTATCTTAAACTGTGCATCCACCGGACATGTTAACGCCTGGTGCTTCTACAAAATAGTTGGTACAGCTATCTCACATTCACTTTTGTCATCTTTCCTCATCTTCTTTGCTTGTTAGAAGGAATGCAACAAACACAGAACCCTTTGATATATTTCTGAAACTGAACTTCAGTGCTGGCTGCAAATGTTCGTGTGCTAAGCTTATGATCCCAGTTGATTTTGAGGTAATTCACCTTTTCCATGGGGCTTATTTTTTATGGTTCATATCAGTTTCTTTTAACTATTAGCTTTTCGGTCCAAATTTCAACCTTTTTTTTTTGTTAATTACAGATACCCCCTGAGGTTTAATCCGATTATGGAAAAACCCCTTCATAATTGTGAAATTATAAAAAACACCATGAGGTTTGGACAAAGGGTTGTGAAAAACTCCTTGAGAAAGGGTGTTTTTTGTAATTTCTCAACTATTAATTTTTTTCCATGATCAGGTTAAATGCTAGTGGGGTATTCGTAATTATTCCTGTTATGGTTTATCTGATGAGTACTCTATCCAGATTTCAGAAGACTGTCTGAAAGAAGATAAGGATTCCATCATTGATAACCTTAAAGAACAAGCCATCAAAGATCCATCATGTGGGCAGACAGCACTGGTCGAGAGGAAGGCCATTTTAGTTCCAAAAAGTGAAGTGCTCGTCCATGCAATCGTGACAAACATTATTGATTATGAAAGTTGTTCCAGGGCAAAAGATTCGTCCTCCCTCAGTAATGGCTCGGTTAAGAGGAGAAATGAAGGCTTGCTAGACTGTGGGATTTCGTGGACGCGAACAAAGGCAAGAAAGCACCTTAGTAAACATAAAAGGTGATGACTTTGTTGTGATTTAAACTATTATGTAAATATGCAGTAGGACTGACTGTAAGAGTATCTAATACAAGTGGGAGATTTCTATTTATCATGCTTTCTCCTACCTCTACTAGGAGTGTGTGTTGTGTGTGTGTGGCTGAGGGTATTTTTGGTAGATTGCACACTCAGTCACCACCTAAATCCTGATATGGAAAATTGGAAAACATATGTAATGGCACAACTTTGTAAATGTTGATACTTATTGGTATATCAAGTGGATTTCTTATGTTCAATATTCTTTGTAAATGTTGATACTGCTGCAGTGAAGCTAGTGTACTGTGCTGAGTAGTTGGATGAGAAATATTGGGTGTTTATATTTAACTTCCTTTTTCCTCTATTTAGTTAATTGAAATTATTTTTGTGCAAATCTTGCATTATTTCTTATCAAGTTATGTAAATTCTTTGGTAAATAGCTTGGGCTTATTAAAGGGATAATTGTATAGATATACCTTGAGGTTGGATTTAATTATAAAATTTTTCCCGAAGATTTTCAAAATTCTAAAAACTTTTTTTTTTGGGTGCAAACAATTGATCTGATACTCTTAATGTCCCCACTCGGGTTACAGGTTCACGTTATCTAGCCTGACAAAAAAAAAATATATATTTATTAAAGAATTTAAATTGCATCTGGATCAGTAATATATATATTTTTTTAAATTACATGCATTGAGTTTTTTTTTTCTTTTTTCTTTTCATTCAGCTTAAAGAAAGTTTATATAACTATATTCAGGGTTGTCAACGGGTGGGATTTTTTAAATTTGAATCTAATTTGAATTTTGACATATTTCCCGGATATATATATATATTTTTGGATGGAGCATTTCTTTCTTCTTTTTTCGCAAAAAATCCAATCCATTAAATATTTGATTACGACCTTTTATGGTATTTTATTAAATGAATTATTTTGTTAGTAAAAAATTAAATAAAATATTAAATTTAAATTTTAACATATGTATCACTATAAATAATAATAAAATTTAATTATTTTCTAAAAAATACGTTTTTCTAGTGATAATCTTAAATTAACCTATTATAAATAAACATAAACAAAATTATTAAATAATTTGTTAAATAATAATTATTTATTAAATACTATATATTTATATTTATTTTTTAATAAAGAATTCATATTTTATTACTAATTGAGTCGAAATTTTTTATCGAATTGATCCGACCATATTCCATACCAACTCAATATCGATGAATCCAAATCCTATTCTAATCCCATTATCAGATTTTCTCGTGGGATTCAAATTCAAATTTTCATGATCTGATTCAAATCTGACCTATTGACATTCCTAACTATAGTTTATCGGAAGTCTCAAATCCCTAAATTTTACAATTTTTTTTTAAAGTTAAAAAAAAAAAAAAAAAAAAAAAAAAAGCTACTACAAAGCTGACTAAGCTGAGGCCTGAGGCTATACATTACTAGTCATATATCAATTGGGCCTACATACTCAGAAATCTCTAACTAGGCCCAAATGTAGAACCCAACGAGGTCCGTACATCAGGCCCATTAATAGTCGCTAAAATCCGACCCGTATGAAGTGTCGAATTTTCAAAGAAGATTCGACCCATATCACTTTACCGGTTCCAAAACTCTTGCCATTCTGAACGTTGCATCAATCACATCACATTCTGCCCCCAAAATATTTGAATTCACAGTCCGCGCTCAACGCCAGATGATCTCCGCCGTTGATCCAACGCTCGCACATACTCACGCACTCGCTCTGTGGATTCTTCCCATCTGAAACCAAATTCCAGAAATAGCCGCTGCAATCAGGTTTGCTTTCTCGGTGGATGGACTGTTCGTGACTCGCGGAAGATGACGACGGTGGAGAAGCTGTTGGTGCAGATCTTCGAGCGGAAGAATTCGATTATCGAACAGGTGAAGCAACAGACGGAACTTTACATCCAGCACCAGGCTTCCAAACTCCTCATTGATGGAATTACCCCGCCCGCTTGGCTTTTCAGCCCTAATTCCTCAGATTCGAAAGGTATTCTCGATATGTTTCAGGCATTATCGATTTGAGGGCTTCCGTTTGTTTGTAATTTATAATTTTAAGTATAAGTTGAATCATTCTACTGGTCCGGGGCGGCAAAAGGTCTGCCATGCCTGATTCGATGTAATTGAACCTTATGAGTTTTATGTTTTGTTCCAGATTTATTTTGGTTGGGGAATTTTCTTTCTCCATTGGGCTAATCCGATATCTACCGTATAAGGAAGTAGTACTTCCCTTTTAGGCTAGTTTTTATAGATAAATTCGGCAAGGTTAATTTTTTGGAAGTCAATCGTTTCCGTTAGCAATTGTAAGTATTAGTTTCTTTTTTGGATTGGACCTTTTTTTTTTTTTTTTTTAATTTTACCCACAAACTTGAGTTTTAACAATTCTAGTTCTCGAACCAATTTGCATTGTTATTTGCACATTGATAGCTGAAAGAGCATGTGAATTGATTCCCATCTTTTGATTCAGAAGACAACATTTTGATGGACTGGAGGTATGATATAATTGCCTATTCTTTCTACATCATTGCAGAGCTGAACAAAGAAGTCCTTATCTCTAAACTTATACGTCCACATCCGCAACCTTCAGTTCATTGTTCTGTTGCTCATTTCCCGGTGTACAATAACCCAGTCCCAAGTGGAGATAATGAAGAAGTTTCTGATAGAAGTTTCATTAAAAATCTGGCTTTGAGTAATGTTCTCAATAGGCAAGATGATCCAACAGTACCAACATTTAACAGTGAGGATGTTGCTGAATGTGCCCTCAGCACTGTTCCTGAGCTGGACGTTAGTGTTAACTCACCTGAGAGTCAGGCAGACGACAGGATTTTAAATATTTCTAATGCACCAGATCAGTCTCTAGCTAGAATACAGAGATCCAAGTCCAGACAAAAAGCTCTTGAGCTACGCAGTGCAAAAGCACTAGCTAAGAGTGGTCCAAGCCATGAAAATAAGAGTGATTCATTATGTAGCAATATTAGATTTTCTCTCACGGCCACCAACCAGGCGGAGGAGAAGGATGCGCTGCCAAACTTGGCCGAACCTTGTCTGATTGGTACTCAAAGTTGTGAGGGTGGGGGTTTGGATGAAGCAGATCACCTAGACAAAGGAAAGGAGATGAACACATATTCTGGTAGAATTACTAGGTCTAGAAGTTATGCCAAAGGCCCAGATCTTGCCAGAGGTTCTTTAACATTAGGTTGCTTTTCTGGCAATTTCAAAGACAATGGCTCATCTGGTGTTGCCAAAGTAAGGAAAACGGCATCTATATCTACTTCTACATCTGAGCAACCTGATAATCATGTTAATACATTGCCACAGTCAACAGGGACATCAAGAGTCTGTTGTCCAAACTTCGGGAACCAGGAAGTAGATGCTGCAGATTGTCTCAGCAAAGAGAGGGAAATTGATGTTTATGCTGGTAAAATTCCTAGTTCAAAAAATTCCAGCAAATGTCGAAGTGGTTCAAAACCTGATATTTCTCCTGATGGTCATCAGAGAATTGATATTGCCAGGATGGATCCTAGGAATAATTTACCCATTTATGGATCACTTCTTAGGGCCATTTCCTCTAATGCCGTTGATGGCCTTGAGGCCCAAGAGTCAATGCCAGAAGATTGCAAAAGCTGCAGAGGACCTTGTCTCAGCAACCATAAGGAAATAGATGTTTATACTGGTGGAGTTCATAGTCCTACAATTTCCAGCAAAAGTCGAAGTTGTGCCCATGATTCTTCAAATGGGGACTGTCAGAGATTATATACCAGCATTATGAAATTTGGGAGTGATTTACCCTTTAATGGATCACAGGTTAGGGAAAATTCTTCTAATGTCCTGAATGAAGACTTTGGGGCCCGAGAATCCATGTCAGAGGATTGCAAGCATGTCAAAGAGAGGAGTTCTGTTCCATCTTCGAGTTATAGCCAATATAATGACTGTGTGGGTCAGGCTTGTGGCCTCGATGTACCTTGTCAATGGGGGGAGGCTGATGGTGACATTCCTGCACCTTCAAGTGGGAGATCGGCCCAACATGTTAATGATTCAAATGAGAAAATGGGGTTAGTTAAACCTCCTAGTGGGTCGTTTCGTCGAGTTACAAGGTCTCAAACTTGGCACAGTGACAAGGAATACAGGCCCGTAGATATTAATCCTAGTTGTGGGTATACATTATCCAAATCACATTCTAAACAAAAGCCTGCAGCAAATGAACTTCAAAACGTATCAAGTGGTCAGGCTATTCCACCCAGTTATGGAACACATGATGGGAATGAAAATAACAGCTCTATTGTGGCCACCGAGATTGTTTCACATGGTTGTGTTGATAAATTTGGTAGTTCTCATTCCAGTGATTCCAAACAGAGAAGTGGGTTGGAAACTCAGGTTGCACCACCAGCAGATTCTTTTGCATTTGTGGATTCAAATCATTTAGGCCTTAAACAAATTGAAGAGGTCAACTTGAAAGCCTTCAAGTCTAATTCTGGAAAGAGAAGGCTTCTTAACTCACCAGAAAAGATGAACTGTTCTTCGTCCGACCCTGCTGTATCTCAAGATAGAGGGATGTCTTTGGAAGCCAGGAGCGGTTGTTTCGGATTTGATGTTAGGGAAAATCCTGACAGTGAGGTTGAGAAATTTGAACACTCAATTAGTGAGGTTACATTGTTAAATACTTCTGAGGATAATAAAGAAGTGGAACTAAGTTGTAATGTTTCTGAAGTTCACCAGGAAGCAGATAACATGCTATCAAAAATGGTTGACATACACGATCTGCAAATTCCGGTTGAGTTTTTGTCCGAACAGCAGATTGAAGAGGTTTGATCCTCTTATCCTTTGTTTGTCCTTTATAATTATATATCTAGTGGCTTCTATCCCTTTTTGTGGAGTGTATACATGCATTCAACTATTCATTTTTTTCAAAAATCATAAAATGCGTTCCCTTTGATTATCTCAAAGTTATTTTGACTTCATCTGGCTGCTAACCTTGACCAATATGTGTGTATAATGAACTTGTATGAAGAAATTTTCAGGCTCCCTTAGTCAGTGGCTTACACCTTTGATCCTGACATTCCTTCTTCCTGATTCCTTGTTTTATATGTTCTCCCTGTCTGTGACTTATGCATTTGAGCTACAAAGTTTCATTTTCTGGAGTCCTTACTTTTCATGTTCTGTTTTCTGAACCCAACAAAACCAATTAGGCTTAGCAAAAATTACATATTAGACGGTCTACTGTGGATTACTCAGTTCATGACGAATACTTTTGCATAGGTACAGAAATGAAGCTAAATGCACTTTTCGAACATGCCTATGATTTCCTAGACAAGGTGTTTTTTATTGTTATGACCCTTAGATTGGAGCTGGTTTTGAGAGCTTCTGTACTATTAAGAATTAAATTTATCACTAATCTTTTGCTCTCTTTGTTGGATGCATTATTTGAGATTATGTGAAGGGGTGAATGCTTTTGATGGGCAGTTCCATTCTTGCATGCAATTCAAATTAATGTGCCTTTATGTAACAAAACATGGTATGTGTGGGATCTAGTACAGGTTCTTATCCTCATGGAAGTAACACTATATGGTTTACTACAATTTTTAGTGCACACTACTACTTCTACTCTGTAGAAAAGAAATACAGTTATAGCCCTCATAGACTTGTGAACCATCCTTGGGTACCTTCCAATAAATTCTTGTTAATTGAGAAATATTTTCCAGTTGTAGAGTTTCACAATTCTTCGTCTAAGTTCTGCCTGGCTTGACAGGGGAATCAGAGTGTTGAAGAAAAGGCAAAGGGTGGATTGATGTCACTTGCTCCTGAAAGTGAAAACTCGCGGTCACATCACAGTTCAGCCAAAGAGCCAAGAGTGGAGCCCTGTGATCATGTGATTGGGGAAGTAGAGAGTATCGTTCTTGAAAAAATAAAGGCGATTCCTGTGCTAGAATCTCAAACTTCAGCAGGATTTGAAGGTGAAGTTAGTAGCCAACATGCAGATTCATCTCCAAGAGATGATGGCAAAGTAACATGTAGTACAGTCAGGTCTACAAATGTTGAAAGTTATTCACCTGAGAGAAGATGCCGACAAGCTAGCATGGAATCATGGCCACAGCTAAAGAGGAGAAAGGTGGAACAGAACAAAACTCAAAGCTTTCCCAGTTCCCCAAGTTTTAGGTTGGGAGTGCCTCACAGCATTGAAAAAAGGCCTGCCGGTATGTCTATGGAAAATATGGATGTTAACATGGACACTGTCTTGCTGGACAGGTTGGATGTAAGTAAGAGTACATGTATGCAAATACACCGAGATCTGGATTTTGTTCTGAGGGAAGGAAATGTTTCTACATTTCCATATCAAAATGAAGAGGTAAATTCTTCTTTCCGACTTACTTTTAACAGAAAATTTTGAGTATGCAGGTGGATATCTTGATATACTGCCTCTTGAACATCCAACCAAATGGCTGGATGAACTATTTGTTTGATGTTTAATGTTTATTATACTGCTTGACAGATCTGAAGGTAGAACCATATTATGTTTTTGTTTATGTTTATCAGGTCAGATGGTGTATCAAGTATTAATTTAGTAAAAGCGAGAACACATTTTATTCTCTTGACGAAATAATATCTTTAAGATGGCTTCTGATATCGTTCAAAATGAATATGTTCTAGAGGGAAGTTGGTAACAGGATTCGGTAATTATGTTTGTGCCCATTTCCATATCAGTGAGGGTCAAATAACTGAAACCAGATCAGATCTGCTATAGAGAATGCTGATTGACCTTCAATGATGCATTCTACAAAAAATATGATTATATTAAATGACTGCTTCTTGTTCATCCTAACTACAAAAGATTAAATACCTTAGACTATTGGCTCTTTATTTCCAAAAACATTACATTATGGATTGAATAAAAATATTGCTAACATTATAAATGTCAAAGAATCTTGCTGCTTGTGTGCATATTTTATTTTTGGTTCTTAGTAATTTTATGGGTTCAAGTCAGACACAACTAAACATATAAGGTACCATGGAACTACGGTTTGGTGGGAGTATTAAGTCTGTAATCTTATGTTAGGTTTTTGCACGAACCCATTATATTTCATGTAATCAGAAGATTCTTCTCAGCTTTATAAAACCCAACCTCAAATATTATTGTTATAACTCTTATTGTTTTAACTGAAGTGGTTCTCCTTTTTCCTGGTTTCCTGATGGAGCTCTGTTCTGTTAATTGATGCAGGTTCAATTTTGTCCCAACGAGAAGAATGAAGAAAATAATTTATCTGTTTCCATTAACGAACAGTTGGGGGAAGTTCTTGTCTCAAACTTGGAAAAGAAGGAAACTAGAGATTCACGGGGATGCTCTATTGAGGGAATGGGAATCAACCAATTTGAAGCAAGAGAGTCTGGTGATGGGCAATGTAGTCAGGATTTGTGTAATCTGGATTTTGAAGATTTGAATCTCACCAGTACAGTGTTTGAAGGAATTGAATCTCCTGGGTGGGAGGGAGATACACATATAAAAAATTCTGTTTTTCCTCCGAGTGATGAACAACTGGAATTTATTGATGTAGATCAATCTTTGCCTGTGTTTGAGGGGTTCTTTGTAGATTCCCAACCAGACGCTGATTATGAACTGGATCTTGAAGCTGATGGAATTGACTTAAACAAACTGAACCTTCCAACAACTACTTTAGAACGTGCTAGCATTCTAGCAGAAATTTGCAGATCTGCAAGCTTGAGCACACCTTTGACTCATTTCTCATCTGGTTTCAAATATCAGGGAACTGAAAATTTATTTCACTCAGTACCTAATGTTCAACATGAATCCTTGAACTTGGGAGATTCACATTTTGAGATTGACAAACAGCTTCAGTCTGATAGCAGTCTTGCAGATGATTACAAGAATGCATTTGAAGGGATGCCATATTCTGATTGTCTAGCTTATTCTAGTGGACGTCATGGTTGGGGCTCAAAAGATCGACAAGGGTCTCCAATTGGGAGTCTGTGGGAAAGACTCTCATCACATACTGGGAGTTCAGAGAAGCGTTCAATTTCTAATCCTGAACTTACATGCTTCCCAATTGAGGAAGATCCCACTATTAGTGAAGAGAATAAAGCTGTGGATGAGAATGCAGATGATGTCCAAGAAGAAATTGATTCATCATCTAATCACCGTGATAAAAGGCAAGCGCTTAAGGATTTGACAAATTTGGGTTTAAGTCCTACTATTCAGGCTTCTGCAAAAGAGGAAACTTTGAGAGCAGATAGCCTGCATTTTATGAACACCAAATTGAGTGTCACTGGAACAGAGGATAAAGTTCGACCAAGTCTTAAAAATCAACACAGGGGTAAAATTACAAGGGATAAACAGGTTTCGACCACTGGTGCTAAATCTTTATCAATCGGTGCCAATGGAACCAGGAAGACCAAAGAATCAATTAACAATAGTGTCAGCAAACCAAATAAAGCAAGTTTGAAAAAAGAGGATCAAAAACTTTCATTAAAAGAGGCTAGGAGGAATAACATTGTTTCAAATTGTAGTTCCTTCATTCCACTGGTACAACAAAAGCAAGAAGCTCCCCCATGTGCAGGTATTTTTCATCCTAGTCTTGATTCAAGTGAAAATTGTGCTAGATCAGAAATGTTACAACGTGTCCCGAACAAAACGAACTCAGTTACAAACCCCAATACTTTGATTAAACTAGGTCTTTGCTACCTCTTCATATTTGGGCATTTTAAGTTTTCTTGTTGAAGAGGCTAGTTGTTGGTTTACATCTAATACACTTTAACCAGTCTTCTTCAGCATCAAGAGTTTTTCGTATTTGAAGTTTGCTCAGAGTTTACATGCAACAATAATTCCCAAATGCAATTTTTAGTTTATGTTGCACTCTCTGTCTTCTCAATTATCTTGAATCTCTTGAGCTGAATTCGCAAACTGACAGAATGCATCGCACGTTTGTATGTCTCTGGTCTCATGTGAAATTTTTGTGATACATATAGAATTCAGAAAGTGGTTTGGTATGTAAAGATTTAGGAATTACATCAAAAGTGGTGGTAGGTCTGTTGGACTTCTTTCCTTTCTCTTGATAATAGTTAAAACTATCAATTCTCCACATTTTAGCCCTGTGAATATTGTGCTGCAAGGTCATGAAGAGTGACTGAGAAATGAATAAACTCCTCATTTTATAGGGAAGAGAGATGTCAAGGTGAAGGCTTTGGAGGCTGCTGAAGCTGCAAAACGTTTAGCAGAGAAAAGAGAGAATGAGCGTAAGATGAGAAAGGAAGCACTAAAAGTTGAACGAGCAAAGTTAGAGGAGAAAAATTTGAGAACCAAGGAATTAGAGAAGAAACAGAAAGAAGAAGAACGCAAGAAAAAAGAAGCTGATATTATTGCACGGAAAAGGCTGAGAGAGGAAGAAGGGAGGAAGGAGAAGGAGAAAAAGAGAATACGACTTGAGGCGAGGCAGCATCAAAGGGAACAAGAAGATAAAATGCGTGCTGAGAAAGCTGAAAAAGAAAAACAACGATCCAAGGTTGTTACTCATTTTTGGAACTAGTATATGTGCCTTTTTGTATACCTGGCTGTTAATGCATCTCACTTATGTCCGTGATTTGTAGGATGAGCAGATGAAAAGCAAGAAGGAATCTCGTAATGAATTTGGAAAACAACAGAACATGGAAATGGTTAGAGGACATGACTTAGCTTTGAAAAAGACGGAGGCTAAATTGACCCCGGCTGAAGTTGTGATGAGTTGTGAAGAATGTAGTACTTCCACTCAATCCTGTGAAGCTGAAAAGGTGGGACATCTTCTGATGGCTGATTCAGTTGGATGTTATCTTTACATGTTTTCTTAAACTGATGACGTAGTCAGACAGATAAAGTTAAACTGACTGGGTATTGTGGCAACATCACTACTTGCCATGAGTTGTATAAGATTTTGAAACAGGCTATTTTGACATATTAACTGATGTGAAACGTTTTATGTTTACTGCTTTATATTTTCCCAGGCACTGCACAAGGTGGACAAATCACCCAAGAGTGAGGACTTGATAGTTCAGAAAAATCAAGGAAAATCATATGACATCTCCCCATACCAATGCTCAGATGATGAAGATGATGAATCAGACGAACTACCAACCAAGAAACACGTTCCATCATGGGCGAGGTGATCTGTCAAATATCTTAGAAAAAAATACAGATAAGAAGGCATTGACAGTAATAATCTAGATGCTGCGCTTATTCATTAAGAATAATATTGGAAGGGGCAGTAATTTGTCTATTTCTGCTTTTAGCTGATTAAGAAAATGACTCTGCTTTTCAGCAATCTCTTTTTAATAAATTTGAGCTTATTTATACTTTCTGCAGTAAGGGTTCTGTGGCTCTGCTTTTACCATTGCAGCAAGGAATGGACCCTAATGTGATATTTCCCCCAGGACGATTTTGCAGTATCGATGAAGGTAAACTTTGAAAGTAAATAAATTTGTGTTGGAACCCAACTCTTCAGCTTTTAACTTAAAATAGTTTGTGTTGTTCAGTTCTGCTTCCTCGTAAGCTCCAGCAGAAGCAGGTGGCAACATGAAACAAAGTGTAGGCTGTTGCAATCATGATCACTGGATATTCGTGGGAACTTCTTTTGCTGGAAAGGGTTTGTCACTCTCTTCTTACCATGATAGTATCAAGACTATATTTCTGTCTATTTTGCCGGACCTATTCAATATAGCAGTAGATGGCTGCCTTTCGTTTGTGTTTCTAAAACCTAAATGGTTGATTTTTTTTCTTGCAGAGAAAGGTGATACGAGTTGTGTCGATGAGATGAAGTTCAGAATGGTAGGCTTGTATATACTTCATATGCAGCTGGGAATGAAGCTCCGTTCAACTGATAGGCACAAAGCAAATCAAAAGATGTTCCATGTTAGTACATATAACTAAGGCAGTGTGAACTTTTTCTGTTTTGTCTATAAAGATTACATCCTATGACCAAAGCATGCACTTTTTATGCTTTTTTAAAGGGTATGGGAAAATATTTGGTATTGATGTATTATTGATCTTTTTTTTTTTTTTCCCTAGATAATAATATGCGAGGAATTGATTATTGCTCATTTACACTAATATTATGTCATTGTGTGGGTGAACAAGTTATACTACGAACCATGAACGAAGATAAACTATGTTTTCGTACTCATTGACCACAAATGTAATAAAGGATTAAAGGAAAGATAGATATGTTTTTCTCATTAAGAATGACAAAGGTTCAAGATTATGCATTCATCCATAGCTATTATGATCACACATGACAACACCAATCAAAAAGAAGAACTTATAACCAAGGAAGGGAAAAAGCAAGGGTTTGTGGTGGCCCCAATGGTCGCAATCGGAAAATTCTTTCGGTGCTTTGTTCATGTTTAGGTGAAATCTCATTTGTATTTTTTATTCTTTTAACATAAATACATTAAAAATATACGAAAATTTAAATAGTTGAATACATAAGCGAGACTTAAATTGAATGCAGGTAAGAATTTATTATTATTTTAAATACTTTTGCCAAAATACATTAAAAATGTGTTGAGACTTAAATTGAATGCAGGTAAGAATTTATTATTATTTTAAATACTTTTGCCAAAATACATTAAAAATGTGTTGAAATCTAAATATCGGATGCAGGAACGAACCCGATCGGATAGATACAAGAATCTTCCCAATCAAAATGCAATTGCTCCATAAATAAGTTTTTATTTTCATTTTCCTAAATATGTTTATTTATTATTTTAATTAATTTGCATTGTTTTCCCTCTTCAAAGAAGGGGGTTTTTGAGAAAACTCCCCATGAGTTGAAAAATTTTGAGTTTGCTCCCCATTTTTAAATACATCATTTGGGGTTTTAGATACACGATTCTGGGATTTAGATACATGATTTTTTTCCTTATATTTCAAATACATCATTTGGGCTTTTAGATACACGATTCTTGAGTTTTAATATATCATTTTTGAAAATAGGGAGCTAAAAGAAATTTGACCCCCCAATTGGGGAGTTTTCTCAAATTCCCCGTTCAAAGAACGACCTACGTACGCGCCCATTCCAATTAACCGTTTAAACTTTAAACCCTCATTCCCAAATCCCAATTCTCATACATCACCCTCTCTCTGCCCACTTCCACTTCATACATTACATTCAGTTAAACTCCGATCAATCGGTTGATGAACTCATCAACAATTTCACACGATTCTTCGTTTTTCTCAACAATCCCTACCAGCTGAAGTTTTCTCAATACAATGATTGCACGAAATCTTCTTGTTTTCGTCTTCCTTTTCACCGTCCCTGCACTCGTATCGCCGGAGAATGTGGATCTCGAATTCCCGTTCTTCACTTTCCATAACTTCACTCTTCTCGGGGACTCTCACCTCCGAAACGGCGTCGTCGGCCTCACCAGAGAGCTCCGCTACCCATCTTCCAGCTCGGGTTCGGTTATCTACAACTACCCAATTTCGTTCTCCAGTCCAGGAAGCGATGCCACCGCTTCTTTCTCCACGAAATTCTCGTTCTCCATCGACAACAACAATCCGTCGACGTTTGGGGATGGGCTGACGTTTTTTCTGTCTCCCAATAATCAGACGTTAGGGAGCCCGGGTGGGTTCTTGGGGCTAGTGAATTCGTCGAGGTTGACCAAGAACAGGTTCATTGCTGTTGAATTTGATACGAAACTGGATTTGGGTTTTAATGATCCTGATGAGAATCATGTGGGTTTGGATATTGACAGCCTTGTTTCGATCAAGACTGCTAATCCCATTCTTCGGGCCATTAATTTGAAGAGTGGGAATCTAATTACCGCTTGGATTGATTACTTGAACGAGCAGAAGAAGGTGAAAGTGTTCTTGAGCTATTCCAATGTTAAGCCTGGTGAGCCGCTCTTTACTGTGGAAATTGATCTCTCTGATTACCTAAAGGAGTTGATGTTTGTGGGGTTCTCTGCTTCTACTGAAAAATGTACTGAAATGCATTACGTGAGGAATTGGAGCTTTAGGACTTACATGTTTCATTCCGTTAGATCAAGATCTCATCCTCACAATGTTTCTGTCAATTCTGTCCCTCTGAAAACCATGCCCTCTTCATTTACGGATTCAAGAAACAGGCATCGTAAAAGGATCGGATTGTATATTGGGATCGGTTTTCCAGCCTTGGTTTGTGCATTTCTTGTGCTTTTCAGCTGGAGTTCAGCCAATAAATGGAGGGCCGTAAAACCAGAGAAACTGGTGGAAGCAGAGCTTGTGGCGGGGCCCAGACAGTTCAATTACAGAGATCTCAAGTCTGCAACTGAAGATTTCCACCATAGTAGAATCTTGGGCAACGGATCCTTCGGCACCGTTTATAAGGCATTTATTATTGAATTGGGCATGATATCAGCTGTGAAAAAATCGAAGCATGCCCACGAAGGTAAATCTGAATTCCTAGCTGAACTATCGATCATAGCAGGTTTGAGGCATAAAAATTTAGTCCAGCTCCAGGGCTGGTGTGCTGAGAGGGATGAATTATTGCTTGTTTATGAGTTTATGCCGAATGGAAGCCTTGAAAAGGTGCTGTACCAAAATTCTGAAAACTGTAACCCCTTAAAATGGTCGCATAGATACAATATTGCTGTCGGGCTTGCTTCTGCTCTGAGCTATTTGCATCAGGAATGTGAGCAGCAAGTAATTCACAGAGATGTGAAAACGAGTAACATAATGTTGGACGGAAGCTATAATGCGAAACTTGGGGATTTTGGATTGGCGAGATTAATGGACCACGGAAAAAGCCCTGTTTCAACTCTAACTGCTGGTACAATGGGGTATTTGGCCCCCGAATATCTTCAATTCGGGAAAGCTACTGAGAAAACAGATGTTTATAGCTATGGAGTTGTGATTCTTGAACTGGCATGTGGGAAGAGGCCGATTGAGAGGGAAGGTGAAAACAGGAAAATGGTGAATTTGGTGGATTGGGTTTGGGGTTTGTATTCTGAAGGAAGGTTGTCAGAAGCAGCTGATCAAAGAATGAATGGCGATTTTGATGAAAAAGAGATGGAAAAGCTGCTGCTTTTAGGACTGAGTTGTTCTAATCCTGATAGTGAGGAAAGGCCTTCAATGAGGAGAGTTTTGCAGATACTTAATAACGAGGTGGAGCGTAGTGTCGTGCCTAAGGTGAAACCGTGTCTTACTTTCTGTAACAGTGTCCCTCTTAGTATTGACGAGATCTTTTCCGACCGCGAAGATTGTGGGACGCCGGAATCTCAAGTTCAGATCAGAGTTAAGATTTTGGATTAGATTCTTGATTCTTTTTAGAGATTCTGATTGTTGAATGTAGGTTGAGCTTGAATCTACTGTAGAGTGGCATTGACTGTGTTTTGCAATACTTGTATTTGTTGCTTCTTCAAGATCTTTGTGTAGTCTAAGCACATACCAGAATTGCAGAATCAAATCAGTGTTTGTACTAGCATATTCCAAGAAGTACAAGTGGATAATACATTCATGTTTACATACACACACAGAATGGGGGGAAAATTTAATGAATTTTTCTATAGTAAACTATAGAACTAACTAATTCTTGTTTCATAACTTCTAAATGAGTTTTTTTTTTTCCCCCCATGACAAGGCCCATATATAAATTAGTACTTCCAACTTTGACATGTAATGTAGTAGTTAACACAAATCTCTCTCTCTCTCTCTATATATATATATAAATGTTAGAAAAATGATGCATTACATATATCATATACATTACTACCAGCAATATATTGCCAAATTAATTGTTTGTGCATGGCAAGATATAAAAGCTGTATATCTATGTAGATTTTCTCAAAGGGACTGTAATAACCCTAACAGAAGTTAATTATTTTGAATCTGCATAGTGCGTGCATTGCAGACAAAGACAGTATAAGCAAAGTAAAACAAATTAAACATAACCATATATAATTAGATGGTTTTAGGAGTAGTGCGTGTTTGAGGTGAGGTGGTACTGAGAAGAGAAATGGTGTACATTATCGATGGCAGAAGAAAGAGAGCACAATCCCACGAAAAGCAAATGATCCCTTTGCCAATGGCGGCCTGTGCTCTCTCTCTTCTGTCAACAATTTCATTAACCTTTCCCCTCACCACTGCCACCACCATTAATCTCATATACATACAGATAACAAATTACTGCAACATGCATGTACATATATACCTCTCATTTGAGATCTAACTATGAAGAAATATCAAAGAAAAGGGTCTTCTCCATTTTCGCATGCATGAATGAGAGAGAGAGAGAGAGAGAGAGAGAGATGTTGAAGATGGAACAGTAAAGAAGATCAGAAGAGTGGGATTTATATATAGTTGACAGAGGAGAGAGCTACCAGCCTACGACGACGTATTGGGGTTTATATATACTAATCAAACAAATGAAATAACTTATGTGAATTGTGTATAATTAATGAATTTAGCATTAGGGTTTCTTGCGATATTATAATAAAATGTTTATCTTTACCATTAGGGTTTCTTGCGATATTGAGGGTTGTGGGTACGCAATAAATGCATTGTTTAGTTAAATAGAGGCAGATAATGACGGTTGGCAGTGCATGTGAACGGGTTTTCTTATTCAGGTAAATAAAACGCGCCTTTAGCATTGATTCGCTAGAGTCGTTCTTTTCAAGTTTCTCAAATAGCCACCTGTCTTGATTTACTATATATTTACTGCTCGTCACTCACCATCATCGAATATCGCACGCTATTATGATGAATCGATTAGGACACGATAACATACTCACACACAAAATGTCATTAAGCAGACTTCCGCGTTATGTTAATTTAATTAAAAGTATTGTGTTCGAGTTTTTGAATACACGATTATTATTAATAGAGATTAATGCTAGTTTTATACTTTAGGGATCTGAAAGATGTAGGTAGTATGCAAAATGGTGGGAAAACTTTAATATTTACGAAGAAAAAAATAACAAATTAATTTGAATATTCATAAGTGAGCGAAAAATTATCTAATACATACATATCATGTGCATATTTTGCCATTTTGGTGTTTTTTTTCTTTTTTTTTTTATATTTGTTTTGGGATTAAATGTTAATGATAATAAGGTTAGAAAAAAGTATAAAGGAAAAAATCTTGGTATATATGCATGGAAATCGGAAAAGATTCTTCTAAGAACACAATATACTTTGGGCAAGCAAGATTTTTGGCTTTTTTTAATTTAATTCCTAGGAAAAATAAAGAAGAAATTTCTATTATTACGTGAATGATTATATTCGTCCTACCAAACAACTTTTATATAGAGTATCTATAATAAATAACTTAAACCGGTTGAGTAATTTGAGATGTAAACGAGCTGAGTCGAATGGGCTCAACCAAGGCTCGAGCATCTCTACTTTGCATTTCTTGTTTCAATTATATGTTTCATTTCCAATTTCACTCATTCATACACGCCAAGCCAAGTATATTAATAGGTGGTCGAAATTAAAGAGGAGAAACTTTTGAATTTTCTCCGCATCACAATTATTTCTTTTATAATCTCAACCATTTATAAATGCACGTATCGTGAGTAATATATATATCAAGCTAGAGATTGAATTGAACGCATGACTCAGATTTGGGCTTGGAATATGGGCCATAGAAGTACCTTTGCAGTTGGGCTTTGTGATATTGTTTACCGCCAATTCGAAAATTTGACTGTTTTCTTGGTAAACAGAAAGAAAAGCGGTTGAAGAGATCATAGAGCTCCCACTTTCCCACTCTTTCTCCTCCACTCTCCTCTAAACTTTGACCCTTATTAACTGCTATACTCTATTTATAACCCCACCTTGTTCTTTCACTCTCCTGCTCCATTCAACTCTTGTGCATTACAACGCAAGAGAAGAAAGAAAAGCTCACCAACAATGGCTTCTTCCACCACCCGTCTGCTGTTACTCGTCGCCCTTTTTGCCTCCGCCGCCACATGCATGGTGGAGGGTTTTCAGTTCCAAGTCGGAGAAGACAAAGCCTGGAAGAAACCAACCGGAAAGAACTCCGAGACATACAATCAGTGGGCTGCCAACCACAGATTCCACATCGGCGATTCACTTTGTAAACTTATAATCTCTCTGTGTGTGTTATAGTGAGCAGAATAATGATGCATGTTTTTGTTGTTGATTCAGATTTCAAGTACAAAGAGGACTCGGTGCTGTTGGTCACTTCTGCTGATTACCTCAACTGCAACACACAGAATCCAACCACCAAATTCGACGATGGAAGCACGGTTTTCCAGTTTGACCGTTCCGGTTTCTTCTACTTCATCAGCGGAGAACCAGGTCACTGTGAATCAGGCCAGAAGGTCATTATCCGTGTGATGCACCCGACAGAATATCCCAGTGCACCCTCGCCCGCAGAGGATTGGTCCCCACAACACGCCACCAATTCCACCACGAAGCTCGCTGTCATCGTTTCCTTCCTCATGGCTGCTACAGCCGCCGTCTCCGTCCTCCTTTACTTGATCATGTAGGAGTTGCATGGATCACAGTCTAGCTTTCATTTACCTTCACAATGGCGTTATCGTGTTTTCCTTAGGATCATTTGGTGTTTCTTTTGTTTGTTTGATTATGGATTTTTATGCAGTTTTCGTTTTAACGAATAAACACAGTCTTACCTGATAATTAAGGAGAAGTACAAAGTCGAGATCGTACAAGGCGAGCTGCAAAGGCTCCATCTATAGAGTGTTTGACAGGGTTAGACCTATAGAATCCACCTACTGTAACAAAACTTGAATCTACGTATTTGTCTACTGGATCTACGCTGAATTCCTGCACAGATAGAATCATGAAAATTTTAGTGTTTCAGTTAAATAAGGATCTACGCATAAAATGATGAGGAAATTTAATGTTGGTTATTTACGGGATGTCGCAGGAGAAAAGCAGCTATTCTTGCTTCGTTCTCCTCAGGATCGATTGAACATGTACTATATATCAGTACACCACCGGGCTTTACTAAACTGTGAACGAAAACAAAATGAGTGTTAGGAAAGACAATAAATAGTATCAGGAATTATGGCAGTATTTGTATCACTCTTCTGCACTTTTTACTTTTTCTTTTTAGGCGTGTTTGAGACGCCAATTTCAGCAGTAAGCAAAATAGAAGAAGCTCAAAGCTAGAAATATCTGCGAAAAAAACTCTTCTCTAAAACTTTTCAGAGTTTTAGCTTTTTGCAACTTTAGCTTCTATTTTTGCTTCTCCATAAGCACAAGTTTTTGCAAACACCGTTATAACCAGACTGAAGTTATAGAAGTGAAAGAAATTAGTTGGCTTTGGAATTACTTAGAAGCTGAATCAAGAAGTTCATCTTGCAAGTTTTTAAGTTCTTCCATGTCCTCCAGTCTCCTATTCCAGCGCAAATCTGCTCTCTGTATCAAATAAATCGAGAAATAAAGTACTGTGGAAATTGGAAATGTTAAGAAAATAAATGTATTAGTTGTACATATACCTTGGATAGAACACCCAATCCAGAACAAGGAGCGTCCAGCAAAACTTTATCAACCTTCGTACCATTGTTGTCCTGATTAAATTAAACAAAACAGAAGTTAATGTAATTGTATGTCTCAAGAAAATAATTATAATTCCTTAAGAAAGATCCTCACGAATGCACGAAGATCAGCATGAACAGTAGTGATAAGGTGATTGACTTCATGGAACTTGGCCGTCTCTTTGAGGATTCTCAAACGGCCTTTGTTTATGTCAATTGCACATACACTGCCTGATATGATCAATGGATTTCATATGTTAATTGGTAATATAACATCAGAATAAACGAACAGTTTTTAATCTTACGTTTCTCAAAAGTAGAGCATTTTACAAGAATTGCAAATATAGTTTATAATGAAAACAAAATCCCTGCACTTTTAATGATCTGCATAATTGTTTGGGATAATTACATCGGCATACCATGAGGTTCAGTCTAATTACACAAACTTCAACTGAGGTTTGGGAATTACAAAAACTTCCCTTGTCGTATCCTGGCTGAGATTTGGCTTAACGCGTGGTAATATAGACATGAATCTAAAATCAAATATTCACGAGTGTCAAGTGCAAACTGCAAAATAGGATATTCATATATATATATATATATATATATATATGAGATAGACGTCATAAAAAATGTTCGATCTTTTTGACAGGGGAAGTTTTTATAATTCCCAAACCTTAAGAGAGTATGTATAATCAAATAAAACCTTAGGGTAAGTGGGTGTAATTATCCCTATTTGTTTTGCATTCTGAAAGCTAAAGCATTGTGCCCTTGATATACCCTTCTCTTCAACAAACTATAATCGAAGATCTGGTTTACCATATTCTACAAGAATGTACCTTCGCCATTCAGACGTGAAGCCATGAAAAGAGTTTTTCCTCCAGGAGCTGCACAACAATCAATAATACTTTCTCCGGGTTTTGGATCCACAACACTGACAACCAACCCTGCACAAAAAGGTTCACAGAAGTGAAAATAGGACATTGCAAGAGAACAAAGAGAAATGTGGTATAAATAATTCAGGCTTTTTCCAGCCAAACAAAAAACTATACATAAATAGTATAATTGTGTAACAGACTACGAAATGTGGTTATGTGATGGTATAGATTACCTGCACTCTCATCCTGGACTGAACAGAAACCTTTCTTGAGCAATCCAGCTTGTATGACAGCCTAGAATGGAAGATTACTTGCCAAATAATCAGTAAAAATAAATAAATTATTGCCAAATTAAGTTTAACATCATTCACAAGTACTAGAGTTTAGGAGTTATTCGCCAATTACATGTTGATAGTGTAAGGTTACTTTTCGCAACATCATTAAAAAAATGTGGCAAAAGATGCTAACATCCCATCAATAAGATAAATAAACATATAAGTTTGAATATATTGTGGAGATGCAGAAGAATGTCTTTACCTGCATCCCTGTTCTAAGTTGGACAAAATCATCCAAGTATGGAGAAAGTTCATATGGAACCTAAGTTTGAGAATATAGAATGTCAGCCCATATTAACAAATATTTAGTATCTTCTGAACTAGTTTCTGTGTGCCTGCGGTGAGAGATTGAGAGAATACAAAAGATATGATGGGGGTGCTTGGTTGAGCTTATAAACTCTTTTAAGACCTTATAAAATGTGTCAAAGTGTTTGCTATTTTTTCTTTATGAAAGGAGCTTAAAGTATTTTAAGACTTAGTAGCCTATAAGCTCCTTAAAATAAGTTGGGGAAACCAACATATTTATAAAATATAACAAACGCTTAGCATATTAATTCCACAATTGTAATTACTAACATTTTATAAACTCGTGATCACATTTTTACCAAAACACTTTGACATCTAACTTTTAAAATAAGATCCAACATGTTATAAGCTCCAAAAACAACTTATAATAAAGTGTATGAGGTATAAGCAATTTAAAATAAACTTAGCCAAACACCCTCCAAGTAATTACTTCTAGCTTTTCAAGTTCTGCAACTAGGTCGGCCCTCGTCAGTCCTTTCCCTGTGTTTGCTCTGAAGGCCATTATTGCAAAACATGGTAAGACGTAAATTTTCTTTTGAAAATAAAAAGAAAAAGGGCTCAAAGGGAAGTAAGAAAACCTGAGGCTAAAACAAGGATCAGTATTATTCCATGTCATTAACTTGATAGCCTCTTCAACACCGAGGTAATTGGTCCACCTTCTCACCATCCACTAAGAAATAAGTAGGTGAAAATAGTGCACAAGTGAAAGTAATCCATGAAGCCAAAAGGTAAAAACACAAACTTACAACGGGATGAGAATGGATAGTGGCTAGAGCACGTGCTTGCTGCCGGTCGTCACCCTCCACTTTTGGTAAAGGGAGAGAGTCGCTTTCCTGTACACACTCACAAAGAAAATAAAAATTGCTGGAATATCATAGATAAAAGTCAACCATAAAGAACAGTTCAATAGGACTGTCTGACCTTAAGCACCACCAGTTTCCTCAAAAATGCATTAACCATATTACCGGCACCAAGTCTTAGTGCAGCTTTTGCAAGCTTCACATTCTGTCATACACCAAAACATAAACAAAATAGTATAAAAAGAGTGTCAAGCATCAATATCCAGTGGCCGATACATGCTCATGCTGCCAACCACCACCACCCCAACAATTTTAGCCCCTCTATTTTCTTTCCTTAAAAAAATTAAAATTTTCTCCTTTTGCTTTCTAATTTTCAACGTCGCCTTTTTTTTTTCAATATCCAAGTATAGTTGCCTATGCATTTATTATACATTCTAAAATAACAAGAAATGGTCAAATAGAGCTCTTAAATTGAGATTTTCCAAGCAGATACATGATTATTATAAAAACGTGGGAACAAGAAGAAATAACGTAGTTGGTTTAAATTTTTTGTGCATTTTGACTTACCTCATCAACAACTGCATATGGAGGCATTTCAAGTTTCACGATCTCATAAAAGCCAATCCGAAGAATCTGAAAACAGTTTGAGTAAGATTAAAGCAAAACAACTATAGTACTAAATCATCCACAATATACAAAACGCTATATATCTACCTGCAATAAAAGAGGTTCCATGCTTCCAAAGGTTTTCTCGTCATGACACACGGAAAGAATCAAATGATCAAGATATCTTCTCCAACGGATGGTTCCTCCTACAATTTCTGTTACCTGTAATTAAGGCATGGCAATATGAAACCACTAACTATTCCTCCTAATCCAATATTTCAGAAAACATTTCAAAATATTTCTTGATTGGGAATGAAGACTAATAAGAGAGAGAGAAACCAGTCGAAGATCTCTATCATCCAAATCACGTGTACGAAAACCGAGAGTTCTCTCAACATATCCCATCTCATTGTCCCCTGAACCCTTGCCTTGCTCATTCAACAAGTCAGCAAATGCACCACCAAGCTGAATGCGCATTAACCTCACAGCAGAGACTGTTTAAGCCCAGAAAAGGGGGTGAAACATGAAAAACGTTAGAACTTTTTCATTAATTTAGTAAAATTTATTCAAATAAATTCCCAATTAGTAGAGCACGAGATATTCTAGGAACAAAAAGAAAGAATCTAATTTGAAGCAAAGCAAATAAGTAACATACCAGCTCTATGAGGTGATACTTCAACATTTACCTTCTTCTTGTTACCTGCATCACTAAATTGACCTACCAAAACATGTTAAGATATCCATCAACCACAAAGCGACAACGAGAGAAAAGATAAACTGTGATTCACCACAAAATCAAGCAAGCCGAAAGATCAGCAATACCTGTTCTACTGCCACTATCTGATTTTTTTGCATGACCTGTAACACGACTATAGTATATCAATCCATCCAAGAAAAATGCGATTTTTATCCAAAAAAGTTGGAGCCTTTTCCAATTGTAATCACTCAAAAGCCAAAAGAATACAAAACATGAACTTCAATTCGATAATTCAATGCATTCTTCGATTTTCCTCAGAATTTCAAGCAAAACCCATTTCATTTTTACCTTTCTCAGTTCTATGAGTTGAAGTTTTAGCCGAGTTGCTTCTCTTAGTTGCGTCTTTTCTGCGCTTCAGCACCCGTTCTGAAGTAGAAGAGACGACGCGAAGCACGGAATGATTCCCCACTCGCACTGAAACCGGACAATGCATAGAAACAGAAACGTTATTACTATCATGGAAGATGGAGAGGGGAGAGCAAACGCGGGAAAGAGGTCCCCCGACCTCCATTTTTATTCAGAACAAGAAGAAAATGTATGTGGGAAATGAAAAAAGATGAATACAAATGCTAGGAGCCTAGGATATCTGCAAGAAAAGATAAAAGAGTATTTAATCAACTAATTATTAACAGAATAAAAAGGGAAATACTTTGAAAGCGTGTTCCTTTCTGTTCTTTCCCTTTCCATTGCTTAAAAAGCGTGCCACAAGAAACACAGTAAAGTAGAATGGGAGAAAAGTCTTGTTTTCTTCTCTTCCATTCCGTACCTTTATTACTATTCTCTTCAATTCTGTACCTCGGGAGCCTCCATGCGTCTCCTTCAATGGGATTTTCCGACGTTCCAAGACCCGTCTTTGTAGAGACAAACTTGGGCACCCGCCTCGCAGTTCCTGTTTCTCCTGATATCACAGCGAAGGAGTTCAAAGGTTAGTAATCTTGTATCTCTGCTATCAATTTTCACGAACTTCTTCGTTTGTTTTTCGCGTTTTCCCGCATTGCCTTTTGTTCTTGGTTCAAAACGATTGGCCTCTTGTTTACATTGTTGGGTTTACACTCGAAAGATCGCAACTTTATAGTAGTTGGTGGTTTTAAGAAATGTGTCAGCGAGTTCTGCCCAATCTTTGAATATTGGGTTTTTTCACTGTTTGAGGCACTTTGTTCATAAAGCTGGTTAATATCGTGCTAAATTCAGACACGTTGATGGAACAGACATCGATTTATCTGTCCCCATTAGTTCAATACACTGTCCATGATCAATTTAAGTGGGATTTTCCATGTTCTTTTGGTTGGCTTCTTGAGAAATGGTTTTAAATGGCAAGTGATGACCTGAATCAATGAGATTGTTATTGCTTGCTCTTTGTGAGGTTTTTCTTGTTTCCAAATTGACCTTGTTGTTAGGGTTGCACTATTTTGTAGGTATATAAAATGCAACCTTTGGAGGGAATTGTTTTCTTGGGTAATTTGTTAGGGGAACAGAAAATTGGCAACCTGAACTGCGGGCATTTTTGGACTTTGCAGCATGTACTTTGAGAAGTTAACATTCGCGACATGCGCTTACCGTTTGTTTGTGACGAAGACCAACCTAATAACACTTTCGCCCGACTTTTTTTGACAAGAAAGTGTTGTTAGATTGGTATTGGTTACAATAACATGTACTTTGAAAGTTAACCTTTGCTACCTGTACTTACCGTTTGTAACTAATACCAAACAATTAACTCTTTTTCCGTGACATTTTTTACCACAAAGTGTTATTAGATTGGTATTACTTACAAAAACATGTACTTTCAAAAGGTACTTACCGTTTGTGACTAATACCAACCTAATAATACTTCTCGGTTTCTTTTTTTACCAGAAAGTGTTATAAGGTTGGTATTATTTACAACTGGTAAAGTACGTGTCACGAACATTAACTTTTCAAAGTACAGGTTGCAAAGTCTCCGGTTGCCAGAAAAAAAAAAATGCCGAATATTTTAACTAAAATTACTGTTTAGTTGAAATATTTTGTTAGTGATGTTTTATATACTACCTTGGAACTCTCTCTCAGCTCTTTATCAGTATGTCCCCTCGCTGTTATCTATGAATGCGAGGGTAGTCTGAAGATGAAAAACTTGGTATTTAAGACTAACTATTTAGCTGCCGGGATATTAAGATACAAACTGGATTACTTGTTCGCTGCAGGAGAGCTCGAAATGAAGCATCTGAGTTGTTTCCCAGAAATTGGAAGTATAAGAGTTGATGCACTTCTGGTATGTTCTTTTGCAATTCCTTCCTCCAGTTTTTAACAGTACAAGCTGAAATATGCTATATCATTGTTCCGTATTATCAAGAACTACGATGTAATTATACATTCCATCACTCTTCATGAGTTCAGGTGAAGCGAAAATCATGCTGTTACCACCTTTCTGAATCTCTGCCTCTCAAGTTCGCATTCAGGGGTTCAAAACGTACTTGGTTTCTTCAAGTGCATGTGCATCTATTTAAATGCAATGACAAGAAAGTTCTCAATCCCAGTTCTGCTGCTGAATTTGTCACTGCTAAGAAGAGAACGAAACATAGAAGAAAGAAACAGAAAACCACAAAGAAAAAGGAAAATACTTTTACTGAAACATTTTCAGAATCGGTGTCGGTTTCAGGGATTATCAGGAAATACTTTTCGGACTATGATGAAGTGGAATCTGGTAAGCGTTTCCCCTATTACACAAAGGCAGAAGCCAACAGCGGCAATGGACGTAAATACATGAACATTCAGAAATGCACAAAGCCTGAAGTTGGGAAACGGCTTCTGCTGGCATCAGATAGTCTTTGCCTTACCTCCAGTAATCAGAAACCTGCCATTTCTCTGTGCAGGGGCTGTGATGGAAATTCATCGGCCCAAAAGTTAGAAGGTGTGGTTCGGCATTTAGTGTTTGAGATAACCGATGAAGGTGACTAAAGAAATTTTGATGCGTAACCAAACAATTGGAGTGTGATACCCTTAATGCCCCTCCTCACGATTCTGGTCCATACCAAGGTCCATGATTTTCAACTCTTGAACTTATTATGATTTCCGGGAGTCAGATTTCAAGATGCTCGTGGAGGGGCAATCGAGTCTTTTCGACCAAGCTCCCGTTTCAGCTTCTAGAAGACACCCACTTAAAAGAAACATCTTCTGGGGGTTTTCGCTTGTTTCTTAACTTGTGCAGTTAGCTTTAGATCTGAAAAAACTATGCCAAGTTTTTGTGTTTTAGCCAGGCAGGGATATCTTGGTGGTCATGCTTTCTTGAGATGCAGTAATAGTCATACCTACAGCAGTTCACTTGAAATATTTAAAAGCTGTAGCTTAATGCCATCTGATCTTTGACTTGTACATATGCCCTGCTTGCTACTTGTGCTTTAAGAAAAGCATAATCTGCTTTTCCTAAGGTCTTATGAAGGACTAATTTTGTATTATTTTTCTCTAAAGTGAGGATAAATTGGTTGGGAAAGTCTTCTTTACTTTAGTCATGCATCAATGAGATGAGTGAATACATTTTGATGAATAAACCAGCTATAATCTGCGGGCACTTTTGAAAATGTGTTGTTTTGTGTCTATAAGCATCGGATGTTTATTACGTGATAAATTAAAAATATATATATTGTGTTGGTGTGTAGGTATGTCGAACACTTATATCAAACAAATATCATGCGGGACTTTTAAAAAAAATAAAAAATTATAATATCCTATATGCATGGTAATTGGTATAGTGTTCATATGTTGGTATTCGAAATCAGGGAGTTGGAAATAACTTTGTTATTAAGTTTTGTGCTGCTTTGATACGAAGTGTTGCATACAGCAAAAATTTGAAGAGCTAAACAACAAAAAAGAATGTGGGATCCAATCTAAAGTTTACTTTGCCATTAATTAATTAATTTACCACGTCATTTCAATATATACGTATCTTATTAGTATAGTATTTCCAGTCTAGTACGCAAGTTGTTATATTTATTACATAATTTATTTACAAAGGAGTTAAATATTTTAACCCAACCATATGGTTAAATTGCATTTTGGTATTCAATATTTGAAAATTAAGAATTAAAGTTAAATTTTTTATTTTATTTTATTTATTTTTTTAAAGTCTTTTTCATCAAAATACCACACGTAAAATTTATAAGGGAACTAGAATAAGTGAATGAAAGCAAGTTGTTATATTTATTACATAATTTATTTACAAAGGGGTTAAATATTTTAAACAAACCATGTGGTTAAATTGCATTTTGGTATTCAATATCTGAAAATTAAGAATTAAAGTTAATTATATATATATATTTTTTTTTTATTTTTTTTTTTTTATTTTTTTTAATTTCATCAAAATACCACACGTTAAATTTATAAGGGAATTAGAATAAGTGAATGAAAGCACTAAAATGTCGAGAATGAGCGCACTAAAATGTAAGTTTTGCCTTTATAAATCTCACGCGTGGATTTTGACTAGAAGCAACCGATAGTAAAATTAGACACTATAGTGAATAAAAATCAAATGTTCAACATTAAATTTTTAATTTGTAAAAGATGAGTATGTATTAAAATACAATTCGGCCAGACATTTGGGGTGAAAAAATGTTTGATCATTCACAAGCTGTTTAAGTTTAAATTGTTTTGCAAATTACTAATTACTAATTTAATAGAAAATAGGGTTTAGTATTAAACAAAAATATAAAGTACTGATTTTGATATGGCATAATAGTACAGGGCCACGTGGCCACCCCTTGTTGGCGCCATGTGGACCCTCACGCCAACCTGGACAAACCAGGAACGACCTCTTGGACAGGTCATCAGATCGATACCAGGTCCTCAGGTCATCAGATTTGTTTGAGGACACCAAATCGATGGGCATACCATCCGATCATCAGATCAACAGATCGATTTACTCTCTTCTATGAGGAAACCCACAGCATTAAGGATCCCGGAAGGCAATATCGATCTCCAGATCGATATCATACGTCACCGGACACCTGAATACTGTAAAGCACTCCTGTCGGGACACGTGTACCCTTCCCATTCTCTGGAACAGGCGTACTACGGCTCATTAATGACCGTCAGTCCCTGCTTTTACCCAAAGGGGAAAGAAGGTACAAACGACCCGCCTCAAGCTGGTTCCATCGTCCGACATCCAGATCGGCGACTGACAACGCCATTAATGCACACCTACAGTACACACACTACTGTGTCATTTAGCCATGGCTATAAATACTCGCCCTTTGAACAGTAGTTGGTAAGTCTTTAATACTCATTCAATTGCATTTATTCTCTCTCTAAAGAGCCCCATTACTGACTTGAGCGTCGGAGTGCCAAACTTTGGTAAAACTAGGGATGTATACGAACCGAACCGAACCGAACTTTGCTGTTTTTTTTTGGCTCGAGGTTCGGCTCGAACTTATTTGCTCGGTTCGGTCTCGTGTTCGAGTTCGACGAACTCTATTTTTTTGATTCGAGGTTCGGTTCGTCCACTGGTTCGAGTTCGGTTCGGCTCGGGTTCGGCTCGGTCACGAATTCGAACCCAAGATATAATCTTTATAAAAAAAATCAAAAATAAAATATTATTATTATATATATATATATGTATAAATATATATATATATATATATATATATATATTAATTTTTTTTTAATATAATAGGTCGGCTCGCGAGCCACGAACAAGAGTAAAAAGGTTCGGGTTTGAGTTCGAGTTCGGTTCGAACCGAACTCGAACTTTTCGAATTCGAATTCGAACTTTAATCAGCTCGGTTCGATCAGCTCGCGAACCGGCTCGGTTCGTATACATCCCTAGGTAAAACCCCAAGTCCCCCAAGTTGGTTTCGAGCTCACGTTTGTTAATGCTTTCAGGTCGATAAAGAACCCACTCAAACAAATTCTTGACTGATTGACCCATATCTGATAGCCAGATCGACCAGATTTGAGCCAGATCAAATTTGAATTGCAACTTTAAGTTTTTTTGTTTTTCTTTTTTTTTTTTTCCTTTAGTTGCATATTACTAAGATTTTGAATATTATAGTTACTAATTATAATTACTGATGTTGACTTATATTATATAAATAACTTCTTTAGAAAATAAACATACAAATTGGTCCAGCACAAAGATAAGAAGATTGTTCCAGCAAAAGAGTCCTTTTGAATTAACCGACATACTGAGAAAAATAATAGGGTATGTATTTCTTAAAACTTTAAAATTTTATATTTGATTAGTTTCTTATTCAGGGTATATATTTCATTCACCTTAATTAGAACTCTTGAAATAATCGAGCTTATCGCACACGTGGAGAGTTTTATTGAATTATATTTTGATAATTAAATAAGTATCAAATATTTTTTTTAGATATAGTACTTTATTCGGGATATTAAAAAATTAACATAGATATTAAGATATGATCACTATTATAAAATTATAATATTTTTTTTTATGATATTCATTTTTACATATAAAAGGTCAAAATATCCAAAACAGCATAATTAATTAATAATTTTTTATTAATAAATAGAATTGTCAATATAAAAATAAATTAAAAACTTGTTTTGTCATATTAGAATAAAAATATTATCTCACTTTTTCGAAAATGCTTCCCCATTTTTCTAAATTATCTCTTATTCCTAAATATCTAAAATGCTTCTCCAATTTTCTTTAAGAAATTGTTTTTTTTTTCACCAATTATTCACTTTTTAGCCACCCTACCACAACCCTGGGTGGGGTGCTCACCTATATAAGAAGCAAGAGTCCTTCTTCTGTGTAAATTTTCCCCTCTTTTTCCCCTTCCCTCTCCAAACAATTCTCTGCGATCACCAATCGCATAGAAAAACCCTCTCTCTGAAAACCCTAGAATTCTCGATCTTCACATGCTGTAACTACGTAAGAATTTTTACACACCTCTATTTCGAATCCTATCTGTTTTCGAATTCCATCGAATTTCCACCATCCGATCCTCCCCTATCCCTTTATTCACTTGAATTTCTCAGAAAACCTGTTTTGCCCATTCTTTTGATCGATTATTTGCTGCGATTGAATCGGTCGATTGATTATTTGACTTTGGATTACTGCTTGAATCGGTTAATGGTCACATTTGGTTGATCTTGAAGATGAAGTTGAAGCGAAGGAGGGCACTTGAAGTGGTTAGTCGAATTATTTTGTGCTCTCATCATTCTTCGATTGTGCTTGAGTTTCTCTGAACCCAGATACTTCTAGGGCTTGATTTTATTGGCTGCTGGTTTAGGGTAGTGCAGTCTGGCATTGGGTTTGATGATTCTGCGTGAATGTGGAGTGACATTCGTTAATTGAAAATTATTAGATATTTAATCCCCAGTCTCGTGGTGGATTTTATTTTTTCCCCTGAAAATTATCTTTTCTCCACTTGGTTAGGCAACTTTTATCTTGTTTATCGTATGTTGTTTTGACTTATCATGTTGGTTGCATTGGGTCAATTATATATTTCGAGGGTTTTAGCTTTTGGCTTTCTTTCTCCCCACGATACTTTAAAAAACCTTCGTTTCATCTTATTCTTTATTATTATTTTTTGTGTGTCTCCCGGTGGTGTTAAACTAATATTGTGGCATCCCTACTTACTTTCTTCTCTCGACAGGATGTGTTTGTGTTTATGATTCTTATTTTATTGGCTGGATTTTGGTTTCCCAGCGGTGATCGGTGGGAATGCGTTTGAAGCTGCTTCCCTTTTTTAAAAAATAATAAATAAGTTTGTAAAAGTTCCCTTTTTTATTGGTTATTATTTTTTATCATCAGAATTTAATTGTGTTGCAAAAGTGAAACGTAGTTTTGGCCATGAATTTGCACGAGTGCATTCCTCATACATTAGCTTTTCATTCTCAAGATGTAATAAATGTGATTAACGCCTTATTGGAAGTCAACAATGGTATTGAGTATTGAGTATTGAGTTCATCAACACGAAATTCGGTGTCAGCATGTGGATTGTGGTGTATGGCATGAATTTTTGTCTTTATGAGCATGAGCATGACAATCTGTATTATGTAAGCATATCTGTGACCTAGAGGGATGCTTTAACTATCTGGTTGTGAGGTTTGTCTTATAATATTTATGTGGTATCATGCTTTTGACTTTTTAATGTTCTGTTATTGCCTATTGGTGGTCTCTTATACAATAATCAAACAGCAGTATCAACTGTTTGGTATTACTTAGAATCATGGATTGCATGTAATTTGGTTATTTTTTCCTTATCTGTTGAAGCATGATGTCTTGACGATATTAACAGTCTTGTCCGTAATATTGTTATTATGGTCTCCTATGCTATTGGGAAATCTGTGCACCTAAGTTTGCGATCAACCCACTGAATTACTATAACAATTGCTCGAGGAATTAATCCTGTAAAACTGAAAGTGTTTATGCTGACTTCCTTTTTTGGTTACATATTTTTCTCCTATTTGTATAATTCATTCCCTGGTATTTCGTCTTGCTTTGTTGCTCAGTTCCCATCACAGATGACGGATTTTTGTTCTTCTTTTTACAGCCTTCGAAGATTAAGTCCTTCATCAACAATGTTACTAGTACTCCACTAGAGAATATAGAAGAACCCTTGAGAAGTTTTTCTTGGGATTTTGATAAGGTGCATCTTGAGCTCGTGTTAACTTTGTTGTTTTTAGTCCACTTCTTTACGGGATACTGATTTTTGGTTAAATGCAGGGAGATTTCCATCACTGGGTTGACTTGTTTAATCATTTTGATACCTTTTTCGAGAAATACATAAAGCCCAGGAAGGATTTGCAGCTTGAGGACAACTTTTTGGATTCTGATCCACCTTTCCCAAGGGATGCTGTTCTGCAAATTCTTCGTGTTATAAGAGTTATATTGGAGAACTGCACTAATAAGCATTTCTACAGTTCTTATGAGGTACATGTCTCTGTCTTAGTAGTTGATGCAATTGGTCTGCTCTGGAACAGCTAATTTAATATTGAATTATCAGTGTAGTTAAAATATATATCTTCTTACGATGAGTTTATTATCCTGAAAAACATTTATTTGTATATGTGAGGTTGCAATGTATAAACTAGCAGTCGTAGGCGTTAGTAACACCATAGCACATGATATCTCGTTGCTAGGAGTTCTCACTCTAGAACTTGTGGTTTCCCTTTGTGTATCCTTAATGAGGATATTTGATGTGATGATTATTGGATGCCTTTTGAGATCACTGACTCAACCAATTAGCACGTTATACTACCCCCCTTTATAGTAACATAGTTGTGGAGCAGTCATGGTATTCACTCTTGGAAAAAAGAAAAAAAGAAAAATTGACCCAAGGGTTTCTTGGTCAAAATACTGAATTTGTCTTATCTCCTAGGACACCCAGGGTGTGGGTCTCTTGCAGTAAGGAAATTTTGTAATATAACTAATGATATAAGGACATACTAAATCCACAGTAATCAGATTGTGTGGTCAATGAGGAGTATCTGCTTACTTGGATGTAGGGAGATGAAGCTTTTCTAAGATTATTAAATCTTCAACTAAGTTCCAAGCAGTTACTATATTGTTAGCAATATAATTCAATTCTTTAATTATAATGGCCATCAGTTTGTGAGTTATAGCCTACTATCTTACTGATGAGGAAAACAATTAAAATAGGTTACAGTCCAAACTGGTACATAAAGTTCAAAATGATTTGCCAGGTCTTCATCCTGAACGTCTCCATATAAGAAATGGTAATTCAAAAACCACAAATTTTGGAGTTTCGCTTTGGGCAACTTCACAAGGACATTGAAAAAGCTTTCTGTGTTAACAAGTATAGAGATTTGTTGTATCTGATAGTTTTCTCGCTCATGTTCAGTTCCTGGGTTTTAATTTTTCTGGCATAGTTATCAACTCATCCTATTTGCACATGGGATTATGTTTAGACATTCTAGATCCTTACTTATTAGTCTCATTTTTGTACTGTCGTTTTATTTATCGGACTTCTGTTGTTTATGCAGCATCACTTGTCATTACTTCTTGCTTCCACTGATCCGGATGTCGTGGAGGCCTGCCTGCAGACATTGGCTGCCTTCCTGAAGAAATCCATTGGAAAATACATTATAAGAGATGCTTCTCTGAATTCAAGATTATTTTCTTTTGCCCAGGGTTGGGGGGGAAAAGAAGAAGGCCTTGGATTGATTTCATGTGTTCTGCAAAATGGAGCTGAGCCAATTGCTCTTGAGTTGGGCCGCACTCTTCACTTTGAATTTTATGCTGTCAATGGAACTTCAGATGAATCCAGTTCTTCAGAACAGCCAACACGGGGTTTACGAATTATACATATGCCAGATGTGAATGCCAGAAAAGAATCTGATCTGGAACTTCTGAATAAGTTGGTTGTAGAATATAAAGTACCCAATAATTTGAGATTTTCTCTTTTGACAAGATTGCGGTTTGCGAGGGCTTTTAGCTCCCTAGATGCTCGACAGCAGTACACTTGTATCCGGCTTTATGCTTTTGTGGTTCTTGTTCAAGCATGTGCTGATGCTGAGGACCTGGTTTCTTTCTTCAATGCTGAGCCAGAGTTCATAAATGAACTGGTCACTATGTTGAGCTATGAAGATGCTGTTCCTGAAAAAATTCGAATATTAAGTCTTCTTTCCTTGGTTGCCCTTTGTCAGGACAGGTCACGTCAGCCTTCAGTGTTGACTGCTGTAACATCTGGTGGGCACCGTGGTATTCTATCCAGCCTTATGCAGAAAGCTATTGGATCTGTTGTTAATAATTCATCAAAATGGTCTGTTGTTTTTGCGGAGGCTCTGTTATCTCTTGTTACAGTTTTGGTGTCATCATCCTCAGGCTGCTCAGCCATGCGCGAAGCAGGATTTATTCCCACTCTTCTACCTCTATTGAAAGACATAGATCCGCAGCACTTGCATTTGGTTAGTACTGCTGTACATGTCCTGGAAGCCTTTATGGATTACAGCAATCCAGCTGCTGCTCTTTTTCGAGATTTGGGTGGCTTAGATGATACTATACAACGCCTAATGGTAGAAGTATCTCATGTTGAAAATGGTTCAAAGCAGCAGAATCCTTCCATCGATCATGACAGTTCAGAATGTGGTGTTTCTCAAGTAGTTACAGGTACTTCTACCGAGCTTGATAGTCCGCAACCTCTTTATTCAGAAGCCCTGGTATCATATCACCGTCGGTTATTGATGAAAGCTTTATTGCGTGCCATATCGTTGGGTACTTATGCTCCCGGGACGACAACACGTATGTATGGCACAGAAGAGAGCTTGTTGCCACATTGTTTGTGTATAATATTCAAGAGGGCAAAAGATTTTGGTGGAGGGGTCTTTTCACTTGCCGCTACTGTAATGAGTGATCTAATTCACAAAGATCCTACCTGCTTTCCTGTATTAGAAGCGGCAGGTCTTCCTTCTGCCTTTATGGATGCTATACTGGATGGTGTTCTTTGCTCTGCTGAGGCTATTACTTGCATACCACAGTGTCTTGATGCGTTGTGTTTAAACAACAATGGTCTTCAGGCTGTCAAAGAGCGCAATGCTTTGAGATGCTTTGTGAAAGTTTTTACGTCCAAACAGTACCTCCGAGCCCTTGCTGCTGATACTTCTGGTTCCTTGTCTAGTGGCCTCGATGAACTAATGCGCCATGCGTCTTCCTTGCGTGCACCAGGAGTTGATATGCTGATTGAAATACTCGCCAAAATTGCTAAAATTGGATCTGGGCTTGAATCAGCTTCTGTGTCCACAGATTCTCCAAGCTGCTCCCATGCTATACCCATGGAAACTGAATCTGAGAGTAGGGATGTGGTGGCGATGGATGACAGAGACTCATGCACACCTGGAACTTCTGAGCAGCCGACTGATGTTTCTGATGCATCATCATCAAATGTGGAATCATTTTTGCCAGATTGTATCAGCAATGCTGCTCGTCTTCTTGAAACAATTCTTCAGAATTCTGATACTTGCCGATTTTTTGTTGAGAAGAAAGGAATTGAGTGTGTCCTGCAATTGTTCTCTCTGCCCCTCATGCCACTTTCTGTTTCTATTGGACAAAGCATAGCTGTTGCCTTTAAGAACTTCTCCCCTCACCATTCAGCTTCACTGGCCCGTGCTGTCTGTTCTTTCCTGAGAGAACATTTGAAATCAACAGAGGAACTTCTGATTTCTGTCGAGGGTTCCCAACTTGCTCAGGTGGAATTTTCTAAAAGAGTAAAGATTTTGAGGTGTCTCTCTACTTTGGAAGGAATCCTGTCACTTTCTAATTCTTTGTTAAAAGGGACCACTACCATTGTCTCTGAATTGGGTTCTGCAGATGCAGATGTGTTAAAGGATCTTGGCAGGGCTTACAGGGAAATTCAGTGGCAAGTATCATTGTGTTGCGAGTTGAAGGTGGAGGAAAAGCGAAATGTTGAAGTGGATCCTGAAAATGCAGAAACGGGTGTCACTAATGTCACTGGAAGGGAGAGTGATGACGATGCTAATATACCATCTATTAGATACGAGAATCCTGTCGCAATCAGGAATAACTCCCACTCGCAGTGGGGAGTGGAACGTGACTTTATATCTGTGGTTCGTTCAACTGAAGGCTTCAATCGCCGCAGTCGGCATAGTTTGGCTCGTTTTCGTGGTGGCAGGACTGGGAGGCATTTGGAAGCTTTCCAAATCGATTCAGAAGCTGCCGCAAGTAGTGCAGAAACTCCTCATGGAATGAAGAAGAAAAGTCCGGAAGTATTGGTTTCAGATATTCTTACTAAGCTTTCTACAACCATGCGCTCTTTCTTCACAGCTCTCGTAAAAGGTTTTACTTCACCAAATCGTCGAAGGACTGAAACTGGGTCCTTAAGTTCGGCTTCAAAGAGTGTTGGAACTGCCCTGGCAAAAGTTTTTCTTGAGGCTCTGGGTTTCTCAGGGTACTCCAACTCAGCTGGAGTTGATGTATTGCCTGTGAAGTGTCGCTATCTCGGGAAGGTAGTAGAAGACATGAAGGTACTTACATTTGATAATAGACGCAACACTTGTTACACTGCAATGATCAACAACTTCTATGTCCACGGGACATTCAAGGAGCTTCTTACAACATTTGAAGCAACAAGTCAATTGTTGTGGCGTGTTCCTTGTGCTATTTCTGCATCAAGTGCTGATCTTGGTAAGAGTACTGAAGGGAGCAAACTGTCCCACAGTTCCTGGCTGCTGGATACACTAAAGAGCCATTCCGATGAGCTCAATTATTTTGTGGATTCTGGGTTACTGTTGTCATCAACTTCGGCATCTCAGGCTCAGCTACTTGTTCAGCCAGTTGCAGTTGGTTTATCCATTGGGCTCTTTCCTGTTCCTAGAGACCCAGAAGCATTTGTGCGCATGCTGCAGATGCAAGTTCTGGACGTGGTACTTCCTATTTGGAACCATAAAATGTTCCCCAACTGTAGTCCTGTTTTTATCACTTCCATCCTTAAACTAATTACTCATGTCTACAACGGCGTTAGTGATGTGAAACAAAATCGCAGCGGATTATCCGGGACAGCAAACCAACGGTTCATGCCACCTCCTCCAGATGAAGCTACAATTGCTACCATAGTTGAGATGGGTTTTTCAAGAGCGAGAGCTGAGGAGGCACTGAGACGAGTTGAAACAAATAGTGTTGAGATGGCCATGGAATGGTTGTTTAGTCATGCTGAAGATCCTGTGCAGGAGGATGATGAGCTGGCTCGTGCATTGGCTTTATCCCTAGGTAGTTCAACTGAAACACCTAAAGTTGATGCTGCCGATAAATCAGCAGATGTCCCGCCGGAAGAGGGGCAAGCAAATCCACCTCCTTCTGAGGACATCCTTGACGTAGCAATGAACTTATTTCAGGGTAGTGATTCAACGCCTTCCGCGGTGACAGATTTGCTTTTGACGCTTTCCAGTAGGAACAAAGGGGAAGAACGCCCAAAAGTAATTTCTTACCTTGTTCAGCAGTTAAAGCTTTGCCCAGTTGACTTCTCGAAGGATGGCTGCCCATTGGGTATGATCTCACTTACTGTAGCACAGCTTCTTGCAGAAGATGGAAGTACCAGAGAAATAGCTGCGCAGAATGGGATTGCAAAGATTGTGATTGATATCTTGATGGATTTTATGGTCAGGACTGAGGCTTCAAAAGAGCTCCTTGCTCCTAAATGTGTCAGTGCATTACTTCTTATCTTGGATAATTTGGTGCAATCCAGGCCCAAGATATCTGGTGATGATGGCGGAGCATTACCTGGATCTTTATCTGGCTCTTCTGGAAATCATGAATCATCTGAAGCAATAGAAGAAAAATCAATTCCAGTTGATGTAGACAAGGAGGACTCTGCTAAGGATGGGTCTGCTTTTGAAAAGGTTCTTGGAAAACCTACAGGTTACTTGACGATTGAGGAGAGTTATAAGACACTGGCAATTGCATGTGACTTGATGAAAAGACATGTACACCCATATGTTATGCAGGCAGTTCTTCAGTTATGTGCTCGGTTGACAAAATCACATGTCCTGGCTCTGCAGTTTCTTGAAAATGGTGGCATGCCTGCCCTTTTTGGCCTTCCTAGAAGTTGCTTCTTTACTGGTTATGACACTCTAGCATCTGCTATTGTTCGACATCTTCTTGAAGATCCTCAAACGCTGCAAACGGCTATGGAGTTGGAGATAAGACAAATACTGAGTGGAAGTAGGCATGCTGGACGTATATCAGCAAGAACATTTTTGACATCAATGGCTCCTGTTATATCCAGAGATCCGGCAATTTTCATGAAAGCAGTAGCTGCCACCTGCCAAATGGAGACATCAGGAGGGAGGTCCATTATTGTGCTTTCTAAAGATAAAGACAAAGATAAGTTAAAAGCATCTGGCACGGAGACTGGAGTATCTGCAAATGAATGTTTACGTATAAGCGACAATAAGGCTCATGATGGGTCTGGTAAGTACACCAAAGGACACAAAAAGGTTTCAGCAAATCTCACTCAAGTGATTGAGTATCTTCTTGAAATTGTATCAACATACCCTTCATACAATGTTGAGGATGAAAATGGAGACAGTTCAAGTGCTATGGATGTCGATGAACCAACTAACAAAATGAAGGGCAAATCAAAGGTTGATGAAACAGTAAAGGTAGGACCAGACAGACTGTCAGATAAATCAGCAGCCTTAGCTAAAGTGACTTTTGTTCTCAAGTTATTGAGTGATATTCTGCTTATGTATGTTCATGTTGTTGGAGTAATCTTGAGGCGAGATTTGGAAATGTGTCAGCAGCGTGGGTCTAGTCATTTTGAGTGCGCTGGACAGGGTGGTATAGTTCATCATGTTCTACATCATCTTATTCCCATTGCAAGTGATAAATCTGCTGGCCCTGACTCAGCAGAGGAATGGAGACAGAAGCTCTCTGATAAAGCTTCATGGTTTTTGGTTGTATTGGCTGGTCGTTCTAGCGAAGGAAGGAGGAGGGTTGTTAATGAACTTGTGAAAGCATTATCATCATTTGTAAATGTTGAAAGCAGTTCATCTGGCAGCAATTTAGTACCTGACAGGAAAGTGTGTGCTTTTGTTGAGCTAGTATATTCCATTTTGTCGAAGAATTCTTCTTCTGGAAGCTTACCTGGTTCTGGGTGTTCACCTGACATTGCCAAAAGCATGATAGATGGAGGAATTGTGCAATGCTTGTCTGGCATTCTCCAGGTAATTGACTTGGATCACCCGGATGCACCAAAAGTTGTGAATTTCATTCTTAAGTCTTTGGAGAGCCTGACTAGAGCAGCCAATGCTAGTGAGCAAGTACTCAGAGCTGATACACTGAATAAGAAAAAGGTAAATGATTCAAATGGAAGGCCAGATGCACAACTTGTTGGGACAACTACTCCCCAAGACTTGCAATATTCTGAAAACAGAAATTCTCAACATGGGCTTCCTGACAATACTGGTTCTGAAGCACCGCCATCAGACATCTCTCACAATGATGGAGATCAAAATGCAGTACCGAATCAATCTACAGAGCAGGAAATGAGGATTGAGGAGGATCCGGCTACTGATACACCTGTGGATCTTGGGGTGGATTATATGCGTGAAGATATGGAAGAAAGTGGGAACTTGCCCAATACAGAACAAATTGAGATGGCTTTCCATGTAGAAAATAGAGTCGATGATGATATGAATGAAGAAGAGGATGACATGGGTGATGATGGTGAAGATGATGATGATGGAGAAGATGAGGATGAAGATATAGCTGAAGATGGCACTGGTCTGATGTCCTTGGCTGATACAGATGTGGAGGACCACGATGATACTGGCTTGGGCGATGAATATAATGATGACATGGTTGATGAAGATGATGATGATTTCCATGAAAACCGTGTCATTGAGGTAAGGTGGAGGGAAGCCCTGGATGGGTTAGATCATCTGCAGGTACTTGGGCAGCCTGGAACTGCAGGAGGGCTAATCGATGTCTCAGCTGAAGCCTTTGAAGGAGTCAATGTTGATGACTTCTTTGGATTTCGGAGATCTTTTGGCTTTGAACGTCGTCGTCAGGCTAACAGGACATCCTATGAACGCTCGGTTACAGAAGGAAATGGTCTTCAACATCCTCTGCTTATAAGGCCATCAAATTGTGGTGATTTTTCTTTATGGTCATCTGCTGGGAATTCATCCCGGGATTCAGAAAGCCTTGCTGCTGGTAACCTTGATTTAGCCCATATTTATATGCTTGATGCTCCAGTTTATGACAATGCACCAACTAATCTATTTGGCGATCGGCTCGGTGGTTCTGCACCACCACAACTAGCTGATTTTTCTGTTGGTTTGGAGTCCTTGCGCGGATCAGGTCGAAGAGGGCCAGGTGATGGCCGGTGGACTGATGATGGCCAACCCCAAGGTGGTGGTCAATCAGCTCTAATTGCTCAGGCAGTTGAAGAGCAGTTTGTTTCTCAATTAAGCAACAGTATTCCCACTGAAAATGCTGCTGAAAGACTTTCACAGAACCTGGGATTACCAGAAAGGCAGGAGGGAGATCCCACTGTGGCCACTGATAATCAGATTGCAGCGGGGGTTGATAACACTGATGGCCAAGCGAATGTTGATAGGCATATTGATAATGATCACCAAGACGATCAACTAGCTGAACTTCATTTGTCGGAGGTCAACCCAGAGGCTGCTGCCGAACAAGCAGGTGAAGGCCAACAGGCCATGGAAGCTATTCCAAGTGAGATTGGTAATGACAGCATGGAGACTGCGGATGACAATAATACTTGCCAAGAGACATCTTCAGGTTCTATTGCTCAGGATGGTGTGCCTTCTGACAGGGCTCCAGATAGCCTTGTAAATTCTTGTATTGTACCACCTCAAGTGGATCGCGAGAGATCCTCAGGAGCAGACAGTCAGTCTAGCTGTCAAGCTCGTTTGGTATCTGGATCAGACTTGCCAGATCCTGGGGATCATCAGGCTTCTTCAGTTCCAGAAAGTAGTGATGTGGATATGAACATTACTGAAGTCGAAAGAGATCCCAGGGCCAATCCAGGGGAGCCATTACCACAGCAAAATAGTCAGGCAGTCCAGGATGCAGGCCAGACTGATGAAAATAATTTGAATAATGAGTCTTCTAATGCGAATGGCATAGATCCAACATTTTTGGAGGCGCTTCCAGAAGATCTTCGTGCAGAGGTTCTTGCTTCACAGCAAGCTCAGTCTGCATCAGCTCCTAATTATGCACCTCCTGCAGTTGAAGACATTGATCCAGAGTTTTTGGCTGCTCTTCCTCCTGATATTCAAGCTGAAGTTCTTGCTCAACAGCGAGCACAAAGAATAGCACAACAATCAGAAGGACAACCGGTTGACATGGATAATGCTTCAATTATCGCTACTTTTCCTGCTGACCTGCGTGAAGAGGTTTGTCTTTTTTAACTTTAAACCACCCGGCTTTGACAAAGTTACTAACTTCCATTGTGTCTGCTAGGTGCTTTTAACTTCCTCCGAGGCACTATTATCTGCACTGCCATCTCCATTACTTGCTGAAGCACAAATGCTGAGAGACAGAGCAATGAGTCATTATCATGCTCGCAGCTTGTTTGGAAGTAACCAGAGACTCAATAGTCGTGGAAATAGATTGGGTTTTGATAGGCAGACTGTAATGGACAGGGGCGTTGGAGTCACTATGGGACGGAGGGCTGCTTCTGTTTCTGAGAACTTGAAGTTGAAAGAACTTGAAGGAGAACCACTTTTGGATGCTAATGGCTTAAAAGCATTAATCCGTCTATTACGACTTGCACAGGTATATATATTGAACAGCGTGTTAAATTTCTGCATTCGAAGCGTTTGATGAAGTGAATGCTTTTTGTATTTGATCCATAATTGTTATGATGTAAGCATTTGGAATTTCAACATCATAAATGGCTTAATTTATATCCTGTAGGCGGTAGGACCTGGAAAGTTGTTCTGCTCTGTTAAAAGTCGATTTGAATAACTATTATGCTCGTACTAAAATGCTCTTGTTTGTAAAGTGAATAGAATACAATATGAATCTAAATTGCTTTCCTACTGTTTGCTTTTAGCCTCTCGGGAAAGGTCTATTGCAGAGACTATTATTGAACTTGTGCTCGCACAATGATACAAGAGCTATTCTAGTTCGGCTTCTGCTTGATATGATCAAGCCCGAGACTGTGGATATAGGTGGACTAACTTCCATGAATTCACAAAGGCTATATGGATGTCAATCTGATGTTGTTTATGGCCGATCTCAACTGTGTGATGGTATGTCTTCCCTTCTGCTTTGCCCCTTTTGCCAATAATGTAAATTTTTTGTATAACATGGTTTGATGTCTGACGAGGTCATTCTGTTTATTCAGGCGTTCCTCCATTAGTATTGCGACGAGTGCTTGAGATTCTGACCTATCTGGCTACTAATCATTCTGGTGTTGCCAGTCTACTCTTCCACTTTGAGGGTCCAAATATCCCCGAGCTTGCATGTATAGACCATTCTAATGGGAAGAATGAAAAAGGTAAGGATATAATCCTTGGAGAACAGCATCAAGTTGGCCATTCGGGAAGCTCACAAGGTGGGGACGTTCCTTTGATATTGCTCCTCCGACTTTTAAGTCAACCAGTTTTCTTGCGGAGTATTCCCCATCTGGAACAGGTATGCACTCTCTTATGAATGTTCATGTTAAAGCTGCTGTTAAATATCATTTTTGCTTATTGTAATACATGTTCTTTGTTCACTGAAAGGTCATGGGTCTGCTCCAAGTGGTTGTGTATGCTGCAGCATCCAAAGTGGATATTCAGTCTAATACTGAAGAAACAGCAACTCAAACCGAAACCCCTTCTGAAAATGAAACTACTGATGACATTCAGAAAGATTTTAATGTAACTGGAGGAGAAACTAATCAGCCTGATCAAAGTGCCAATGCCTTGAGCTCCAAGTCAGATGGTCAGAGAGGCACTAGGAATTATGATATCTTCTTACAGCTGCCGCGATCAGATCTGCACAATCTCTGCGGTCTTCTTGGGAATGAAGGGTACTGCTACTCCTCATCATGCTCTAATTCTATTCCTGTTTTGTACTGATTAAAGTTGTCACTAAATTTTATCTGGAAATTTGTAATTTACCACAAGAAAGTCATTTTTTAACTCTCCATCGCTTGCTCTTGCTTTCATAAATGATCTTCTATTAGGGAATTAATGATGGACCATTTTGTATTGTAAATTAGGCTTTCAGACAAAGTTTACACACTGACTGGTGATGTGCTGAGGAAGCTGGCCTCTGTTGTTGCTGCCCATCGCAAATTTTTCATTTTGGAGCTTGCAGAATTAGCCCAAAGGTTGAGCAGCTCTGCTGTAAAGGAACTTATAACACTTAGGGATACACACATGCTAGGATTGAGTGCTGGATCCATGGCTGGGGCTGCGGTTCTTCGTGTTCTCCAGATTCTTAGCTCGCTTACTCCAATTGGTAGCGACAAGGATAAGGATAGAGTAGATGATGAGGAACAGGACGAGCATGTGACCTTGTGGAAGTTAAATGTTGCTTTGGAGCCATTGTGGAGGGAACTAAGTGAATGCATTAGTAAAATGGAACTGGAGTTGAGTCAGAATTCCAACTCTCCTGCTGTCTCAAACATTAACATGGGGGAACAGATACAGGGTTCTTCTTCAGCATCTTCCCCTCTTCCTCCTGGAACTCAGAGACTTCTTCCTTTCATCGAGGGCTTTTTTGTTTTGTGTGAAAAACTACACGCTAACAATACAATATCACAGGCAGATCAATCCGATGTGACGGCTCGAGAAGTGAAAGAGTCTTCTGGGTGTTCAACTTCAGCATCTATTAAACTTGTGGATTCTTACAGAAAATTTGATGGGTCTGGGACATTTATAAAGTTCTCTGAGAAGCATCGCCGCCTTCTTAATGCTTTTGTAAGGCAGAATCCTGGACTATTGGAAAAATCACTCTCGATGATGCTGAAAGCTCCTCGGCTGATTGATTTTGACAACAAAAGGGCTTATTTCCGTTCAAGGATTCGGCAGCAGCATGACCAACATCTCTCGGGTCCACTGCGTATTAGTGTTAGGCGGGCTTATATTTTGGAGGATTCATACAACCAGCTTCGCATGCGACCAAGTCAAGACCTTAAGGGGCGGTTGAATGTGCATTTTCAAGGTGAAGAAGGTATTGATGCTGGTGGTTTGACGAGGGAATGGTATCAATTACTGTCTAGGGTTGTATTTGACAAAGGAGCGCTGCTTTTCACTACTGTGGGAAACAATGCAACTTTTCAACCAAATCCTAATTCTGTATATCAAACCGAACATCTCTCCTATTTCAGATTTGTGGGCCGTGTGGTAATTTTCAGCACTCAAAGTGGAGCTTGGAATTTTTTTAATCATTTGTTCGTTTTCATTTTCTGAAATTGCACTATGGTTCTACTTATAGGTTGCCAAGGCACTGTTTGATGGACAGCTCCTTGATGTATACTTTACTCGCTCTTTTTACAAGCATATCCTCGGTGTGAAGGTTACTTATCATGATATAGAGGCAGTTGATCCTGATTACTATAAAAATTTGAAATGGATGCTGGAGGTGAGTTGGAGAAATTACGATCACGTGCTTTAGCTTAAAGGAATTATAATTTAGTTCTTAAATATTTTTTTTTTCGTCTCTGCAGAATGATGTGAGTGACATACCTGATCTGACATTTAGCATGGATGCGGATGAAGAAAAACACATCCTGTATGAGAAGACAGAGGTACTGAGATAATTTTCATTGTGCTGATATATTTGTGAACCTTCCCTTGTAGTTTTTTCCCCCTAGGTTTATAAATTCTACATTGTTCCAACAAATACAAAGTTATATCTTCCTAATAATGCTTATCATGAAAAGGTTACCGATTTTGAGCTAAAACCGGGAGGAAGAAATATAAGGGTGACAGAAGAAACGAAGCATGAATACGTGGACCTCGTTGCTGATCACATACTGACTAATGCTATTCGTCCTCAAATAAATTCATTCCTGGAAGGTTTCAATGAATTAGTTCCACGGGAGCTTATATCTATTTTTAATGATAAGGAGCTTGAATTATTGATTAGCGGTCTTCCAGAAATTGATTGTAAGTTGGCTTGGCTTCTCTCTATTACTTAGTTTTGGAGTTTCATTGTCATGAAAACTTCTGATGATTTTAATGTCCTTGCAGTGGCTGATCTGAAGGCCAATACTGAGTATACTGGCTATACTGCAGCATCTAATGTCGTTCAGTGGTTTTGGGAGGTTGTTGAGGGATTCAACAAGGAAGATATGGCAAGATTCCTCCAATTTGTAACAGGAACTTCAAAGGTGATTCATTTGAGATGCAATCGTCTTAAGTTTGGTATATTGGCATGTTACTGCATCATACTTCTGCACTAAATTTAGAATACACTCAATGTTATGATAGGATTATGGCCTTGGTCCGAGACAATTGAGGTTATACTGTTTGGTTGTTGTCTCCTCAAGTGGTTTTAGTTTCCATATTCTTGGAGTGTTGTCTAATTTATTTTCATGGTGTTCCTGGATCATGTTGTAGGGTGTGTTACCTTTTTTAAGTACCCTTTAAACATCCTCCAATTTCTTGGGAATGTGACTAGGCATCCTTAGACTTCATCAATTCTGCAAGATTCATTCTTAATTATTGTTCTTTAATATGAAATCAATTACCAGCTTGTGTGTGGCAGTTGTAGAGGATATTTATCCATGTTGATTGAAAGTTAATGCCATCACTAATCGAGATTCTGTGGTTTCTTAGGTTCCTTTAGAAGGTTTCAAGGCACTACAGGGCATATCAGGGCCACAGAAGTTTCAGATTCACAAAGCATATGGGGCACCCGAGAGACTTCCATCTGCTCACACTTGGTAAGTTCCTTCATATAAATTATATTGAGTTGACAAATGGCATTTACCTTTTAGGTGTTTTATCTTGCAATCGCATGTTGTAATCCGTTTATCTCGACAAATCTTTCCGTCAGCTTTAACCAACTGGACCTTCCCGAGTATTCTTCCAAAGAACAGCTTCAAGGTCGCATGTTGCTGGCAATTCATGAAGCTAGTGAAGGATTTGGATTCGGTTAAGCTGTCACAATGCTGCTGGATTCGTCTTGGCATTAATGTAAGTATCTCTAATTTCACTAGACATCCAACAGCATGAAAATTCGTAAAATGTTGCGAAATAAGCTTTTCTCAAGACTTAAGACACTATTTTTTTCAGGTTCATGAAGTGGCTATGCAGATTATTTCCCTCCCAAAAGCAGAAGTTGGCTTATTAACATAATGTTCTTCCCTTTTACCATGGTGGTGGCACGTCTCAGAAGCACCGGATCCGCCGATCATTCGTTTTGTTCAATAGCTTAGTATATCAAAGGTGGGGAAGAGAGAAACAGAAACAGGGAAGATGCAGAAATATTTCTACAGTTTTATTTGTACAGACTGGGCGTTTCTATCTTTTGGGGGAATGGGGCATCTTTAGATGAGTATAAATATTTTGTTCTCATTCTTTTTTATCTGTCTAGTGTCCAATTAACTTCCGGGTACAGTCACAATACCGGAAGAAGTAATTTGTCTTAATACAATGTCAAGATAATCGATGTCGCTTTTTAATAATCATTTTACAGTTGCTTTTGTTTAAAGCGCCTTCTGATGTATGTGTTCATGGACTGGATTCCAGCGATATTATAAATTTGTTGAAAATAAATCTTTACAACACAATCAAATATTAATTCTAATTTGTTAAATCCATGCATACACTCACTTGACAAATTATAAAACTTTCTGAAAATTATATAACTCATAAATAAAAATTATTATATATTGTTAGTTATTATCTGTAAATTCAAATCTATTCTCTCTTTAATTTTTTTAATTGATAAAAAATTTATATCAATTAGTGCAGTTTTCATCGAACTTTAAAACATATTTATCCAAGTACAAATTAAATATGTTAGAGAAATTCTCCTTTTTTTTTTTTTTTTTTAAAACATGTTAGAGAAATTCTATAGCTTCCAAATATAAATTATATAATAAGTTTATTAATTTAATTAGATCATAAAATAATATATGTTACTTATTACATATAATTGCTCATCAAATGAATATATATTGCTTAAACAATAATATTTTTCCACAACCTATGAAGAAGTGAAAATTTTATCAATTTATACAACAAGGCTAGTATACAAATTTAATACATTGTTTATCCTATACGAATAATGAATATGATATAACCAAAAAAAAAAAAAAAAGGATACGTAAACTGGACGGATTTCATATCTAATAATTTTGCCAATAAGGGTTGATCCAAGTAGTTAATGAGTTTATTCTCGGAAGTAAGGTTACGAGTTTGAATCCCGCTTGGGTGTGCATGTGTTAACAATATATATATATATATATATATATTATACCTTTATTATTGGAATGTCCACAATTTGATATACTTTACGGCGTTACTTACAGAGAATTTCAATATAATTGATCAATTTGATAGTGTGTGTAAATATAAACAACATAACTCGATCCATATCGGTCCCACTTATTTTTTATCCAAAAATATATTTTAAAGGGTCTAAATCTATGATGTACGAATACTATTAAAAATATTATTTTATCATATCGGACACTTGTATCGAACGTTGTATTCGATATTCTTCACGTGGAAAATTTAAGAAAAAAATTTGTATCGTCGTATTCATATCATGTCGCGTCGTATTCGCATCGCCGTGCTTATATCCGTGCATTATATTCAAATATAATTAACCATTATTATTATTATTATTATTATTATTATGTGTTGTTTGCTTCGTCCTCCCTATAATTTTCAATCTTTGATTGTCTTTTTAAAAAGAAAAGAGGATCGATTCCCACTTCAACATAGTGAATTACATTGTATATATTCCTTCAAATATATTGTACATCGGCTGTGATTCGATGGATAGTTTAAATATATAAAAGATTGGGTATAAGTACCTTAAAAAAGTAAAAAAAGAAATTAAAAAATCGAAATTTGTTCCTTGGTATGTTAATTTTTATAATAAACAAATACTTCTAAAAATATCATTTTGTCGTATTGTGTCAGACACTATATCTAATACTTCTCGCGTGAAAAATTCCAAAAAAAATCTATGTCGTTATATCCATATTATATTGTATTCTTATCGTCGTATCCGTATCCGTGCATCATAGATATACATTCATAATTTCATTCATCCAAAGGGACCATTTTAATATCACTTAATTTTCTGTTAGATATTAGAGATTACAGATTTTGGGTAGATTTCGGGTCAAGCGCGTGAATCTCTCAGCCCGCACGTTCCCCTCTTTTTCACATATTAAATTTATTTTTTAATCGCGGCAGAGGGGGTGCGATTAACTGAGATTATTGTTTTAACGCATTACTCCTATCTTTATTTCTCAATTTTATCCCCACTCTTTACCCTAAACAACTCTTTTTTACGTATTATTTCTTTCTGTCTAAAATATTTATGTGGTGAGATTTTTCAGAATCTTCCATTATAACATTTTTATGTGATGAGATTCTTTTGTGGTAAAATTCTTTATTCTCTATGCACTTTAAAGATAAGGAGAATTCTGGTGAGATTTTTTAGAATCTTCCATTCCATTATAAGATTTTTATGTAGTGAAATTATTTGCTCTGACTAAATTGGTGTTATGATAAATTTTTTATTTTCTATTTAATAGGTTTTATGATAAATTCTTGATTTTTTATTTCATAAATCTAAGTTTTTGATTGAATCGTGTATATAATATATATATATATATTTCCTTTTTAATTCAATAAAAATTGTAGTTATAAAAAAGGACAAAAATGTAAAAATATATTAAGAACACTTTAATCTATCGTATGAATCAGAAAATTGTGCTTCTGTTACTAAATTAAATTCTAGTCAATTATATATATCAAACAGTAGATTGAGAAAATCTAATCATGCTTAATTTGAGTTAAAAAACCCCAAAATAAATTAATTCAAATTAAGTCAAAAAAACTAATCTCACATGTCAAACACTCTCTAAGAATTTCTGCACAATAGTTTAACATATCATATATATATTATTAGATTTTTTAATAGAGCAACGGTGACTTCGCTACTTATTTTGTGAATTTGATGTTCTACTTATTTAAACCAAGGTTTCAACGTTGAAGATCGATGAATAGACATATTACAATTTAATTACGAATTTGATTTTAATGGACCATAAGTAAAAAATATTACGTTTTAAATAGAATTTTAAAAAAAATTACTAGATATTGAGTTCAGTTCATTTCTTTCTAATTTTTCTCAATCTTATAATATAATTTACAAACACTTTTAAAAATATTCTATTATTACCCTCGTATTTCTCGATCTCAAGATATAACTTGTAAATATTTTTAAAAACATTCTGTTATTACATTCATATTCATAGCGTATCGAGAATTTTTCTCATGGTGAATTTTAAAATAATCGTAATATTTATATCCATACATCATAGATACGGAAAGAGACCCTTTCATTTGTTTTTTAATGATGATAAAAAGGTGAAGAAGAGTTGATTAACAGCCAAAATGAGGAGAGTCCCACACTCAGAGCCACTGTCATATTTCCGTTCTCATCTTTTTCCTTTCCTTTACTTTTTGTACTCATTTCGATACAGCTACACTATATATATTTTCTCTACAGACGACAAAACCCTTCTCTCTCTCTCTCTCTCTTCGTCTCACGTATCAAGTAATCTTTTGCCTGAGCGATATCTCTTCCTGAGGATTCATGTCGGTATGCCATCTAATTCTTATTTCTTTTTGTTATGATTTGATTCATTTGTGTGGAATTTATATGATCCGCCCTTTTTCTTTTTTAACATCTGCCCACGCTTTTATCGTGTATGACAGTGCCGAATACGTTTCGTTTTCTTTCGAATTTCTTGTTGTTTGACCTCTTCGAGCGATCGCCTTGTTTGGTTTGAGCTATGTCTTTTCAAGTTTTGGCTAAATTTTGTGCGTTGTTTATTGCAATTGGTTTATTCGCTACTGGGATTGGATGCTAGTTGTTGTATGATTATTGAGTTCTCGTGATATGTGAATTCTTTCTCTCTTGAGAAAATTTGGGAAACGAATTTTATCTTTAATAGGAAAAATAACTTGAATAATGAGGAATTTAAACTTTTAGCAAGTCTCGTCTTTTATTGTGAATTTTAAATTTTTTTCACTTTGATCGATATATTCAATTCTATGTCTGGTTTTCTTGATTGTATTTTTCCTAATCATGTGAAATTTGTTCCAAATGAGTTGTGATTGCATTATCATGTAAAATTTCTTTCATCAAACCAGTTTTCCCCTCGAAGATCTTCCTTCTCATTTATTGGCAGATTGTGGTGATTGCTGATGTGTATGGTTATGTTGTTTGTAGCAACTTGTCCTTTGAGGTTTAGAATTGTAATGGTTGCAAACTGTTATAATGTTATTAGGTTGAGTAGGTTTGACATGTTACTTGTTACTGTATGTGGTCTAAATCAATCTAAAATTCATGAGGCGAGCTCTATCAATCTTTTTCTATTTAGAATTTAACCCATTTTTGGATGTCCTTTGAGTCGATGTTAAAAACTGTGATAAAATGCAAATATCAAGTTATATCTGATCTGATGTAAAACTTTCTACGTGATGAATGAAAATCACCTACCCCAATATATGATTAACTGACAAGCTCTTGATATTGTTTGCTTTCCTATTCAATTTATCCGTGAACGGTGAACAGGAGTAACTTTTTAACAAAATATGGAAGCTGCATCGTTGGAATAATGCCTCAAAAGAATTTTTTGTTCACAAAGATTATCCTGAAATTAGTAGGAATTAAGCATTCATCACCAAGTTGGTTTCATTTTGATTGCCCTATGCCCATTGTTGATGTCTATAACCGATGGATAATGAGCCCATAGAATGTCGTTTTACTCCAACATGGTTGTGCCTTTACTGCAAGATAGAATCTTATTTAATCAATCTTGTATTGCAGTTTCATCCTCCTGTCCTCACATACATAGTTACGTCACTCTAATTAGCATTGTTTTAACTGGACTTAGTTCTATTGTACTGTGATACTGTAAAACTTTCAAATTTACAAAATTGATTACATATTCAAAAACAAAGAATAAAAATTGTTTGGCAAATCTGGGTTATCCTTTGCTCGAGGCTCTCACTGATGCAAATCTGGGTTATCCTTCTGCTTTATCGGAGTTCTGAACTTAAATTATTTGGTTGCAAAGGGTTCGTTTGGAGTCATCCACTTAAAAGCTTTAAAACTTTTAACATTTTTAGATCTGATTGAAAAATGCACGTGGACCTAGGATTTCTTTTCTTTTTTCTTGTAATAAAAATCTGTTTCTGTTTCAATTTTCAGGAGAAGGGTCGACCATTGCCGAAGTTTGGTGAATGGGATGTCAATGATCCTGCTTCAGCAGAGGGATTTACTGTAATATTTAACAAAGCCAGGGATGAGAAGAAGACAGGCGGGAAGCCAGATTCCCCCACAAAGGCCGCCACAAATACAAATCATGGAGTGGAACCTTTAAAACCTCAGGGTGTAAGTTGCTTCAATTAAAATTGCAGATTTCAGCATAAAAACTTTAAATAAAGCTATTGGCTATAAGTATGTGATTGGCATATCTATTGATACATCTTCAGAACCTTACTGGTGTCTATTATTTGTTAGCAGCCATGTCTTTATTCCCTTTTGACTCGAGTTCTGCTGGGTTTAGCTGCTTTTGTCTGGTACTCTGGTGTAACTTTTTGCGTGTTTATATAATCTTTATTAAAGACCGATTAACGGAAATATTTCAGAAACTAGCATCATTCGTACATTCTAAGATCGAAATTTCTTCTTTGATTGATATATTCCCTATAAACACAAAGTGAGCCATGGTTATGTTTCCCAACTCCCAAGTCTCTATGGCATTTCTTATAGTGAATAAATTTCTAAGCGTATACGTAGTGACTCGAAATCAGATCACCTTTCGTGAATATACTTGTCTATTATGACTTCATCTGGTCTTGATTTAACAGATCCCTTGTTTTGCAGAAGAAATGGTTATGCTGCATGCAGAAACCGAGCGCGGAATCTTGACCAGATCTATGTGTAAAAGATGAATATAGAAGTGCATATTTATAAACAGCCCTGGAAAATTGGAACTGCAGGTGGAATTAGGCCCCACTGCAGTCCCTTTTGTGTGTTGTAAAATTGTGTTCATGTTGTACCAAAGGAATATGGGAAACTGAAAATTCTGTATGTTGTATTCTGTATTGTGATTAAGCCAGCTTTGTGGTTGTTGCTTTTGCTACCTTGTGACCTGTAAAGCAAGTCTTCATGTAATGACCTCATTATTTATTTTGCTGGAATTTCCTCTGTAATAGTTATATTTTTGCAACCATCTCTTTCTGAAAAGAATTACAGTTGTATGGAATATGGAACATCCAAACGTAACGGCAATTTACCAATCAATGGAGTGGGTAACTGGATAAGAGAAAAGGAAGAAACAAGTGAATCATCTGTACTAAAAAAGCAACAAAATCTGAGTTTCAAACATATATCTACTTAACATGAGATAATTAGTCTACATGTGACTTTCTGATAAAGTTCCTGAATTATGCAGCTGATTCATATGTAGTACAACATTAAACTCTAGATGACCCGAGTTTTCTCTCAAACAAACGGCGCATAATGTAGACTTGCAAACCACTGGCTAAGATCAGAGCAGCTGATTCGAATAATGCTTTGTGGATTGCTCCTCGGCCCATCTTCTCGTTCACTGAAATTCAATCAACCGATCATTAACAATCAAGATAACTGAAGTACTAGAGATAGAATGAACAAGCAGAAGTATAATTGATAAGTGCTGCTTGAAAAAATGGATGTTAGTTTAACAAGTTGGTAAAATACCAATTGCCTGGCGATCAGTCTGAGCCTCTAGCCAGTGCTGCTCAAACTGAATATTGTACAGAGCTTCCTCTAGCTTCCCGATATGCTCAAAAAGAGGTTTGAAATGCTCTGCAACATGTCCATAGAATTATAAGCTCATACGAAATATTATGAGTGGTTCATCAATATTATGAAGGGAAAGGTAAAAAAATTCAATGATATAATTACCATCCTTAGCATGCTCATCATGGTATAAGAAATGACCAGCATGCACATCAAAGTCTATAGTTTCATGATATGGGGACTTATTAGTGAAGCAAAACCGGTAAACTCCTTGATGATAAGCCACAAACTCGTGCTTTTCACTTGTTTTGTCGCGAGTGTCATGGATCTGTTCACCATTTGGTCCCTTCACCTGAAATTTTTGATGATGTTTCAAACAATCTAATCATTTTTTAGGACAAGTGGAAAATGCTAAATACAACATTCAAAAGCACGTCATCATGAAAATTTAGAAGGGGATCACATAAGAAGAATTTCCTCATACAACTGGCCAATGTATTCTAACATGCTCCATCAGGAATACAATAAGGCCGTATTTTTGTCATGAACACTGAACGAACTGCTAAGTGCTAAGGTTAATCTAACCAGATACATTATATAAGTTATCCTAATTCATCGGCATAAATATATACTCCTATTAGAGAATGTATGTTACTACATTGAAAGTATAATTTCATACAAATCCCTCTACTCGCTACACAACATCAGATAATCCATATCATCACACTGTCCAGTAATATGGTTTTATAGCATGTTATATCAAAATAAGACTCTTCAAATATGTTGACAGAGTGAGCTTTTGAAAGAATTTTGCGTCGCACACAATAGTTCAAGAAAATAGTCAACATCACTAAGTTATCACCAGCTTTTTGGCATGAAACACAACCAAAACATGCAATATACAGGATAACATTGATCACATAATTAATTTTAAATGAAATTCCAATTTAACTAGAAAATGAAGAGAATTTAGACTTGTTGCTTCTAACCACAAACTTAACAAAAGCTTAATGGAATCACAGGATTAAACAAAGAACTTTACCACAAGATCAACACCATCTTCACTGTTATGCCATGACCCTTCAGATTTAATCACCACAAAGGAGAAATGCACTGTGTTCCCATACTCCACCTTGTGAGAAAAGCACTCCTCTCTATCTATCACAAATCTAATGCCAAAAGCCCCTCCAAAGCAGCTTAAGAGTACAATGACTGCCACTGCTGTTATTGAATGCCTCATCTGTATCCCAAGTCCAAACGTCATTAAATCTTTTCAGAAAAAAGGGGTTGAGAATAAATGGAAACGAACACACCTTTTTCTACCTCTCAATAAATTAAACAACAGAAAAGAGCACGAAAAAAGTAGAGAACAAAAATGGATAGGTTTTTTCTTTTAAGTTAACCTCCAAGATTCAAGATATTACAAGGACAAACACAGGAGAACCTTTCTCTTGTTTTCTTCACCATATAGTATAATCTCTCTTTTACTTATATATTATGCAGCCAATTTCATAGTCTAGAATTGTTTGAGAGCTAAGGAGTATATACTAAATAAAGTTCTTGCAATTGCATAAACAATCCCACTACTGCTGGTGGGTCATGTATGCGACCACCAACAAAAGCTTCCCAAACTAGTTTACGTACAATATCTTCACTGTCACAAGTTCAGTGTTTACCTTGGGTGACTTGATCCTAAAAAATATAGTGTATATATGACCAACGTTATGTTCTATCTTATAATTCATATATTTTTAAAGTATTACAGGGAACAAACCTTTGTTTGATTAAATAAAGTCTAATGTGTTTCCCTTTAAATGCATAACCCTAATATCCATATCTCTGCCCAATTGGAATGACCAAAAGAAAAATAAGATAACTTCTTCAAATCAATTGATGCCTTACCTATGTTTGTCCCATCTTATATCTAGTTTTCAGAACATACATTCAATTCAACACAATTAATAAATTATCAGTTTATAACGGAGAAATATGACACTAATTTCAAGTAGACCACAATGATTAAGAAAGCATAAACTATGTGGTAGTTAGAGTTGAAAGATCTCCAACGAATTCAACAAAGTCTAAATGCAAACATTTGAACTCCTAAGAGGTATGCAACCAGGGGAAGTTATTATGTCCACATCAATGAAGTTGTTCCCTTCCAAGATATAATTCCAAACATCTACACTGAGTCTGTTTCTACCAGATCGGTATCCACTCCCAAACTCAAAGCCAGCAAATAAATGAATCCTGGCACAGTCGTTTACTTCTCTAGAGATGATAATACAGCAATTAAAGCGGGGAATCAAAGAGGAGGTCAAACTCACTTCTTTCCCTACTTTCCAACAAAATTATTAGCCAAACTCTACAAGGTTTTAGTGAAAGGGAAAAAACGATATTCCCTGCTAGATATATTGAAACGTCGACGGGTTAGGGCACAATTGATTGAGTAAAGGTAAATCCCTAAATCCTCAAGCCAATCCACGATCCATTTTCGACATGAATTGATCGAAATTAAAGCGACAAGAAGTTGACTTAAACGCTGGAAACAAGCAAACGAAAGAGCGGAAATTCGAGAAGCAATTACGGCAAAGATTAGAACATCAAACCTCGTGAAAAAACGAGAACGAAGCTTACCTTGGCTGTTGATTGAAACGCAGTTCCGGCAGAGGTTTTTCAGCAAAGGCTGTCGGAAAGGGGCTCCTTGCCTATATCTATATACTCCATCGCCATGGAAACAGAGCTAAATTACTTGTGACATGGTTTGCCAGGCAACAGCCAGTCAAAAAATAACACGTGTATTACATTTTAAATTTTCTTTTTGGGGCGTTAGAGGGAATTGAAATTCTGACCCAAAAAAAAAGAGAGTAGGGAATTGAAATTCACATTCTTAATTAACTTGCACAAACATTGCCACATTTTTATTTTATTTTTTTTGAAACGCAATTTCCTAAATCAACTGGAATTAAAACTTACAAAGAAATAATAAAAAAAAATTACGCAGGCTCAAGGCCGCAAACATTGCCACATTGATCTCATTAATTATGGAATAATAAAAACTTATTTCAGATTTTAATAATATATATTTTTTATAAATATTTCATATTACATAAATTATATTTATAAAATATATATTTATATATATAATATATTTATTTATATATAAAATAGTCATATCGGAACCGTGTCATGTTTTAAAATTTTAAAAAAAATTCGCATCATTGTGTTCATGTCGTTCTCAGTATACATGCATCATAGATTGAAATCTTTATTTTATATAATCTCATAATTTTAGTAATTCAAATTTTAATTTGTTTTGAGATGGTACTTATATTTTATTTATAATACGGGATTTAGATAACCATTCAGTGATTTTAATTTGAGAAATGTGTACTTTTATACGCATAAATTAATTGGTAATTATTAATGTAAAAAATTGTATTTTGTACCACAAATAATTTGATTTAGTATTAATAATAATACCTAATGGATTTATTCAATTATTTATTTTTTTTCTTTTTTCTTTATTCAATTTCTCATTAATTCAAGTGAATTAATACCTAATAGGTTTATTCTCTAGGGTAAGGTTCTGGGTTCGAATCTCACTTTGATGTGTGTGAGTTTTTTTAAAAAAAAAGTGAATTAATACCCATTATTCAACAACAAAAAAGACATTTTATAATTTAGCACTATATGACTCAACGAACAATAGGTGATTCACCTTATTTCATAATACTTATTAAAAGATCTGGGAATGGAGATAGAATGACACGAGTGATCCTTGTCCTTAAAATTTTAATTGCCCCCAACTTCTTTGAGTTTTGTTAAAGCTTGCAGACGATTTACTTTTATGTTATATGTCAAGTTGATGGTTGATTTCGAACAATAGCAATTTACCGGAAATCACTTTTATGATATATGTTAAGCTGATGGTTGATTTCGAACAATAGCATTTTGCCAAAAATTAGGCGAGTTTTATTGTGTATTTTCAGGTTAAGGTGGCAAAATCAAGTGAATTTTTGTTGTGTATTTTCAGGTTAAGGGAAGACTATTTATAACTCTCAGGGCGCGTTTATTTTTACAGATAATGGATATTTGTGATATATAACTCATATCTACACGTATTTACATTACATGTGTGAAAGCCTGTAGGATAGACTTTGGCCTTAGAGATTAACGTGTTTTATGGAGATATAGATCACACGCCAAAAAGGCGTGTGATAGATCACGAGAATTATGACACGCTATGCAAATTACCAATATATCCATTTTTTCACAGAATTTACAAAAAAAATGCCACTTATATCTATTTTTCCTCTTCTTTTTGGAGAAATTTCTCTTTCATCTATTTTCTTCATATTTCTCTACCACGTTGTGAAAGATTTGTTGGAGAAGAAATTTCACTTTCATCAAGCGGCAAAACTTTCACTTCCCTCCTACCAAAAAACAATTCTGAATTCCCGCGTAAATTACACACTACTTCAAGCCTGGATTACCAAATTCAGTTTCTTCCTTTTGAATTTTAGAAACCATTGATTCTGGAGAGAAACAGATCCGGTGCAAAACATGATGGACCACAGAATAATTTTAAAAATTGAGACGAAACTCCTCCAAAAAGAATAAAAAATAAAAAATAATACCGTCTCCTAAAAAGAGATTATGTTATTAAAATATTTGAGACGGTGCAATGTATTCTCAAATCAAAATGAAAAAAGAGATCTCTATTTTGTGACTACAAAACTCTATTTTTGTGGAAGTTAAGAATAAAAAATAATTAAAATAAATTAAGGGTAAATAAGTAATTTAATTCTAACATGCGTTAACTACCCATAAAAGTATACAACAAATTAAATGTAAACATGAATCGATGACATTTATTGACATGATTAGTAAATGTGAGTATGTCTACTATCACAAACATATGATATCCTTACATGTATTATCACTACATGAAAAGTAAACAAGCTCTCAGATGTTGGAAAACATTAAACTGAAAATTTTAGCGGGTTAAATTCAAGTGTTAATGACTTGAAAATTGACCTTTTAATTATCTTCTATTCAGCTTTTATACCCCCAACGGATTTGAAAAACTGTAACAGATTCGAATAGAATATGTCTGTACATCTAAACTGGGTTTCAGGTTTGAATTTTGAACTCCAAATCTGGACATCGAAATTGGCTTCAAACTGTAACAAATTTGGAGCTTCAGATTTTTAGTAACAGATTTGGATGTATACATCTAAAATAGTTTCAGATTTCAACTTGAATTGAGTTGGCCGACTCAAGCCCAAAATAAAAGGCTTTGGGCTTGGATGCGAAGCCCATGACCTCGTGCGCGGTGTACTGCATTACTTGTGAGCCCATTAATCCACTCTTGAATTTTATACATAGCATTTTAACTTATAAAATAATTTACTATATGTTATTCTTTGTATTGTGGGACAAATGAATGCAAAGAACATAATCAAATAAAAGGAACAAAAGAAGAGGGAAGCAAAGTATCAAATATGATAAAAGTTATTCAAAGAAAAGAAAAGACCAACAAACTCAATAGCCACATACAAATTTTAAGGGGGGTAAAAATATAGACAAAAATTATGAAAGTATAACAATATTTCTTAAGAAAAAATATCAAATAAAATGCAAAAAGAAGTAGAAAAACTAAGCCATTGATAATAATAATAATAATAATAATAAACAACTATGGAGTACATTCTCCTTGAACGACAGGAAATACCGATAAAAATTATAGTTTTTCAATTCCAAAATTTGAATAAATATATATATAAAACTCATTTCTGGAGAAAACAAAAATGAAATTAGAATCACAAGTTCAAATATCAAAAACTTGTTTAAACAATTAAAATATAATTTACACAACTCTATTAGACTATAATATAAACAACATATTATAATTAAAAGAAAAAAAAAACAAATAACACAAACAATTATAAATTCGACACTACTAAAATTTATAATTGAGTTTTGACTTTTGAGTCTAACATCTCGATCATTTTTCTGAACTAGCCTGAGGGAATAAGGGAGCAAGGGACACTTGCAAATCATAGAATAATCCTACACTGAATTAAGTCGGTAAGAATTCAACAATAAATCAAACGAAGAGCGATAATAATAAATGTTTAAATAGAATAAGAGTGATACCATATGAGAGCATCGACAGTGAAATAGTAAATTTGCAATTAGGAATGGAGTGAAATGTGAATGACACTTTTCTTTACGTAGATCACGAAATCTGCAGCCCTCCTCAATCATTTTTCAACTGAAATTTTATAAGTTTAACCCAAAAATTGATTAAATTCCCTTGTGGATCCATCCAACAAAATAGACGGTCATTGTCTATGATGTACGGATATGAATACGGCAACACGAACATAAAACGATATGAATATGAGGTCAATTTTATTATTTTTTTAATTTTCTATGTGAAAAGTGTCGGATACAATATTCGATACGAATATTCGACATAACAAGATACGAAAAAATGATATTTTTAAAAGTATTTATAAATTAGATTTCATGGATCATCAAATAGAGTTTCAAATTCGCCACTTAAACTAATTATAATCGGCAAATAATCGTGAAAAGCTTGTCGTAAGCTTGAAGCGGAGTTGTTTATAAACTAGAACATATATAATACACGCTTCAATTATTTAGCAAGACTAATGATTAGATGTGCAAGTTGCTTAACTCCTTAATGATTTGAGCTTAGAATATCCACAACATAAAATAAATGTTTTTTTTTTTTTCAAAATTCAGCGGATGATCAGGGATTTGCTGAAGATTTGCCTCTTGTTTATGTTTATTTTCACCCTTTTATAAAAATACATAAAGAATTCAATTATTAGAAAATTTTCTAACTCATATCATACCCGATTCAACCTTGCAAGTAATAAGATAGCAAGCGTGTTATAATTGTTCGATCACTCTTTTTAAAAATTTCACCATTCATATGATAAATATAAAATACTAAATCCTTCACTACACTTTCTTGACCGACCTAGATTCAAATTAGAAACAACATGCATAGGTTTCTAATCGAAATGTTCAAATATACATACTGTGATCAGTTATTTTTAATTCAACTACTTCATGACCTAACAACAAATAATAATAATAATAATAATAATAATAATAATAATAGATTTCTATGTTTTAATTGAAATTAAATCAACAACAACAACAAATTAAATCAATTCTATTATTTTATTTATCATGCAGCATTGCATAATTAAGAGGAACTTACAAGTTCTCAATTTAACCCAGTACAACAATGACAGAGTTTATATGTTTTAGGGATGAAAAAATCTGAACTATTATATATATATATATATAACTTTGCAACCTAAACTATTAAATTTTAAAAAAATGCAAAACGATTCCATTCATCGGATAAAACATGAAAGCAATTTCGTGTACGCTTCACATAGTGAGTGGAATCGGGTTACACTTTGTTAAAAAATAACAATCGAGATTGCAACCTTAAAACTTTTTCTAATTTAAGTTGCAAAGTATAAAAAAAAAAAAAACTTACGAAATGTGGCTTAGCTGTCGAACAATGATCAATTGATCATCATTCGATTACTTAGTATCCCATGCCCCCGCACGAACTGATATTAATGAAATTTCCTTGAACAATGCTGGGAAGTGCAATAATTGGATTGATTTATATTATCTAAAAATAATTTGCGACAGCAAAGCAGGGACGGAGCCAGGATTTCAGGTAAGGGGGGTGAAAATTTAAAATATAATAATATTTTTTAAAAAATAAATATTATTTTATTAAAAATAAAAATATTATTTTATTCGATATATATAAGTAAAACATGTATAACTTAAAACTTTAATTTGATTAAAAATACATTAAAAAGTGTCTCAAAATTTTACATATTATAACTATAATATTTCCATTCAACAAAAAAAATATATAATATTCTATTTATTATTTGACATATTCTATTCTGATAGTCATAGAGATAAAAGATACAGTTAAAAAATTAATTATAAATGTTATCTATTATAAAAGAAAACTAAAATTATTATTTAAGATACAATCCATTAGCTAAATAATTTATTTGTAATAAAAGAAATATTAAGATTAACACATTTATTTCATAATAAAACACAAACTAAAATTACTATTTAGATACAATTTTTTAACTAAATAATTATCCATAAAAAAAGAAGAAAAATAGCATAGTTATATAAATAAGAAACAATATTTTCTTAATACACAGAACTCATATCAACATTAAATTATCTAAAATTAAACACAATATATTATTTAAAATTAAACATAGTTATCTTTATTCTATTGTCATACTGATACTAATTTATCCAAAATTAAACACAATTATTACTTAACCTATTTTCATAGATACAATCTTTTCTCAAAATATTGAACTAATTTACAATTAACAAATTAATTATAAATTTTATCTATATAATTTATATAATTTATTCATACTAAAACTATAAGAGAAAAATAGAAAAATTAAAATTAAATATAAGTTAATATTATCTTTTGGTTTTACTGGATAACTTAGGAGAAAAATAAGAGTTTTAAGTTGAGTAGAAGAAAAAAAAAAATAAAAGAAGAATAGAAAAATAAAAGAGAAAAAGACGGTAAAGAGAGAAAGAAAGATTAATTGAAGATTTTTTAATATGTGAAAAAAGAAAAGAATATCAAAAGACTTCTATTGACAAGTGTAAAAAATGCATTTGGATTGAGAAAAAGAATCATAATTAAAGTAAACTAATACTAAAATTCAAATTAATCTAAAAATAAAACCTAATTATTAGGATTAGTGAGTCGTAATTGGGGGGAGGGGGGGCAAATTTATAAATTAGGGGGGGCAAAATAATAAAATTTCTAAAATTTACATACAATAAAAAAAAAATTCAAAAATTTCCTCTGCAGCAAAGTCTGATTAAAATTCCCAAGTAATTAATCATGCACCAAACTTCATGCCGGACTATAAATAGACCCACTCTATTTCGTTAGTAATTCATCCCAATACAAATCCTACTATATATTATCCCCAAGAAGATAAAGAAATTAAAACCCGTCTTCTACACTTGCAGTTCAAAACTATGGCTAAGATGATGAGCATTAAGCAAGTTTGGGTTGTGATGCTCATCGCGATATGCGTAGCGAAAACCGAAGGTGCTCGCGGTTTCTTGCAAGCCGGTTTAGTTCAGGATACAGTTGGGGACACGTTAGAGGTAACCACGGATTTACTTGAGAATGTGACTCAACCCTAACTAAGTTCTTTTTAGTTCTTTGGATATTGTCCTTCGAACTTCCTGATTTCCAAGTAAATGTTTCGTTGTTGTTTTGTCTGAAATAATGATCCATGTTGGGTCCGAACTGAAACTCTTCGGTTCTCTATGATCATTTCTGGTTTGATTGTACCGTAGTGAGTACTCTACTTTGTTGATATTCCTTGTTTGTATTGTTATGTTGGTTATGTAATATATTTATGTGCGAAGCTTGTTTCTATTTATTTATGTTTTTTTTTTTTTTTTAATTTTATTTTATCATCTATACGAATTAAAACATGCGCAATTGTGTTTCGATCGTATGGCAATGGTAGTTCTTCATTGCATAGCACAATAATTTATTTCGGATGATCGTATTGAATGAATGTACTGCTTTCTTTCTTTTAAGAGAATATTCAAATTAAGGTATAAACATGGAAAATTCTAGCACAAACTTTGTTCCATCGAACCCAATAAATTAAAAGGATAAGTGTAATACATTTATCATTTGATTTGTCACTCTTTTTAAATTTTTCACCAACCACCACACGATAAGTATAAACACTCGCTCTCTCATTACACCGATTTAATCAAATAAGGGTCATATTAGAATTCTTTCAATAGTCACAAGTTGTGTCACACCATATCTTTTGATAAGGAGTGTTTTTTTAACTATTACACAAATATTTGGATCATAATCAATTTAATCATCAATTATGAACAAACTATAAAGAAATAGCAATAAATTCAATCAAACTCAAACCTAAGAACTCAGGTATATGAAATCTGGGGACTTAAATTACACCATTAATTCTAAAACTTCATCACCAAAGGAAAAAAAAAGGATTATTTATTAAAAATGACAATATAATTTGAACTCCCATCTTTTGTGCTAAATCCCCGTTTATTTTGGGTTCGAGTCTGATCGATACATGTAACCCTTAGGTTGATTGAAGTACACTATGTTTACAGCCATGTTGGCCAGTAAATGAAAACCAAGCATGCAATTGATGCTACAGCAATGGACTTTAGTGTCACTGGGAAAGGTATACTTCCTTTGTCACTTCTGAAGAAGAGACCTTCATAAACAGGCATATTCAACATCACCATTATGCCACAAATAATCAACTGGGTTACCAAGAAGTAAGATCCAAAGACAGCATTCTTGATTCCCCATCCTAAGCTGAAAAGGTTGAGCAATGCAAGTGTTGTTATGATTATCAACATGACTGATGAGTTTCCGAACTCGATCATTCCCTGCTCGTACCTCTTATGTGCTTTGTCGTCCGATACTTTTGCAGTTATTGCGAATGCCGTCTTTGAGAGACCTAAAACCCTCGTAATGTTATCTATAAAACCGAAAAGAAAAGAAGTTGTCCGCCTCATCATAACCATTCTTTGCAAGTTCCACCACCCCAGCAGTGTATTACCACTTATAATGTCTTCGACTAAGGAGTAAGCAGTTTTTGCGGTGAGGACGTATGCGAATGGTACTAACCACATGCTACCCATCTGAAAATACAAGTGAAAATTCAATTTTGGGATAATTACACTGACATGCCCTGAGTTTTTGTTCTAATTACACAAACATCCCCTGAATTGTAAAAATTACAAAAAAGATCCCCTAACAGACACCAAGTTTGGTCTAGCATGTTCTATTACAGTCATAAATTTAAACTCAAATTTGAAAGTGTAAACGGCAAAACAAGGTCTTTCTAATTGCAAAATATGTCAGGGGAAGTTTGTGTAATTATGCCAAACAGTATGTTATTGTAATTATTCCTTCATTTCATACACATATCATAAATCCAAATACATAATGGAACCACGAAAAAAGTGAAACAGAAGATACAAACTGCTCTTTTACATACCTCAGGGAACAACGGCACATCACGGAGCAAAGAAAGGGGAAGAATGACCATGTAGCAAAGTGTCGGCAATGACAGTGGAGCCCATAGAAGGTAGATACAATATCCCATTTGCAGACCAAATCTTATCTTTCCATAGCCATAAATGAAGGGGCAGTACTTGGAAAAGAAAATATGAAACATGCCCCCGGCCCATCTCATGAACTGAATAAGATATACATCCAAGGTTGTTGGAGCAACACCTTGAAAGGCATACTTTCTTGGATTGCAGTACACAGGTTCCCATCCCCTGCAGTGGATTGCTAGGCCCGTCAGTATGTCCTCCACCGCACATCCGTACAGCAATCCCATCTGCACATATATGGCGAGAAAGAATCACATACGTGTGTTGCGCGCGTATAATTATCAAGGTAATGCTGGTTTGTGAGATAGAGAGCAAACCTCCTTTCCCCATTGAGTACCCTTCTCATAGCTACAATTTGCTAAAACCTTTGATGTTTCCTCCAATTCCTGGACATTCTTGCCCTTCGTGTTATCTTTCACGACGTGGGATTCGATCCCACAACTCTCCGAATACTTCTTTCCCGACAGACTATCCCTCCTATGGAAACATCCTGTACCAACGTAAAGAGCTCCACCAAAACCATCTAAACCACAAAGCTCAATCTTCATATCCAACAGCAAATATCAGTTGTGCTAAATTATAAGTATTTGGGGTGCACTATGAATTATTTATAGCGATACTTACTTCGTAAATAGCTGCGCTTATATTTGCATAAACGTCATTCTTGACGAGATTGTTGTACCGCTGAGGATATTGCACGAAGGCTACCTTTTGACCTTTCTTTTTATCCAGGAAGAAGCACAAAGCATCTTTCATTGCATCCGGATCGTTTGCGTACATATCGCAATCCACATTGAGAATGATTGGTGCATTGCTGATCTCTGCTGACACTCTTAACTGCAAATGTATGTGCAAGATTTTCAACATTTATCATCTGTTAATATAATGTTGATCAGCAGAGATGTTTATCTTGATTACCAATGCATTCATCGCTCCAGCTTTGAAGTTGTGTGGAAATCCTGGTCTCTTTTCGCGGGACATGTACACCAAAGTTGGCAATCGGTTTCCTTCAATATCAGTTGACTCAGGGTTCCACCCTTCTGTCAAAATCTGTAGGGATAACATTACAGTTTCAGTACCTTTTCATGATCTGCTGCTATAGGGAGAAGAATGAAAAGTGATTATATCATGATGATTAATTAGTCACCTGAACAATGGATTGATGATCCTGCTTTGTGACTTTGGAATTAATCCATTCTGAGAAACCTTTATGTTGATCCATAACTTGTTTAGGAACATTACCCTTTGCAGCTACTGAATCTATTCGGGTTTTCATATCTTCATACAGTTCCTGTAAAAAAATTGTCAAACTACCATCCATGTCAGTATTTCTCAGGATAATTACACCGGCACGCTCTGAAATTTGGCTTAATTACACCAACTTTATCTAAGGCTTGAAAAATTACAAAAACTTCTCCTAGCATACCCTTAGATTCGGCCAAATCACACAAGTTTCCCGGGAGGTTTGAGAGAATACAAAAACTTCACCTAGCACGGCCATGAGTTTTGGCTCAACGCATGCTATTATAGTCATAGATTAAAATCAAATATTGACCAGTAAGTGTAAATATAAAAATGGGATATTCATAAAATAAACTGGATATCTTATTATGAACACTTATCAATCCAGATGTAATGTTTTGGGGGGAAGTTTCTGTAAATCTCAAACCTTAGGGGATGTTTCTGTAATTTGTCCAAAACCTCAAGGCATGTCAGTGTAATTATCCCTTTCTCATATTTTGTAAGAAACCATTGCCTAGTTCCATCTTCACCTTAACATACTTCCATTCTCGTGCAAAATCAGATTCTCTTACACCGACGTTTTCAGAAAAATAGACTTCAGGCGACCTTGGCTCCACGTTGTACTTCTTGCTAAAAGGTATCCAATACTTTGCAAATCTAGAGGCCTCAAGAAGAGCATAGAATGTTATTACCGAACCGCCATCATCTGACAAGTAAACACTGATTTTATGGGATGGATAGTTATACGACATGACCGATAAAACAGTGCTTATCACCATCGACGGAGGCTCCAATACGGGATCTGCTGTACAGACAAAAACATCAACTCCTGGCAGCATTTCCTCACTTCTGCAAAAAAGGGTGTGCCCACATGAGCCAAAAAAGAAAGAAAAATCTGCAAAAACAATCTAACAACACGATGTTTGAGTCTCTGACCTTGAGGAGATTAATCTATCTTTGAAGGGGTAGCGAAAAACGACGTGCCATCGGCCGGATTGAGTGATAATCCAATACAAACCAAAGGAGACCTCTGCGAAGAGCATACCAATCCAAGCATATCTTCCTGCTTCTCCAGCTGCTGGTATGTGAATCAATCTGTATGCACATATCAAAACCATGCCTGATAAGATTGTCAAGCAGTAGAGTTTATGGGCTGCTCCACCTCTTGCTACTTTCGTCTCAAAGAGATCAACAGAAGCTTCATCTTCATGTCTTACAGTCATTGTTTTTCTCATAAATTTCTTATTTTCTGTGGAGCAGAAAGTGCACAAGTATACTCTCACTTCTCAGTGGAGAGCTGCATGATGGACTTATAATCGAGGGATAATTACGAATACCCCCTCGAGGTTTAGACCAATTATTAAAAATTAATAAAAAACATCCTCTGATTTGAATAGAATTACGAAAAATACCCTGATAAACACCGTTATAGTTGTCAAACTACAATGATATTCTTTCATGATAGGCACTATAATGACAATTATTTTGTTAGAGGTATATTCTCTCGTGGATATGTCTTATATGTATCGAATAATTTAAAGTGTTTTATGTACTTAATTAATTTATAATATATTAGTATGAAATAGAAGTTTAGTACGAACTTTTTAATAATATATGAGGCCAAAAAACGGACGTGGTTGTTTGTACAAGTTTCCTAGGCGAGACTTACATATCAATTATTATCATTGTCTCAAATATCTAAGGCTCTGGCCTCTGCTCTAGGTAACTATGATAATTGATAAGTCAAGTAATTTGTCCCTGACCATTTGGAATCATATAGGAAAAAGAAAATCTTATCTCTCTGTGATTGTGATGAGTACTTTTATTACTTATACAAGTATATTTAAGAAGTGAGAATATTGCCAAAATTACTAGTATCTTAATGGAACTCTATTATATCAACATGACTCAACTCCGATATGAATTTTGTTGGTGGATTCTTTGTAAATTTGTGGGAGACACGTCTTTCTTTTAATGGGCCATAAAATACCTGATTTACCTATTTCTACTTGTTTTGTTAGGTCGAAATATAGGAGCTCTTAAAATTGAAAATTTATTTTTTTTTTTACTGTAAATAATAATTAATGGAGAAAGACGGAATTAAAATTTAAAATAAAGAAAGATGAAAAGTCACTTTTATTTTTTTTTTAGCAGCAATGACAATCATTCACTTGTCAAGTTGAAGGCACTGCCAATCAAAACAAAACTTCTCTAAATTTATTTAGGGAAACTTTATTTTTTTGTCATGTAGAAGTTGGAATGGACCAAACCGCTTTCTCTGCCTATATAAGTTTTGGATTAAGTGAAGTTTGGATAAACATGTGTAAGCTTTAATAAAGGCCCTTTTGTAGTGGCTCCTAAATGGCTGAAGCATGTTACTAAGTCTATATGTATATATACAATTTTTTTAAATAATACATTTATCATCGAATAAAGTTAATCTTCTTACCGAATCATAGGTATTTTAAAAAATAAATACCAGATCAATAGTTGAATTATAAATAACTCGAACGAATAAGATAACTAATTAGAAATTTTAAAATTATTCTATAATCAAATTTAAAATTCAAATTCATGATAATTTATAGAGAGGAATGAATTTCTTTCGCTTGTTATTGTGTTTATTTTGTTGGGGTGCAAGCCTTGTCGAGACAACATCAACCTTTTTAATATACTAGTTACCTGTGCATATCGTCCCCGTGTGCAAAAAAATTTGTAATCTAATTAATTATTTAGAATAAATTGTGATGTCAATAAAAAAAATATATAAATTATTAGAATTTCACCTATTTTAAATTTTTGTTTTTTTTTTTTTGGTTTTTACCGTATTGGTTGTGTTTCATGGGGTTTCTTATTTTGTAAATAATTTTTTCTAATAGAAATGTGATTGAAAAAAAATGAGAGTTATTAGTGATGAGAAAAAAATAGGTAAGAGAGAAACGTGAGAAGTGAGAGTTATTATCTTTTTAATCAAATGTCATTTGAGGCAGAAATGGGAGTTATTATTTTTTTTAATAAAATATCATTTTCAATCCTCAAATTCTGTTCCAACACTAAAAACTTAAGGGTATATTAGGAAAATCAAAAAATTGGTCTTGCAACCTAAAAAACTACGAGAAAACCCTCTTTGCTTTTTATATAGTATAGAATAGATATGGGATAATTCAAGCCCATGAAGTCAAGCCCGGCCCATAGACACTAATCAAGCCCATATAAACAGATAATATAGTCAATAATCCATAGATAACAAACTGATCAAATCAAACTTTCATTTCTGTTCAAAAAAAATCAAACTTTCATTTAGGTCATTTAGTGGTAGGACACAATCATGTAATACTAATTATAATCATATAACTAATTTCATACATACATTTCTTAATCACGTTAATTAATCTCTGATCCTAAAATAATTAGTTAAGAGTTTACTTTTAGTCAGTCCTTATTGTGTAACATTTACGAAATGCGGAAACCTATATGAATGAATTAATGAATCCATACACTGTACTTATATACCATATTGTATTTTGATACTAGATTATTACTTATGCCTTTTTATTTAAGATTATAAAATATTTTGAATTAGACATCAAATTTGAAGTTATATGTAAATTATGGATTAATTAAGATACTTTATTTAGGATAATATATATGCATATTTATTTTATAAACCTAAAGAGAATTTAGTTTAAATAATTTAGAGGGAGAAATAACTCAAATAAGTATTACATTTAATAATTTAATATGATAATTGAAGGGATAAATTATATGTAAACTTTCGTGATTAGGGGTATTTATGCTTGAACTCTGTTTGGCTTTAGATATTATAATTCACCCTTCTAATGTACTAATACATAAAAAAAAAAAAATCCTATTCGTTGGACTATGTTTTGGAATAATACACTTTCTACTAAGATTTTGATGGATTGAATTGAAGTTATCTCACCATTATCATCGTGAATTTTATATCTTTTAATAGTTGCGATTATTACATAACTCCCATGGGTTGTGATTTGTTTTATTGATGAACTAGCATAAACCCCGTGCGATGCACGGAAATTATTTCAATATTATTTTTTATTGATATTTTTCTTCAACAAAGAAAAAAAATGATCGATAGAAAAAAATATTTTTAAATATTTTTTTTCACTTCATGCAGAGATAAGAGAGAAAGAAAACATTTGCATGTTTTATATTTTATTTAAAAATTATATCACACAATAAAGGTAGGAATTATACGGATACTTTCACTATTGTTGATAGTTATTTAGGATATTTACCTATTTTGATGCTATGTATTCAATCTAAGGATATTAAAGATAAGAAAAGAAAAATGACATAAACAAAAAATTTAAAAAGTAATAAGGTTAAAAGACATCATAATATCATTCTTCATGTAAACTATACGAAATATTAGAATCGAAAGAATGCTAAGTATATAATTTCTTTTTTGGTGAAAAACTACGTATATAAATGCATTCAAGAAGATAAAAATTATAAAATAAAAATAAAACAATGTAAAATACTTTGATTGATAAATCTCAAAATTCAATGAAAATGATAAACGTAAAGGTCGGAGAAAAACTACAAAAATCTTAAAATGAAATAAGAAATATAGAAAAAGGTTAATATATGTATCTAAGAATATAAAACCTATCAAGATGAAAACTTAAAGATACGAAAAGAAAACCGACATGAACAAAGATTTAAAAAAATAATAAGGTTAAAAGGCATTAAAATATCATTTTTCGTGTAAACTATATGAAATATTATAATCGAAAGAATGCTACGTATATAATTTCTTTTTTTGGTGAAAAGCTACACATATAAATGCATTCAAGAAGATAAAAATTATAAAATAAAAATAAAACGATGTAAAATACCTTCATTGATAAATTTCAAAATGTAATGAGAATGATAAATGTAAAGGTCGGAGAAGAACTAAAAAAAAATCTTAAAATTGCAATAAGAAATATAAAAGGGTTAATATATGTATCTAAGAATATAAGACCTGTCAAGATTGAAACTTAAATCATTAAAAATGAGTAAAAGAATATAAAACTCATAAAACTATAAAATAATGGCTTTCAAAATCTCAAGAAAATCTTCAACATAATAAAAAAAAAAGTAGTAAATCAATTAAATGTATAGGAATTAAAAAGTGAAATTCCAACCTATCAAAAAATACCAATTTATTCTTAGAATTTCATTACAAATGGATTATCATTCATCGTTAACTGTGCTTATTCTTCAATTTATTTTTCAAGATATAGAGTTCAGCAATCGAAACTTTTATTACTTTCTTAAACATATTAAATAATGGATTTTAGTTATGGAAGAAATAATATTTTAAACTATAAAAGCTTGAAGAAAAAATCTCAAATTTTGACAATTACCATAAATAATAAAGTTTTTAGCTAAGATAACTATGATTATTGCTTAAATTAAGGGATTCCATAAACATTATTTTAAATTTGATTAATAGTTTAAATATTTCTTCTAATAAAATAATATAAATTTTTAAAAAGTCACCATTTGATCATAATTGAACTAATTATGGTTTAAAAACATTCGTCTAAATATATAATTTGATTTTTAAAAGAAAAGAAAGATTTGACCAATACGATATATAAAGACTCAACGTCCAAAAGATGTTGCCCTTAACTCTTAACAAAGGAAAATTTTGACCAAAACTAATATGGAAAAATCCATAATACTTGAATTAAAGTTATTAATTATTTTCTTCATCCAAAAGATGTCGCCCTTAAAGACTCAAAATTAAATATAAACCTTTAAATAAGATTTAAAAAGATATTTATTATTTTAAAAGATGATTAATGATGGTTTCCCAACTACACTAAAAAACATCTATTTAAATTCAGATATATATATCAAACACCGAAATAATATAAAACATAAAAAAAGGTATTATTATTTCATAATTAATAATATGGTGAAGATGGACAAAATAAGAATTTAAAAACCACGAACTTAAAATAAGATAAACTAAAATACACTTAAAAAGATATGAAAAATGCGTAGAATTTAGAAAAAAATAGGGCGAAGAAAAAATAAGTATATATATATATTTATTTATTTATTTATTTATTTTGTTCTATATCAAATTAATGAATTCAACATACATCTCTCCATTTTATAGAAAAACACCTTTCAAAATAAAAGTTTATAGAACAAAATCAAATCTTTCAGAATAAGATTCACATCGACTAAACCCACAAGAAGTAAATTAAGTCCAAAAGGATCTTAAAAAGTCTAATTTATAACTCTCAATAGGCATATGAACCATCACTTTGTTCAACTTCTCTCTCCGGAGGAAGATCACGTGACAACAATATTTTCTGCATAAAATTGTATCCCTCCTCGCCAATAGATTCGTTCTCGGTGATGATGAAGTAGGCCAACATTGGATAATGGCCAACATAAAATGCATAACTATCTTGATGGATGTTCACCGCCCTTTCAAATCGAGTCAATTCGACATGACCAGTGCCGTCATACCTGGCCTGCAAGTGCTCGAGCTAGGAGTTGATGTTAAACCTGTCACTAAGCTCCTGAATAACAATAAGTTAATTACATCAAAATAATCATGAACGATTGTATATAAACAAAAAGAAAAACAGATTGACAAAACTGAAAGAAAATATATAAATATCGAATAATTAACCTAAAAGGTTAAATAACAACAATAATCTACTATGAAAAAAAAAAATCAAAACACGTAATTTAACAACACAATGAAGGAACATATGCGAGAAAAAAATTGTTTGTTAAAGAGAGAGAGAGAGAGTAATATAATAAAGTGAGTAGTATAAAAGATGAATGAAAAGGAAGAAGTACGTCTCATTTTATAATGTAGGATAAATAAATATTTTGTAATTATGTAAAAATATTACTATGTATAAAATCAATCAGCATTAATTATGATTTTCAAAATTTGAAATCATATAGTGACAAAAAATTAGGTATGGATTGGTAGATAATTATTTACATTTATAGATTAGATTTCATCCAAATTTATTTATATGTGTATATATAAATAATGCATTCCAAATAAATAAATTAATAATAATTTTCTTAAGTAATTAAAAGAATTTGAAGTTAAATGAATTAATTTTTCAAATTAATAAATAGTATAGCATTTAGTTCGTATTATATATATATATATATATATATATATATATATATATTAACTATTAACTTTAGATTTAAAAAAATTAATTAATTTGATGGAGTAATTTAAGAAACTTAATTAATTCTCTGTATTTTGTAATGTTTGAATTTAAATTTAAAATTGTAGTTATTTTTTTTATGGAAATTGTATCCGTGATTTAAGTAATTAGCCATTAAAATTAATTTAATAAATTTATAGAAATATCAAATACATGAATATAATATTAACCTTATTTAATTAATAGAAATATCAAAATTAATTCCATTTGGTCAAACTTACCAAGATTAATTATTTTCCTTAGTTACTACTTTTTTTTAAAATAATATACAAAATAAAGATAAGCCAATCACTGATTTTTTTTATGGAAATTGTATCCGTGACTTAAGTAATTAACCATTAAAATTAATTTAATAAATTTATATAAATATCAAATACATGAATATAATATTAACCTTACTTAATTAATAGAAATATCAAAATTAATTCCATTCGGTCAAACTTGCCAAGATTAATTATTTTTCTTAGTTACTATTTTTTTTTTTTACTTGTTTTTATAAAAAAATAATATACAAAATAAAGATAAGCCAATCATATTTTTTCTATCTAATTAAAAACTTCAAAAAAACCACAAAATTACACGTCATCAAAATGTACAATAAAAAGTCAAACATCGTTATCAAATATATAATAGTATAGATAAGCGTTCTTGACTTGTGTATCCAAATTAATAAATTATCATTTAAAAAGAAAAAAATTAACTATTTATTTACTTTTTGGTGTTAATTTAATTAGTATAATTGCGACTAATTATAATTCGTTTTAATTAATTTATAGTGGGTTCCTAAACTTTCTTATTTAATTAGTTGGGTCCGAATTGGAACTAAAAAGATTGTATCGAGCGTGGCTACCACCAACTCCAGAGATTAGTTAGTTAATTCAGTTCCATGATAATTGATAAGTTTACAAATTGCAATATTATTGATGGGTTCGGGAATGGATGGATCCGAATCCGATCACTTTATAATTTGTATTTGTGGAGGAAACCACCGGAGCTTCGCCGGAAATGTGAAATGGGTTCTACCTGTTGGGACAAGCACAAGAAAAGTCAGAAGGCCAAGCTGGGGGAACTGGGGGTGATACCCAGTTTGGCTCTCCGACGCTCAAGTCAGTTCAATGTATGAAGAGAAGTGTAAGTTCAGTCACAGTTGCAGTGGTGAAGAAAGCTTACTTGTGTAGAAGATGACTTTGGCTATTTATAGTTGAGGGTCAAGGGCCCTTTGGTCATTTGCCTCAAGTGGTCCTGGCCGAATGTTGCCCTAACACGTGGCGCCATGAGAAAGAAACCTAGGAGGAATCTTCTGCAAAAGTGGCCGAAAGTTAGTGCTGGCAACAGTGGCAGGTGCGCGGGCATGTACGTTGTGTCAGAGAGCCATTTGGGCGGTTGGTAACGAGGGCTTAAGAGCGCGCTCGTGACAACCTTGAGTATTGGAGGCTAAGGTATCCGCTGAGGGGAATGAGGGCTCCAGTTCAAATGACGAGCCAAAGGGGAGGCCACTCTGAGGGAATGTGACGCTCGAAGAGGGCTCCCTTGGCACGTGGGCGTACCAATCATTTAGTTTGTTGGACGCTCGTGGGAGTGATAGCGCTCGTTGGGCTCAACTCCCTGAAGAAGGATTACGCTTGTTAGGCTTGGCGCTCGTGCGCAGATGGATGCCGCCTTGGGGGAGACAAATGTCATCTTCTCGTGATGCCACGTGTCTTAACATGGGACGATCGTATTTTGACCCCATCATTTTGCCCCCCAATTCTGTAGTCCTTAGTGATAAGGACTGTAGAATTTTGATACGTTCAATCTTTTGCGTGCAGCGCTCGTATAGGATTTGGCGTGCTGAGCAATTTTTCCTCTGATTGCGCTATAAATGCGGTCTTTTCAACTGACCGCTCGTAACACTTCCGCATTAAATGTTGGTACTATTCTGAAGCCCTTGAAACGTCAGAGCATTAAATGCGGGTGCGCGTGGGGCGCGTGAGCATTGGGAAGCATGTGCCGGTTCCATAAAGTGGGTGGTTTCCTAGGCGGGAAATGATTACCATTTTGAATTTATTGCCGAAAACGGTACCAACTTCCATCCCTATAAATACGGGATTCTGAGATCTTGCTACTCTTTACGCATTCAAAACTTCCAAGTATCCTTTGCAAGAAGAATTCTCTCGCATCTTCAACCTCTTCTCCAGTTTTCTCCAAAACTTTCAAGGTAAATCTCCATTGTAACTTTCTAACTCTGCTAACCGTAGATTCGGACTTTAGGATTTCATAACCCCTTAGATTTTCGCCTTTCTGAACCTTAATCTCTTTCCAAGAAAAACTTTCAAAACCTCAGTTTCTGCCATGGCCGACCAACACATTGAAGAATTTGCCCGTGAAATCAAAGAGATGGCCACTGAGAGTTCTTCTTCCCCTGATTCCCCCAGAGATGAAGAGTTGGGGGCAGCGGTAATGGCTATGGAAGATAGAAACCCCGGCGGAGTGGATCCTCTCTTTGAGGAGATGAATCTGGTGATGGAGGCAGAACGGCAAGGGTCTGTTCTCCCCATAACTCAAAGTGCCACACATCCCCACCGCCATGCCGTGACCGTGGCTGTCGCAAACCCGCTTCCAGTGGCGGAAGCCGTAACCGGGCCTTTAGAAAGGGCCCGTGATAAGGGCAAAAGTAAGAAAACCCAAAAATCCAAAGGTCCCAACGAGGGGGAAGGGTCAGGCTACCAGGCTACCGAGCGCACGCCTGATGAAACTCCCAGCACTGTCACCGTGGGAGATGTGAAAATGATGATGGCACCCATTTACTGGGACGAGCGGTATACATGGAGAATCCCACAAAGCCACGAGCGTGCGAATAATCCGCCTCCCAGGGAAATGGCAGTGTACGTGGACACCGTGAGGTCAGGAGGCTTGAGGTTCCCTATCTCAGTCTCAATGGCCCATTTGTTGAATGACCTGGGCCTGTGTCCGTCCCAAATTGTGCCCAACGGCTTGGCCCTCTTAACGTGCTTCATAATTCTGATGAGGAGTATGGGTTACGAGCCCTACTTGCGGAACTTCAACGCCCTATTTCAGGTGGTCAGTTCATCCCGCTCATCCCCCGAGGCCGGTTTTTATTATGTTCAAGCGAAGGCCCATATGAAGCTGATCAATTCACCCTCGAGCACTTATGGCATTGATTGGAAAGAAAAGTTTATCTTTGTCAAAGCTCCAGCAGAAGAGGGCTTTGGGGTGATCACGGAATGGGGCTCGTACTCAAAGAGCCGTTTGCCACCCTCAATTCCCAAAGATTGGGCCAAAAGCCTGGCAACAACCCTAAGGGACGAGGGTCACCTTATACAAGCGAAGGACTGGATAGACGATGCGGAACTCATGTTCTTGTGTGGTCTTTCCAACGACCCTTACTTCCTTGACAACCCTCCGGCTCGTGACATAGAGAGAGATGGTTAGATTCTTAGGGCACTAACTTTAGATAGGAATAAATACTAACTTCTTTTTTGCACTTGTAACTTGCAATCTGAGTAGACGGTTTGAATATTTCTAACCCTTGAAAATTTCATTCTTGCAGGAGTCGCTATACTCGAAATGGCTGGCGGAATTAGACAAGCGGCTCGTTTTGCCCATGCGAACAGAAACCAAACCCCACAGGGGAACCAACAGCGCGACCCACAACGCCCTCGTAACCGCAACGATAGAGGGGATGCTCGTAGTGGCGCCAGTTCGAGCGCCAACCCTGAGGTGCAGCCCCCTCGTGGCCGAGGGGAACGTAGATTGGTCCCGAGGGAGACCAGGGGGCGATCAGAGATAGCAGGTGATGTACAACCCCCCATTCCTTCAGAACAACCGAGGCCAGTAACCACACTGGCGATAACGGAGGCTCCTCCGAGCGCAAACAGGCCTTCCCGCAAGAGGAAGAGAATGCCCGATTCTGCCGCGATCAAGGGCAAGGGCAAACAAGTGGTTGAGGGCCCCTGGGGCGAGGGGGAAACTTCCTCTTCTGAGGAAGAACATTTGTGGGAGTTCCCCCGTCGAGAGGATAGAGACTTTTCAGGCGCCACCGACGGGGGGGCAGTTTTGCTGAGGCCTGGCACGGTCGCCCAGGCTGTCACCGAGAATTTGTACAACAAGGCTCAATTCTCGGCTGACCACCGGCACCTCTACAGTGAGTCTGTGGAGAAGGTGACCCTAGATGCGGCTCACGCCCTAATTTCTGTAAGTAATCATTCCTCATATTTTTTCTTTTCTTATTTCTGTAAATCACCATTTTTTTGCTAACACTTTTCCTCTCGATTATGCAGCAAGTTCTTCCCCGGCTCAAAAACGTGCAAATGCGAGCCTCCATCTACGCCGACCGGAAAGCTAAATACAAGAAGATGGCGCGCTCGAATGACCCGGCTCAAATTCAAGCAGAGCTGGATGCAGAAATTACAAAGTACGAATCCCTCAAGGATTTGTTCAACACGACTGAGGAGGAGCTGGGGAAGCTTAAGGAGGACTTTGTGGCGGTCGATGGCGCTCGAATTGGCTTGGGCAACCAGCTGGTCCAGGCTAACGAGCGGTGCCAGAAGGCCGAGGCGGAGAGGGAGAGCTGGAAAGCAAGGGCTTTGGACGCCGAGCGCAAATTCAATGATACAGTCAGCGAGTGGCCTCGAAGCCTAGAGCGTGCGAACAAGGAGGCGCTGATCAAATTCTGCCATTCCAAAGCCTTCAACTTCGCGGCCTCGTTACACTGCTTGGACGAGGCTCAAAATGCCTTCAACCTGGCAGTGGATCAGGGCATCCACAAAGGGCTGACGGATCCGGCGATGAAGGGAGCCGAGGGCACCGGGCTCATGTTTAATGAGCGCTGTGAAGAAGCGGCTGAGGACCCCAACGACCCCGCGGACGCCATAGCGGAAATGGAGTACGACTTCTTGGTGAAACTGATCCAAGATGAGTACACCGATGCCCATAGGGAAGGGGGTGCGGGTCAAGATGACGGTCCCGAAGACGAGCCTCAAGCGCCCATCATAGAGGAAGCCCCAGTCCAAGCCGCTGAAAATGCCAACGCTCCTGATGCCGGTGCAGATGAGCCCAACGATCCCCAAGCTCAACAGCAAGAGCCTGAGGGCCCAATTCAAGGCCCCGTGGCTCAAAACATCTTAGTGATCGTTGATGAAGATATCGCCCCAGCCGCTTGAAGCTTCTCCCTCTTATGTATTTTTCAGCTTTGCTTTCTTTTGTAATAGTATTTTCCTTTTGTAATAGTATTTTCTGGGCCTTTGAGCCCTTTGCTTTGTAATGATCCTTGCAACAATGAATAAATATTCCTTTTTCATGCCTTTGTTCTTCAGTTTATTCATAATAAGACCGTGTAGCATACTCCGTGAATGTTTTATTTCTCTGATGCAATGAAAATTTGTCTAAGTCTTGAGCGATCGTGGGGGTCTTATTGTGAGATTGCCCCTACGCTCAAGACTTGTATAAATTTTGTTTTTGCTCTTGAAAATTTGTCTAAGTCTTGAGCGGTCGTGAGGGTCTTATAGTGTGATTGCCCCCCCGCTCAAGACTTGTATAAATTTCTGCCCTTGTAGTATAAACCTTGAAAATTTGTCTAAGTCTTGAGCGGTCGTGAGGGTCTTACTGTGAGATCGCCCCTACGCTCAAAACTTGTATAAATCTTTCCTTTGTAAATTTGTTTAAGTCTTGAGCGGTCGTGAGGGTCTTACTGTGAGATCGCCCCTACGCTCAAAACTTGTATAAATTTTGTTTTGTAAATTTGCCTAAGTCTTGAGTGTGTGCGAGGGTCTTACTGAGTGGTTGCCCTCGCTCAAGACTTGTGCAATTCCTTTTTGATTCTGAGGCCATCGTTCGAGCGCTCTGGCTGTTGTCGTATTCTTGGTTCTACAGGAAATCCCTTTTTCGAGCGCAAGGCGTTTTAAGAAACGACCAAGGCCTACTAGGACTTTTTCTGTGGTAGATAAGAAACAACCAAGGCCTACTAGGATGCGTTCTTGTAGGAGATCCCGTTTTCGAGCGCGAGGCGTTTTAAGAAACAGCCAAGGCCTACTAGGATCTGTTCTTGTAGGAGATCCCGTTTTCGAGCGCAAGGCGTTTTAAGAAACAGCCAAGGCCTACTAGGATTTTCTTCGCAATCTTCTTCCAACTTGCCTAATTGGTTTTGAGCGTAACCAGTCTATCCTTATGAGGGCGTCCCCCCATGCGGAGTAGAGTGCTGGCCAGCGTAACCCATACGAGATAACAGTATACACAATGGAATGAGTGGCCAACCACGCTCGCAAAGACGAGGGACGTGGGACTTATTCATTCAAGCAACCAAAGAAACAGGAATATTAATGAAATTAAAAAGATTACGTTACCTTTTACTTGTGATTGGAAGTACATAGAACCCGTCAAAGAGGGTGGTTACATCGGGGTTTGCAAAGAGCTTTTAAACATAAAACCGCCGGAGGTTACATGCGTTCCAAGGGCGAGGCAAGCGCTCACCTTGAAGTGTCTCCAGGGTGTAAGTGTTGTTAGCTCTGAGTTGTATGACCTTGAATGGGCCTTCCCAATTGGGGTCTAATTTCCCCACGTGCTTGGATACTTCCACTTTCTTCAAAACCAAGTCTCCCAGCTGGAAAGTTCTCTCCTTCACACGCTTGTTGTACTGTTGGGCCACAGAGGCTTTATAGTGGTGGATCTTAGCCCATGCTCGGTCTCTCCTTTCATCCAGCAAGTCCAACTCCAAGCTCCTGTTGCCATCGTTGAGCTGAGGCTCGAAATAGCCGACACGAGCGGATTCATTTACTATCTCCGCCGGTATCATTGCTTCTGATCCATACACGAGCGCGTAAGGAGTTTCTCCAGTGGCCGCTCGTGGGGTGGTGCGATAAGCCCAAAGCGCTCCTTGCAGCTCCTCAGCCCATTCACTTTTCTTGCTTTCAAGCATAGTTTTCAGATGTTGCAAGATAATCCTATTGGTAACTTCCGCTTGCCCATTGGATTGTGGATGTCCTACAGAGGTAAATCGCTGTTCTATCCCCAACTCAGAACACCACTCTCGTGTGTCTGCCGCTATGAACTGGGATCCATTGTCAGAAATGAGCACCCTCGGTATGCCGTACCTGCAAATGATGTTCTTCCAAATGAAGTCCCTTACAACCTTGAAAGTGATTTTTGCAACAGCTTCAGCCTCGGCCCACTTGGTGAAGTAGTCGACGGCTAAAATGACAAATTTCCTTTGTCCCGCAGCCATGGGCAAGGGGCCCACAATGTCTATTCCCCACTGGTCAAAAGGCCAAGAGACGTCTATTGGGATCATCTGTGCGGCTGGCAATTGAGGGAGATTTGAATGAAATTGGCATTTGGGGCATTTCCTTGAAAATTCAATGGCATCTTGGAGAATTGTAGGCCAATAAAACCCACTTCTCAGAATCTTTTTTGCCAAGATACGCCCTCCGGAATGATTCCCGCAACTTCCATTGTGTATGAGCTCGAGCGTCTCCTTCGCTTGTGAGGGCCTTAGGCATCTCATTGGGGGTCCTTGAAATGATTTCTTGAACAACCTCCCCTCGTGATCCAGAGCAAACGAGGGGCCTTATTTCTGACTTTCCTGGCTTCCACCTTGTCAGTGGGAGTGATTCCATCCCTAAGGAAAATGACGATGTCGTCGAGCCAACAGGGCTCGTTTGGATCAATCATGGCGATCATCTTGGTGGCGACCCTTTCCTTGATCAAAGGTTCCTCAGTTCTAAGGAACGTAACAGAACGTTCGGAAGTGCCTTCTAAAGCTGACGCGAACTTTGACAGAGCGTCCGCGCGCTCGTTTTCTCCTCGCGGCACTTGAAGCAGGTGAAATTCCTTGAACTTCCCAATGACTTCTCTGGCTTTCTTTAAGTACTGTACCATGGTGGTTTCTCGAGCCTCATAAGTTCCTTCAATCTGGCTCGCTATTAACTGTGAATCCACATAAGCAGTGATTCTGGAGGCTCCATTCTGAAAAGCAATATTCAACCCTTGCACGAGGGCTTCATATTCTGCTTCGTTATTAGTGACCTGGAAATCCAGCTTGATTGCAAAGTCCAGCTCAATTCCATCGGGGTTTCTAAGGGCCACTCCTACTCCTCCCCCTTGAGAAGTTGAGGAACCATCTATGTGTAGTACCCATAACCCCTCGTTCTCCGCAACGGTGGGCTTGAAACCAAAGCGTTCAACTAACAGATCCGCCACAACCTGAGCCTGTATCGCGGTCCTGGGCTCGAAGCATAAGTCAAACTGGCTCAATTCGATGGCCCACTTGATTAATCTGCCAGATACGTCTGGCTTGGACAACACTTGCTTCAATGGTTGGTCGGTGAGCACCGTTATGGAGTGCGCTTGAAAGTAAGGCCTTAGCCTTCTTGAGGCGTTAATAAGAGCGAACGCGAATTTCTCAATCTCCAAATACTTCTTTTCGGCTCCTTGCAAGGTTTTGCTCAGATAATAAACGGGTAAGTGTTTCCGCTCCCGCACAGCGATCAGAACCGCGCTTGTGGCTTCCGGAGAAACGGAAAGGTACATGAATAATCTCTCGCCTTCGACAGGCTTAGTTAGCAGTGGTGCGCTTGATAAGTAAGCCTTCATATCCTGTAGCGCCTTTTCACATTCCTCTGTCCAAGCAAAGTTACGTGCGTTCCTCAAAATTTTGAAGAAGGGAAGGTTCCTGTCCGCCGAGCGCGAAATAAACCTGTTCAACGAGATGATTTTGCCTACCAGGACTTGCTCTTCCCGCAAATTTCGAGGGGAGGGAATTTCCAGGATGGCCTTGATCTTCTCCGGATTGGCCTCAATCCCCCTCTGACTGACCATGTATCCTAAAAACTTTCCCCCCTGTACTCCAAAGGTGCACTTCGAGGGGTTCAACTTCATTCCATATTGTCGCAGGATTGAAAAGGTGCGCTTGAGATCTTCCAAGTGGGAGTCCTGGCGCTCGCTTTTGACAATCATATCATCCACATAAACCTCCATGGACCTCCCAATTTCTCTTTCAAACATCTTGTTGACGAGCCGCTGATACGTAGCTCCGGCGTTCTTAAGTCCAAAGGGCATGACTAGGAAGCAATACACCCCCAGATGGACAACGAACGAGGTTTTGGGGCGGTCTTCCGGGGCCATAAAGATCTGATAGTATCCCTGGAAAGCATCCATCATGCTCATGAGCTCGCAACCAGCGGTCGAATCCACCAATTGATCAATCCGGGGCAGCGGGTAAGGATCTTTAGGGCAGGCCTTGTTGAGATCAGTGAAATCATTGCACATGCGCCATTTATTTGCGCTCTTGGGTACCAAAACGACATTACACAACCATTCCGGGTACAAGATGGGCTCGATATACTGAGCCTCCAAGAGTTTATTAACTTCCTCTTCAATGACTTTTTTCCGAAAGCCATGTACATCCCGCTTTTTCTGCTTGATGGGCTTGAAAGAGGGATCCACATTAAGCCTATGGACAATGACGCTCGGGTCAATTCCTGTGAGATCAGAGGCTTTCCACGCAAATACATCTTTGTTTTCCCTCAGAAAATCAATCATCATGATCTGAGAAGGCCCTGAGAGGTTTGAGCCTATCTGCGTAGTCTTATCCTTGTTTCCAGGTTCCAGCTCAATGGTAAGGAACTTTTCCGAGGGTTCGATCCTTACCTCAGGGCGAGGAAGTTCGAGCGCCCTCTTCTTTCCTGTCAAACGGTCGCCAGATGCTGGTTCACTCTCTCCCGGCTCGTCTCCCTCTGAGGATGATCCACCAACGGTCCCTGGGGGAACATTTTCGAGGGGATTCTCCCCGTTTTCACCCCTCTTCTTCTTGTTCTTCTTCTTGTTCAATTTCGCCCTTTTTCGTGCTGGGCTGTCCTCGTCTAGATTGGGGAAATCCACTGACTTCTTGGTGGAGCCAATTTGGAAGGTTTTCTCCGCTTTTGGCTTCCTGAGGGACAGCATGTAACATTCCCAAGCCTCTCGCACATTGCACAGCACTTCTCCGACGCCCTCGGAAGTAGGAAACTTAATCTTCTGGTGGTATGTGGAGATGATGGCTTTGAAATCAACGAGGGCAGGGCGCCCAATTATGATGTTATATGGAATGTCTATCTCCACCACCGCGTACGTCACCAGAAGTGTTTTGCGTTGAGGGGCTCGGCCGAACGAAGTAGCTAGGCGTATTTGCCCTCGTGGGACAACTTCTGAGCCTCCAAAGCCAATGAGGGCTGTTTTGAGAGGCTCGAGCGGGAGATCAACCTTCATTTTTAAGAATGTAGAGTAAGGCAAAACATTAACGGAGCTTCCACTATCTACCAATACCCTTTTTACAACATGATTATGAACATCTAAACTAACCACCATGGGGCAATCTGAGGTTACACCCTCCCCATGGGGCGTTACAATATGTTCTAGATCCCTATCATCAAAGCCTATTACATCATTTTCTCTTGATCTTTGAACGCTTGATCTCTAGATGGCGTAGATAGGCTTGGGCACTGCTGGGTGTTGGTTGTAGCTCCGAACATACCTCCGTCGGGAGGCGTTTGAATCCCCCCCTGATGAACCTTCTGCAATCATATTTATGACTGCGAAGGGCTCGTTTTCTTGCTCAGGGGCTTTGCCTTTATTGCCTCGGCGGCTGCTGCTTTCAGGGGGTCCCCTACCCCTTGGGCTCTTTGATCGGGAAGGACTCCTTCTTCTCCTTCCGGAGCGCTCGTTGCATTGTTCATCGTAGCGCTCGAGCACCCGGACAAACTCCTTCAGATGGCCCCCTGCAACGAGCCTTTGGATTTCAGCTTCTAACTGCCGGCACTCATCCGTGTCGTGCCCTCTCTGTTTGTGGAAGGCGCAGTATTTGTTCGAGCGCCTGAGTGAGTCTGTTTCTCTCATTTTGATGGGTCTTTTGAAGAGCTTCTTATCAGAGAGATTATAGACTTCTGAGTTTGGCCTGGTGAGCGGAATTCGCTCGAATCGACGAGGGGGCGGTGGCGACCTCCTGCGCTCTTGAGGGCGCTCTCTCTTGACAGCTACATCCCGTCCCCGCTCGTGATGAGGTTGCTCGTTCCGGGCCGGGCTGTGATGCCGTGGACCATTCGTCCCGTACATATCTTCGAGCGCGAAGAACGGCTCGGCTATTTCTCTTAGGCCCATGAGGGTCCCAGGCCTCCTCTCCACAATGGCATCAGCAAACTTTTTGCTCACGTATTGCTTGTGATCCACAGCCCGAAAGAGCACTGGGATCAAGAAATCCATAGAAGGCCTCTCCACCTGTAGGATCTCCTTGTTGAAGCGGGCGAAGAACGAGCGCAGAGATTCGCTCTTGCCTTGCACCAAGTTGTACAGGGTTGTGGGTGCGGTGACTGGCGCCTTCAAAGAATTGAAGTGGTTGAGGAAGGCATCGGCCAGTTCTTCATACGAGTGGATCGAGCGTGGCGCCAGTCGCTTGTACCACTCTTGAGCCATTCCTACCAAGGAAGTGACAAACACTTTCGCCCAATAATGGCTGGAATGCTCGTAGAGGTGCATGAGATGCACAAAATGATCCAAGTGTTCAGCTGGATCAGTTGTCCCGTCGTAACGGTTGATGGAAGTGGGGACTTTGGCCATGCCTGCTTGGGCCATCAGAACTTCTTCTACGAGGGGTGAACCCCTCGCCAGTGGGTGATATTCATACGTGCCGAAGTTTTCCTCCGGCTCCTTGCGACGGGGGACCCTTGGTGGAGGGTCCTTGGTGCGGGTGCTTCTGGCGTCAACCCGTTCATCCCGACTAGGGGAGATCTGAGTTGAGCGCCCTCGTGAGAGCTGTCCCACGATATCCTTGAGACCCTGCAGCTGGTCTTGGACAGCCGCGAGGATGTCAGGATTTACGTCTACTTGCTTGTCCTTGTGGGCTCGTGAGTCCCTCCTGGAGACATGAGAGTCCCCTTCATTTTCGTTCACTCGCTCCGTGGGCTCTTTATTCCTGCCCATGGAGGGACGCTCGTTGCCCTCCTGCTGGGGCACTTCTCTCGCCGGTGGTGGTGGTGGTTGTGCCCTCAGGACAGCCTGAGCTTCTCTGAGAGGAAAGTTTTGTTGTCCTCCTAATGGGGCTGCAACTTGAGTGGCCTGCCCAGAGGGAAAGTACATGGAATGAAACCTTTCCCATGCCCCCTGAGCCGCCTGAACCTCACATTGGGCGTAAAGAGCCCTCAATTGTTGGGTGGTCAGTGGAGGTAACTCCACTCCTTCAATCTCCCTGGGGACCACCACTGGGAGCTGGAGTTGTCCGGCATGGTATGGCTGGACCGGCGGCATCATCATAGCCGGAGTAAGGGTGTATCCAGGCGGAGGCATCATATAACCTTGCACTCCAAGATTCATCTGGGGATGGACCCAGGAATTCTGTGCAAGCGGCGGTGGAGCTGAGAGAGAAACTCCTCCAGCTGTGGTGGGAATGGGTAGCGCTGGCGGTGCAGGCGGTGGTACGGGAGACTCTGATTGTGGAGTCACTCCTGCAACGGGAGGTGCTCCACCAGTGGCGACGGAAGGTGGTGGCGCTCCACCAGTGGCGGTGGAGGGAAGAATGATATTTGTATCCTGGGAGGTGTTTTCTCCTCCTCCCACGGCTCCAGATCTCGTTGCAACCATGGCTGTTAAGGATAAGGATGTGCTTGTTTCTCTACCAACAAAAAGAAAGGAAGAAGATGGAAGACTGGTTTCCCACAGACGACGCCAAAAATGATGGGTTCGGGAATGGATGGATCCGAATCCGATCACTTTATAATTTGTATTTGTGGAGGAAACCACCGGAGCTTCGCCGGAAATGTGAAATGGGTTCTACCTGTTGGGACAAGCACAAGAAAAGTCAGAAGGCCAAGCTGGGGGAACTGGGGGTGATACCCAGTTTGGCTCTCCGACGCTCAAGTCAGTTCAATGTATGAAGAGAAGTGTAAGTTCAGTCACAGTTGCAGTGGTGAAGAAAGCTTACTTGTGTAGAAGATGACTTTGGCTATTTATAGTTGAGGGTCAAGGGCCCTTTGGTCATTTGCCTCAAGTGGTCCTGGCCGAATGTTGCCCTAACACGTGGCGCCATGAGAAAGAAACCTAGGAGGAATCTTCTGCAAAAGTGGCCGAAAGTTAGTGCTGGCAACAGTGGCAGGTGCGCGGGCATGTACGTTGTGTCAGAGAGCCATTTGGGCGGTTGGTAACGAGGGCTTAAGAGCGCGCTCGTGACAACCTTGAGTATTGGAGGCTAAGGTATCCGCTGAGGGGAATGAGGGCTCCAGTTCAAATGACGAGCCAAAGGGGAGGCCACTCTGAGGGAATGTGACGCTCGAAGAGGGCTCCCTTGGCACGTGGGCGTACCAATCGTTTAGTTTGTTGGACGCTCGTGGGAGTGATAGCGCTCGTTGGACTCAACTCCCTGAAGAAGGATTACGCTTGTTAGGCTTGGCGCTCGTGCGCAGATGGATGCCGCCTTGGGGGAGACAAATGTCATCTTCTCGTGATGTCACGTGTCTTAACATGGGACGATCGTATTTTGACCCCATCAATTATAATTTAGTTTAATTTTTTATTTAACCTTTTAATTAACTAATTCATTTAGTTAAAAAAAATAATAATAACACACATTTTTCAAGTGGGATTGAAACCCATATCATTACTCTAGAGAATGAACACATTAACTATTTGAACCAACTCATGTCAGCAACTAATTCATTTAGTTAATGTCGTGTAATTAGACATTATATAAGCGACTAAATCAGTTCATTCTAATTAGTACGCACATTTGTATATTCCGACTTAATTAATCCTCAAATTAGGCAGATAGATTATAATCTTCTTAGCTGTGTCACTCTTACCACATCTCAAAAGATTAACGGCATGGTATACAAAAATAGTTCAATAAATAATAGAATGAATTCAGGAATAAAGTGAATATAAAAATTTTAATTGGCATGTTTAAGAAATATGGAAAGGAACAAGTTAAAATTGTCTTTATTTTATTCGTATTCGTACCTTTAACAGATAATTAATGATGAAGATATAAGCATAAATATATTAAGTTCATGATCAAGATAATTTTCATATAAAATATAATTATAATATAATTAAAAATTCTAATTCTATAATGATATAATATGTTTTGTAATTTGTATTGAGGTTGATCGAATGTATACAAAAATAGGTATATGAATATGATGTGTCCTTGCCAAAAAAAAAAAAATAATAATAATATGATGTGTCTCTTATATTTTAGTTTATATATGCCAAAATGAATAAGAAGTATATCGTTTAGTACATGTAATCAAGTGATTTGTTGTCGCGGGTGCATAAATTATTGAAGCTTAGGATGCACCAAATCCAATATTGAATAAGAAAAAAATGGTTTCGAAATCAAAATTTAACAATCGATAAAGAAAAAATCGTTGATTAAAGAGGAAAGGCGGCGATTGAAGCTTTGCAGGCGGTGTCTGATGGTCAATATAGTCGAATGAGGTATAAGTTTTGTTCGTATTAGATCGTCGTGACGGAAGAGAAATTAACGGTTAAAGTTCATTGTGAACAAAATATTTCTCAAAGAATCCACCAAAATTTATTAAAAAGGATAAATATGACATTTCTCAAATATTAGAGTAGCAATCTCACTAATGTAAACATTAGGAAACAAAGCGTATTGAAGAAGAAAAGATAGGATATATGGAATTATTCAACAAAAAAATAAAAAAATCGTATATACCACTAATCTAACCATATCTATCTTTAAACCGTTAATCTTTCTGCATTAATTTTCTAATGATATGTCATATGTAAGCTTTTCCAACAGAGCAAATTAAGCAAAGAATAATTAGTCCGTCCCCAACAAGGAAGATGTTAAAACAAATTATTATTATTATTTTTTTGGTGAAGAGATTGTTAAACATTTGATCATTTGAAGTGGTTATTTTTGGCTCATAACTACCTCCATCTATGTCAGTTGCATCATTATACCACAATTCTTATGTTTGTTTATAATAATAATAATAATCTTTGTCAATTGCATCATTATTGTTGACTTATTTTGAGAAAAAAGTTGTTTAGTATTTGTTGAACTAAACGTCTAAACCCTAATATGTATAGATCACGTGTGACCTGTCACCTGTGAGTTGCAACCAATCTCATATATCACTAAAATGGAGTTCTTTTTTCCTTATTATTTATACTATTATATTAAGCAAAAGACCTATTTGGTGTCATAAATTTTTATTTATTTTTTATATATAAATTCTAGTCACGTACTTTTACCTTAAACCCTTCTATATTTACAAAGTTTTTAAATTCTTTTATTTTTTATTTATATCACTTATTTATCTTTAATTTTTTTTTCTTTTTTAATTTGATATTATTTAATTTAATATAATTTATTCATCATAAAATTATAATTATATTAAAAATAATTATAAATTAAATAATAACATAAAAAATTTAATTTAATTTAATTTTTTTTTTCACACACACTTAGAGCTCGTTTACTTTCACTTAATCTGGCAGATAAAATTAATTAAATCTCAAAATCTGTCATTTACTTTTCATGCTGGTTTTTCTGTCAAAATCTGTTCAGCCCGTAGGATAGAGAAGATTTTGTTAGTTTTCTGTCACATGGCAAAATGCCGTGTTTGAGAAATCATGATTTTTATCGGCATGAGTCATTTACTTATTTGCCCAAAATTTTGATTTATTTACAAAATTTTGCCATTATTATTTATTTAAAAAAAAAGAAAAAGATAACTTCCCTTTCTCACAATAAGTTCGATTTTTTATTAGTATAGATAATTGATAGGTTCGATTTTTTATTAGTATAGATAATTGATAAGTTTTGATGATTGATAAGATAGATTTTTATTAGTATAGATAATTGATACGTTTGATAAGTTCAATTTTTTATTTACAACAAGTTCGTTTTTTTATTAGTAGAGATAATTGATTAAAGTCTAGCTAAATAAGTTCGATTTTTTTATTTCCTTGGTCACAATAAGTTAGATTTTTATGTTTCATTTTATTGTTGAATGTTAGTTTTTTTTTTTAAAAATATTAATAAAAGAATTATATTTTTTAATATGATTGTATTGATGTTTATACAATGAATATTTTATATTTTGTTTACCTAACATTCAAAAAAATTTAAAATTAATAGCTAAGTATCAAAAAATGGAAAATAAATAATCTACTATTAATAGGTACTTCGGTAATTACTATTATCTATAATTTTTTATTAATTGATAAACATCATTAATTACTATTATTTATAAAAATTAACTTAAAAATTGACACTCAATTAATATAATGTGATTTTAAATTTGTTTAATAATAATTAATCATCATCAATTACTATTATTTGAAAAAGAATACTTAAATTTTTTTAGAAGAATGAAAAATGTATATGTATACCAATGATAGTTAAAAGAAGGAAAAATTAAAAAAATATATATATATATTAAATGAGATTAGTATATGGCTATTTTGGTAAAATTACTATTTAAAATAATTATTCACATATAAAGTAAACGACTAATTTAAGAAAACCTGATATTTATTTTTAAAGATAAATAATAGATAATGTTATGTTAATTCATGATAAAAACCTCCATTATCCTATCTGCCCAAAACCTTTCCTGAGAAAGTAAACCAGCTCTTAGGGTGTGCAGGTTACTAGTTATTGTTATTAATTATTTGAAGAGTTGAAAGGGGTAAAATGATTAGACAAAATCTGTTTAAAAAAAATAAAAATGATTAGACAAAAAGGCGGAGGGACCAATCAGGCAATCAGCCAATCACATAAATGAAGGTAGTAAAAGGGGCAAAATGTAATTTACCATAATTTATGGGCTTATCAAACAAATTTTTTGCACAGTGGTGGCATGTGGGCAACAAGTGTTTGTCTCTTGTTTGTAGTTCTCGTGATTAAATAGCATAGTGCCTAATAATTGTCCACAAATGTACTTCACCATGCCCATCATATAGGAGGAAAAATAATTTTAAAAATATTATTTTATTATTTTATGTTGTGTTACATATAAATAGAAAATTTTAAAAAATTATTTATATTATAGTATTCGTATTATATTATATAATGTTTGTATCGTCGTATTCATATTTATATTTTATAGTACATAATTTATATGAGTGATTAAACAACCAAATATGACATATTTTTTCAATTAATAAATTGAAGGATTAATTGAATTTATTAGAGCCATGCTTTAAAAAAGGGGAACCATAATTTTCACAAATTTGAACCCGATAAAAGGATTAAATGAATAAATAATATATATATAGATAGATAGATACATACATATGTATATATAAGGTGCTTTATTTATGCATCTTCTATGAAATTATACAATTATAACTCAATCTTATTAGATAAAAATATTTTAAATTTTACTTTTATGAGTTTCAAAATTTAAAAGCGGCCCTATTTATTATGCAAATAATTTATAAGTAAACCAATCATTTTTCCAATTTAAAAACTAAAAGAATAACAAAAACTCAGAACTTCTCTTTTTAGGAAATAACAAATTATGATTTGAATAATATATAGGCAAAAATAAGATCTCCGTCAATTTTGTGCATGTACCTTTCCCCTGGTCAGCTTTTGGGCGGTGCTCTTTGCTGACCTGGTACTCCTCTGCTTTGCTCGCATGAAATATATATAAAACATCATGAAATCCAAGAATTTTCAAATCTCTCTGCACATATTCATCCGTAATTTCCTTGTTGATATCTCTCCAAACAGTGATTTCAACTTCCGATAAAAAAATTTTGAAAAGAAGGAAATTATTTTCTTTGTTTTTGTTTTTCTTTGTGACTGGAAGTTTTGTGAGGTGATTTTCTCGGGGGCTTTGGAGTTGCAGAGGTTTGGACTGTTCTCAGTGGTTGTATCTGTGCGGATTGCAGGTTCTGGAAAAGGGTTTTGACTTTGGGAGACTGTTGAAAAAGATTGTTCAAGTAGATCAAGATTGTTCACTGCCCATCATTTTTTCGCTGCTGTGAGAAGCAACTTCTTTTTTCTTTTTGGGATTTGAGCGCTTTGATGGTTTCTAGGGTTTATGTTGACTATTTGTCTGCTTGCTCCCTCTGTCTCATATGATTAGGGGTTTTGAGTGAGTTATGATTAGTCTTTATGCGTTTTTATTTTATGTCTTTTTTGGTAAAGACTTAATTTTGCTTTACTACCAGTTATGTTTTGGGGGTTTAACAGATTATTTCTGCTTATGTGAACTCAGGTTTCAAGGGGGGAAGATTCAGTGAGAACTTCAGGATTAAAGTTCAAAGAGGCATAAGTTTAAGGTAATTGGTTGCAGCTTATGGTTTCATGTAATTCTTTTTTTTCTTTTGTTGGGTGATTTTGATTGAATCATGCTTCTCGAATGAATTTCTTTATGGTTCCATTCTGTTATTCTCATCTCCTTGGACTGAGTTTGCTAATACTACGGAATTATGATCTACGATGCAGTTATGTTTCCCTGAATGTTTGTATTTTGTATTGAATGTCAGAGATGTGGAGAGTTCCTGAAGTTACCATGTCGCATTTGGCCCATTTAACAAACTGAATCATGTCTGTTGAGTGTTTGTAAAGTGCTGCTATTGTTGTATGGGAACTTCAAAGTGATTTGGCAATAGAGAATTGGTTGCTCTGTATATGGCTCATTGACTGTTATGTTGTTCGTGCATGTTAAGCTGACGGCGCATAATTTAGCTGTTCGTCTCATAAATTTGCTTCCTGATATTGCCCTTTTTTATGATGACTGAGTGCAAATTTAATGCCTTAAGCACCTGGGATTCATGGAGATGGATCTAACTATTCCTTAAATATGAGGTTTCATAATGATAAAAATCTTAATGAAATTTAGCTGCAAGATTATCTAGCAAATGTTAAGTATGGTCATACATTTTGCATTTATATCAAACTGTGTGTCCGTACTTATCTTTTACTGAAAACAACCATTTCCGGGCATATCCTTTGTTTAATCAGGAAATATACCCTTGTTCCTACAGTTTGACCTTATTGTTATCATATTTTTCAACTTGTCTTGCTTTGACTGTTTACTGAAGGTAAGAGGTCGATAGGAAAGTGAGAAATTATGGTGGCTAAAGATTATCAGAAATCCAAAGGATCGGGTAAAGCTGAGGTGGGCGAAATCGACACCAGTGCACCATTTCAATCTGTCAAAGATGCTGTCAGCTTATTCGGTGAAGGTGCTTTTTCAGGGGAAAAGCCTGCCATTAGGAAGCCAAAACCACAATCTGCAGAAGTATGTTGATTCCAGTTTCCTTTTTCTTCTGCATTTAATCATAACTTATTCTACAAATGTAAGTTGTAATTGCTTTTAAATGTATCTTATTTCCACCTGGAGAGAATTTTGAAGACATGTAGTGTCATTTTCAGTTCCCCTTTGCCTTCGTGTCTAGATCTAGTAATTTTATCTTATTTTTTAACATAAAATAACATGATTTCTCTATATTCTAAAATATATAATTTTTTAAATTTTCTTTCTTGATGCGCAGCGAGTTTTGGCTAAAGAGACACAACTTCACTTGGCCCAGAAGCAGTTGAATAAGTTGAAGGAACAATTGAAAAATGCTGAGACAACAAAAGCTGAGGCTTTTGTAGAGCTTGAGAAAGCTAAACGGACTGTTGAAGATCTGACCCATAGGCTTAAAATCGTTAGTGAATCCAAAGATTCAGCAATCAGGGCTACTGAAGTGGCCAAGAATCAGGCAAAGCAATTCAGTGATAACTCCGAAGGAAATAATGGATCTTCTCATGTGAATCCAGAAACTTCTAGAACTGAGTATACGGCTGCAGTCACTGAACTTAACGATGCGAAGCAGGAGTTCAGGAAAATTCTTCAGGAATATGATTCATCTACGAAAGCAAAAGAGTTGGCTGCGAAGCAAGCAACTGAAGCTGAAAAGGCTGCTAACGCCAATATGCAAAGAGTCGATGAGCTTTCCAAGGAAATTACTTCTGTACAGGACTCGATTCAGCAAGTAAAGCTTGCCAGCATACAATCAAAGGAAGAGGAAACGAGAATCCGTGCCGACAAGGGAAAACTGAAGGAACTGTATAAAATGAAACTTGAGGAATCAGCTCAAAAATTGTCTGCTTTGAAGAAAGATGTCGATCCTGAGCTTATCAAGAGTCTGGAGACTCAATTGGGTGAGAAATTGTCGGAAATTGAAGGTGTTAGAAAGGAGATGGAGAGTAGAAAGAGTTCTGATATTGATTCGGTTAAAGCTGTCACCATGGAGTTGAATGGTGCTAAAGAATCACTGAATAAAGTAGCAGAAGAGGAAAGTTCACTGAGAAGCCTAGTGGAGAGCCTTAAGTTAGAATTGGAACGTGTTGAAAAGGAGCATTCTGAACTAAAGGAGAAGGAAGCAGAAACCGAATCAATTGCTGGTAATCTGCACATGAAGCTTCAGAAAGCTAAGCTTGAGCTTGAAGAAGCGCTTTCTGAAGAAGCCAAAATCAGAGGTGCTTCTGATGAAATGATTGCTTCGATTCACCAGCTAGCATCGGAGAGTGAAAGTGCAAAGCACGAAACTCAAGAAGCTAAGCAGAAAGCGGAAGAGCTTAAAAGGGAAGCTGAAGCTGCACAAATTGAACTTGAAGAAGCCGAAAAGAAGCTAAAAATTGCAATAACCGAAGCTGAAGAAGCCAAAGAAGCTGAGGCCAGAGCACTCGATCAAATCAAGAAACTGTCTGAGAAAACTGATGCAGCACGCGCCTCAACCTCAGAGACTGGGGCCCATATTACAATATCACAGGATGAGTTTGACTCGCTGAACCGAAAGGCGGAAGAATCCGGAAAGCTAGCTGATATGAAAGTTGCAGCTGCAATGGCTCAGGTAGAAGCTGTGAAAGCCAGCGAAAATGAGGCCCTCAACAAGTTAGAGAAAAGCAGGAAGGAGATTGAGGATATGAAAACTGCAACTGAAGAGGCTCTCAGAAAAGCACAAATGGCCGAGTCAGCTAAAAAAGCAGTCGAAGGGGAACTTAGAAGATGGCGCGAAAGGGAGCAGAAGAAGGCAGCAGAAGCTGCTTCTAGAATTATCGAAGAAACAGAGAAGTCGTTTCAGTCCTCTCCTCACAATTATCAAATCCAAAAACAGAGAGTAATGGAAACAAGAAAGCTGGAAAAGGCAAAGACATCTGTTACCAAGAAAGTGCTTTTGCCTAGTTTGACGAGTGTTTTCCATAAGAAGAAAAACAGAGTGGAGGGTGGTTCTCCTTCTTACTTGCCTGGTGAGAAGCCCTTTTGGTGAGTGTGATTATTGAATTCTTGTGCAGTATGATTAAGGTAGAGAAGCAAAAAATATTACCTTTTTTTAACGGTTGTGTATATGTGAGACTTTATGGATTTGACATTCCCTTTTGTTTCTTCAATTGCCTGGAAACTGAGGGAGTTATTGTTTAACCAAATTGGTTTGTGTTTTGGTGTATTGATCATGTAAATGGTTGCTATTTGACATTATAAACATATATATAAGTTGAATAAGACCCGATCATGTAATTACTGCTTAGAAATGTAATATTTGTGGACTAAAATTTGGTATTATCAACTTTTGCTGGTTTACAAGTGATCTTAACATGAGCCCATTTAAGGGGTTTTGTTTAGGGGGTTGGATCTCTTATTTGAGTTTTGTGTTATATTTTCAATTTAATTTGTCCACACACATATGTGCATCGATAAGCGGTAGATATTAGGAAAGAAAAATAATTGATAGCAGAAGAAATAATTGTGATATGGAATAAAATTAAAATATTATTTCTTCTAATCTCCGATTATCCACTAATATATTTAACTTGTGTGGATGACTAAAACAAGATATAAAACAAGTGAAATAAAATATGAAATATATAACTCAAAGAGAAAGATTCGGGTTAGTTGTAAGATTGGACTTTGAGGGCGCTTACCATTGATTTATGAAAACAAAAAAGAGATTTTCTTTTTTGATCGATTGTGGTTTTAGCTTGATAGTAGAGTTGGCACATTCACAGTAAACAATTATTTCATGGTTTGAATTTTATTGAAGTTAGTTGAAGAATCAGCAACGATCCTCTATAAAAAATAATAATAATAATAAAAATGAATAGCTCGATCTCCTATTTGTCTCTATGGGTAGTCTAGATGCCCTAGAAGGTTTTTCGAAGTTATTAAAGAAATATTTTGGCCAAATAATTTTTGTGTCATAGATTGGTTTCAGACTTAGAATCTTAGATTGTCAAATATATTGGAATGTCAGCAGATCAGTATGAAGAGCCAAGTGCGTAATCTATAATTGCAAAAATTTAGAAATTAAACCTAGCAAAAAATTACCGAAAATTGAAAATATACGTCCATCCAAATATTATTTTCATTTAATCCTGTCACAAAAAATGTTTTTCAAAGTCCACACACAGATTGAAAACCTGTGACAGAAAATTTTCGTAATGTGTACAAATATGGATATGGACATAAATATGGTAATACGATTTTTTTTAAAAGATTTTTCACGAAGTGTTCGACACGATACCAAAAAATCATATTTTTAAAAAAATTAGGAACATGCAATTAAACTTTGTTTATAAAGAAAGTGTTTAACTAGAATATTATTTCGTATTAAATCTTCTGACTAATGATGATATATCAAACTTCAGTATTATTGTTAAATCATATTAATATATTACTATTGAAAAACTTATATATATTTATATTAAATAACAATAGAGATATATACGAATTCATGCATCCACTCAACAGATAGAACTCCCACCAATGATGTACATGATACGGCACGATACGAATATGACGATATAAATTTTTTTTGGAATTTTTCACGTGAAGCGTGTCGGATACAATGTTGAACATGAATGTTCAACACAACACGATAAAATAATATTTTTAAAAGTATCCGTGTATCATAAAATCAACAGTATATATGAATTTATTTGTATGGGTAGTTGGGTACATTAACAACTTAGATTTCTTACCATAATTACTTGGGGAGAAACTCATTGTGCTATTGAGAAATATTTGATTTCATTTCCAAACTGTAGTATTTCCAGAATATATAAAAAACTGAAAAAAAAAGAAAAAAGAAACAAACATGATAAAAACACACACTAAGAGCCAGTTAGCCTATACGTCCATTGTAGGTCCACCGAGTAATTCTAGCTTGAGTCTGGTCCGGTCAAAATTATTTTACACTTTTTATTTGATTGGTGAAAATTTTTGGAAGAGTGACCAATCAATAGCAAATGCGTTACACTTGCTATTTTGATTGATTTGGTTTAACAGAGTCGGGCCTAGGCTAGAATTTTCCATCGACCAGATCAAGAAGATAAAGAAGTGACTAAGACAGAAAACTATAATCTAGAACCAAAACTAGTTCCACTACTGTATTGAATTTTGCATCAACCATGCATGGACCACAAAAATAAATTATTCAAATGTTTGGTTACTCCATATGTATATTTACTTGAATTAGGAAGGATCACATGTTGTCTCTGTTCAATAGTTTCTGGTTCCAGTTCATCTGAGCGTATTGCTGCTGAGGCAGAGGCAGCAACGGTGTCGATTGTGGCTGAGGATATGAACTCATAGGAGGAACCATTGGTTCGACTGTCGATTGAACTAAAGATGGATTTGACATGCTCTGATTTGGATGATAAATACCAGGAAAAGAATTGGGACCGACCTGTGCAGGCGAGAACGCAACAGGCTGTCCTTGTGGAACGTTGTACAATACATTTGCCTGTCCAGATGCTGAGTTCAACCCATGCAAATCCTCATTCTGGAAAAGTAAATCCCATGTGATCAAATAAGAAAAAATCTCAAAAACTAATTAGTGAAACTTGAGATTTGCTCCAAGCCCGTTGCTTGTTCAAGAAGAAAGGTTTTGGGGGCCAAAAAGTAGTTACCATGAAAATGCATGTCTTGGCAGTCAACATGCATCAGATGTAAGAGGAGGTTTTATATCCATATTTTATATTTTACAGAGTTTCATATGAAATTGTGTTCAACTTAAGGTTTTTAGCCCGTTAGCCATCACAGAAGGAGTTTGGTGCAATTAACCCTATGAAAAAAAAGTTTGTATTTCTAGTAACAATTCTGTATTGAAAAGGATAATCAGATAACGAGCTATTAAAGACCAGACCTGCTTCATTGTGGAGTACATATTCTTCTCCTTGAGTTCAGATCCTGCAGCGTCCTCATTGCTAGATGTGCCGGGTGGCAAAGAGGCTCCATATGAACCATAACCCGAAGAAATTCCAAAATGCGTGAGATTTCCTGGTTTGTAAACTGGTGGTGGCATGGGGAATTTAACTCCTGAGGCAGCACCAGCAGCAGTTGGTGGCATGTAGGCAGAAGGTTGCTGGGGGAACCCACTGTGGCCTAGCAGTTGGGGTGCATTTTGGGGGGGCATAAAAAGCTGGGAAAAGTAAGGACTGTATGGTATGTAATTAGGTGGATAAGGCGGTCGGATGAAAGGGAACAATTCTGGAGATACGGTCATGGAACTCTGAGCAATTCCTCTAGGTTGAGACATTGATGGAGTTGAACCCGTTGTTGATGGAATAACTGAATTCCCTCCCTGAAATGGTTCTACTTATTAAATTAACTATAAATTAGAAATCCAGATACCAGGCATCCCAAAAATAAAGAAAGAAGGAAAAAACAACAGAGGCGAAAAGGCAAACATACCTGTGGATCAAGTCCTTCTAGTTGTACAAGATGCGATCCGACAACAGGAGGTACAAGATTGAGGCCGTAGTCTGGGACAGCGGGAAGATGGGGGTTCTGAGTAGTTCCAACAGGTTTCAGCATCTCCTGCTTTGGCTCGTCATATTTATCAGCTGAAATATTTTCTTGTGACGAAGATATATTTACCAGTCTATGGGGCGGAGACTGGACTGGATCGGTATAGTCACCACGTCCAGATGCTGAGGATGATGACTGAGGACTGCAACCAATTACGATTCTCAAAATACAGATGATTTAAGCAAGTAAATTGCAATGCCATCAACATAAATCAATAAAGATAAAAATATCATGTTACTTACGGTGGAGAAGGTTCCTTGGAAGCTTCAACATCAGTTGGAACAGTATTGCTAGGACTGGAGTCCTCATTGTTCTCTCCTACAGGTAGAGCATCCAGACTTCCAAATGTCAATATGTTCTTAAAAGCTTCGGGTACGTGAAGATGATTTGGAAATATTACAGACTGTTTAGCATTAGCAGAGACATGTAGCCTCCTATCAGCTTCTGAAGTTTTTTCCTTTGTAACAGGATCTTCCGGTGCAACATCAGCAGCTTCAGAGGACATCTCTGCACACATAACTGAGGTTGAGCAAAGATGAGCATAATATTAGAAGCTTGTTGCATACCAATACAAAACCGATACCTTTCAAACATTCTTGGTTACCCTTAGAAGATGCAATATCATGACAAGTACTGCTACTTGAGTCGACTGATGCCGAGAGTGCTTGCCCAGTGGGGACATTCTGAACAGGTCTGCTTATACTGTCAGCCATCGGATTAGCATTAATATCGGCAGTATTCCTCTGATTGCCGGTCTGACGCTTTATTATACCTGGGCCAGGGTTTCTGGGATTCAGTGATGACACCAAGACAGGATAATTGAGGGATGGAACCAAGACGGGATCTGACTCAGACGAGTACAAGCCTGACACAGAGGGTGATCTTGACTTCATGCTTCCACCTTGGGTTTGAGCACTTGCTGCAACTGTGGAGCTAATGGTCGGTGTTGGTGTGGGCATAGGACCAGGAATTGGAGTTGGAACTTGATTCATACTAAAGGTCGGCAGAGAAGGCAATTTTCTAGACTTATTAATGTAATCAGCTTTATTATCTCTAATGACACCTCGATTATTATGGTCATGGCTAGAGCTTCCATTGGATATACTTGTTGAACAATTGATATGGGCTACATCACTAAAAATATGATTTGATTGGTAAGTCAATGATTACTTGAAATAAAATTAATACTTCAGGTGTGAATAGTTCAGCTAAGCCAACTAAAACAAGAAACTAGCTAATGAGGTGAAGTTTACCTTGCCCCAGCAGGTGTTTTGTTTTTTGGCTTATACATAACTTGCACTGAAGGTTTAGAAGCACTGTGGCCGTTTTCTTGACGAGCATTTAGTTGTCTTCCACCTACAGAATTTGATAACATTGAAATATAGGCAATGCAAGATTACGTCTTTGTTGAAAGCTAATGCGAGTATATAAAGCATGAGTTAGGTCTAGAATGCATGCTTAGCTTATATGTTAAAAGCTCCGCCCCTGCTACCGACAAATATAAACACCTAAAACTCAAGCATCCTACTTAGAAGCATGTTTGTGTTCAGAACATTTGAATAAAAAATACAAGTTCTCTAAGAGAAACACATGCCAGAGCCACACAAGTAGATCTCTCGTATCGAAGTAACTAAAAAAACTTGGGGTCGGAACTTCTGATTAAATATGCAGAGACCAGCTATTTACAGCCAACATGGTATACCGTCAGAATTATAAGAAGAATTATAGTTGGAACCCTTAGCTCCTCGTCGCTGCATGCCAGGTATCCGCCTATATTCTTCCAATGCTCTGTTGGGAACACCCTGCAACAAGGTAGAATAAAACTGATGGATGATCTGCTAAGTGACAAAAGAATTAAACTCCACTCTTAAATTTCAAGTATAAGCCATATCTGATATGAGTTAAAATCAATACCATCCAACAATTCAATATCCAATACCATCCGCTGACCCGCATGGTAAGTATCTTTAGTTGAGGTTTCCAGAGAAGGAGCTAGAGAATGAATTTGCATAAATCCTAGGAGTTCAAGATGGTCTGAAGAGAGACAGTTTTATAAAGGACCAGTTCATACTTTTAAGCAGATTCTACGATTGGTCTCGTGATAAATCTCAATTGCTGCCCTCAACGGATGATATCAAGCTAAACAAAAATAGAATACATCCAATCAACTTACCACTTTCCTGCGATCACGTTTCTTCTTGACCTCATGAAATGTATCTACAGGGAAAAAAGATAATATCATCTTTGTGAGACGTGAATACATTACAGATCCATTTACTTTACAAGAACCATGCCAAAGCACCTCTCATATTGCCAGAAATATTTCCAATCACCGGTAAAGGAAAATGTATGAGAAAGAACGGGCAGAACATAGGAGCCCGTGGTATTTTCGCTTATTTTCTTTTCCTTAGTGTTTCCTGTTCGGCAATTTTTTACTTTGTTTTCATTTCAGCTCGCCTCGACATTTCTTCTCATGCTTACATGCCCATTCCTTCTCATTCTTACATGCCCATTCCTTAATGTCCATTCCTTGACAACTATGAGAAACTAATAAAACACATTACAAATCTAGAATGCTGATAAAAGGTGCTGTTAGTCGATCAACTAATCAGTAAGTAAATTAGAAACCTGGTTGGTTCTCAATCAGCAAATCAATTAAACATGAAGAGAATCAGTTCACACTTTATTTCCTTTGACAAGAAAAAAAAAAAAAGATTAAAGTAATACTAGTGCTCGAAGAAAACTGATAAGTCCAAGTAACAGAGTATTTGATGACACAGCATGACTAGTTCAACAATCAAACTTTTAATTAGGTAATTCTTATCTTATTTAATAGACCAGGATAACCAGAAAGTAACATTAGCCTTTCAATTCCCATCAACAAATTCTTCCCAAAATTGGCACTTAACTTCACTCAATCCACAACAGCAAATTTAGAGCTGTGTTTACTGTATATTCCTTGCTCTCCCTAACATTTCAGCAAGTAACTAATCCAGAAAAACAACCAAATTCGCCCCCCATCCAAATACCAAACTAAACAATCAAATCGAAAACAATGCATCACTAAATTGTGCTGATACGTACACAAACACACATGGCCAGATAGCAGCATGCAGCCATTCACACACACACATATTGATATGCGCGTTTATGCATGTGTATATATACATACCAAGATAGAGGAGTTTCTGAGCGGTTTCATTGGGATCCATGCCGCACTCCTTGAGCACCGCGTAAACATCGTCATCGCTGTGTTCTCCGGTGATCTCCTTGATATCCTGAATCGTTTTCCGGAGACTGTCGGGAATCGAAACCCTAGAAAAGCCGCTCATTGTCTGATTCTCCGACGGAATGCGAGCGCGCGACAATCCAACAATCACAGGTATTATTCCCTAATTACAAACGAAATTGGATTACAATTCATCTGATTTATCTTAGATATAAACATAAATATCATGAGCGGTGATGATCAGGATTCAGATTCATGGATCAGGGAGAGTTCGAAGAAGAAGCTATGATAATCGGAGATTGAGCTACATGGGAATCATTTGGAATAATACGAGTGTATTCAAATGCATTTCAATATTTTATATAGTTACTCCCCTTTTAACTTCATATTATTTGAATAACACAACTACATGAGCTAACTAGATCACGTAATCCTCTAATTATTAATTACGCAACACACGAATTAGTGCACATTTGTCGTTGAAAATAAATTTAAAAAAATTTATTTCTAAAATTCAAAATACAAATACGTAAAGAAAAGTCCTCAACGATCCAATTTCCAATTTCATCACAAAAACGGGTGGGCTAAAAAGCCACAATAAAAGAAATCAGCAACGTATAAGTAAAACGCGATTTTGACTGAAATTGGATAGAACCGGAGCAATAACAAAGGACTGTATTGTATTGCTGAACCTAGTAATTATCAGCACAGGTATCATAATCGCATAAAAAAGAAAAGATTCAGACTGTTCTGATTTTCTCCGAATCTGACTCGTAGTTAACTCGGAGTCACTGAGTTATGGGCGGCGAATCGCGGTACCAGATCCACCAGAACGCTTACATAAAGCTGGTCCTCCATGCCCTAAAGCACCGGACCTCCGCCGTTAACTCCGTCCTCCTCGGTCGCCCCGCCGATGCCGGCGCCGCCGTTGAGATCGTCGACTCTGTGCCTCTATTCCACACTCAGATCGGCCTCCTTCCTCCACTCGAAATTGCGCTCATAATGGTCGGTCGCTCGATACTGAACACTGTCATCTGAATTTTTTTTTGTTGTTAGAATAAATTGCGTATCTTTTTGAGTTGAGATTTGATGGAATTTGACAGATAGAGGAGTATTATATTGAGAAAGGATTGAGCGTTGTGGGCTATTTTCATGCTAATGAGCGGTACGATGACGTCGAGCTTGCGAGTGTTGGCAAGAATATTGGGGATCACATAGCTCGGTATTTCCCTCAAGCCGCCTTGCTATTGGTACGTTTTCTTCAGTGTGAATTGGATTGAAATTCCTCAGAAGCTTGAGTGTAGTTTGTATGTATGTTCGTAAGGGTTTTAATTTGTGAAATTTTCAGTTGGACAATAAGAAGCTCGAGTCTTTACCTAAGAGCAAAGATCGAAGCCCTGTGTTGCAGGTAATTAATTTGTGCTGCAATTTACAATCTGGAATTCGGGATGCATTAAATTATGGCTTGTGATTGTAATTGTAAGGCAATGCTTTTGAACAGTTGAAGCTTTTATCGGAACTAGCTTCAATCCATTTGTATGAATTGCAATTAAAGCTAATACTTGGCAGAAGTTAAATATTCACAAACCTAGTCTATTAAAGATTTGTTTCTCAAGATTGCAGATGATATAGAAATGTTCAAACAGTTTAACCATGTGTGTAGGTGTAGCACAGACTTCTGTTTTGCGAACATATCAACTCTATTTATTTTTCTAATTTAGCCAATGCCTAGAATATCTTAGACTCTCACTCCCAAGTACCAACTGTGTATGCATCTCAACTCTTGCTCTCTCTCATGTATCTCCGACTCTATTTGTCAGCTTTATACCAAGGATGCATCCAGTAGTTGGAAGCTAGTTGGATCAGATGGAAGCAGCCAGCTTGCTCTGAAGGAGCCTTCAGCAAATACAGTGCTTTTGGATTACATCTCAACTGAGAAATGGAAGGACATCGTTGACTTCGATGACCACTTGAACGACATCAGCAAGTAAGAGCCTTTTACTCGTTTCTTCTGTTGATCAGTATGGTTCATGTTATTGAAACATATAGGTGACATTTACAACATTCTTGTAGGGACTGGCTGAATACAGAACTTTTCAAATAAGCTTCAAAGGTTTTGCAAGGTTGTGTATTAAATGTAACAAACGCTGCTTGATTCTTCTTTTCACTTTTGTAAGACTACTTTTATACCATGTTTTGACGGTTAGGTTTTTTGGACTTAACGATCTGGATTCCATATTTATCACAAGGAGGTTACATTCCGTTGTGCACTTGTGTGTTGTCATTGCTTGCTGCTGCAGATAACTTAAATATTTCAAATGATATGGGTGCTTTTGATCCACAAATGAACCTGCTTCTCAAAGAGGACCTTAATTGTTGGCCATATGTAAGCAGATCTTAATCTTCTTGCTTTTATATACAATCGCCGAGCACTTCTTTCCAATTTGTGACTGTATAGTCGTAGTAGTTGCTTTCTTCTGAGGAATCTGAGCTAATTTCACGGTTTTTTCATTTTGAGTGATTATTCGTATGCTATTTTCTTCTGTCCTCCCTTATTCACCTCGTTTATCTCGATTCAAGATGTTTTACCACTATCTCTTGTTGATTGGGTGTAAGTGAAGTAGGGAGTATGTTGAGCTCTTATTATAAACCTCGAAATTACATTAAAACCCAAACCTCTGAACTGTTGCATACTTTGAAAAGAGATCTTGTGCATGGCTATAGGATATTGGCAGAACTTCAGTTTGAAATCAGAAGAGGGATATAATGTTCAACACTTGTGTTGGTGAATTTAAATATAGTGAGGATAAGATTTGTGGTGTTATATGCAATCCATTTGCCTGAATGACGTAATTCATTTGGTTTCGGTGGGGCAGATTTGCTACAAGGATAAGATTTGTGACAAACAAAGTATATTACCCTTTGTGTTGGAGTTTTTTGAGTTTTGATGCTTCCAAACATACAATTTGTCTCATTTTTTACGGCATGGTAAATTCAAGAAAAATACCTAGCACGGGGTAAACTTAAGAAAAAAATTGTGTCCGTGTTAGTGTCATGTTCTTATCGTTAGTAACCTGGTGTGGTCTATTATAAGTTTGAGATTATAAAAGGATACTTTTCCGTTATATTTACTGAATTATCAAAACTAATTTTAATTATTAAGATTTTCGTCATTGATAAACTTAGTGAAACTTATCAAAATAAGTCAATACTGTTTCCATTTTTTTGCTCAAATTTGCATATACATGAGTACCTATAGGTTTAAGTTTAGAGTGCAAGGGGGTCAATTGTAATATAATAGCACGAGAAGTGGAACTTTCCGATTTGTTTTACCATTGTATCGAAGTAAGAAATTTTATATTTTTATAACCGAGTTAGAATATTTTTTGTCATGTCATGTTTAATTCTCAATATCATACATTTTTCATAAAAAAAATTATATATCATCTATTCGGATCGTATTCTGTGTTTTTATCACTGTGCATAACAGGTCGGTGCATTTATTTGTTGTGATGACTTTCCAATCATGGTATTAGAGTCGTATTGGTTGTCATAATTAAGTTGTTTCTATCCAATAGTTTGAAAAATAATTAAGTTAAATATATCTCGTCATCAAAGGAAATTATTAATGGATAGTTAAAAAGCCTTAGTTATGTAATATTATTTTGTGGAAGTTAATCTCCATCATATTAACTAACGTTGCTAACAGGAGTTGGTCAAGTAGTCTGAGGGTTTTTTTCTTGAAGGTAAGATCCCGGGTTCGAATTTCTTGGACTACTTGGGGTGTGTGTGTTAATATATATATATATATATAACTAACGCTTCTTTACCCAATTACGATTTGGGAAATTTTCGATTCATGTCCAGTTCGGTGACTATTTATATGAGTTAGTATATTATTCTTGTTATTTTGTTAGCCGTTCTACTTAATATTTAACACAAATCACAAAACAAGTATAAATTTTTTTTTTTCATCATATGAATTTTATCAAATTAATTTCGAGTTAGAATTAATTGGACACCGCCTTTGGAATGAATAAATAGGTGAAGAGGTATAACAGCTCACTTGCCAATTATAAGTATTTGCAATACAATCATGCATATCAAAAATTGAGATGTAGAGATAGGGTTATAAATGACTAAGTAAAATTAATGAGAGAACAAAATGAATATGAGACTAGTATATATTCTTTTGGAAAATAGTTTTCCTACATTTGACTAATCCTATGATGCATGAATACGAAAGTAACTATACAAATACGATATATCACGGATATAGCGATATAAATTTGTCTTGAATTTTTCACGTGAGAATGTTCGACATGACATAAATAATATTTTTAAAAGTAAAGTGTCTGAATCATAGGACTACGTTCATAATTACAAGATTTATGTCAATTCTATCTATTTTCATATTTAAAAATAAAATTTAGTGATGTAAATCTACTGCAATAATTCAAATCTATTACTTTTTTCTTTTGCAAAACTAAGCTCATAAATCATAACTATCTTATATCAGGTACATTAACAAAAGAATTAAGTAGCATCTATTAACAAAATGTAAATGTGCAAAACTATTTAACAATTGAATTTTGCAATTTGCATAAAAATGGCTATAATATTTGTAGAAATTTACAACTTCTTAAGTAAATACCCAAAACCCTCCTTCAAAACCTCAAACATTAACTTTCTCAATAAATAAAATGTTATATATGGGCAATTAAATATACATGTAATATCTAGCAATCGATGAAAACATTTTTACTTACCAAATAAAAGCATAATAGGATACTTTTTTTTTACATAGACCCCACCCCCAATAAATATATACGCCGAACATAAATTTTTAGGTTAGATGGGCTCGACGGAATCTGACCAATCGACGTTAGGATACAAAAATCACGTTGCCGAGATTGCCCCTCACTTTTCACTAATAGCAAAACAAGCCACCCCCCTGCCCTTGTGGACACTTCTCTAGTGTCTCACTAGCCTATATATTCAAAGCAAAGAGTGCCATTTGTTTGCACAAAAAAGAAACAATATTTACATATAAATTAGTATCATAAACAGAGGTTGAAGATGGAAAGTGGAGGAAGCTCCAAATCACAGCATAAATACAACACCAGAGCATCCAAAGCCGGTAAAAATGCACAAAAATCATCCTTCTCTATTCTATAGACAAGTTTGCAACAATGTGCTTGTTATGTATCCAAGTTTTGATTTTCTTTTACTTGATAGATAACGTACATGAATATTTGTTTTATATTCTGTAATTGACGTACCACAGAAGCTGAAATATTTCGTTCTCGATTCAGACAAGTTTTCTAACCCTTTTTTTTTTAAACCTAAAATCAATTTGTTTTTGTTTTTCTTTTTTAAACCTTTTTACCTCTCTAGCTATCAAAAATGTATCGTATCTTTAATAAAATGCATCGTTAGTCCCAAATTTAATCATGAACGTTTACTTCTCGAAAGGGTAATTTTGTCATGAAGAAAAATATACCCTTTTTGTAAATTCCTTTTGAAAAAAATAGATACAGTCTATTCCGCCCATTTTTGTTTTACAAACCCACAATGACAATCCTTAAATTAAGAATGAAATTTAATGTAATGAAAGAAAAATGACCAAATGGTTCTCTTATATCGAAAATTTTCTTCATTCTTGATAGTTTTCTTTTAAGTGTTCTTTGAGAATAACTGCGGTATAAATATAAAACAGAAGCAAATTGCATATGCTTGTTCGCATTTATTTATTTATTTATTTTGGTGTTGAAATTGATTAAGGGTAATAAAGGATGTTAGTGTTCTTTTGTTTATAGTTTGTTAGCTATTGGACAAGAGGCTAACAACTTCACACCAATACTTGGATGTTTGCATATGATGATGAAAAATAAGAGATAGTAACAACATGTAACCACATTATTTAGAGGGTCAACACTAAATTAAATATTATCAATTTTCTTCAACAAGAATTTTAGATGGGCATTATTGTAAATTTCAAGCCCTTATAGTGAGTTCTCCTCTTATAGTCGTGTTTGAATTGCTAATTTCGTTTGGAATTCATTGCCCTTTTGGATTTGTAACGTCGTCACAACTTTTCCTTTATCAATGGTAGTGTGTTCAAGATTTCAAATTAATACTTCAAATTAAATTAGTATAATATTAAATTATTAACACTTATTGCGCAATCATACACAATTCACATCATTGCCCCAAACAAATTTATAAATTTGAATTTCATTTTTTTACTAAAATTCTAGTTCATCCCTATTCTTCGTTTCTCCAGGCATCCAAACCAACACCATCACCGCGGACGACGCAAATGACTTCATTAATCCGCTGCAACAACAACAACAACAACAAAGCTTCAAGCGCGACCCCGACCAATACATGCCCATCGCGAACGTAATCCGCATCATGCGTCGCATTCTCCCCGCCCACGCAAAGATCGCAGACGACGCCAAAGAGACCATCCAGGAATGCGTCTCGGAGTTCATAAGCTTCATCACCAGCGAGGCCAACGACAGGTGCCACCGCGAGTACCGCAAGACCATCACCCCCGAAGACGTCATCTCCGCCATGGCGACGCTTGGCTTCGACAACTACGTCCAACCCGTCAGTATCTTTTTAGAAAAGTACCGCGCCCAAGACCCAGAGCGGAGCTCCATGCACTACCTACCTTTCGTGAGGAGAGCCAGCGGGTCTGTGGCGGCGCAGATGGCTCGGCCACGGCCGCCAACGCCGTCTCCGTTCACGATGGGCTATGTGCCGGCGCCGCCTCAGGCTGTTGGTAATTACGAGCTACCGCAAATGAATCATGAGTACGTTTTCATGGGACCGGCTACCGGAGAAGGCTCCTCCGGCGGCGTGGAGTTCGATCCATTTGCGCAGTTCAATAAGTGATCGAGGAATATTTGAGTACTTTTTTTGATGCAAAATATGTCAACTGAATTGATCGTAATTCGTAATTTTTATTTTTATTTTTAAGAGGAAGATATTTTTTCCCCTCGTGTAATATATTTTAAGGTTAATTACAATAAATATAGTACAAAGTAACAATTAATTTAGTTTAATGTATAACCTAGGACGGTAGAAGTATAGAAACTAGTCATAATTTGGGTAGAAAATTTTAATTAACCCTATTATGAAAGAATTAACTAGACTTTACAAAACACCTTTAATTTACATCATAAAGCTAATGAGTATCACAAAATAGTTTAACTTTATGATTCAACCCTATGTTAGTTTAATAAAAAATCTCATATTCGAGTGGTATGAGAATACAACTATCATTAGTAGTGAGAATTTTATATTTAAATATTTCGACTCGACTGGAACTCAAATAAATGGGATATAGAACAAAAAAAAAAAAAAAAAGCTAATAAGCTTATAAAACTTATAAGTTATAACTAGTTTAAATTTCAAATTATTAGTTTTCTTAAATTTATTATATTAAATCTTCAGTAAGTTCAACGGATAATTCCTCAAAAATCCCCAAGTGTAAACTGAATTTACTTTTCACTCCCCAATTTTGAAAAAGTTCATGTTCACTCCCCAATTGAAAAACAAAATTCCTTTTCACTCCCCAAGGTTGTATAATAATTCAGGAATTGCGTACATTTTTTAGGGAATTGCGTATAAAAATCCCGGAATCTCGTATATATGACATTTTGAGATTTTTATATGCAATTTCCTAAAAAATGTACATAATTCCTAAAGACAATGTACGAACATGTACTGTTTGTGGGGACCTAAAAGGAATTTTGTTTTTCAATTGGGGATTGAATGATAACTTTTTCAAAATTGGGAACCTAAAAGTAATTTTTTCAACTTTTTGGTACTATTCAAAGATTTTCCCGTAGTTCAAATGGGGTTCACATCACAAACTTAGAAGTTGGAACCAAAAATTAATATATTGTATGAATGAGTTAATTAGTTGGGGTGATTAGCATCTCTAATTATTATTATTGTAGTAGATGTGTTAACAACCAACTTCTACTATAGGTTTCGAAAATTTTGGGGGATATTTGACGCGAATCTATATAATAGGGTCCAAAATGTAATTAACGTAAAAAGAGAAATGTTGCTTAAGCCTTAAAGGCTTAAACCCTAAACCCCCAAAATTTCTGAAACGTCCTTCCTTGTCCCTCCCTCACATCCTCCATTCCCGCCTCCTTCCTCTACTTGCACCTGGATTAACACACGCGCAAGCACCCAAGAGCATACAGATAATATGGGTTCAGGGACAGGAGACCCTGATAACGTTAAAGAGCAGAAAACGCCGAAGATTCCCGTGTGGGATTTGCCTGATGTTCCAAAGGGAAAGCTGCCCCCGCACATCGAGCTCCAGAAGACTCGTGTTCTCTGCACTATCGATGCCGCGACTCATGTATTCATTGATTGTTTCATGTTCTTGATACTTTGTTCTTGCTCAATTTCGAATTTTCTAACTGCCCGCTTCTGTTTTGGAAATATTAGACGGACAGCATTCAGTACTCTGGTGCGTATGCGTCCATGGGGGTGGATAACAGCCTGCGACTCGAGGAATTTCGCGACAATTTTAGGGTGGAAGTGATTAAACTTACGGAGGATGATATGGAGTTCGATATGATTGGTATTGATGCTGCTATTGCCAACGCTTTTAGAAGAATTCTCATTGCTGAGGTGCGCGGGTCTTTCATTTGAGCCATTTTATTTTACTTTGAAATCGGAGTTTGACTATCTTTCGACTTTCAGAATTGAACGGAGGTTGTCAAGTTTGGTTTTTTACTAAGCACTAAATCATCATGCAACTAATTTGGCATATGAGGTCCCATAGAATTCTATTTAGGGAAAAAAGGTTCCTTTATGTGTGGCAGCCAAGATTCTATGAGGGTCGCCAGACTTAGTAGAACTTGAACTCATTCATTTTTCTGTTGTCTTAGCGTGCTTCAGTCTTCCCAGTGCTCCTTATCCTGCTGTATGCACTGTCCCAGAAACATTGTGTATGGATATTATGATCTAGGTGAGAGTAAGATATAGTTTCTTTTAGCTTATTTTTGGAATAGTTAGGGGAAGTAAGAACTCTTTTTTCATTTTTTAAAGTGAAAATTCAAAATGTATTGCAGCATAGTCGATATTATGCTTTACGGTGTCTTCTTAGTAATTGTAGGGGTCGGTCCTTGTAAATAAGTTTGACAATATTGCTGAGCAATTTTTTTGGGTAAGCTTGGTTTCATATGATACAGGTTGTACAGGAGATATTAGATGTCTTCCAGCTAATAGTGTTTTCCAGCTAATTGATGCAGTTCTTTGAGCACTCTCAGTTTTCCCTATTTCAATTTATGTTTCCATAAAGCATATTCATTCGTAGGCTGCTTCATTACAAGTAGCCAGATATACTGTATATTGTGATTGGGTGGATGACTTATCCCTCTCTATCTCTTCCTGATGTCTAGCTCCCTACAATGGCTATTGAGAAGGTTCTTGTTGCAAATAACACCTCAGTAGTTCAAGATGAGGTTCTTGCCCATAGGCTGGGTCTTGTTCCACTTAAAGTTGATCCAAGGCTATTTAATTATATGTCAGGTTTTACTCATTCCCACTTGTTTGATATATTCCTCATCAGCTGTTACTTTATTATATCTTTTTATATGACAATGTTTCTGATGCTTAAAGTTGTCTCTTCTCCAGAAAATGATGAACCCAATGAAAAGAATACGATCGTATTTAAACTACATGTTCGCTGTGAAAAAGGGAGCTGGCGTATTAAAGGTACTAGTTCTATGATTCAATGATGGTTCATGTTATCTTGTTGGCTTAACTAATGCATCCTACGGGCTTCCTTATTTGTTAAAAAATGCAGTGAAATCCAATGAGCTGAAATGGCTGCCTGGTGGCAGTGAGTTCATACTAGGTACAGAAAATTCAGCTGCTGATTCAACTTCAAAGGTGAAAACATACACCTCGTTCAGTTGTAGCCAAGACTCTTTGCCAGAATTTTCGGACAACCCAATAGCCCCCAATCATGATGATATAATTTTAGCTAAACTTGGACCCGGGCAGGTATCTGTTTGTGTTGAATTGTTATTTACTGATTATTAAGACACAGCATATTGTTTCTTCATGAATGGTTTTCTTGGCATAAAGCATGCTATGTCCTAAGTCGGTGCCGTGCTATGACGTATGTTAGAATTCTTTCCACTAGTTATCCACTATCTCATTCACATTTTCACGAGAGATGCTGAGCGAGCATGATTAAATCGTAAGTTAATATGACTATAGAATTATGTATATGGCATAATCACAACTACTTCAGTATGATATATTTAACTGTGCTATATTTCGTCTACTTCTGTAATACCTCTTTGCAAGTTATCTATCTGAATCTAAAATATTGGTTTTCCTGGTCACTGAAATTATGATATACTACCCATGTTCAGGAAATTGAACTGGAAGCTCATGCTGTGAAAGGAGTTGGTAAAACTCACGCAAAGTGGTCACCTGTGGCCACTGCTTGGTACAGAATGCTTCCTGAGGTATAGAACTGCCTGTGTCCTCTTTTTCTTTCAATTGGCATCCTTTTCATAGCAGAGTTTGTTGAATTTTTATAAACTTGTTTAGCAGCATATATGATTTCAACAACAATAATGTGGTAGCTTGTACAGTATTAACGAGTTGATCTTATCCTCTTGTATAGGTTGTCTTGTTGCAAGAAATTGAAGGTGAAAAGGCTGAAGAACTTGTCAAGAAATGTCCCGTTAATGTGTTTGATATTGAAGATATTGGTAAAGGTAAACTGATGGTTAAGCTGTGGTTTTATTGTAGGTCCGCTTGATGTATGCATTTCAAATGGGATTTTAACTGCAGAACTAACAACTCTTTTCTCTGTCCATATTTTCATGCGGCTGGAATTTTAGTGATGGGTTTTTTTGATTAACTTTTTGATTTGTTTATTGACTATAATTAGGTCGGAAAAGGGCAACTGTGGCAAGACCTCGATCTTGTACTCTCTGTCGTGAATGCATAAGAGGAGATGGTTGGGATAAGCTTGTGGCACTTCGGCGCGTAAAGGATCATTTCATTTGTAAGTGAAGACATGTTGAAACTTATGTCTTTTATACTGTGAGCTACTTTGTTTCTTTTGCACTCACATAATTACAAAAAGGAGTTTCGGCACCTCTCTCTTGCCAAGTTATATTGTTCTACTAAAACTATGTCTTATGGTTAGATCAGTCTATGATTTAAACTAGTTTTTCGTGAAAGGTCTTCCATAGCAATTTGTCAATGATAATGAGTTGAAAAGTTGAAGTAGAGATGCCTGTATGACTAACTATTTCGGGAATTCATATTTTCACCTCAAATTTGTGTTTTGATTTCGAATTGAGCTTGAATAACCTTCAACTCTCTTACATCAACATTTCAAAGTATTGTTCCACATTTAAGATTTCATCGGACATCTCTAGCTGTAAAAGAAATATTTATGATTTAGGGTTATTATTAGGAATACCATAAATGACTAAACTCGATTTTGTGATCGCTGTTACAACCTCCTTACGATTTGTTCTGTGTCACTACTTTGTCAGTTACAATAGAATCAACAGGAGCGCTACCTCCCGAAGTACTGTTCACTGAAGCTGTGAAGATCTTGGAAGACAAGTGTGAAAGGGTGATAACAGAGCTCTCCTAACAGGAGAGATTTCTTGTCCCAGATTGAGCCAACAAACGCAGCTAATATCAGGATTCAGGGTCAACATTGAAAACCCATCTGTACTAAACCCATGATTGCTAGCAAAATATAGTATGTGAACTTACAAGGTCAAGCATGAAATCCAATGCATTTTCAGATTTTCATATATCCAATTCAGTGCCTCACCCTTTTTCTTTTATTCTTTTTTCTTTTTTGGGGTGAGGGTTAAGTGCCTCACATGAAGCCATTTGTAATTTTTATTTTCATGTTTCTGCAACAGTTCCTATCATGTGACTGCCAGGAAAAAAGGAATATCTGAGAGGTCAGAGCCTCTTGCCTTAAATATAGGCAAAAAACACCCATATCACAGGCCAATCTTTTAGGTGGTATAAATAACTAATTAAACCTCAGAATTGTTCAAAGATGCTTCCCAATTTCTGAACCAATTCAACACAAAACAATCTTGATGATTGGTTGGTTGCATTAGCAATGCATAGGAAAAACCTCTACATGGACTCCACAACCAGCATCATATAAGGTAATACGAGGGAAGTAATCCTAAATGTAACAATTGTAAATAGGACAATTGAATTCAATTAAAGGCTCATTTTTAAGGGTTTTAGTCCAACACCGGTGGGTTGGACATAAGATGTCATTAGGAAGTTAGTTATAGTCTTAATGGGAAATTGATGGCTTCAACCACCAAGCATGAGGTTTGAGGGTAAAATTAAAGTAGTTGTATTTGGAAGTAGTTAGGAACAAAAAAAGGGAAGAACAAAATTAACTTTTATTTAAATTAGGGAAAATTACATCCAACTACCCTGAGGTTTGCTCTAATTACGAATCAGTCCCTCTTTTTTCATTTATTACATATCAACCCCTAAAAACACTGTTTCAATTACAAATCAGTCCCTCTTTAGGGGTTAAAATGTAATTGAAACAGTGTTTTTAGGGGTTGATATGTAATAAATGAAAAAAGAAGGACTGATTCGTAATTAGGGCAAACCTCAGGGTAGTTAGATGTAATTTGCCCTTTAAATTATGATACTTGTATATCTAATATTTCATACTGACTCAAAAATTTTAAAACGATATACGCGACCAAGTCAATATAGCACGTAATCAATGACCCAATGACTCGTAACATGATATATCTAGTTAAGTAAATATATTATGTACCTAGAATGAAATATATCGAGTAATTCTAACATAAGACATCTAATTAAGTCGCATAGTACGTATCCAATGACACTAATCTGAGATATCTATTATAATACCCGAGTCATCAGGTATAATATGTATCCAACAATTTGATCTAAACGGTATAGTGTCGAATTGCCAAGGTAGTGAGTTAAAGCTTTATTTTTTACCCTTCTTTGACCACTCTCTTGTCTCTCGTACAGTTTTTCGACCAAAAGCAGCACAAATCTATACAATACAAAATATTAAAACGACAGCAGTAGTGCATTGGTATTGGTATTACAGGCCACCCAACTCAGTCTTTCAACATTCTCAAAGCCTTTTCCTCTCCTTTCCCTTTCTCTATCATTCACTGCTCTGCACATTTTTCCGGAAGAAGAAAAGAGGAGCTTGAGCCTTGAGGGGAGCTGTCTCTCTCTACAGTTAAGTGCTCTCCCTTTTTTTTCTCATTTCTTTACCCCATTTGTTAAAAGCAATAAATTGTTTCAAACCCTAAAGTGCTGATCTTTGTGATTTCCGGGCTGCCCTTTTTTCGTGTGGGCTGCTTTTCTTCCTTTACTTTTGTACTGATCCGGTTAATTGCTAGGTGGATTGTATTTCTTCACAATTTTGTGATTTTTTGTGATTGTGAGTTCTTTTGATGGATCCCTCTTGTTAGGGTTTTCGCAGAGCACATTTGGGTCAAAGTTCGAGATTTGAGAATCCTTTGCTTTATTCCAAGTTCTTTTAGTCTCGAATTTGTGGTAGCTGTTGCGATGTGGTAGTGTTGCTGTCTAGAGCATTTGTAGAACTACATTTTTAGTTTATGGGTTAATTCAATTCGCTCCAGTTGCTAATTGATGACGATTTGAACTTTGAAGTATGAATTATTTCGTCACTACCCAATAATTCTCGAAGGTGTTTTTTTGGAGGTAAAAAGAGTAATCTTTGTGTTTGTTATTTACTTTCTCACCACCCATTTACACGCGCGTGCTGATTTTGGGTTGCTTTTGATATAGGATCTGTTAAATTTTAGCAGAGATTTAGCCACTCATATAATTAACCTTCTTTGGAACTAATTATTATTCCTTTAATCTACTTATCTGTTCGTATTGGTTATATTTCGGTTGTTAATGTGCTCCAAAACTAAAGTTCAGATCTGTTTGCAGTTGCAGATGATGATGTTCGATTATTGTGCTGAAGGGGCATACTTATCGTATATGAGCAATGTCTGTTGATACTGTTTGGTTTGAGTAACTGAAAAAGTCCAAATGGCCTCAGAATCATGTACAAAGGGTTACTCAGGGAGCAAAAGCCATGGAGGACCACCATACAAAACAGGAAAATCAGAGCCTGTTACGAAAGAACTATCCAGAATCACTGAAAATGCCGCCTCTAAGAAAACCACATCAGAACTGAAATCACATAATCATCCCCAAAAGGGAGAAGTTGGTTCTCTGACAAGTAAACTGGATTCAACCCTAAATTTGGGTTACTCAAAACAAGCTCCGTCATCTATTCCTTCTTTGGATCAAGAAAAGAAAGCATCGGTAAAAGCCAAAGACAGCTCAGCATCTGCAAAGACTAGTGGAAGCGCCAAGATTAGTGATAGAATTGACTTAGTTGAGAGTGGCAAGAGCAGTTTGTGTCGGGGCAGCACGAGTACTGACATTAGTGACGAAAGTAGTTGCAGCAGCTTAAGTAGCAGTGTCAACAAACCCCATAAAGCAAACGACCTTAGATGGGAAGCAATACAGGTCGTGCGATCAAAGGATGGGACCTTAGATCTGAGGCACTTTAGATTACTGAAGAAATTGGGTTGTGGAGATATTGGAAGTGTATATCTGTCTGAATTATGTGGTACGAAGTGTTACTTCGCCATGAAGGTTATGGATAAAGCTTCACTAGCTAGTAGAAAGAAACTTTTGCGGGCCCAGACAGAAAGAGAAATATTACAATCCTTAGATCATCCTTTTCTCCCGACATTATACACTCATTTTGAAACAGAGAAGTTTTCATGTTTAGTGATGGAGTTCTGCCCTGGGGGCGACTTGCATACTCTTCGGCAGAGGCAACCGGGGAAGCATTTCTCTGAGCAAGCTGTGAAGTAAGAATATTTCATAATTTGTTGTTATATGCTTTAACTTTTTGGTATATTATTATTTTTTTCAGTGATTTGATTTCTTATATTTCAAGTTAATAAGTTGAAATGAGACAATTACGTAAATTTTGCTCTCTCTTATACATGATTGTCTTTGGTAGTTTTATTTTGTTTAAAAAGCATTAATTGTTATATGATTTTTGCTTATTCTGTTCATCATGCCTCGGGAATAAGAAAGTGAACTTAGGCAAGTAAAGGACATTATTTGAGAGATAAAATGTAAAGATAAGAACAAGTGTATTGTTGCAGTGTACCTGGACCTCATTACATCATTTTCCTTCTTGGTTAATTTTGGCCATTTGATCTTTCTGGAACAGAATGTCACTATATGGCAAAGATAATTTCTTAAACAGTAAAAACAGCTTGGTTGGAATTCATTTCTCGAAATGAAAATGTGTTGCATATAAACTGTGTTGCATATAAAATGTGTTGATCTTTCTCGAAATGAAAATGTGTTGCACATAAAATGTTGTGGACTTTGAATCACCAAATTTGCATTCATTTTAACCGTGTGCACAATATCCTTTCATCAAATCAAAATGCACCTCCATGGTTGTTTGCTAAGTTTCATGAGTTATATATTGTGTTAATTCTAACTTTGAGTAGGTTGTGTTACTTGGTCCTCTATGCTTTATCCTTGCTAAACAACTTTGACAGGTTTACACTTTCCTGCGTCCTGCCTTTTCTGTAACTGATTGTTCCATGATTCCTTCTGCATCTCAAAATCATAACTCGACTATTGTTAGGGGCCACACTGAATGTTTTAAGATTTTGTCTAAGCAATGTTACAATTGGTTGTGTTCATCTCGTTTCTCCATATGTATTTCTACTGCTGCTGTGGTTGTTTTGCAATAAATTAACATATCTTTATCGATTCACAATTCACATCATTCTTTCTCAATGTTAAATGCCCATTCCCAGTTTGCTTCGTACGTTTCTATTTGGAGAGTGCCTCTTGGCATTATTGTCTCTGATGCTTAATTTTCTTGAGCATATTTTACAAATACTTATCAACGTGTCTGGTTCTTTCTTTTGGTATCTATCCGTAATTTATGCAAGTGTGTTGTAATTCCATTTACTGCTGAACCTCATCATGTTCTTGTTAATTTCTAATAAGCTTGCATGGGCATTCCGCATGCAGGTTTTACGTAGCGGAAGTCCTTCTTGCTCTAGAATACCTTCACATGCTGGGCATAGTGTACCGTGACCTAAAACCCGAAAACGTCCTCGTCAGAGAAGATGGCCACATAATGCTGTCAGATTTCGACCTTTCACTTCGGTGCTCCGTTAGCCCAACTCTAATCAAATCATCATCCACTCACACAGATCCCCTCCAAAAAAATACTGCTTATTGTGCCCAGCCCGCATGCATTGAGCCATCATGCATCCAGCCAGCATGCATTGGCCCGACATCATGCTTCGCCCCCCGCCTCTTTTCAAGCAAATCCAAGAAAGACCGAAAAACCAAAACCGAAATAGGCAACCAAGTAAGCCCATTACCGGAACTCATGGCTGAACCAACCGAAGCTCGTTCCATGTCGTTTGTTGGGACCCACGAGTACTTAGCACCAGAAATCATCAAAGGAGAAGGGCACGGAAGTGCTGTGGATTGGTGGACTTTCGGTATTTTCCTATACGAGCTGTTGTTCGGTAAAACCCCGTTTAAGGGGTCGGGAAATAGGGCCACCCTTTTCAATGTTGTGGGGCAGCCCCTCCGGTTTCCGGAAACGCCTGTGGTGAGTTTTGCCGCTAGGGATCTTATCAGGGGATTATTAGTGAAAGAGCCTCAGCATAGATTGGCTTACAAGCGTGGAGCTACAGAAATTAAGCAGCATCCTTTCTTTGAAGGTGTGAATTGGGCTCTGATCAGGTGTGCCAGTCCTCCCGAGGTCCCTAGACCGGTCGACATTGAGAAAATTTCTTTGCCACCGGCATCTGCTAGCGTAAAAGTTGCTCCCAAAGCTACTGCCCCTGCACCACAGAATTCTGATAATTATCTTGAATTTGATTTCTTTTAGTTGCTGGTGGTTTATATTTCGCAGAACGAAATGTGGATTTTTGAAGACAAAGTGAACGGAATGGGTATGGGTCTGTGATTATTATGTATTTGAACAGATGATGATTTGATATATTACTAATGTTGTAATGCTGTTGTTGGTATCACTACATTCTGTGTATGTGCTTTTCTGTTGTATTTTTCGGAGACTGAAAATGAATGGAACGTCAGGGGTTATTGGCTTATTGCTGCCTGCAAGTATCATCTGTGATCATGCATCTGGAACCCTTGATGATTTGTATTGTTGTAATAATGCTGCGGTTTGGTATCAATGTGCAACTATGACAGCATGAATGAAAATAGGCCAAAAAATTTATTTACATTAGAAATATAGGATGAAAATGGGCAAAAATAATTACTTATTAAAAAAATGCGGTGAGCGTGGATCGAACACGCGACCTTCAGATCTTCAGTCTGACGCTCTCCCAACTGAGCTATCCCCGCATTGGCAAATTGTCATTTTAAAAAATACTTGTTGCGATTATTTTTCGACTATGCATAATTATTAATTACACTTTTCCGTGAAAAGTTTCTGGTTATGAATGTGATAGTGATCACATGGCACATTTTGAGAAGAGACTCTGTATCACAAAATAAAGAGTGCTTTATTTCAGTTTGGTTGGTCAAAAAGCATAAAATAAGCCATAAACCATAACCATGAAAACACCACCAATAAAGGATAGTGAATGATGACACTTGATTGATGTAGCACGCATTTACCTGGCTTTTAGCTGGTCCTCTTCAACCACTGCTTTTATATATGCATCAGTTTTTTAGCATGTGTCTTTGTGCCTCCTAAATCCTAATTCCAATTTTCTTTTCTCCCGGAGCTAATATTATATTTGATGCTTAAAGTTTCAATTACGTATCACTTTTGTTTTTAATTTTGAACCCTTAAAGTTAATGATTCGTCTTAATTGAGTTTTTCATACTAAATTTTAGGGAATTTTAATTCTTGATATTTCAAATTTGTATCATTTTCATTCTCAATGTTTTAAAAGTAATACTTAAGTCCCTAAAGTTATTAATCCGTATCGTTTAAATCCTTTAAACCATAATTAATACCGACGTAGCACGATATTAAGATGACACATGACGCCCCTTGTACAGACGACGCACGCCACGTGGTGGGTTTTGAGAGACTCCACTAAAAACCTTTTTGACCAAAGTGGTGATCGAGGTCAATTTTACCTATAAATCTCTCGATCGAATAGGCCCGGCCATCTAGGTCAGGATTAGGTCGGAGACTCTTATTAGATGCAGAGAATACCCTACCGTAATATACTTAGGTATATCATACTTACAACCGCCAACTCTATAGGTACATTTAATGCATCTAAAGTTTGTGTCATTTGAGCAAGCATAAAGGCGCACCACTATAAATACCCCTTGCATTTATTTCACCTGGGAAGCACATTAAATTCTCTCGAGCTCTTTCACCTACTTTATATTGAGTGTTTTCGAGAAGGCGTACGTCAGGGCCACCTAATCTATTTCATCATTTGTTCTCTTTGTCCACTTCATCATTTTACTAGAAATATTATATTTTTTTTCTTTTTCAGGTGTTGAATAATGTGTTTGGCCCAACTCACCCCAAGAATTAGGTCAAACACATTATTCAACATCGTGTTAGAGCAGGTTATGTTCTAGCCCTACCTCTATCGTCTCTCCACCTGTAGATGTTCTGATTCTTACAAAGTTCACATTATAATTTGCCTCGCATGCCCGAGGCCCTGGGTGTGAGGGGATGTGTCAAATGTCCCATATCGAAACTTTCAAAATGCGACCTTCGATATATAATGACTTGACAATTCTCTCGTCAACATACGTACTGTGAATAAATAAATTAACTAAAAATAAATATATTGATCTTAAGGATTTAAATGAGATGAATTATTAATTTAAGGGATTTAAGTGTCACTTTTAAAGTATTGAAAACAAAAATAATACAAATTGAAAATTTTAGGAACTATAATTCACTAAAATTTGGTCTAAAAGGCTTAAGTAGGATAAAATATTAATTTTAGGTACTCAAATATTATTTGTAAAACATTAAAAATGAAAGTGATACTAAAACTAAAACTTTTTATAACCAAATATGAGATTTGCTCTTTCTTTTATTTTTTCTAGTTTTATTTCAATTGGGCTTTCAAACAAATAATCAATCAAGCGTAAATTAGGTTGAGTGTCCCTTCCGGGACATCAGATAGAATTGCAACGATAAGCGTAAATTAGGTTAAGTCTTTCAATAATTTGTTATATTTTTCCTCATATTTTCTCTCGTAAATTATCTTGTGGCATACGATTATAAAGAAACAAATTCGGGTTTAGTATCAAAATGTTCTTGTTACAGAAAGTCAGGTAATTTTCAAAATTTTGCTCCACAAAACTATGTTTTATATCATTTAGCTCTAATGCACGGATATTTTTAAAAATATTATTATTTTATCTTATTATTTCATGTTAGACGCTCGTATCCGATACCATATCCAACACTCTTCACTTGAAAAATTCAAGAAAAAATAAGTATGATCATATCCGTATCATATCGTGTTGGTGTCGCTGTATCCGTGTCCATACATCGCAATAATTTAATCAAAATCAAACTTATTTATAATCTTGGTTAAATCGTCGCGGAATTGTCTCTCTCTAGTAGTCTTACTTTTTTTTTTTTTTTTTCCTTTTTAGAAAGTTAAAACTAGTTATCCTTGCTTGATTCGTGCAATATCGAACAAATAAATACCATAAATTTAACTTGCAATTTTTAATTCTAATTATAATCCCCTTAAGATGTGCTCAAGATTAGTATATATATCACTTGGCCTTTGGATCGTACATGACACATTAATATTATACATAAATATAACTTTAGTTTGTTCCACCAAAAAAATATAACTTTATTTTTAGATGCTGATCTAAGATTAATTTATTATAATAAGAGGTCGTATTATTTATTATTTAAACTTTTCTCGAGGGATTTTTTTTTTCCTTTTGATATATGTGGTTATGTGACCAAATATTCTTCTTTAGAAAAAATTATATGGTGATTCACTATTCCACAATCTCCATACTCAAAATTAATTAATTATTCTAACTTTATGAGTCATTGGCATGTGGACGCCTAACATACTTCATCATTCCATTAATTAAATTTGACCTATTTATATATCTAATGTGTCCAATCTCAAAGGTGTGGCAAAGATGTGTGAAAGGATTACGACATGATTGGTATGTATGAATGGAATGAACTTTGTAATGGAATGAATAAAGGAATGAAATGATCTTATTATGGTATTACTATGATTGGTACGCCAAGTAATAAAGTTAGGAATGAAATAAAAATTTTAAAATTATTTCATTAATAATAATAATAATAATAATAATAATAATAATAATAATAATAATAATAATAAAGTATATAATTAAAAATATTTTTATATTAAATATTTATTTTAAAATTTTTATTTTGAGTAACTATATATTTTCATATATAAATATATTATTACAATTTTTATATCGAACGTGTTATATATATGACATTTATTATATGTACTATATTTATGTGAGTGTGAGAGTGAGTTTTGTGATATATATATGCATAGATTATGTATTAATTATTTATTGTATTTAATATATTTCTTGATTTTTAAAAATAAATTTTAATATAAATATCAAAATTCGTTCTTTATAAAATATTTGAATTTAAAAAATTTTATAAATAAAATAATATTTTGAACATATTTTTTAAATATATTTATATTTACATATATTTAATATAATTTATTAAATTTTCAACGCGATTAATAGTATTTAATTTTTATTTATGAAAATAACAAAATATAATATGCATTTAACAAATATGTGACGACAATATACAAATAATAATAAATTTTAAACATTGGGAATGACTAATACCATGGGGGACCAAAGGAATGAGTAATCACATGCTTGTGGGAATGAGCATTACCACAGGAATGAGCATTCCTAATCATATTTTGGTACCAATCATGGGTTTAGGAATGAACGCGGTAATGTCCATTCCATTCCCACCTCATTCCATCATACCAATCATGCCGTTAGTGCCTAACCGCTTTGGACCTAAGCCATCAATTAAGTTTTTAAAAGAACGTTAAAATAACATATTTGGACGAAGGAAAACAAGATGGCAAACCCTTTCATTTTTGGATAATTCTGGTCGAAGTCTACTCGACCGAATCCGTTTAATGAGAAAAAACGAGCATTTTATATTTATTGTTAATTGAAAATTTAGGAAAAATGACAAATTAAATAATAAGTTGGTGAAAATATAATAAGCCCGAAATATATTCTTCTAAGTCCGCGGAAAAAAAAAACCCTAGGAATATTATTTGACACACAAATTATAAAGATTAGGGGACATATATAATCACACTAATTCGTAGTGTTGTTTGCATTATCAGTAGGCAAGGCATCATGTGCTAACATCCACTCCCAATCAACATTTTTAGTTCAGATTCGTACGTGCTAACTTTTTATGTGTCATCTTTATTTATGGTATGATTGGAATTTAATTAAGGGGGGTTTTGAGAAAACTCCCCATGGGTTGAAAAATTTTGAGTTTGCTCCCCATTTTTAAATACATCATTTGGGGTTTTAGATACACGATTCTGGGATTTATATACACGATTCTGGGATTTAGATACATGATTTTTTTCCTTATATTTCCAATACATCATTTGGGGTTTTAGATACACGATTCTTGAGTTTTAATACATCATTTTTGAAAATAGGGAGTTAAAAGAAATTTTACTTATCAATTGGGGAGTTTTCTCAAATTCCCCGTTTAATTAATATTTAAAGGATTCAACAATATTTCTAACGCGGAAAAACACACAATCCAACATATATATTTCCAGATATATAAATCGATCAAGCTGTGAGAAAAGGGGTGGGGGCCGGGGAATAGTTAAGACTTAAGAGCTTCAAGACCGTCAAAAATATTTAGAGACAAATAAATCCTTTAGTAATTATATATATATATATATATATATATATATATATATATATATTGATTATAACTTAAATTTCAATTGGGATAGTTGAGTAATCAATAACGATAATTTTTTAAATGAGGAAAAGAAATTGAAAAAAAAAATTTATTCTCTACGTTATTCAATATTGATTAATATCCGTTTTTATGAGCAATATATACATGCATATACAATAAAAGCAAATATTGTGATTCACGGAAAATGCTACCATTCCTCGAGTTGAGTAGAGTTATTTGGGAAGAACTTATGTTATCGAGTTCAACAGGTTCCTTAAGTCTATTGTGTATCATTTCACGGTTAGTTCGAATTGTATTTTAAATAGCAAGTCTAAATTTATCTGAATTGAAAGTAAATCATTATTTAAGGTTAGTCTGAATTTGTCCTTGGATTTGATGATTGACTTGATTGTTGAGACTTGAGTATTAGTTACTAGTTCAGTTGCCGTAATTATAAGATGGTTGATTATGCCCTTGAATTGGACCTTTGGAAACCTTTGTGATCCTTGCTCAAGATTGTTTATGCCTTATCATTTTTGTGGACATTTTTGTATGTTTTCATTTTTGGATGCTTGACTTGTAATGCTTACTTTGTATTTTCGAATTAGGGATTAATATTTTTTGCCATCCGAACTATAGACCATTTGGCAATTCACCATCCAAACTATTTCGCCCCTGAAACCACCATCTAAACTTTGAATTCTTGACAAACCACCATCCCAAAGCGGTTTTGACTCTTTTTTCAGCGGTTTTGACTCTTTTTTCAGCTGTTTTGAATGTTTTAACACATGTAAATCTGTCTCTCTTTATTATTTTTTCATAGATTTACCCCAGCTGTTTTGAATGTTTTAACACATGTAAATCTGTCTCTCTTTATTATTTTTTCATAGATTTACCCTTAAAACATTCAAAACCGCTGAAAAAAGAGTTAAAACCGCTTTGGGATGGTGGTTTGTCAAGAATTCAAAGTTTAGATGGTGGTTTCGGGGGCGAAATAGTTTGGATGGTGAATTGTCAAATGACCTATAGTTCGGATGACAAAAAATCATTATCTCTTCGAATTATATGCTTTAATAAATTAGGGGGTCTTTCTAACTTCACTTCTTGCCCCTTTTTTTAAAAAATAAAATAAGAAAAGCATTAGTAATATTTTGTAGTCCTGTTGGTTAAGCTTTTCCAGTATTGAGCTCATAAAGTTTGAACATGTCCGATCACATTTAATTCCACATGCTTCTTTTTGTTGAATATTTCAACGATTATAAGTTTATAGAAAAATAATATTATCCTTATTTGATGCACAAATATATACAAAAACATATAAACATGGTAAAAAGATATAAGCCCGAAAGATTGGACATCAATTTTAAGGCCAGTAATTAATCTTTTAATATAAGATAATATGAGGAATTGTTGCTGTTTTAAAGGCCTTTTACCTTAAACTTATTTTATTTGGATATTTTTACATTAATCATATATTTCTTAATCTTTGAATCATGATCATTTTGATTTTTCGATTAGTTATATATGAAGAGAACCTTAGGCCGCGTAACAACCGCAAAGATCGATTTCTAAAAAAAAATCAATAGTTTGATTTGGATGCTTTTGACAAGTGGCCACATAATATAAGCACATGAAGATGTGTAGAATCAATGTCATATTAGATTGGTCCCATGCCTTAAATTGGCTTAATTAGTTAATAGTTAGTGGTGGCTACCACATCAATATGACTTCTGCTAATTCAGTATGTTCATACTTTGTTAATTTAAAGAATTAATTATGCACATCCAAATGGGATTCGAGACATTACTCGTGAGAATCAATCGATTTGTCACTTGAAATAATTCCTATTGGCATGTTCGTATTAGTTAACTTGATTAATTACTTGTAAGCTATTCAATTCAAACTGAAGAAATATAAACTTAAACTTATACATTTGACGAGGTGACACCCGACTTTTCGCAATTCTTTTTCTTATTTTTTTTGAAATTTTGAATTACCAAATAGGTCTGGTTAGTATAGGCTGCAAAGATATTTAAATATTTATATTGATAATATTTCTGTTTAGTAAATTGTTTTTCGACCAAATTCTCATCGCCATTTATTTGTTTGGGAAAAAAACAAAAAAACAAAACTATTTGGGAATGAAAAAAAGATTTTCACGTGCATGCTAGACTATCTAACTGGCCTTAAGCATATAAATGAACTCAATTTAATAGTTATAGTATGAAAATTAAAAAAAATTCGAATTGCTTACTCAATTTCTTGTACGTTTGATTTAATTTATAAAATTGTTAATTAGTATAATTATTAATTACACACTTTTTTTTTTTTTTTTAACACACACCCCAAGTGGCCCAAGGGATTCGAACCCGGGACCTTGCCTTAACCCTCAAACCACTTGACCAACCCCTGTTGGCTAATTACACACTTAATGTGCTTAAAACTCGGTCCAAAATTGTTAATTATTATTATATGATCACACATTTAATGTGCTTAGAAAAATGGATATGACATCCAATCATATCTCAAAAGAAATTTACATGCTAATATGCTATTAACATAACATTATGCATGCAAGTTGCATCTCAAAATTTATGATTCTTTATTACACCCCCCAATCACACAATCACCATACAATATTCATAAATCCAACATATTAGGCCAAGATTCTCAACAAATAATAAAAAAAAGTTGCCCAATTTTCATAGAAATATTCGAATATTTGAAAAAAAGGGTCGGTGAAATTTTGTATTGCAGCGTTACCGCCAACGAGATTCCATAAAATAATGATGGTGTTAATTATTTAAACGAATACGAATATCAAATAGCAAACTTAGAATTAATCAGCCGAGATTAGATATCTAATTCTCTTGAGTCTTGACTATGATTTTTGTAATTAAACTAATTTGTCGCTTTCTTTTGTTCAAGAATCGACCGTTTATAAATCCAAGATATATAGCAAACATCACTGCAATAGGTGGTTGGTTGTGGGACGAAGACAAAAGCTTAAAAAGAAAAAGACCCCATTTTTCCATAAGGGGGTCACGACCCCCTTGTCTGCCCCCCGCCCCCTTCTTCTTACCGCGGTGAATCATAGGGTCAATCTTTGAAGAAAGTAAGCAGTAATGGTGTTCATAACGGAAGAAATGATCAGGCAGTTTCAAGCCCAGATGGAAAAAGGTCAGCTTTTTGTAATCCCATGAAGAAAGTTTTGTCCTTTATTTTCTTGATATTTGGATCTGTCTGCAGCTGATGCTTTGATCTTTTGGTTGCAGTTGATGAACCATTGAAGAAGACTTTCCTGGTTTGTCTGTCTGTCTGTCTGTCATTGTCAAGTGTCAACTGATTTGGTTCTTGAACTTTGATCAAGTCATATGATGAACTTTTGATCCTGAAATTGTTGTAGTTGTTTTTTTGGGCTTGTGCAGTAATTTTGAAACATGTGGTGTTCAGATGATGTTTCTTTATCTGAATGATGTTTGGGGTTGATTGTTGATTGGGTGCTTGGAACTTGAACTTGGTTAGAGATGTCTGTAGCCTGTTGTTACTTGAGTTGACTAACTTTCGAGTTGAAGCAAATTATTCGTCGCGTGATTAATACTGCTTTTTGTATCCTCGGCGTGCATCAATTCAATTTTTCTAGTCTTTTGAACTTATCTTTGGTTTCTTTCGGCTTGAGCATGCAATGGCTCATAATCCATGTATATGTGTCCAAACTCAGTGGGATTGTGTTTGTTCTTCTTCCTACAAGCAAAGTTTTGTTGAATGAAGTACACTGTAACTGTACATCTTGATTATTTTGCGACGATTTGCAGAATATACACAACGGTTACCAGAGGGAGAATTTGGTGAGGTTTCTAAAAGCGAGAGAGGGGAATGTCTCGGATGCGCATAAGATGGTTTGCTGCAGTCACTTGTGTGCTCCAGAGGTTTAATCCAATTACGGAAAAAGGAAAAACCTCACAGTTGAGAAATTGCGAAAAACACCTGACGTTTGGACAGGGGTTACAAACAACATCCTGAAAAATTACAAAGAAGGATTTTTTTCTTTTTTGTAATTTCTGAACTATGAAGGGTTTTTTTTCCCGTAATTGGATTGAACATGAAGGGGGGTATTTGTAATTAGCCCTCTTATTTATTTACCTTTGTTCTAACGGCATTCCCATATTTTTCAGCTTATGGACTGTTTAAATTGGAGGATACAAAATGAGATTGATAGCATATTGGCAGTAAGTTTTGGGATGTTTCTTCGTTACTATATTTCATTTTTCCTCATTTTTCAACAGTCAATACAACTGCTTACTTTTGCAGAAGCCAATTAACCCCAGTAATCTGTATAGAGCAGTACGGGATTCTCAGCTCGTAGGAATGTCCGGATACTCTAAAGAGGTATTACTTTTATCTCTCATCAGTTAAAGAGTTATATTTTTTGTCGTGCTCATGTTTTACCATGTGCTTTTCAGGGTCTTCCTGTAGTTGCAATTGGTGTTGGGCTCAGTACATATGACAAAGCCTCCGTAAGACGTCCTCTATAAATATATATGTATACATATATATAATGAAAAATGTGTTTATTTACATTTTCTCAAAGTTATTTCTGTCGTATATTGACTGGTTGCTAATGCTTGTCTCCCTCGTCTCAGATTCAATACTATGTTCAGTCACACATCCAAATGAACGAATATAGGGATCGTGTGATATTGGTGAGTTTCAGCATTGGTATAATCTCAATGTTACGCTGACATATCCTCAAGTTTGGCATAATTACATAACTTCCAGTAAGGCTAAATCTTAGCATATGCTAGGGATTGCTTTTGTAATTTATTAAATCTCAGGGGAAGTTTTTGTAATTAGGAGAAACCTCGGATTATGTTACCGTAACTATCCCTATACACAGACACATATCTTTATCTGCTAAGAGATACTCTGTATTTCATCAAATAGCCTTCTGCAACAAGAAAATACAGTCGGTACATCGGCACATGCATAAAGATTCTGGATATGACTGGCCTAAAGCTTTCTGCTTTGAATCAAATGAAGGTATTTCTTCATTGGAGGTCTCCTTATCTTGTTGCATTCAGCTTTCCTTCTTAATTGTAACATCCTTCGGTTGCAGTTATTGTCTGTAATATCAACAATCGATGACCTGAACTATCCCGAGAAGACAGAGACTTATTACATAGTCAATGCACCATACATATTTTCAGCATGTTGGAAGGTTTGGAAATTTACAAATTCATTTTTGTACATGTCAGCTTACAATATCACCTAATGCAGAACCAATTTCCAGGTTGTTAGACCTCTTCTGCAAGAGAGAACTAGGAAAAAGGTTCAGGTTCTTTCAGGCAATGGAAAAGATGAATTGTTGAAGGTAGGCATCTGCAAGCTTACATTGGATTTATCATGAAAAATATTTTCAAATTATTTAAATATCTTTTTCCTTTCGGCAGATTATGGATTACGAATCTCTCCCACATTTTTGTCGAAGAGAAGGGTCAGGTTCGTCTCGGTATTCTAGAAACGGAACGGTCACTAATTGCTTTTCCTTGGACCACCCTTTCCACCAGCAGCTTTACAAGTATGTTAATGATCAAGCTGCGGCAATGGAGTCTGTTGCTCCACTCAAACACGGTTCGGTTCACATGGATTTTCCAGAGCCTGATGCCGAAGATGTAAAAATAGCTCAAACTATAGAATGCGAGGTCCACAAACTCGGGACTCAAAACGGGCATTCGCATTCGTTGCAAGAGCTTCAGATAAGTGGGGAGTGAACTGTTGGGAAAGGGTGCAGCAGTGTTATTGAACACCTAATATAAGCAGCTTATACGGCCATACAATTGAGAGATGTACTACTACTACTACTATAGAGGGTAAGCATTTTTCATGTATAATAAGTATATAATGAATGGCTCCATAACCATTAATCAACTTTAATCATGGGAAACCATTGTATTCCATTATTATTAATCCAAAAGGCATTATAGGCTCAAACTTGTGGTAATTGGATGAATTCCAGGGTTGGACTTGCAGCTACATACACTTTTAAAAATATCATTTTGCTATATTAATCGTGTCCAGCATCTTCTCGTGAAATTTTTTTTTTGAAAAAATCTGTATCGCCGTATCCGTATTAGTGCATCATAGATTTGCACTGACGTTTTTTCAAATGATCACTTCAAACACAAGAATTGGATTCATTAAAACCCGTCTTCATTTCCACATAATTTAGTAGTTCAGACCTGATATTGCAGCAAGAACACCTCCTCATCACTATACAAACTAGCAACAAATGTACAAACCCATTCTTTCTCGATTACAGGAAACTACAACATATTCAAACCCAGCCATCCATTAAAATACTGAAATAGCAAGGGGCATAAAACAAGCAAGCATCCAATCCAAAACATGTCTCTGCATCTTCCATATTCCTTCCAGCCAAACACGGTCTTGTGCCCTTTTAATCTCCAATCGACACCTTTCGACTCCAGTATGCAACAACCTCTGATCATAGAGACATACCACATAATGTTACCGAGACTTACATTCAGCTTAATTGCTTGTAGCATTTATAGGCAAATGCAACGGATATAGCAGCACCGAGAACAGCAAGTGCAGCATATGTATCTTCACGTTCCCAGCTCTCATACCATGTAGGCATAGAGCACACTTTACGAGGACCAGTCCCTTTGACACTATTATTTCTCCCCAAAACTTGTTTCTTGAAGCTCTTCTTTTTTTCATTGGGAAAGTTTGCTGCAGACTCCGGATTCACCTTATTTTCTTGCAACACGGGATTCTGACAGCAGGAGAAGCCTCCGTTCGCCTGACAACATCTTGTACCCTCCAGTTGAGATGTACACATGTCCCCATTTCCTTCGCTTGTTTGTGTTGTTTCCTTTGTGCTCCTATCCATATTAGTGCCATTAACCTGGAATCTTAGTTCCTGGGATTTTTTCTGCTCTTCTTCTGATAATCCCATCTGTCCCCTATAAAAATAATACATTACTACATTAATTACAGACAATACATTAATTACAGACAATAGTATATTTCAGCCTTTCCTTTTAAAGGGATTTTTGCCTAGCTATTTCCATCTCTATAGAATATCAAGATATGATGTAGGTAGTAAAATATACCGTGCGCAATAACTAATTATACGAAAAGTGGATGACAGTGAGGGGCGAAAAGAAGGAACCTCAAATTAACATGAGCGTAAATAAGCGTTAAGATTAAAGAAATCACCTCCACAAGAAATCTATAATTTCTCCTTTCCCAATATGCTGTTCAATCAAAAGAGGTACATCTTCAGGCATAACATACCCATACCTGCATCATATTGGTTTTTGTTGCCAATTAGTAACTTCACTGAGTATTTCTCTATAGAAGACGGTCAAAAGCTTTGAGAACCTCTGGAAAGCAAATTAATCAACTACTTACCAATGCCCGGTGACCTCCTTTTTGACATTTGGTCCAAAAATAATCACATTCCCGGCATACTTATGGCCCCCAATATGTGAGCATGGGCTAACAGACACTTTTCCTTGTAGACCACGTAAGTCTATCTCATTTTTGAATTTATTAATGACAGACGGTCCACAAACACCACACCTTCGATCTCTTGAACCATGGCAGCATACAAAGATGTACCAGCCCCTCAGAGCTTCAGGACTTCCGGGTAACCATTCACCGTTCTTCACAAGAACTTCCTCCACAAATGTGTCCACATCGAAATGTGTCAATCTCCTGTAAATGTATTTTACCTGTAATTGATTAGAATGTGCTATCCCAACTTACAGGACAGTTTAAGGGTTTTTAAAAACACTGAAAATGAATTTTCATCTTGACCTGTATCTGATCATGTCTGGAAAGATTAACACATCACCATTGGACGTCTCAGTTCCATCATGTCCCTCACATATTGTCAAGCGAGTCTAACAAGGACAGATGAACAAAGTGATGATTAGAACGAGCATTGCCATGAACACGATGAAAACATCAGTATCAAGAGAAGGTACTGTCATTGTCGAATTCATATAAACAATGTAATCCCAAAACCTCACGTCATCATACTCCATTCTGTATAGGCTATAGCAAATTCATACCCAAAACCCAACCTGAAGGATAGAAAACTACACTCCGCAACTTCTTGCGTGATTTTTAGTACAAAATTGCTAAATTCTTTGGTCACCAATATTCAGTATCAAGGGGCGATCGTCAGTATATCACGTGAAAGACACATAATATGGGCAACAAAAGGTTTGAAATACGGAAGTCAGTGGTCGAAATTTCATGGGAGGCAGATAATGTGCCATAAAATCCAGTTCATATTTCCGGATCCTCGAGCCAAAAAAAAAAAAAAATCTAAACTCGGTCCGGATCCACAAACAGCGTTAAAATCAGCGCAAAAAGGCCTCAAAATAAACTCCATAGAATAGAGCAGACAAGAAAGAAGAACATCTGAAACCCTACCTGCCGCTTCATATCAGGCTTCCTGGCAGCCAAGGCGGCGGCGAGAAGCCTGGGGAGGCGATCGAACTCGGCCGCCTCAATGCGCGGCGGCCAAACCTGAGGGTTTTTGTAGCACAAGAACACGTGTCGATCGTACAGCTCCACCGTCCCCACTAGCGGAGCCTGCCTGAAATCCGGCCGCGAGAATCCGTACTCAGCGTCGCTGATCAATCCGGCGTCGTATCCTCCGGTGAGGAAACCGTCGTTCTGGAAACTGCCGGAGGCGCTGCCAATTTGGGAGGCGTCGAGTAGGTAGCTATCGGCGTCGGAGACGGCGATTGGGGAGGAGGAGGAGGAAGGGAGGTGGCCGCTCAAGAGCATGAGTGGATCGTCTCGATTGGCCGCCATTAATGGATTGGACATCGGCGCTGCTACGGCGGAGGTGGCTGTGGTGTACAGAGTGAGGGAAAAGTGAGTGTTTGGGGTTTAGGGCTGGTCAACTCTATTTGGTTTCTAGAGCTTTTCTCGTCTCTTAGACCCACAAAAATGGACTCTTTACGATACAAATGAACAATCCTCATTTTTATTTTTATATATTTTTATTCAAAAGAATCAATTTTTTTATGAGGAATAATAATCATTGTCTTGAAAAATCAAGTCGTTAGAAAATATGACATACTATCTCCCTACTTTGTCCCTAATTTTAATTTGGTGTCGAAATTTACTTTGTAATCAAAATTAAAACTCATTATTTCCATAACTCATCAAATACGATCTCAAAGACGTTTTTCACTTATGGTAGTTGATATTAGGTTTAATTACACATTTTTTTATTGAGTGGATTATTATTTTCTGACTGAAATGATTTAAGTTTTAATTCGAAATATTCGATTTATAATTTATGTGAAGGTTATAAAAGTAGAACAATATTTGAAAATAATAGAGGACTTATGTTTTCTAGAAGCCGAGAAAATCTGTTATTATTTGAGTTGTTCATAATTCGTTTTAAAGTCCTTGCCCAAATAGTACTAGGCCAATTTGTTCATATGTACCCATTCCAAGGAGTGTATAGATGTAAAAATATTGTAAAAGTAAAATAAAAGATAATTTTCTTCTAGGTCCCTGTAGTTAGGCATATTTATACTTTGATCCTCTTCACCTTTATGAATTACACTTACACCCCTAAATAATCTCTAATTTCTTGAATCCAAGACCAAAAGTATCCCCATCAAACGATTTGCTTGTTCCTAGTTTTGAGGAGAAAATATAGAAAGTTGAATTACCCTACAAATCTGTTTCAGGGATCCAACACGAGAACAAATCTGGTGGCGGCCGGAGTATGCCGTCGGGTTAGATGCAACTCCAGAAAAGGAACTTCAATTAAAGCAAATCTAACCCGAAGATATTCGAATTTCTTTGGAAGAGATTCTCCCCGTAATTGCTGCGAAAGAAGAAATCTTCGCATGAATTCAATCGACCGCGATCGGATGAGGAAAGAAATCCCCAAAAACTACTAGTGTTGCCCCAGAAAGGAAATAAAGAAAAACCTTCCAATAAATAATCGCGCTGCATATATGTACAGAATCACGGTACCAAAGGCTCAGATTGCAGAGGAGGGGGAGGATTGTCGGAATGGATAATACGAGTGGGAGTAATTTTGGGGCGGAGAATTCGAGGTGGACGTGGGCAGAAGACAAGCAATTTGAAATCACTCTTTTGGAATTCCCCGAAGATTCCCCCAATCGATGGGAGAGAATCGCGGCGAGGATCGGGACGAAATCTGCGACGGAAGTTGAGCGACATTACTCCGTATTGCTGGAGGACGTGGCGGCGATCGAGGCAGGGTTGGTGGAGCCGCCGGAGTATGTAGACAAGGATGTTCTCCGATCGTCGGAACCCCAGAAACAACCTAAATCTGAGAAGAAGCAAATCGGCGGCGTGCAGAGAAAAGCAGGCAGACCGTGGACCGAAGAAGAACATAGGTAAAGCTCATAACCTTTTTTTGGTTATTGTTATTTGTATTAATGCTCTGATCATTCCATGATGCAATGTGTGTTTGTACTACTCTGCAACAGCTGATATAGATTGAGCTTTTGATATTCAAAGCAGAATTTTTCTGAAATTGAAGTAACAGAAATCTTAGGAAACACAAATAATGGGGTGGGGAGATAACATATACAGCTTAATTCGTCAAATCTTGGAGATGGGCTTAAAACCCTTCTTGAAAAAGTAGGTCAGAGTTTATAGATATCGCGATTCTCGAAACCTAAATGGAACGGAACAACGTCTGGATTCATACATAAACATGATATTATTACTTATTTATGTTTCAATGAACCTCCTGGCTCCAGTTGATATGGGATGATCCTATATTAACAAAGATATTAAATTGATAAAGTTCTTATTGTTGAGTATCGGCTGTCGATGGTCGAAAGCTGAAACGATTCAATGAACTGTAGTTTGGACACATTATCTATTTGATGCTTCATGCCAGGTTCTGGATTTATGTTCTTAATTTCCCCAATAAGCAATATAATGTGATCAATTCCTCCTTTTTCTTCGATGTCACTGATCGAGAGTAAGGACCCACGAACCTGTATTTTTCGTACGACTCCCTTTCCTTTCTTCTCTGTTTCTTATTAAGTGTTTGTGTAATATAGGTTATTTCTTCTTGGACTGGAAAAATACGGGAAAGGAGATTGGAAGAGCATTTCGAGATACATGGTACTAACAAGAAATCCCACACAAGTTGCAAGTCATGCCCAGAAGCACTTTGAACGTCAGGAAAAGGAGGAGCAAAATAAGAAAAGACGTAGCATTTTTGATAATTCTATTGCTGAAAAGTCTGCAAACTGAGTCTCCTGTGAGTCTGCTGACAAAGTTGTGCTTGGTTTGAGACGGATTTTTAGACAATCAATGTAAATATGTTTCTTAATCATCAAATTTAATGCTTATGAGTTATGATTAGGCTCTTTGTTGTTGGAATCCATTTCAGCTTTGCATTTACTATTACAAGCACACGAGTATGATGCATTAAAACTTGGATACGGTATAACAATGAAGTCTGATGATTAAACAATGTATGTATTCATCTAGTTTCTGGGCAGCAAACTGCATACATAATCTTGAGTTCATGCTCGACTTGAAAAGGAAATGCATTCTTTCCTCTCAATATTTCAGTGTACAAAAAGTGTCTAATTACAGCCGAAAAGAACATTCCAGAAGACAAATGAGGGTAAATATATTGTTCTGCCTCAAATTGAAGATAATGGAGGTTCATAATTTGTGCAGATGTTGCTCAAGGAGATCATTTTCCTTTCTAATGGCATCAAGATCTGCTTGTAGTTTTGCAATGTTTGAGCTTCTAGCACTAATTATTGCGAGTTTAGCCTCATAATCAGCAGCATCTCTCCGGCTTCTGTCAGTGGAAAGAATCTTTTCAGAAATCTGTGCAAAACTCTCGTGGATGTTTGCCAGAAGTCTGTAAGCTTGTCTAGCAACAGGGTCTTTCTTGGCTTCCCTGCATATCAGAATAATATTAAAATGATCAGAATGATATTAAAATGATGCATGTGCTCGGGATAATACCAAAAAGATTATATTTATACCTGAAAATTGTCTCATCAACTATTGCATACGTTCGAGAAAGGCGTTCTTGGATGGTATTACTGTCTAACTGGAGCTCCCTTGTACTTTTCAGGATCTGCTGTATGTCGTCGTCCTGTTTCCTGCTGTTCTTTGTGATTTCAGTTATTCTCTCTACATAGGATCTCCTTGGTGCCATCTTGGGCTGTTTTTCAAGATCTAATGAAAGCTTCAAGAGTTCATCCTCCCTTGTATGACATGAAAGACAAACAAGTTCACATGAAAATTTCTAAATGGCATCTGTCTCGAGACGCCCCAAGGTGTCCCAAGTTCTGTGAGATAAATGATGTACAGCATATTCAAATTTAGTTCAATGCTATGCTTAAGTCAGCAAGTGGTTTCACAAAGATAAATCTAATCAGTGAGACTGCCTCAGACATATTACGACCACGTTCTTTAACTTTAATGATGCATGGACTCGAACATATCAATGAATTCTAATGAAACTAGCTATAGTTGTTAAATGCAGCTGTTTGAGTTTTCTAGGGACCTTAGTTAGAACACTAGCATACACACATTACGTCAGCTACTATGTGAAGCAGCGTATGAATGTTACCCATCCAAGCATCAGTGTCCGACAAAATCTTAGATAATAGAAGTACGGAAGATTGAAAAACAAGGTACAATGGAAATTTCTTTTCATTCTTCACAGCTAGTTACTTCTTGTATAGTTGCAGAAGAAATGTATAGCCATTAGCCAACAATCAAGTACCTTCTTATGATCTCAGCTATAGTCGATTTTGTCTCCAACTCAATTTCGTTTCTTCTTCTAAGCTTTCCGCTGGCCTCTGGATTACATGCAAAGAGGGACCCCTCAAGATCTCTTTTTTTCTCTTGCAGAGGTTTTTCTATTGCGTCCCTGCATTAAATAGTCAAGGTTATCTTCTTTCTAAGCACAATTTTCTGCACTTACAAAGTTCAATTAGCTACATGACATTGGAAAAATGAAAGGATAGAATCCTTCAAATAATCTGTTTACTTGTTAGTTCAGGCAAAGTAAAGAAGATATACAAGAATAGCCAAATCCCTACCATTCAAACTCAAGTTCCTTCAGCTTATTTTGTTTCGCTTCCACTTGATCATTGAGCTGTTCAATGTAAAACTCAACAGAATGCTGACCATCAAGCACCATTTCTGCAGCTGATCTTAGCAACTGTAGCTCCTCATTGAGAGCCTTTGAGTCAGAATATTCTGTCTCCGTTGGCCTCTTAAGCACTTCTCTTTTGTCCTACAGAATCAGTCATTTCAATACAAATGTCAACACAATACCAAAAACTATTAATCTGTTGTAACTATGAAATATCTACAAGATATTACAGCTGCCTATTGTTTTTGAGATGATATTATCTCCAGGCTTCAACCTAATCATAAACGAAGATTAATATGCCAAACATTTGAATCTACCCATACCAGATTCACCTGAGAATGGTCTTGATCTCGGAAAGCATTCTCCCTCAAGGTTTCCACCTGCTCCTGTGATGAATTCGGATGGTGATCCCCCTGACTACATTCACTCAACCTGAAATCTCGTATCTCAGTTTTAGATTCTCCACCACTGTCCACGCCCTCCAAAAGTGGATTAGAATCAGTGGTTCTCCGGGCTAATTCATCTTGAGATTTTGTGTAAGAGGACTCAAGTGCATGAGGTTTCAATCTCAGCTCTTTTACTCCTGTTAAAATCTCTTCATTTTGCAGAGTTTTTCCCTCATCACTGAGCTTCTCATTTGCGGAGCATCTTCCATTATCTCGATCTCCTAAAGCAGGCGTCTGCGTTACAGGCGATTCAGACAGCTTTCCAACCAAGAACCTCACCAGCTTATGCAAATCTTCCTCTTCCTCAGACGGATAAAGGAACTGCCTAACCAACAGATATCACTTCATCAAATAGTATTACTTAACAGCCGGCAAACAGGAAAACAAATAGGTTAAATCTTAAATCCCTAAAAATGCAATGCAACCCGCCCGATCAGTTCAAAATCCAACAATCAATCACAACATGAAATCCCCGAACCGTACTCAAAAAGCTCAGCAAATCATAGTTGTTAGAAAAACGATCAGAAAAGGGCATGGACTCGGCGGAACCTTGTGGAAGCTGAGGTCGGAGCTGAAACCTAAGCTTTTGAAAGCCGAGGCGAGGTCCGTGCAGATTTTCACCCTTTCCGGCATGGAATCCTCCGGCAATGACGAGGGAAAACACTTCCCATGAGAGGGACCTCCGATCAACCGGAGCGCGGCGGAGCAAAGTGAGAATAAGGTTTCCGGAGTGAGTTCGTGGATAGATGAAACCCCATCGGGGATTGGAACTCCCGAATTCGTCAGCGAGTTCAACAGAATCTCATCTGGAGCTTCCATAGCCTGGCTTCCCTCAACAGCTCTCTCCGTTAGGGATTTGGGGATTGTCCTCACCCGTACGACGCCGTTTAAGGTTACTCTCTTGATTCTCAGTTTTTGAGTAACATCTATACGCTTTTATTGTGCAAAAAAACGACTTTTTAATTCCTGAATGTAAGACGATAGCTTTAAACATTTTATAAACAAATTTGAAGTATTGAATCATTTATAATTCAAAACCACATAATGTTGATTAATTTATTATTTTTTTGAGGAAATTGCATTTTTGATCACGCAGGTATAAAGTCAAAAAATTTTTTTTTGGTCCCATAATTTTTAAATGATCCCACCCATTTGTTTTTAAACACATTTAGTTCTAAACTCGAAAATTTGCACTATGAGTCCGAATCTGTGTTAACTTCCGTTAGAAGATTTTATTTTTATATTAAATAATAAATTATTATATTTAAATATAAATATTAGTAATAAGTGTTTAATATTAAGGTTTTTTTTTTGAATTTGATATTAGTTCATTTAATAAAATATTATATTAAAGAGTAATCTAATAAGATATTATTAAAAATTAATTTTCCTCCCGCTGCAGCTTTCTTACAAGTTACAATCAACAAGCACGCTTCCATCACTATTAAGTTTCCGCCGTCCGATCTTCGACTTCTTCCAATCTATAATTTCTCTCACTTTGCCTCTATTTCTTTGATCAGCTGGAAAGGCCAAGAGCATTGATATACTGAATATTATGCCTTCAATTTTCCTCTCACTCCGAAACATTTTCTTGTTTCTAGTATGCCTTCAATTTTCCTCTTGACTCTGAAACATTTTCTTGTTTCTAGCTCTCCAAATGCACCAACCGTAGCCATGAAAATAGTGCTCCAGTGGCACTCCGTCACTACAATATTTCGAAAATTACTTTTACAGTTCACCATGATCCAATTGTCCATGTCTTAGCTAAGGAAAGCTCTTAACTCGGTGTCAAAAATAAAAAACTCACGAATTCTCATGGCTTTTGGGTATCTCAACAATGTGTGCAGAAGCAGAACATCCCTTTTCCCAGTTACACCTCATGCAAATCTCATCTAAGGCTAAATTTCAATCATACTTGAGCGCGTTCCTGAGAAGTTTGTTGTGCGATCCTAACCAAATGAACATTTTCAGCTTCATCGAGCTTTGGAGTTTCCAAATCGAACCCCAACCTCGCTCCTTTGTTCTGACCCCCGAGGCCTTCATAGGCTGTTTTTGCAGGGGTATTTTCCATCCGGGCTAGCACCCCAAATAGGCATGCCATTTGCATCCTTATTAAAAGGCATAGGAGTATAAGAATCAGGCTCCTATTGTTCTCTGGAATCAAAGTCTTGCAGCGTTTCAAATTCCATTTACCATCAGCAATACTAAAGTGCTCCTCATCCTCAAAAATCTCAACTCCAATTTTCCCCTCCTTCAACCATTTATCAAACCACAAGGAGATTTTGCTGCCATTTCCAATATTCTTTCTAATATTGTGGAAACTCTTAGTAATTCCCTTCCATAATCTGGAGTCTTGGGGCTTAACTTCATAGTCCAAAACATTAGGTATTTCTTTTGGAAAATATTGCTCCAGCTTGTGTTTCCTTCCTTGAACACTTCCCACCCAATCTTTGTCAACACTTTCCCCCTCGAATTAGGGCCACAGAACTCACACGGAACCTTCCGCCTCAGGGATGGGCTATATACAAGTAGCTACCCTTCTTCTTCTTCTTCAAATCCCCAAGAAAACCTTAACTTTTTTTGTTTGAAAATATATATATATTTTAACACGAATTCAACCAAACATTTTTTTGTTTGGAAATAATTTGACCGAATTCTGCTTCTTTCTCACACAACCAATTAAACAACAATAAGAGAGAATGGACAATATCATAAGAGTAAAATGAAAATAGAAAAGGAACAAATAACTCACTGCAGCAAACTTTAACATATTGTCCAAATGAATGTTGGGCATAAAAAGATGAAATATTAGATGGACATTTTAGTAAGTTAACCTAACCATCAAGCTAAAAATATATAAAATATTACATATTATTTAAAAACAAAAATATATATTATATTATAATTATAAAGTATATTATAGATATATATATTAAATAATATATAATAATATAATAAAAATATATATATATATATATATTAATAAATAAAGGTTATTTTTACATTATTATTAATGAATTAAAATATATAAATATAATATACATTGTTTATGTAAATATTACATTATATTTGACGAAGTCAAAATACGCTCGCCCCACGTTCGGACACATGGCACCTTAAAGATGACGACACCTGTCCTCCAGTAATTACGGTGATCATACACGAGCGCTGGAACCCCTCAAGCACCAGTATCCTCCAAGAGCACGTGTCGTCTCTGTCACATGCGCATATGATCAACATTACCGCTCTCTCACGAGCGCCATTCCTGCTTCATGGCCAGCATTTCAATCAATTAAAGGAAACCCTCTTCAAGCGCTACACTCCCTCAGAGGGGCTTCCACTCCAACTCATTACACAAGCCTTGGCCCTCATCCCCTAGCGGATTTCTTGGTCTCCAAGGCTTTCGATTGTCACGAGCGTGCTCTTAAGCCCTCGTTACCAACCCCCAAAAATGGCTCTCTGACACATCGTACATGCCCGCGCACCTACCACTGTTTGTCAGCACCACCTTTCACCAGCTTTTGCAGAGAATATTCCTCCTAGGTTTCTCATGCAATGCCACGTGCTAGGGCAACATTCGGCCAGGACCACACGGTGCAAAAGACCAAAGGGTCCCTGACCCTCAACTATAAATACGCAAGGTCATCTTCTCCATTCTAAGCTACTTCCATTACAGTAACTCCTTACTTAGCATACTTTCTTTCAGATCTTCATCTGACTTGAGCGTCGGAGAGCCAAACTGGGAATCACCCCCAGTTCCCCCAGCTTGGCCTTCTGACTTTTGTCTGTGTGTTTGTCATAGCAGGTAGAACCCCCATCTTCTCCGGTGATCTTCATCTGGTTCTCTCACCCAAACAAATTCTAAAGTGATTGGACTCTGTACCCCATCTTCAGACCCATCATTTTTGGCGCCGTCTGTGGGAAGCCAGCTCTTGACTCCTTTCTTCTTTTCTGCTAGTTGAAAAGCAAACACCCAGAATCCTCTCAACCATGGTAGCTACGAGATCCGGAGCTGTGGGAGGGGATCCTCTCGATGCCAATGTTGCCGCTTCCTCCGCCGCGGCTAGCGGAGCTCCGCCTCCTTCCGTCACCGCTGGTGGAGCACCACCTGCCGGAGGCGTGGCTTCCCCTGCAGATTCTACGATTCCACCACCAGCGCCGCCGGCACCGCCAGTCTCCAGCAACGCTGGAGGTGTTTCAATCCCCACCATTCCACAGCCTCCCCAGCCTCAATGGGTCCATACCCATGCGAACACAGGAGGTTAGAGCTACATGATGCCCCCGCCAGGTTACACGCTTACTCCCACCGTCATGCTGCTACAAATCCAGCCCTACCATGCCGGACAGATCCAGCTCTCGGTGGTGATACCTAGGGAAATTGAAGGGGTGGAGTTGCCCCCTCTAACTCATCAACAGTTAAGGGCTCTTCACGCCCAATGTGAGGTTCAGGCGGCCCAGGGGGCATGGGAGAAGTTTCACTCCATATCTATAATGGTGTTTAATTGTGGGTTTGTAGTGGTATGAAATAAATGTGGATATTCTCCCCCCTCCTGATGACAAGAGAAAATGTTTTGATCAATTTGATAATAAGATTCAATTTCTTGATGTTTATTGTTGCTTGTAATAGTATTTTCAAGTTGAGACATCTTTTCGTTAGTATGTGTTAGTTGTTCTGATAACGTTTTTACTGTATTATTTAAAGAATGTATCTGTTGATTTAATGATTCTACAAAATTTTGTAATTCATTCATGCTGATGAAAGTATATTTAATTTAGTTATTTCTTCACGACACCATTTTATTACTTTTTTATTTTCAGTTATAAGTTCTGGTATTCCTTCCTCTGTTAATTTCATGAATTCGTTTGATAGTTTTATGAATTTAATGTATTCTTCTAGCATTGTAATAGTAGTGGGAACATGTATTCTATTTCTTACAAGATTTTCTTCACTCCGTCTTATGCTTTGAATAATTTTTTCTAGCTTTTCATATTCTGCTGGATTAGTTGTTTTATTTAATATGTCTATTTTTTGTTTAATTATTTCTCTTAGCATTCGTATTTCTTGACGTTTTAATTGTTTTTGATATTGATCCATATTTATCCACTCATTTCTCGTTGATATATCTTTTTTATTAAATTTGTATTTATTTTATCAATTTGTTTGGCATTGTCTGTTATATTTTTAATCTCATTTCTTTCATTTGGACATATAAAAATCTTTTTCATGATAGACTTGTATATTGTTGCACTTTCTAGTCTTTTCCATGATAGACTTGTATATTATTGCACTTTCTAGTCTTTTCCCTGATTTTGTAATATCCGTTTTTATTCTTCTTTGTCTATCCATTTTATCTTTTAAATCGTTTTAGTAATGAAATAGTTTTTTGTATTTGTTCTTGATAATATTCTGCCCAATATTCATGATATTTCGTGATATACCAGTGTCCATTATTTTTTGCCACTAAGTATGATTTTTTATGATAATTATATTCGTCGTATAAATCTGTTAAATATTCGTTATATTCTTTCATTTTAAAAAGTATTGTGGGTCAAAATATAATATTTCAAAAGTTATTGTATTGATTTATAAGAAAATATCAACTGTGTTATGATTTTGGAGTTGCGCTATTCCCATGTGTGGATAACACTATTTTTACAAAGTGTTTCAAAAGGACACCTGTTTTGCAATATAAATTGAAAAGGACACTCTTTTTAGAAAATGACCGTTCATCTACATTAGTTAATTTCTGAATGGCTACATTAGTTCACCTACAATTTATGAATGGCTAAAAACAGTGAAGTAAATAACTAGAATTCTAATGGAACATAAAATTCTAGGGGGGAGCTTTCACCACAGTGCATTCCTCATCTAGGAATGAGTGACCGTCTTGACCGTGAAGATGTTGGCCTACAGCACATGTGGGGCAAGTTCGTTTCAGCTCCAACCATTTAACCACACAGGCTGAATGGAATGCGTGGTTGCAGTTCAAAACTGATATTCGAGACCCCAAAGTTGGTGTATGCCAACAGAGTTTACACACCTCCATTATATTAGCCGCCTCATTCACATCCTCCACCCTAATCCCACTGTTGGCTAGCTTCCTTAAATAATCCAACCAATAAGCGAATTCATATCCAAAATAGCGACGAGAAAGGGCGTTTGAAATCAAATATTGAGGCACTAGGTAATCTGGGCTGATTACCCTCTTCCTGAGAGCAGCGAGCACCTCCCCTTGATTTTGCACCGTACAAACTTCAAACTCCACAGCAACAGGAAGAACCTCGGCCTCCTCATCCAACTCCTCATACTCCCCATCAGAATTCTCAACGAAGCCCGCACTCTTTCTAGCGAAAAGCAATGCGGCATCAACAAATCTCTGACATCCGTCGTGAGGAAGCCAATACTCATTCAGCCTATTCCCTATGAAATCCCCTAAAGCTTGTTTAGTCAGATAACCCATATCAGAAATATACTCTCCATTTTCGTACAGATAGAAATCCATTCTCTCCGAACCGATAGTCTCTTCAACACCTCCGATTGCTCTCATGATGAATTTTGTTCTAATCTCAAAAACATATCCTTGAAATCTGAATGAATTATCATCATCTCTTTTAAATTTACACCGGGTGAGTATTTCATTATCCACGGAAAATTTCCAGCTATATTCGTAGCCAAAATTATTTGTTTCCATGGAGATCTGAGATAACCCTAGGAGTCCTAGGAAACGAAAAGTCTGCGGAGGCGAATCGAAAACGCAAACCCTAATGTGCCTAAGTCTGCGGAGGCGAAACGGAAACGCGCGCAACGAAAACGCAAACCCTAATGTGCCTTTACATGGTCTTTGCGACTCTTAGATGAAATGATTAATGAATTATTACTTATACTATATAAAAATGTCGAAAGCCCATAATAAAATAGTTTGACCTGTAAAGAGTTTTCTGTTGGCCCATATTTGTAGAAGGAAAGATGAACCCGCCCGGCAGATACCTAAATTCTCTTTTTTTATTATTTTTTTTGTTTTAATTACACTTAGCCCATATTAAATGGGATAATTATAATTTATCTTCATTTTTTGATTAAATTGCAGATATCACATTTAAAAAATAAATAATTATACTTAACCCCATTTTCATTTAAAAATCACTGATATCAGCAATTTTTTTAATGAAAACCGAAAAATATCATTTGTTGCCTTTGATCAATTTTTCATTTACATGTCGCCCTTGGGATTGAATATAATTGATTAGTCCTTGATTATACTGATTTAGGGGTTAAGTGTACAAAATATCTTTTTTCTTATTTTATTTGACTTTATATATTTAGTTTGATTTGTAAAATTCACTCTTTTTTAATTTAGGTTTAAAATATCATATTTTTAACATATTTTTCTAATTTACTTAAATAAGTATTATTAAGAAATCTGATACTTTATATTAGATATTTATCAATAATGATATTTGAGCTAACTCTAAAATATAAAAAAACTACAATTTGTATTATGCAATGAAAGTTGTAAAATTGTTTATCGGTAGTTATGTTGCAAGGACAATTTGGTAAATTCTCACCAAAAGGGTAATGAAGTAAAATTAGCAAATTCAACTAGGGAATTATTATGGTTAAATTTTACATGGGGGAGCTATGTAAAATTTGGATCCCGCATTGAGAAGTTTCAGCATATTTCCTGTTGAGAAAATATAATATTTTCTATAATATATATTTTTTTTAATTTTAATCTAGTAGGTTGTTATACATTTATGAATGTCATATTCAGTTTTTATATAAAATGTTATATATTTATGAGTGTTATACATTAAATTTAATGCGGCAGTGCATTGTATATTTAAATGTAGCAAATTCTTTATTTTTAAATATTTTATTATAGAAATATTTTAAATAAATACATTATATTAATATTGAAAATTAAACTAGACAAAATAGAAAAAAGTTAAAAATCAAAATCAGTTTATGAGATTTATAAATGTATAATAAATTTAAAAATAAAAAAAGATTATAAATATTATATATATTTCTAATATATTTCACTTTTACAACCTTGTGTATGTTAGTATGTATTTATCTTAGTCAAAATACTAAATAAAAAAGAAAAAACAAACCAAAAGCCAAAAGGACAAAACAATTTTTGATTAAAAAATTGATGGGTGTATAAACCGGGACTCACACCCGGTGCATACAAAAATTTCCCGAAATCTAGGGCCACCCTCTCTATCTGAATGAAACAATTAGACCGCAAAGGTCATTGTCGTATTCAATTTCTACAATACGAGAATAATTTACTAAGATCACTAAATTTGGAGTTATTAATCTAATTAATATTAGAATGAAAATTACTAGCTAATTTCTCAAAAAACAGATGAAAAATCCTGAATTGAATATGATTCAATCAAGTTAGTCATGTTACTCAAATAAGTCTAAATTAGATTTTTTTTAATTAAATTATCATAATGTTGAATATATTATTGGACCAGTCCACTTTGTTAATGCACTCAACTTTCATCACTTAAAAAAAATATATATTGTATATGTATGTCATTCAATGTAAATTATAACCAATATCATGTTACATTAGAATATATATAACTAATTTAAAGGTATAAGAATTGAAAATCATATAATTGTCACTAAATCTCACAACATTATTAAATTACACCTTATATTCTTATCTCTATATCAAATGTGAAGCTTTTGCTCGTATACTAAGCACCAAAAAAAAAAAAAAGAAAGAGAGAGAGAGATAGAGATATAAAGAGAGAGAGGAATTTTAGTTTCTAGTTTTATCGAGGACTATCAATTCTTTAAAACTTAATTAAAGTACGTAATTAATATTGTACAACTGAGACGGAAAATTTTCAAAATTGGAATCATGATGGTGAACAAAGAGAGTGAAGAACATTGATCATACTTATTCCTAGTTTTCTGCTCTGTTTTATCTCCCATGTGATTTGTACAAGCTGGATCGTGAAATCTTAGTTAATTAACCTATGGCAATACAAAATTTTAGAGTTACAACGCTTACTAGTATATGAGTTTGAATCAAATCGAACCATTAAGGTATCAATAACAATTACATAACCACTAACTCGAACACAAAACTTCTAATTAAACTAACATAATATCGAACTACGAAGCTACATTGCTTGATTGTCTTTACCCAACAAGAAAACCATAAAATAAGCTGAGTTAAGTAGTAAGAAACAAAGATGTATGCCTATTTCATAGGACTTTCAAGAGTATAAGAGAATCTACAAAAGGAGATAAGAATAATCGGAAGTAATGCCAAAAGCACATAATAAAAGAGAATCAAAATGATATTGAAGTCCGTTGCATATGGACAAATTGGTAATGGATTGAAGCGATGCAGATTGACAGTTAGAGAGAGAGAGAAATGATGAAAATTCAGTGAATAAATAAGAGAGTCATGGCCATAGATGAATAGCATTGGAGGATATCTCCATAACTCTGAGGAAAGAATTTGACAGTGATGTTTCCAGCTTTTCTCCGGGGCTTTTACAACCAACCAATATTTTTGTAGAAATTACATGATTTGCTTAAGTTTCAATGCACTTTCAAGTATTGTTACTATCTATTACAAACCATTCATGACCCCTTCTTGTAAATAATTCAGCTTTTGGAGAAGTAGAAGCTGTAAGTTGTAGCAGTAATGGTAAAAACGGAGAATTTCTTTGGGGAAAAGAAATTAAACTGTTCTATTAGATTCACTGAACTTCCATTTATTTACAAAAATAACCTGAAAGTTAGATTTTAGCGTGTTGCTTGAAATAAACACAAGTTAATTTTCCAAACAGTCCTAAAAGTGCTTTAAAAAAATAGTAAAAAATACAAATCAATTTTTTTTTTTTTTTTAAGAATTTGCAAACACTCAAGTAGTCTACTTAGTATAGGTAGAGTGTGGATAGTTGGATACTATCCGGTGGAAACTAGGTATAGTGTGGATAGTCGGATCAAAACCATCCAGTGCATTGTGATCCGAGACCGATAACTTCATCCAAACCCAAACATGAATGCAGCAATAAGTTCCAGTGCTTCAATAAACATGAAAATGTTCAAGGACAAAGTAGAAAACAGGCTCCAATTAAGTTTAATGAAACAATGATTGCAAGCAAAAATTGATCATTCAATAATAAATAGAGGGCTTTCACTTCTTGGTGTTGGCGGCTTCCTTTCTCTCAATCAGTTTGATAAAATTCTGAACTATGATGATACTTTCTGGGTGGAACTGACTGCATTTATCATAAACATAACAAGAACTTAATCCTTAGCTTTAAGAATGAAAGTAAAAAGAAAAAGTATATTTATAATTGGGATAATTAAATCGACATACCTGAGGTTCCCCAAATTACACTAATTACACAAGCTGATTTGCAAAATTACAAGAACACCCCTCGAGCTCTAATTGTTTTTTGAAAACACTAATGGAAAAGTCCAAGTACCTTTATAACCTTGTCTTTATGATTAAGCCCAAAACTCAGGGTATGCCACTGTAATATTCCTTTAATTTGCTCCAACGAAAATGTTAATTTTCATCTGGATATGTTTATGTACTTTGTGACATCTTAAGTCCATGCAGTCATCTGTAGGACATCAAATTATCATACTAGAGTAACTAGTGTTCTCACTCTCTAGGACAAGTAACTAGTATTTTCACTCTCTCATTACACTGACTCGATCGCATCAAGTCCAGGCTAGAATTACCGAAGCATAACATGAAAAAGCGAGGGGTTGAGATAGAAAGAGACCAAAGCAAATACTACTTTGTATTAGGTGGTAATAGGCAAGAATGAGACATCATTAACAGGTGTAACTTAAGAGTGCAACTATAATTCATGATTGAAGTATGCATGCAACAATCCAGTTTATGATCATCTATTTTATTGATCTCCAGGAGCTACCAATATAAGAAAGAAAAATGAATATGAAACAAACGGGATATGTGTAAAAAAAGAAAGAAAAATGAATATGAAACAAACGGGATATGTGTAAAAGCATCTTGTTTTTACCCTGCAGAATACCCCGTTTGATGCTATATTTTCCTGGGCTGAGTAAGCTACGATATTGGACGAGATGGGATAGCCCCAAGAAAGGAAGAAAATCAGAGAACCAGCTCTGATAGACACCATGTTCTTTTCAGATATGTCTGTAACTGTTAAGGAGGCCGGCTTCAGGCCTGTCATGGTAGAAGGAGAACTAGCAGACAACAAAGAGAAAAGCAAAGAAGTCAGCCACCGAAAAGCAAAAGATTAGCATTAGGTACAAGCAAGAATAGATGTTAGTGATAATTACAAAAAATTGCACTGAAGAGCATGCAACTTTTGTATATTTCATGATTACAATATCCTCCCTACGTGTTATAAAATTTAGAGAAGCAAATTTACAGGTTAGGATAGTAGTCATTACAATACAATATCCTCCTACGTGTTATAAGATTTAGAGAAGCAAATTTACAGGTTAGGATAGTCATCAAAACAGATGCTGGCGCATCAGCCACTTTAGAGAAGCAAATCTACCATCAGACCACTTTAGAGAAGCAAATTTACAGGTTAGGATAGTCATTAATACAGGCACTTCTTAGTATCAAGATCCATTATAGACACATCCATGACTAATGACGACCTTAATTACGAACAACGATTAATCAAAAATAATTTACATAAGCTAACTCCAAACAGCAAATGATGTATCTAAGAAGAAATACAGCTATTAAAACCTTCAGTTAAGCTAACTCCAAATGATGCATCCAAGAAGCAAAACAACTATTAAAAACCTTCAGTTCATTTAGTAAACAATCAGCCATGCAAAACAAACAAAACTAACAAGAACAACTAACAAAACTAACAAGAACTAGGCACTCTGCCATAATTTAATAATTTCTAATGAAAAAGAATTTGAACCACTTGTGGGAACTTGTAACGAAAATGCATTTGAACTAAACCTCTGTTTTCAATATATGTCAGATCAGAACAATAAGTAGATAATATTGTCAGAGCATTGCCAGCTATAGACGATATCCTGCATGGTGGCTTCCTCAAATTGGCTAGCCGAGTAAAAGGGAAAGGGGACGGCAACTGATTTCACTTGAATTGTTAATAGATTAACATTTGCAAATTGCATTGGGCAAAGGTAAAGAAATTAACACAAAAATAACCATGTTTGACAACATCACATAAAAAGCCCAAAATAACCGAGAGAACAACATAAATCTCAGTAACCGAGAATAAAACAGTGAACAACCTAATCAGATAGATTTAGATAGAGAATTAGATAGATAAGCATGTTGTTTGGCCCCACATGTGGGGCAAATTTCATTCGTCTCCAGCCAATTGACGGCACAATGCCAGTGGAAAGCATGTTTGCACTTGAGAACTGATATTAGCGCCCCCAATGTGGGATTTCGCCCACAGAGTCCGCACTCATTCATCAATTTTGACGCCTCGTTCACATCTTTCACTGGACTAATCGGCCATAGGCCTCTCAAATAAATAATGAAAATGTCAGTCATCCCTGTTTGCGGAGAAACACGCTCGTAAGCAATTGAGGTCACATGCTTGGGCACCAGGATATCTGGCCTGATTGCCCGGTCCCTGGCAGCATCAAGCGACTCTCCATGCTTTTGCAGGGTGCAGACGCCCAAATCCATCACAACGGGGGTTACATCCGACACCGCCCTTTCTCTGGTGAAAGAGATCGCAATGATGACAAATCTACCACACTCCTTAGGAGAAAGCAAATATTCGTTTAGCCTCCCAAACAAGAAAGAATTGAAATAGTCGAAGGGCTGATCAGTTTCTTTCACGGACCCAATCAGTGTCTCTGAACCGATTGTCTCTTCAACTCCTTCGATTGTCCTGACGATGAAATTGGTTCTCAACTCCAATAGGAAAGTTTTGACTCCCACCGATGGCTTGTACTCACACCGATGAATCATATCAGCATCCACCCAAAAATTGTAGCCATATTCATACCCAAAATTATTTGTATCCATCACTTTTTTGGGTAGGAGATCTGAAGCCGGTTGTGCCAACATCTTTTTGGGGAGATCTGAAATCTGGCTAGGGTTTCGCAAGAGGAAACGAAAACGCTTATGCTAGGGGGTAGCGAATCATGTAATCATATATATATTTATCTGTACTTGGGCTTCTTATTTGGTGGGCCTGTATTCGGCTTAGTCCGGTTAATTATAACTTACCAATTAGGGTTGTCAACAGGTCAGATTCAGATTGAATTTAGAATTTCCGAGTCCAAATCCGATAATATTATTGGGTAATCGAGTCCGAGTCTGAATCTAGGATTCGGATTCATCTTTATTAGATTTGGGAAATATCGGATAATCCGACAAAAAAAATTCGATCCGATAGAGAAATCAAAAAAAACAAAAAAGAGAGAAAAATAATGAATAAAAAATAAAAAAACAAAAGATTTTTTTTCACATTAAAAAATAGTGGGTGGATACACAGGGCCACAGCCGGTGCATGAAAGAATTTTCCTCATAATAGAATGAAGGGTATAGCGGGAGTTCTTTGAAGAGGACAACAGTTTGTGCAGGTGCTGCCATCTTCAGCCAATTATCCACAGTGATTAATCCAGTCTGCAAAATCAAGTGCAAGAAAATGCAAAAATATTACATCATATTACAAAACGAACAATTTATTACAAATACATTCCTACAATTTCATTTTAATAACAAAACGATCCCGGTTGTTTTTTAAATTTTGGAAGGACAACAATTCAACTTAACGGAAGTCAGGGATCTCAAACGAAATGCAAAATTTAGGGACTACATGATAAATATATAAAGAATAAGGATTTGATTGTAATTAGGTAAAATCTAAAGGTAGTTAGATGTAATTTTTCATAAAATATAACCAGAAATTGCAAAACCAAAAAGCCAAAAGATGATGAAAAAGAAACACAAAGCAACAAGTTATAGTAAAAGACGGAACACAACCCAAAATCCTCAATATATCTCCAACCGATAATTGTAGTCATCAAACTATCTAGGACAAAAGAAGTCAATTCCAGTGCATCCCAAAACATCATTCCCCAAACAAACCGGAACAACTTTAAAAAGCTTTGAATAAAAGTCCCTGTATGTAATAACGTATTAATGTGGCTCCCAAGGATATCATCATAGCTAGCAGCTCAAGTTATACCAATCACTGTGTAATCTCACTGAGCACACATGTCGTTATTATTGAGCCAGCAGTCCTATAACACCTGTTCTTAAGCATACCAACTTGCTTTATATTCTTGGTTGCACTTTCTGTATTTTGATCTTTTGAACTCTCAATTTTATTTTTATTTTATTTGATTTTAAAAAAAAAACCCACCCGACCTACAATACAAACAGTTCTAGACTATTTTTTGGACTCTCCATTTCTTTTTAATTTCATTTAAATTTAAAAAAAATTAAAAAAATTCAAACCACATAATACAATATTAACTGATCTCAAATGCGTAAGAGAGTGTTTGATAGGTGAGATTAGTTTTTTTAATTTAATTTGAGTTAATTTATTTTGGGCTGTTTTAACTTAAATTAGGTATGATTAGGATTTCTCAATCTACCATTTGATATATATAATTGGCTAGAATCTAACTTAGTAACAGAAGCGCAATTTTCTGATTGATACGATAAATTAAAGTGTTCTTAATATATTTTTACATTTTTGCCCTTTTTCTATAACGATAATTTTTATTAAATTAAAAAAGATATATGTATATATACACACGATTCAATCGAAAACTTTGATATATGAAATAAAAAATCAAGAATTTATCATAAAACCTATTAAATAGAAAATAAAGAATTTATTATAACACCAATTTATTCAGGGCCAAAAATCTCACCATATAAAAATCTTATAATGGAAGATTCTAAAAAATCTCACCAGAATTCTCCTTATTTTTTAGAGTGTGTAGAGTTTGAAAATTTTCACCACAGAAGAATCTCATTATAGAAAAATCTTATAATGGAAGATTACGAAAATTCGAGTTATACCCCCTGGTGAAATTGACAAAATGTGTTTTCAAAATATTTGCATGCCGAACCCTAAAAATTTCTAATATCGGTAGAACACTAATTTTCTTTATTTATTGGATACGAAATAACTAATTTAACCTTTTATATTATGATATAGATCATCTCACATCTCTCTATATTCAATTTTTTATACTTGTTTATATGATTCTTCATGCAATTTTTATTTTGTAGAAGGTTTCGGTGCATATAAAAAATGGGTTTCAATGCATATAAAAAAATATTGAACAATATAGAGAGATATATATCAGAAGATAAACGAGTAAATTAGTTATTTCGCATCAAATGAATAGAAAAAATCAGTGTTCTATCAATACCGGAAATTTTCAGGGTTCGGCATGCAAATATTTTAAAAATACAGGTTTTTCTGTGTCAATTTTTGTAACACAAGGTTTTTTTTTATCGGGAAAAAAAATTTTTCACACCTGAACTTTACCCACTTTTGCAATTTACCATCTGAACTAACTTTCATACAATACCACCATCCAAACTTTTCGATTGTTACAAACCACCATCTGAGCGAGGATTTAGGCGGTTTGGCTGGCTGAAAACAATTCACGTGATTTGCACATGATTTTAGTGAGGGCAAAATTGTCTTTTTAAACTTACCTCCTTCAAGATTAGGGTTTACGACTGAAATTCCACTCAACCCATTTTCATTATAGTCCAAAAAGTGCTCTCTCTCTTCTCCAAAAATTCGACGAAAAGAACCCATTCTTCCAAGTAAAAAATTCTCACAATGAGCTGGAATGTCCGGTCCAAATCCAAGGCGAAGATCCCCAGAGGACGTCCAACGCCTGTTTATGGTGAGTTTTCTTTACTTTTTTATGGAAATCTATGTCAGTGTAGGGTTTAGTTCCTTTCCCTAATTAAATACATGATTTTGTTTGTTTTCGAATTACAATGGTCCCCCATTGTCGGATGTTTGTATTTTGTGGTCCTAGTTGACCCATTAAAGCTTAACCTTTTCCATTTGAAAATGAGAGTTCTGTCTCAACTTGTCGTTTCCTGTAGTGTTTAATAATCTGACAATGTTCCTATTTTGTAGGCAACGTGCGTGAAAATTTCACCATTAAAATGCACTATCATGGCCGATTCATGCATAATTTGGGCAGACCCATATATTTTGGTGGTGAGTTTGATTATATTGACTATTGCAACAGTGATGAGATTTCAATGGTGGAGATTAAGAGTATGGCTAAGGACGTAGGTATAACTGATGTTGAAAGCATGACATTTAGATACAGTAGGATTGCTGTCAATGGCACAGAATGCTTAAGTGAATTACAAACTGATTTGGAGGCAATGAACTTGATTAATTTTGTTGATGACAATAAAATGGTTAGTGTATTTGTTGAACATGCTGATCATGTGGAGAATGAAATCGATGAATCTGTAAGTCTTAATCAAGGCATGAGGTTTGTATATGGTAATGAAGGTGATGGGGATGATGCAGTAACTGAGAGTGAAGATGATAACAGTAGGAATGCAAACACTGAGACTATGGAAGTTGGTTTTAATGAGCAACAATTTGGGTTGAGTTTTGATATTCAAGATAACAATGAGAGTGATAGTGATGATGAAAATGCATCAGTGGGAAGTGATTCAGCAGATTCAAATGTTATGGTAGACAGTGATTATGATGTCAGTGATGATGATGTTCTATTTGAAGAATTTATTGATCCTGAAGTTGAGTGGGGAGCTAATGTTGGGAAAAATAATTCTGCTGCTGCTGAAAGCACTAGTGCACAAAGGGTTTCCTCTAAGGTTGTCAATTTACATAGGGGGTTTCCTGTGGTAGACAAGAAGACTGAAAATCTGAATCCCAAGTTTGAAATAAGCAAGCAGTACCCTGATGGTCCATCCTTTAGGAAAGCAGTGAGACAACATGCTATCAATCTGTGCAGGGATCTTAGGTGGCCTTTGAATGACAAGACAAAAATTCAAGCAAAATGCAAACACAAAACTTGCCCTTGGGTGATTTATGCTTCAAGAGTGAAGGGTGAGGACACTTTTCAAGTGAAGACATTTGTGAATAAACATAAATGTCCAAGAAAACAGAGGGTAAAGGTTGCTAATGCAGTATGGATTGCAGAGAGATACAAAGACAAGATATGGAGTGATCCAAGATGGCCTGTTGACTCAATGCAATTTGTTCTACAGAAGGAAGTTAAGCTACATTTCCAGCCCCATCAATTGTACAGAGCTAAGAGGCTAGTTGACTCCATGGGTAATGGGTCTGAAAAAGAGGAGTATGCTATGTTGTGGTCATATGCAGCAGAGATAAAGAAGGCTGATCCAGATAATACAGTGAAAATCAAATGCAAACTTGTAAATGGTTTGCCCAAGTTTAAGAGGATGTACATTTGTTGGAGTGCTTTGAGAAAGGGATTCCTTGAAGGGTGTAGGCCAGTAATATTCTTGGATGGCTGCCACTTGAAAGCACAATCTGGTGGTATACTGTTGACTGCTGTTGGGATGGATGGAAACAACAGTATATATCCTTTTGCATATGCTGTGGTGGAGAAAGAAAAGTTTAAGTCATGGTGCTGGTTTATGAGCTTACTGATGCAAGACTTAAACATCCAAAACTCAGGAAGGTGGACCATTGTATTTGACAAACAGAAAGGCTTAATAGAAGCTGTTGAAGCATTACTTCCAGAAGCTGAGCATAGATTTTGTGTGATGCACCTGTATAAGAATTTTAAACTTAAACACAAGGGACTGATATTGAAAGATTTGTTGTGGAAAGCTGCTAGATCAACAAGAGTGGTGGATTTTGAGAAGCATATGGATGAAATGAAAGGCAGAGACATTGCAGCCTATGAATGGTTAGCATCCAAACCCCCTCATCATTGGTCTAAATCACATTTCAGAACAAACTCCAAGACAGATGTGTTGTTGAACAATATGTCTGAATGCTTCAATGCTCTCATTTTGAAAGCAAGAAACAGGCCTATCATAGGCATGTTGGAAATAATCAGACACATTCTTATGAAGAGAATGCATGTGAGGAGAGACAAAATGAAGAGTTACACTGATGGGGAATTATGTCCAAAGATCAACAAGCTTATGGAAGAACTGAAGAAGAAAGCAATGGAGTATGTGGCACACTGGAATGGAGAAAATCAATTTGAGATTGAAAACTGCTATGGTACAAGATTTAAACTGCACTTGGGCACAAAGACATGTAGTTGCAGATGGTGGGACCTTACTGGGATACCTTGTCCACATGCAATTTCAGGACTTTGGCATTTAGGACTTGAGCCAGAAGATCATGTTGATGCTTGCTACAGCAGGACAACTTTCATGAATGCTTACAAGTACATGATGTCCACCTTAGATGACAGTTCTATGTGGCCTAAAACCCCTCATGCACCTTTGCAACCACCTGTTCCCACTAGGCTCCCTGGTAGGCTAAAGAAACATAACAGGAAAAAAGATGAGGATGAAGCCAAGCAATCAAAGTTCAGGAAGAAGGCTGATGCACCTACAAAAATGAGTAGAAAGGGTGTTGTAATGACCTGTAGAGTATGTGGTAAAGAAAATCACAATGCTAGGGGATGTCCTGAGAAGCCAGCAGCTGAAAGTGAAAAATCAGGGCTAGATATTCCATCTGCAAAGCAGCCTAAAGTGACTAAGAAGAAGGTATGCATTTCTTTACAATTTTGGTATGATTTTGATATTATTTTTCAATTTCTGTTGTCTCACCTTTACTATTTATCAATAATTCAGGTTTCCAAAGGTGGAGTTGAGAAAACTGGTCGAAGTAAATCAAAATTCAAAGCTGGAGAAATTGGTCAATCAAGTGTCACCAGTCCTTCCAGGGTAACTAGAAGTGCAGTTGCTAGGGGAGCTGTGAATGAAGCGGATTTGAGTGTTCCACCTATTCAAAGTGACCCTACTGTCAGGGTTACAAGAAAAACATTAGGAGTAAAAAGAAAGCTTCCCGTGCACAGAAAGCTTCCAACTGAGAAGGATCAATTATCGTTTACAAGTCAGAAAACTGTTGCTCCTGGTACTCAACAATCTTCAGTCACCACAAAGCCGAAGCCAACAGGTAGCTCTATTACACAAGATGTGAGGTTTTCAACTGGAAGTACCTCTAACAAAAAAAAATTCTTGCAGGAAGGAGAAGAAGCTGTGGAATGTAGACAGCAGTAGTTGGTAGTACTTGGTCTTTTTTTTGGACAACTTTTGTGAATCTATTCATGGGAAGTTTTGTTGTGCAATTACTAAACCCTTGTGATTGTTGAATAGTTGGTATTGTTGTAATTGCACAGGAATGTAGGCAAACATTGGCCAACAGTTTATTATGTTTCCTATGATGAATATTTATGTTGATTTTTTACTTTGGTTATGGACATTTAGTCTCTGAATTGTTCATAGTATGCAACACAGAAGCAATACATTCCTACAAATGCCAATATTACATTTTTGTCTAACGAACATAATTCACTTACAAATGAAAATGTGAATTTATGTTCATAGTAGTAGATAAACACAAGGAATTTACATCATGTAGTAAAACATGATCCAAGATAAAAACAACATCAACAAAAACCACTTATCCCTTCTACTTTTTTTCTTCAGTTCTGCCTCCAGTCTATTCACACGCCGAACTAGTCCAAGAATCACTTGCTTAGCCCTATGGCACATTGGTGGATCAACCCACGTAAAATAAGTGCAGCCACCATTTTGCTGTAAAAAAGAAGAACAAATTACAATAGGGATTTTCATAAACTACGGGTTAATACATTCGGGGATTACAGGATGAAGAGATTGAAAATTCTTTCCTCACCCGGAATTTGCTGCAAGTGGAGAAACGGCGGCCGGCATGGTCGTCGTTCCAGGAGGTCCGGCGAACAGCGTGCAGCCCACAAAGACAAAAATCCTCCTCGTCCAAAGCAACTTCTGCAGTTTGCCTCCACATCTCCCCCTTATGTCTGTCGTGTGAGTTACGAATTGAGAGAAAAAGTGGTGGTTCAGAAGTTTTATTGAAGGAGGTAAGTTTAAAAAGACAATTTTGCCCTCACTAAAATCATGTGCAAATCACGTGAATTGTTTTCAGCCAGCCAAACCGCCTAAATCCTCGCTCAGATGGTGGTTTGTAACAATCGAAAAGTTTGGATGGTGGTATTGCATGAAAGTTAGTTCAGATGGTAAATTGCAAAAGTGGGTAAAGTTCAGGTGTGAAAAAAAATTTTTCCCTTTTTTTATCTATTTCACCTAACACAGGGGTATGCTGTAAATAACTTACAAAAAATCTCACCACAGAAATATTTTAGACAGAAAGAAATAATACTTAAAAAAACAGGAGTTGTTTATGGTAAAAGGTGGGGATAAAGTTGAGAAATAAATTGTAGTCTAAACTTTCTTAATATATTGTTCTTGTAGTCTGTGCTGTTCTTGTAGTCTAAACTTTCTTAATTAACTTCAACATATATTGGAAGTTCTGTGGAGAACTCACTTTTACATAATTTAGATGACGAGCTATTTTCCTTGATAGTTAAGAAAATAGTTAATGCAGATTATAGGGTTTCTTTTTTGTATGAGGAAGAAGAAGATCGTCTATTTGCTATAGGTTTCGGTTTAGTTCTCAGGGAAACTGATTCAAACTCTAAGAGTCATTTCCTTGTTTCTTCCCTTCTTTACTTAAATTATTTGGATGCCAATGTATTCTAATGCTCATGAATGTTCACAGGAAGGAAGGACAAGACACCCAGGACGAGCTGCAAAGGAGAAATGACAGAAATCTTCGGAAGAATTGGGTAAAGTGAAACCTCGAAAAATCATCTTCTCAATGGCTTCGGTGCAATGTGAAGAAAAAATGGGTTTCGGTGCACTGTGAAGAAAAAATTAAATCTGTGTGAGGTCTTTTCAATGAAAAGAACAGCATATATATGTTCAAAAATCCATTCTATACAAATAACAACCAGCAGAAACTTCAAATTCCATAAGGTGAGAAATACTGGAGAATCTCCTAGGTAAAGTGAAAGAACTTTTAAGCAATAATCTTCACAGGGTCAAAAATCATTGTTTTTCCATTAATCATCAAGTTACTAAAAACCAGAAAAGCAGATGCGAGTTTTTCATTTCAGAGACATATAAAACAAAAATCCAACAAGGCCATGCTGGAACTTCTGAAGTTTGAACTGTAAGCAAGCAAGCTTGTGGTATAATTGTCAATATATATAATGGTAGATACAAGATTCCAAGACGCAAACAACACAACCAGCAGCTATTACAAGCTACATGTAGTTAGAAACTACATGCGAATGCAGATGAAGATAAAAATCTGCGTACCAACGAATAGAGATGAAATTGGAGTGGCTGTGGCGATAGTGGCAGTAAGTACCATCTCCCTGCTTTAAATATAAACCTGAAAACAGAAGTTAAGAATTACAAGGATTCAGCTAGCAAAACAGATGTTTTCTGTTTATATGTAGCTCTAATCAACACATGATGAGTTTATGTTCAACGAAAAGGGCTGAAAACCCATCCCCTCAGCGGAAAAAACATTAGAAGCCTACAAAATAATGCATGTAAATCGTTTGCTTCTAAGCAGAACCTGGCAATCGCCACACATGAAACAACTATGAGTTACGTTCGAAATCCTATTATTCGCAACAACAATACAAATTATCACATCCTAATTAAGTATGGACAGAAACAATGTGGAGAGCCCGCATAACAATTATATGTACTCTGATTTATCACCTGCCAAGAAGAAGCAGAGCCGGAGAGAAGGAGATGAAGATGAAAGAAGAAAAACTAAATGCCGACCTATAATTTTGGTTTAGGGTTGTTATAATTATGAATTTTAGCATATTTAATCGATGAAAATATTGAATTATAAATAAGGATATTTATTATCTGACATAAAAAAATTTAATATAAAACTAAGAAATCGAATTCATTAAAAATTTGGATTCAATTTTATATATAATATTTAATTATTACTAATAAAGAATAATAAATAGAATAATTAAAATTAAAAATTTTACATATTTATGGGAATTTGAGAAAACTCCCCATGGGTTGAAAAATTTTTAGTTTGCTCCCAGGTCTAAAAAATTTTTAGTTCACTCCCCAATTCACATGCATAATTTGAGTTAGCTTCCCAATTTTGGGGGCAGATACCACATATGACGATTTAGATACACCATATGACGATTTAGATACCACATATGGCGATTTAGATAAACTCAAGAATCGTGTACCTAATTCGTCATATAGTGTATCTAAATCGCCATATGTGGTATCTGTCCCCAAAATTGGGGAGTTAACTCAAATTATGCATGTGAATTGGGGAGTGAACTAAAATTTTTGTAGACCTGGGGAGTAAACTAAAAATTGACTATACAATTGGGGAGTTTTCTCAAATTCCCCCTTATCAGTAAGACAATTTTAAAAATTGTAATTACTCGGGTGTAATTAACCCAAATTAATAGTAATATCTTGTGAAAAGATATTTATTTGAAGGGTACAACATGTCTTTTTTGCCTCGTATATCTGTCTTTTTTGTTATTTCCAATTAATATTGGTATGCTTTATACTAATCTCCATAAGCGATCATGGTGTTGGGCTTTTGACTTTGTTTCATCTTCTCAATGGCTTCTCATAATTGTTCGTTATGATACCTCGAAAAATCATTGACAATTGTTCTCGTCTTGGGTGAAGTTGCTCTAAGAAAGGGTTACTGCAAGGTGATTCCATATTTAAAGTTGAGTCCGACTTCTGATACGGTGGAATAAAATCATGCCCCAAAGCGGATGTTGTATGGTACCCAATTATAAACAATCAATTATACTCCATGTTTATTAATTTATTACGAAAAAATATCAAAAACCAATGAATCTCAATAGCTAAATTAAAAAACAATTACAACTAACAAATAAAAAAAATAGTTGACGACAAAAAAATATTAGAACTTAGACAAAAAAATATTAAAACTTAGAAGTCGTTTAGTTCTATATATTAGGATGAGTGGATTATTTTGCAATAAATTATTACTTTAATGGATGATGGGTCTATGGTCTAAGAGCAAGCCCGATAAATTTATAAATTAAGTATGAGATATTAGCTTTGTGAAAATACCATTGTTAATTTGTCTATTTAAAAAAAAAAAAAACAAATTATTTTTTATTTTTTGAATAATTATCTCAATTTTTATATTTTACTAATCAGAACTTATTGGATTACTCTCACGAAGTAAACGAGTTTTTATATGGTCTTAAAATAATCCACCAGTTTTTCATGTAACACCTATTACTAAGTACTAATTAGTCTTCACTTTTACTTATGGAACGTTACCACTATGAACGACGTCGTATTGCCTTAGCCGACTTTCAAAAAGGTTGGAAAACGGTGAATTATTGGAGTTCCACGTCTCGAATCCCCTCTTAAAGTTTCAAGCTTTCCTCTCTGAGACAAAAATCAAATCAGAGGCGAGCAAGAATCCCAGATTTTCCAGAAATTGGATTAAATATTCGATCGAGGAGAAAGCTTTCAACTCTTCGCATCTCGTCTCATTGATTGCCTTGAATTCGAGCAAATTAGGGTTTCGACATGACGACAGCAGCTACACCTACTTGGGCGCCGGCGAAAGGTGGGAACGAACAAGGGGGAACTCGAATTTTCGGTCCATCTCAAAAGTATTCGTCCAGGGACATCGCTGCTTACACCACCTTGAAACCCAGGTTTCTTTCCTTGAATCTAGGTTACTCCTTTTCAATATTTCGTATTTCTTAATTAGTTGCTTATGTGGTTTTTTTATAGGATTAACTTTTCTTGTTAGTCTTTTTGCTTTCCGTATATTTGACAGTGGTGCTAAAAATCACTGGTGGCGTGAACCTTGTTAAATTATTCATGTTTCTATTCGTTATGTTAAATTTCGTGTCTTCTTTTTTCGCCCTGATTTCTTCTCTCTGGAGCATTTAATTTGATTGAAGAATGGATGGGTTTTGAGATCAAGTGCTTCATTGGTTGCGCAATAGTGGTACTCTCCGTGCTGTTCTTGTGGTCTAAGCTTTCTTAACTTCAACATATATTGGAAGTTCTATGGAGAACTCACTTTTTGATAATTTAGATGATGAACTATTTTCCTTGATAGTTAAGAAAATAATCAATGCAGATTACAGAGTTTCTTTTTTGTATGAGGAAGAAGAAGATCGCCTATTTGCTATAGGTTTCGGTTTAGTTCTCAGTTTCAAACTCTTAAGAGTCATTTCCTTGTTTCTTTCCTTCTTTAAGTACACTATTTGGATGCCAATGTATTCTCATGTTCATGAATGTCCACAGGAAGGAAGGACAAGACACCCAGGACGAGCTGCAAAGGAGAAATCTTCGGGAAGAATTGGAAGACCGAGAGAGGAGGCATTTCTCATCAAAGGATTATAGCTATTCCAATCACAGTCAAAATTAATATAACCCATTATATATGCATTAGACTAAATTTTATGTATTCTGATTCCCACCCACTCAAGCGATTCTTTTGCGATTTCATTTATTGATTTCTCACTTTTTTTGTACTTTTCAGATGATAGAGCTCGTCGGAAGGGAAGTCATCTTCCATTAGAAGGTAAATGGTTGCTTGATTTGAGTTGTATTCTTGGACTAGTTTTTCATGTGTTGCTTTTAATTACGCAATGAGAAAACTTTATGTACAGGGTCCAAGAGAGAAGTTGAAGACCGTATTGGTCCAAGAAGTGTGGACGAGGATGATGCTGATGTGGATGCTCCGAGTGATGATGATAGGTTAGTATTACCTATTTTCGTTCCAGTTTAGCCAATGTCAATAGTACTTAATCTGTCGGCTGCATTAGTGAGGCAGTTCATTGCATGAAAACAGATTTGTGCTTAGCATATTACTTAACTGATTGTTTTCTGATATCATCTTACTGTCATTGGTTCTGGTTCTCTTCTGTTGTTTGGCTTGCATTTGTTTTTGTGTATTTGTTTTAACCTTGTTTCGCTTAAACAGACTATAGAGCACGGCAATACGCTTCTTTTCTTACTTTATTTTCTTTTCTGGGACATTGGGTTTTGGATTATGATTGCTATCTCAAACTTTTCCTGTTTGATTGTTTGATTCTCTTATTATCAATTGAATAAAAATTATATGGCATATGCCTGTAAAAAATTTGTCAGCTTCTATTTGGCTACAAAGGTCTACGTGTATATTTGTGATCTTCTAGTTTTACTTAAAATAATGTGAGAATCAAACAGGAAAAGTTTGAGATAGCAATCCTAATCCGAACTGTAAAACACTTGTCCGATTCTATTTTGCTACAAAGGTTTACGTGTATATTTGTGATCTTCTAGTTTTACTTACATTAATAACTTATTGTAGTGAGGATGATGATGATGAGGATGATGAAGAGGCACTATTGGCTGAGCTTGAATGCTTAAGGAAAGAATAGGCAGAGCAAAAATAACGAGAAGTAAGTTGTGTGTTTCCCCTAGCTTACACATGTCTTGTACTTTGCACTATTCCTGATTGCCATGACACATAAAGCTGAGAATTTGAAAAATATCAGTCCTGCTTCTACACTGAAGGTATTACCATTAGTTAATGGCTTCTGCCATTGTCATAGAATTTGTGCACGGCATCAAGAAACAATTCTGTTAAGTTTTGTGTGTGAGGTATAGTTATAGTCTTCCTCCTTCTGGATTGCTAATAATGTGCCTGTACTTCATGTTGTAGGTAACATGTGTCTCTGACTTCTATATAAATAATGTTTTTGATGCAGTAGTGGTTCCCTTCTGAAATTGTGATCGCCGTGAAAAGCTAATGAGATATTATCCTTCTGGCAGGTACAAGAAAAACAAGAAGAAGAGCAATTGTTGCGTGGAAATCCTCTGATGAACAACAATCCCACCTCTTTTAGTGTGAAGAGAAGGTAGCATAAACTATATTCCTTTCTGCCCTTTTCATATATATTTAGTTTATGTGCTGATAATTATTCCCAAATTTCAATTTGTTCTCAAGAAGGTAGCGAAAATGTGTTCATATATGATGTGGTTCTCAAGAGCCAAGCTCGTGGCGAGACAAAGTTGGCGAACCGCTTCATCGACGACAAAATACATGAAAACTCAACATACCTCATAATGAGTTTGCTAAGAATCGTGTGTTTTTAGGTCTTGATTTGTTATTGATCAGATATATCGTTTTAAGAAATTTGCCATTGTAAGCTGTATGATATATATATTTATATCCCTACGGATTATCTGTTTCATTTCTGAATGCTAGCTGCCATTTCTGTCCCATCATGACTTCTGGTGGTAATTGCAATAGGGATGTCAACGGGGAGGGTTCGGACCTAATTAGAAGATTCCGGATTAAAATTCGATAACCGGCGAATCCAACAAGAAAATTCGATAACCGGATCCGGATTAGAATTCTATAAGATTCGAATAAAATTTTTTTGAATCCATTCATATTCGGGTCGGATTAAACTCGAATTGATTAGCAATAAATTTAATTTTTTAAATAACAAATTTAATATAAAAAAATAAATATAATTACATAATATCTAATAAATAATTGCTATTTAATGATTTTATTTAATAATTTTAGTTATATTTATTTAAAATAGATTAATTTAAATTTATTAATAAAAAAAATATACTTTTAAAGTAAATAATTTAAATTTTATTATTGTATAAAGTGATAAATATGTGAAAATTTTAATTTTAATTTTAATTTTAATTATTTTAATATTATGCTAGTAAATAATTTATTTAATTAAATATTATATATAAAATTGGATCGGATTCTTAACGGATCGGATTTCTTAATTTTATCATTTTTATTTATTTCGGATAATGAATTTTTGTAATCAGATATGATTCATCGTATATTTTTATCGGACGAACATGCTATAATATAAATCGGACAGCCCTAAGTTGCAGCAACAACTTGGGTGTTCTACATAATGTCAATGAACAGATACGGGTCAGCCGGTCAGGAACCAAATTAAATGCTTAGTTATGATTAAGAGAACTGGCCCAAGTACAGGCCCACCAAATAAACAAGCCCATGGCACATATATATTTTTGAATTAAACGTCGTGCTTCCCAGGTTACAGGCTTACAGCTCAATTTCAATCTCCTAATTTTGTTGCAAAAGGATGGAAAGAATGTCAAAAGTGGACCCGACCGATAACCCGACCCGACCCACCGCTTAAATATCAGGTTAGGGTTAGGAGTTATCGGGTCGGGTTTAATTCGGGTCGGACCCGAAACTGACCCGGGGAAGAGAGAGAAGGGTTGGATGGGTTTCAGGTCGACCCGTTTTGACCCGATTTGACCCGACAAAAATGGAGCATATATAATGACAAAACCCTAATTGGATCATTTCTTTTGTTCCGTTTCACATTCAGAATTTCAGATCTCATTTCTCATCTCTCATTTCAGCAGTTGCGCTGCTTGACTGCTTCCCTTTCACTCCAAACCACGCCACACTTTCCCATCTCGCCGCCACATTTCCCCGTGTCGCCGTCGATTACAGCCTTACAGGTGAGGTACGTTATTCAAGCTATTTATCTCTTCTTCTCCATTTTTTTTTTAAATTTCTTCTGATTTTAGGTGGAATTTTGATCTTCCTTTTGTAGATTCTCCATGTTCATTGTTGTTTGAAGCTCTCGTTGTGGGATCTACCTGAAATAAAGGATAAAAACGAAAGGAAAAGGTAAACCCAAAAAATTACAGATTCTTGTTGAATTCTTATAGTACCGTCATGTTTGAAATATTAGGTGAGAGATCGACGGTTTTGAAAGATTGGGTGAGAGAAATTGTTGATTAGATTTCTGAGATTTTTAGATCCCTTCTTCTTTTAATTTTTTTCTGAATTTGTATTGGGATTTCTACCCTTTTCTTTTTTAATTCCTTCTGAATTTATAATGTAATTTTGCGATTCTTTTTGCAGATTCTACATCTTGACCATTGCTTGAAGATCTCGTGGGATTTGCAAGAAATAAAAGATAAAAGACCGATAAAAGACCAAAAGGAAAAGGTTAGCCTAAAAAATCGCAGATTCTTGTTAAATTCTTGTAGTACCGTGATGTTTGAAAGATTGGGTGAGAGAAATTATTGGTTTTGAAAGATTGGGTGAGAGAAATTGTTGATTAGATTCCTATCTGAGATCAATCTATTAGATTCATTCTTCTTTTAATTTCTTCTGAATTTATATTGAGATTTTGACCCTTTTTTTTTTTTAATTTCTCCAGAATTTATAATGGAATTTTGGTCTCCCTTTTGCAGACTCTCCATCTTCACCGTTGCTTGAAGATCTCGTAGGATCTGCATGAAATAAAAGATAAAAGACATAAGCAAAAGGTGAGTCTAAAAAATACAGATTCTTATTTAGTGTTAAATAATATGTTATTGGTAATTTGATTTATAATTCAGCAAACAAGTAAATTAACAAAAAAAAAAAGGCTTTATTCTTTCTTTATTTCTAATCTGTTGAAAATTAAGAACCCGTCATTGTATGATTCATTAATTGTATAATTACCTGGTAATTCATTACTCTTATGATAATTCATTAATGTTTTTCAATTTTAAAGGTAATTAGTGTAAAAAACACATTCTTACAATTTCTTATATTTGCATTGTATTCTAATTTAAAAAACAGATTGTTTCCTTAAAAAAAAAAAAAAAAACAGATTGTGTAGATTTCTTATATTTCTTAAAAAACAGATAGTTACAGATTATATTTGCATTACATTCCTTATTTCTTATTGTAATTATAAAAAATAGATTCCTTGTACTCCAACTTAAATAACAAATTATTACAATTTCTTAAAAAACAGATTATTCTAATTCTTATATTTCTTAAAAAACAGATTGTTACACATTATATTTGCATTATTTTCTTATTTCTTATATTTGCATTGTATTCCATCTTGAAAAACAGATAATTACAACTTAAAAACAAATTATATTTCTTATAACTTGGTTTCTTTCCAGCATATTTCTAGGATTATATATATATATATCTTATAATCGGTTGAAAACATATCAGATCAAATTTCATTGTGTTTGAAAACAGATCAAAAGGAATTTCATTGTATTTGAGCTAAAAAATAGTATTTTATAACAATTAATCTTGAAACAAATCCTTATTTCTTATTTGTTATTATATAAAACAGATTCCTTGTATTCCTACTTAAAAAACACATTCTTAGTGAAACTTTTGGACTGTCTGGAAATGGTAGTTTCTGTATTTTGCCATCAGTAAATAATTATCTGAATATCACTTGTCATGTCTCGTACTCAGAGTACTCCACTTTTCTCTTCTTTTGTTTTTTTATATATTGTTTTCACAGAAAGGTACTGCATCAGCCTTGAGAAAAAAGCTTGTGAAGCACTATGCAGGCTGATAATTTGGAGATTATAGATGGAATCCAATATGCTATAGTGTTCAGTGCATTATAATATTTGAACCTCTACACTTCATTCTTTGTGTTTCTGCTGCTTGATATGTCAATTTTGATTTTCCATTCTTATCTTATTTTCATTTATTTCTTATAAAATTGGATCGGATTCTTAACGGATCGGATTTCTTAATTTCATAATTTTTATTTATTTCGGATAATAAATTTTTGTAATCAGATATGATTCATCATATATTTTTATTGGACGAACATGCTATAATATAAATCGGACAGCCCTAAGTTGCAGCAACAACTTGGGTGTTCTACATAATGTCAATGAACAGATGCGGGTCAGCCGGTCAGGAACCAAATTAAATGCTTAGTTATGATTAAGAGAACTGGCCCAAGTACAGGCCCACCAAATAAACAAGCCCATGGCACATATATATTTTTGAATTAAACGTCGTGCTTCCCAGGTTACAGGCTTACAGCTCAATTTCAATCTCCTAATTTTGTTGCAAAAGGATGGAAAGACCACCTGTATTTGGGTATGAACATCGCTACGAGTTTTTGGTGGACGATGATATTAGTCGTCGGTGTGAGTCCACGCCGTCGATCGGAGTCAAATCGTTCCTATTCGAGATGAGAACCAATTTCATCTTCAGGACAATCGAAGGAGTTGAAGAGTCGATGGGTTCAGAGACACTGAATGCCTCTGTGAAAGAAACTGATGAAATGGGTTTAACAATGCTTCGAGTCTTCTATGAGAGGCTAGCGGAATATTTGTTTAGTGTGGGATGGTATGGTACGTTTGCCCACAAGGCGATATCTTTCGCCAGACAAAGGGCGGCATCCAATGTCAATGATGTAACCCCCGTTATTGTGAGGTTTGAGGTCCGCACCGTGCAACTGCGAGAAGAGTCGCTTGATGTTGCCAGAGACCGGGCAATCCGGCCAGATCGATTAGTGCCAAAGTATGTGACTTCAGTCGAGGCGGCTTTCGAGCGTGTACGAACAGCAGGGATGAATGGTTTTTTCATTAATTATTTGAGAGGTCTACGCCCATCCCCGTTTAATGCAATGGATGATTATCATATCAGTGATTGGAGAGAACTGGAAAATGTGGATGAGTTAGTGGATGAGTTGGAAAATGATGAGGTCACACTTGACTATGATGAGCTCAAACTGGTTCAGAAATGTAAACTGATGAACGGGTGCGGTATCTGCGGACGTAATCCCACGGTGGGGGCTCTAATATCTGTTCTCAAATGCAAGCATGCATTCCATTGGCACTGCGCTGTGAATTGGCTGGAGGGGAATGAGACTTGCCCCACATGTGGTGCGAAAGATCATTATTATCTATCTGGCTTTCCGGACTGAATTTTATTCCTGAAGTAAGGTTATCTTAATCTTGTTCCCTCTTTTATTCGATATTTGATCTTTTTATGTTACTGTGTGAATGAACTTGGTTATTTTGATCTTTTTGTGTTATGCCTGTGTGTTTTCTTGACGAACGCGACTAGTTTTATACGCTTAGAAAATAATTTCATTTCATGGGCCTGGTTTTATACTTTTAGAAATTTTGAAGTAATGGCTTAAATGTCTGGGACAACTGCAGCACTTACTGAGACGATTCAAGACGTGTGTAGGTGATGTATTACATTCGTGTATAGGCGATGTATTATATTTATTTATGTATTATTTGAAACAAGTGAAAAAGTGTTTAGAGAGGTGATGTATTATTAACGGTTTGAATCTTGACCGGTTAAGCTGCCTTGAGAATCTTGGTGTTAGGGGTGGGACTAAGTCGACTTCTTTCCCCCACTCCTCCCTATATGATAAACTGAAGCTATATATATGATGGTCGGGTTTTTATTTTCTCGATCAGCTATATGACAGCTGGGATTTGAAGATCATTTTGCTATGAAAATCCTTAAATCTGTTCCACTCTTGAGGTTCAATGATTGTTCTTTACTATAATAAACAATTATCAAGAGGTTTGGCCTTGAAGTTTCTTCTCAGTTTCAATTTAAGTTCTCTGCAGCCTTCTCAACATCTGCTGCTCTTATGGGCCAATAATTCAGGAAAAATGATCTCAACATTTGCTGCTCTTATATGCCATTCAGGAAAAATGAAATGAGTTGGAATAACTATCATTTCCAGATAAATGTGTACGTGACTCTATTCTTTGGTTCTGAAGTAATGTTTCATTTCACCTAGTTTTGATCAAAAGTAATGTTTTATTTCACCTAGTAGAAGCAGTTAAAAGTAGTGCCATAGAAATTGACTATAATCATTGTAATAATTTCTTTGAATGGGAACTATTTAACTATGAACCTTAGGGGCCGTTTACATTGGCCAAATAGGCATGTTGGTGGGCTTCAACATGCATTGTCAACTGCTTACTTTTCATGTGCCCCAGCCTGCACCTTAGGCGCAAGCCCGTGTGACTTAAGTGCCATTCCATGATTATTAAACACGCCAAAAAGGCATGAAGCTTATGAGTTATGATATTTAATGAACTTTGTGGTTCTTGCAGATCTCAGGAGAAGGTATGAAGCATAGTGTTTGCGTACAGCTCCTTTTGCAGGTTTGTTATTTCTTGGCTTACCTTTAGTATTGTATATTTATATTATGTGAAACTGGATTTTGCTTGTTTATTTCTCTATTTTTGGTTACTCCAGAGCCTGTTCATGCTGATTGTGACGATGAGAGGTGGAAGTGGTTCAAAGTACTTTCTTGTGCAGTATGAATGATGCTTATGAAAATGTCTTGTTAGCTAGCTATATATGAAGTTGCATATGTTCTGCGATGGCAAGAATTAGCCTTTGATTCTTTGAATAATTATTTCATATTTTGAACTGAATTGTTTCTATTTCTATGTTAATCTTACTAATGTCTAATGAGTGCACCTACATCCTGCTTTGTGCTGTTTTTGTGATAGTTATGAGATCAATTTGTGTTATTGCGATAGTTATGAGATCAATGTTTATTCTAATCGTGCCGTGATCAAGTTTTCCTATCTCACTACACCAAAAACACGGGTGGTGGAAAGGCATGTGTTTATCAGGTTTTTGTAATTGGAAAGACCCTCAGGTATGGATGGATATGAATCTAATGGCATCTAATTATCATTAGTAAGGGGCCACTTTTAAATAGAGGATAGAGAGAGAAAAGTGTTATGCCTGAACAAATATGGGAAATGCTAGGTGTTAAAAAGTGTGCCTAGTAGTGCACCTTAACAAAGGAAGCTGCAAGTATTTGCAGCTGTGAGCCTTCTCTTGGTGGGAAAATGCATATCAACCAAAGTTCTCAAGGAAACAGAAAAAAGAGGAACCAGTAAAGTTCTGTTGATGTTCTCATAACATTTTTTTTTTTTTTTTTCCAAATGTTCTCATGACTATATTCATAGTATCATTACTGAATATATATACATATGTATTGATCTAATTGGTCGTATCACAATCTATGAGTGAGTGTGTATTCATAATAGCATTTCTACACATTTCCATTTGTTGTCAGATGTGTGAAAATGCTGGTTTGAGATATTAAAAACTTGATGATTTCTTGCCGATCCATCACTAGTATTACCATTTCATCTGGTCACTTAAAGAAGTTGAATATGTTGAAACTGATTATGACCTGATTTATTTTATTCTCACTGCTATCAAGAAGAAAATTGTACTAATTTCATTTTTTTTTTCTTTCAATTTGATGGTTACTTGATGCACATGCAGCTTCCTGTTCGCTTTATGCACTCTTGGTAAGGTAGTCAACTAATCGGTCTTCATCATAATATTCTTTAACTTATCAGACTCTTGGTTTTGTGTAGGATATTGCAATTACAGGCTGTTTCATGAAGGAAGATTCTATACTTGTTTTTTACCTAGCTATCTAGCGACATTCATGGGAAAAAAAAGTTGGAGCTCTAGTTTCCGTATTGTTTTCCTTCTTATATCCATCTAGGTATTTGTTCAGATTTACTTGTTAGTATTACGTCGCATTTGGCCTTCGAATTGAGGGAGGTGTGGAGGTCAGTACCATGGCTTTTCCCTTTATGTTTTTTCTTCCTCTTAAATACATACTTGAAGAACATATTCATTGGTACATCAATGGTGAAAGCGGTTGTTGTTCATCAGAAAAGTGCTCACATGAAGACGGCAAAGAACACGACATAACACCAACGGGAATTATCAACTGGAGATGAAGGGATTACCATTATTGAAATAGGAACAACTGATTTTAAAAATTGGGGACAGGGGCAGAGTGGTCTTTTGCATCCTAAACGTTCACCAAACATGCAGAGTAAATACAAGATGGACAATTAACTTTGCAATTGAAAAAGGCCCAACATGTGTAAAAAATGCATGTTAGTGAATAATCACTAACCCAACAAATCATGACATGGGCAAACATGTTTTACAATGTAAACGCCCCCTTTTTAGGTTAGATATGGCAGGAGAAAGTCATCTCCTAGCTTAGCGGTTAGCACTAGATGAATATGGTGACAGCCAAAATTTCACCAAAATAATATATGGAGCAATAATGACCTTCACGGCTGCATACATCTGTTAGCGTGCATTATTCTCATATATTTGTGAATTTATGGCCTTCTTTTTAATGCTTAAATTGGATATATATCCGTGCCGTGTTGTGTGTGAAGTACAGATTGGGTTATTCTTGCATTTAATTGAATTTTGGGCTGAAAATATGCGAGAAGTCATGGTTAGCTTTTATGGATTAATAAAGACTGGGCTTGAGAGATACGGACGGAAATTCATAACATGGGCCAAGGTGTTGCTATGTGGAGTGTTGAATTAAATTGTGGATTTGTGGGCTGAATATCTTGGCTGGGGTCGACATTATTGCTTGGAAATTATTGAGAATGGGCCAAGTTGACTTAATTTAGACACTTTTGGGATTTTGGGCCAGCTTGAATTAATCGGTGAAGCCCTATTTGGAGGACTTGGCCAGCAAGTTAGAAGAACCCTTTTTGGACTAGGAATTCGAACATGCAGAGAGGAAGGACACGCTATTTATTGGCAGTTTGGCACCTTTGGAGAGAATTAGAGGGACTTTTTCACGCAGTATGTGAACGCCAACGAATTCTTCTTCCTTTATTTTTAATTCTTAGATGCTTTTGATTTATTTTACGTTTTTTGATTTTATGGTTTTGAGTAGCTAATTTTTTAATAATTAGTTAGAGATTTATGATTTAGTTGAGACATCGTGAGATCTAATTATTTTTAACTTTTAATACAGTTCAAGTATTTATTAATTCTGCGAGTGTCGTGTTTATTGTGATTTGTTTGTTTAGTGATAGTGCACGATTATCTAAGTAGATTTAATTGCACAATGTCATTCATGATACATGAAGTTTATGTAATGTTTGATTGATGTTTGTGGCGCATTAACGAGAAAGATTGGTTGCAGTTTTAAAGTACTAGTTAAGGGAATTAATAATCAGATTTAAATCTTGCACATCTCGTGACTTGGTTAATTTGGGTTAGTGTTTTCATAGATTTTAATGTTGTCTGTTCATTGAATACTGTCGAGTGCTCTATCTGCAATAGTTAACCTTTTTGAATTATTTGAAATTATCTTTGCGTCTGTGATCAATGTGAAAAACCAAATTATAGTCTCTAACTAGATGTTGTTTCCTCTTATTGATTTAAAACTCTCTTTCAATGTGCTTGATCGTATTCTTCTCGCTATTAGTTTTAATTAATTGTTTTATTAGTTTAGTTAAAACTCAAAACCTCCTATATTTACTTGTTATTTCTTGTGAATTATCTTGTGATTTTAATTGAATTAATTTATCTCAATCCCTGTGGTTCGACCCATTTACACTATATTCTGTATTAGTCGTAGACTGGATTTATATTTATTTTTGACGGATTCGACACCTGTCAAATTTTGGTGCCGTTGTCGGGGATTGGTACTAATTGATTTTAATTATTTTCAAGAACAGAAACATTCACGGGAAAGACGATCCTCTCTACGACCTGGACAAGACTTGTGAGGAGACGAGGAAATTGATCTCCACAATTTTGCGAATACGCAACAATTCAACAATTATGCAAACATTCCATGACAAGTTAACAAGGTCAACTCTTTACCTTTTGATGAAATTAAGAATATGATAAGTGCTTTGGGTTCTAACCTTACCGCAGGTGTCCTCCAAGTGGTAATGGTTTGTTAATTGTGTACGAGCACATCGCACCCCACCGACGCGTGTTCATCTCTTCAAGAATACACTTTAAAAAATATGAACCCATTCGGATATCAGCCTCCGATGTATAATCCATACTCCAACATATACAATCCCGAATGATATGATCACCCCAATATGAGTTATGCACCGAATCTACCAAACTTCCAAAACTTCGTACCTAAACCTCCACAACCCCAATAAACAATCCCTCAACCGAACCCACATTTCAACCCACAAGATGATCAAATTAAAAACTTGGAGTCCACGATGCAAACTTTAGGATCAACTATTAAGAATTTGGAGAGTCAATCGGGGTAAATTGCAGTGTGTCTAAGCAGGTTGGAGAACCAAGGGAAGTTACCACCACAAACCGAGGATCCTAGGAAAAATGTGAGCGCCATCACGCTCAGAAGCGGAAAGGAACTTCCTCCACCACTGGAGATAAATAAGGGTCGAAAAATTGGGTCTGTAGGTGTTCAAGTAGAGGGTATGGCTTCAAGTTTTGACCAAATCTTAAACCCAAACCGAGATAGCGAGTCGGAAATCATCATTCTTTCACCACATATATATATATATAGTTGTTTCTACCAATGTTTTTAAATCCGGCCCGGTTCAACCGGTGACCGGCAAGGGGTCCGGTCCGGATCGACCCTTAAAATCAGTTGGGAGCAGACCGGTACAGGGTCGAAAAAATCGGCCGGTTAACCGACGGTTTGGGCCATAATAACAGGACCGGACCGCCGGTTCAATGAATTCCAAATTTTAAAAAATAAAAAATAAAAAAAATTACTCCTTGAAAAAAGTTGTGTACAACCGTCTTCTTTAACCCTCTTGTGCAGCCAAGTCATCTACATCTTCATTGTACCCGTTAATGAGAAAAGCAAGAATACCGCATATTTTTTTATTGAGAAATTCAGGCACAAAAGGCAGGGAGAAAACTGAAAGTAAGCAGATTTGTTTTGTTATTTGATAATTGAGAAATTCAGACAGTGAGAAAAATAGGCAGATTTGTTTTGTTCTTTGAGAATTAAGAAATTCACGCAGAAGATGAACTGTTTTGTTCTTTAAAATGAAGAAACTCGCACAGAAGATGAGAAGATGATATATGAATCATTGACAGGAAGAACATTAAAAGAAAATTTGAAAAAATTAACTGCAAAATTGAGAAAAATCGTGTCCAATAAGTACTTTATATATAAGTGACATAAATTTACTAAAATTATGTCCATTTTTTGTAGAAATAAATGAAATATATATATACATATCCCTTAATTTTAGGAAGAAAATTGTTAGCTAAGAGTTTTACATATCTTCAATTATTTTCTTATTGTGATCTTTTTAAATAAAAATTTTGTTCTTTTATTTTATAAATTAAGTATATTCTTAAAATAAAAGAACAAATAGGCTTTGCTTGTTTCGCAACAACAAAAATAAATTAAGAAATCGTTTACTTTGATTGTTTCTCAATCTATTGGATTTGGGTTATGAATATAATAAATTTAATAAAATTGCTTAACAGAAAAAAATGAACTTGTTTACTTTGATTGTTTATAAGCTGATTATTTAGCAATAGCATTTGGAAGTTACAATATATTTTATTCTTTTTAAACTTATCTATAAGGGTTTGTTTTATCCATAAGCCCTAACCCCTTCAAGTAAACAATTTTTTATAACTTATTAAATAGTCTATCTAACCTTTTCTACAGATGTAAACGACTTCTAAGTATAGTCTTAATTTTTTTTAGTATATTCTTAAATATATCTTAGATTTGCTAGATATTTCTTAAAAACTATTAATCTTTTCTCAAGTATTTGAATTTTAAATCTATTTTATAATTTTATAATATTATATAAATATATTTATATTTAATAAAATAATATTTATTTATTTATGATATCATACCGATTTGATCGATAATTGAACCGATCCAATCGGTAACCAATAAGGTCACCGATTCGCCCTCTGGTCCGGTTTTAAAAACATTGGTTTCTACTTACGCATTGATCAAAATTTTCTTCTTGCGAGGGGGACATAAATCGTCCTTGCTGATGCTGCTACAGTGTTTTGCTTTTTTGATGTGGCCGCGTTTGGTTGGGTTGTATATCAGTTTGGGATATTGTATTGTATGGGTCCGAGTCCGACTTGTGTTTTCGGCCAAAGGTCCGGCTTGGGGGTAATAGTCTGGCCTAGTTTTATAGCATTTTACTGTACTATCTAGGGACGTAACGACCATATGTCGTTTTTATTATATACTAATTTAGTTAACCGCGCAATGCACGGTAACCTGTGCCCTTAAATATGAATATGAATAATAGTCGTATTACTGACTTAATATTGTGTTGTACACTTGCATTTGAAAAGATCATATGTTTTAAATTACACATGTAGTTTATCATACACTAACTTGCAAAAAAATAGCTTATTTATATTAACATATAAAAGTAGAGTACAAAATATAGTATACAATATCTAGAATTTCCTGAAATGAAATTAAACTTTGAACCACCAGTCTGTCCCATTGTGACTCGAAGAAGTCTCTGATGCTTCTGATCCATTGCTGTAGTTGTGTGGTTGCCCAGTGAGCATAGCAAATAGGAGCAACTGCAGATTCAACAAATAAAAATGAAAAGCATTTCTCAAATAGGAAGGAAATATATACATATGGAGATAAAATTGGTTTCGATTTTGAATCTTAATTACCAACAGATATAGCAATGGTGCTACGCTAGTACCTGCAGTAATGAAGAACACCACAAGTTTAGAACAATAATTCTGGAAACTACTGATTTGCATATAATTAGCTAAATGAAAATATCTTCTTTTTAAAAGAAAATTAAGGGTCCACTTACACATAGAACAGGGAATGCACAAGCTCCAGCAGATCATCGGGGGAGAAACCAACGTCATCCAATAGGACCAACTAATGAGTTGGTCGTGTTGTCCCCTAATAATAAATAATATTATATACAACATATGAGCATCATAAAGCATGGATCATAATATTGTTAATTCTTTTCTGACAATTATGTATTGAGGTTGCAAGAAATTGACAAAAGGTTCTTACAAGTTATAATCATCCCGGCATGAGCACATAGGGGTTTTTTTTTTTTTTTTTTGAAGCAAGAACAAATATTATTGCTTAAAAAGAGGCATCCGACATTACAGAAGTCGAAGCGTAATCAGGGATATCAAAGTCCCCTTCTTGAGAAACAGAAGCATTCCTTGCTAGATTATGTGCTACCCTATTTTCTGTTCTACGAACACAACTAAAAGAAACGATAGGGATAAGGGATAGAATTTCCTTAATATCAGCAATAATAGCACCGCCTGTAGAGTAATCTGGGTCGTTGTCTTTGAGCTTTGTGATGACGTTCTGTGCATCACCCTCGAATTCCACATGAGACCAGCCCCTTCTAGCAGTTAGCTTAGCGGCCTCTAGAGCGGCAAAGATCTCGACCATCTCTGAGTTAAATTTTCCGAATCTCCGCCTCGAAACCCAACCCATGACATCTCCCTTTTCGTTTCTAGCTACGACCCCCACCCCAAATTGTTTGTCCAAGTCAAATAAAGCTCCATCAAAATTCAATTTCACGTAAGGCACCATCGGGGGTTGCCACCTTGCTGACAAACTCGTTGACACCCCAACTATGTGGCTTTCCACCACCACTGCTCTATAGGAATGCCAGTAAGAGCGAGCATAATGGATGAGTTCTAGTGGTGAAAGGCACTCTCCTTCCATCAACGTTCTATTTCTGTTCCACCACATTGCCCACAGGATAGTCAAGAACAAGGTTGAATCCTTCTCACATAGCTTATTCATCACCAGTCTAATCCACGCTTCCGGGCTTCCTCTCCATGTCCCTATGATCCCCCAAGGTAGGTTGCTCATTGCCCATATTATGCGGGCTGATGGGCATGCAAGAAAAGTGTGATAGGTGTCCTCGTGTTCTGATCTGCAATAAGGGCAACACACCCCCTTCCCACAAGTTCGAATCCTCAAGTTTACCGCATTTGGGAGTGCTTCTTTGCAAATACGCCAACAACATAATTTTACCTTCGGCGGAACTTTTGCATTCCATAAGAACCCCCACGATCCACCATTACCGGAGTCTGAGGCCTCATTCCTGTGTAGTAGGGATATAGCTACTTTATGGGCACTGCGAACTGAGAATCGTCCATTATTATTGTGATGCCAAATCAGCATATCTTTATTCCTCGATCTTCCCAGCGGGACACTCAGAATGTATTCCACATCCACTGGTAAGAATAGTGCTCTGATAAGGTCTTCATCCCAGGCCTCTCCACCTCTCACCATCAGCTTACTGACGTTGATATTTTCTGCTCCTTCGGGACAGGGGGTAAATGGCTTCGAGGCATCCTGTCTCGGTATCCATGCATCCTTCCATACTTTAATTCGAGACCCTGAACCTACCCTCCACCGGGAGCCTGCCCTAATAATATCCTGAGTTTGAACAAGGCTGCGCCACGTGTAAGAGGGTCTAAATCCAGCCCCGGCACTGAGGAAGTCACCTTTTGGGAAGTATCTCGCCTTCAGGACCCGACTCAGTAGACTATGGGGCTCTATGATCAATCGCCATGCCTGCTTAGCCAGCAAGGCCCGATTGAAAGCCTTCAAGTTTCTAAAACCCAGTCCTCCATTGCCCTTCGATTGACATAATTTTTTCCATGATATCCAATGGGTTTTACTCCTTTCGTTCCTACTCCAGAAAAAATCTGCAATGATTGACTCGATTTCCCGTATTAAGTTATCGGGGAGTTTGAAACAACTCATAGCATATGTAGGGATTGACTGCAGCACTGCCTTAATTAGGATCTCCTTGCCCGCCTGCGAAAGGAACTTTGTAGACCAGCCTTGAACTTTACTCCACACTTTCTCTCGAATGGTTGCAAATACCTCTTTCTTTGTTTTACCAATAATAGCTGGTAACCCTAGATATTTAGCATGGCAGCTCTCCATGTGAACACCTAATAGCCTTGAGAAAAGGTTCATTCTCTCCATATCTATGTTTCTTGAGTACACAATAGTGGACTTCTCGAAGTTCACTTGCTAGCCAGAGATCCTTTCGTAAACACCCAGTACGTCTAAAATGGCCTCCACCGCCTCTGTTCTTGCCTCGCAAGTAATTAGTGTATCATCAGCAAAAAGCAAATGAGAGACCCGGGGAGCTCTCTTGCTAATGGCCACCCCTCGAATATGCCCCAGCCTCTCCTGATCTTGTAAAAGGCAGCTAAAAACCTCTGCGCACAAAAGAAACAGATAAGGGGATAGCGGGTCGCCTTGTCTGATCCCCTTTTCTGGCATAATCTGACCAAACATTGAGCCACTCAGAATGAAAGAGTAGGACACATGAGAGACACAATGCATAATCAAGTCCACTATCTTCATGTTAAAGCCTAATTTAACCAACACTCTCCGCAGGAAAACCCATTCCACCCTGTCATACGCTTTACTCATATCCAATTTCAAGGCCAAGAAGCCCTCCTTGCCTTTTGTTTTATGTTTTATGAAGTGATTCAATTCGAAGGCGACTAGGACATTGTCAGTAATCAGCCTTCCCGGAACAAAAGCAGATTGATAAGGAGAGATAATTAGATTCAATAGGGGCTTCAACCGGTTAGCCACACATTTCGAAGCGAGTTTATAGATTACATTGCACAGGCTGATTGGGCGAAATTGGGTCATGAATTCAGGATTTGAGCATTTAGGGTTCAGGACAATGTGTGTAACATGCATATACTCAATAAATTTGTGGTCGTTTAAAAAGCTTAGAACGCATGCAATGACCTCTTTGTGGACAATGTGCCAGAATTTTTGAAAGAAGATAAGCGGCATACCGTCAGGCCCGGGCGATTTAAAGGGAAACATCTGCGCGAGAGCTCTAGTCACCTCATCCACAGAATATGGGGTCTGAAGTTTGCTGTTAATCTCTGGCGTTATCTTAGGAGTGAGACAATTCAAGGCCTTATCTATTTCCATAGTATCCGGTTTCCTAGAAGTGAAAAGTGAGCCAAAATAGTCGGTAATAATATCCTGGATCCCGGTAGCCGACTCGCACCATTCACCTCGGGAGTTTTTCAGTTTCGAGATGGAATTATTTTTGAATCTAGTACTGGCCTTTGTATGGAAAAAAGATGTGTTCCGGTCGCCTTCCTTTAGCCACTGAATTTTGGCCCGTTGTTTCCACTTTATTTTTTCTCTGGCATCCAGTTCGGCCAACTGATCCATCAATCGCCCCTCTTCATGCTTAGACTTATCCGAAATTTCACCCCTTCTCAATTCTGTAATCTTTTTTTCTATCCTTTCCCTCATTAGTTTAATATTACCAAAAGAAAATTTGCTCCAATTCAGCAAACCAATACTGCAATTCTCCAATTTCTCCCACGGGATCTCATATGCCTCTCTACATGAGTCCTTCTGCCATTCTTCTTCGATAACCCTCTCACAATCTTCATGTCGAATCCACATGGCTTCGAATCTGAACCTTCTCTAACCAGACAACTTGGGTGGCCTTGTATCGCTAAGGTCAATCAAAAGAGGCACGTGATCAGATTGAATAGACTCCAAATGCTTAATTCTCGCCCCCGGGAATTTAAGTCTCCAAGCAGCATTAGCCACTGCCAGATCGATCCGTTCCCGCACCGTTCCAGAATTCCGATGTCCATTATACCAAGTGAATTTATAACCCTCATACCCTAAGTCCATCAAACCACAGTCAGCCAAGTAGCTACGAAACACTGATATTCGGCCTGGTTGTCTTGGTACTCCCCCCTCTTTATCCGAGTTGGATAGGATTTCATTGAAGTCTCCCGCACATAACCATGGATAGTCAGCGCCCGTGCTCAAGTGCCGAAGTAATTCCCATGTGACTAGTTTGCCGGTTGAATCTAGTAGCCCATATATGCCAGTGAATCGCCAACAACTATTATTTGACTCAGACGTCACCAAAACGTCTACATGATTTCTCGAGTAGCTTCTTAAAGAAACATATACCTCTCGTCTCCAAAGAAGCGCAATGCCCCCTCCTGTACGCACTGAGTCCGTACAAATACCGTGAAGATTAAGTTTGTTTTTTAAGAACTCCACCCGCCTCGTTTTGCATTTAGTTTCTGACAGAAACACCACTGAGGGAGAATGGGCCAGCAAAAGCCTCTCCAGCTCACGAATTGTCGGGTTTCTCCCAATTCCCCGACAGTTCCAACATAGGAGCCTCATTGTGATCGGCGAGGTTGCCGAGCAACCTCCGCCGAAACAGTAAGCTCCTCGATCACCCGTGGAGCTTTATTATTAGCTGATTTGGAATGACTTGTCTTTTGGAGATAAGAAGGGAGTTTACGTTTGTTTTGTGTACAGGGGCCGAAGGAATAATGTTCTCTAAGTTTAGAAGCAGGTGTAGATTTAGTTTGGGGTTTTGATCGGGTTCGTGAAGTGAGAGTCAGGGGTTCTTGAGATGAGATAGGAGTGTTGATAGACTGCTTCTCTGATGAAACCATTGGTAGGAAAGTGGCGTCGACAGTAATCATGTTTTCAGCTTCATCGGCCTCCATATTGACATAATCAATATTTTCAAAGTAGGAGATACTCGGACGTGAAATTGTGAGGGAAGTTGGCGCCGAGGGAGGAAAAAGGTCTGGCTCGGGCTCATAGTCGTGACTATTAGGAAACATACCTTTTGCTTGTCCATAGGTGAAGATAGGTTGTGGGGGCTTGCATGTAATTTGGTTGCTATTATTTTGTAAAGCATTGAAAATTTGGAAAAAGGAATTTGATACAGGGACGTTGGAAATGGGTGTGCCAGAGGTTGAGATTTTTTCAGGGCTAATATTTTTAGGAATTGGGCTATTATCAATATAGGAAGTAATGGGGTGGGCCTTGTTATTATGGACATGGAATGGTGGGGTTTTAGGCAATAAGTATGGGCCTTGATATAGGTGGGCCTGTTTGGTTGGATTATGAGGAAGTGGGCTATTGGATTTCAAATATTGGTCATGAGAAATATGAGCAGAGAATGGGTTTTGATTTTGGTGTTCTGGAGTCATCTCCATTGACGTTTCCACGCTGCTTTGCCGACAAACCAGAGGCTCGGAGATCCTTCGCCACCAGCTCATCTTTCAACAACCGACTTACTTCCGCCGACTCGTGCTCCGATGGGCCACTGTCCCACGTAACCTCCGCCGACGGGGCACCAGCGGCGTCAACCGCCGTCTCGACCGTTCTCTCGTGCTTCAATTCTGAAGGTGGCCATCGCCCATCTGTCCGCCCGCTAAGAGGCTTGCCCGACCATCTTCCGCCCGATAGGATGCGTTGATCTCTCCAACCGGAAGCGCTTTGCACCGCCCCGGCTCTCAACCATGGTCTGAATGAAAATTCCGGCGCGGGATCAACAAACCCATCTTCGTATTGGAGCTCACACGATCTCAAAATATGATCGAGACGACCACAGAGATAGCAAAAGTTAGGTAATTTCTCGTAGCTTAAAGAAACTCGAATCTCTTTCGAGCCCGACAAAGTTTGGATTTTTAAGCTCTTCTTTAACGGCTTGGAAACATTCAGCTGCACCCGAATCCGCATACCATCTGCCAGTGTGTTCACGCCGTTTCCCTGAACGTCTAATTCAAGAAATCGACCAATACCGTTTCCAATTGCCATAGCAACAGACCTCGTCCAGCTGCATAACGGAAGGTCGTGTACGCGAACATAGAAATCACACCACTGGAGGTCTACTTCCGCCGGATTTTCTTCCTCATTTGTACTTCTCAATACTACCAAACTCCGGTCGAATGCCCATGGCGCCCTTTCCATGACGCGTTGCCTATCCACGGGGTGGTTAAAGATCATTAGAAATCGCCCCTTATTTAACTTTTTGATGTCCATGCCTTTGCCCGGATTAATAGCGTGTATCATGGTGGATCTAAAGGCTTCAAAATTGGGGGTTCTCGTCGATAGGATGCGTCCCACCACCAAAAATTGCTTCGTTACTTCCCTCGTCTCAAGGACCTCATCCTCCACCAGTACGAGCTCCTCCTCTTCTCCTGCGGACAGGTTCATGGCGTGCTTTAGAGATTCGGTCACCACTTCCATAGAGAGAATAGGTATAAGCTATTTTCCTATGGTTGAATTAGCGGGTTTGCAAGGAAAAACTCTCAGGATGAGAGAATATCAGACTCCCAGGACGAGAGAAAAATCTGGTGGCGTTATTGCATCTTGGACTCTTCTTTATACCCTTTCATTTTTTAAACTCTTTTGCCATTAAAATCACTATGAGCACAGAGGTAAAAGTCATTGTTCTTGGGATGACAAACTTTGTTATCTATCACAGTCCCTGGTTAAGATACTAACAAAATTTCTGGCTGCACATTATCAGGAGAGTTGGTCTGGAAAAACTTCGTGCGGTGATTCTTTTGAGCAACGATCATTACAAACTTCGTTGACCAGTTCTTGTCAAGGAACTTACATGCCTGCACATTATGGAATAATAATGGGATAATGAAAACTAAGAAAATTGAAACAAACATATTCAGACTTCACAGTAGTATGATGATCAGATTAGAGACCTCGATAATCTGGTTTAGTTCTTTGTAGTAGGAATTTTTGATAAAACTAATTCAATGGAGGAGAAACACAAGTCTTCACTATAATCGTTTTTGTACATAAAAACATAACCACCAACCCAACTTATGGCAAGAAATGAATTATTACACAGAATCCATGCAATCAGTAGTACGGTCACAATAAGGTGGTGAAATATCTTCTATACAGCTTAAACAACAACGACAAACAAACAAACAAACAAATCTATTTTACGATATAGTCAAAAATTTTATCACAATCCAGAACGAGACTAAATTTGGCCTATCCCATTTTCCATAATTTCAATCAAGCATTTGAAGCTGAAACAAAATAAACAAACAAATAAACGAAGCAAAGAATCCCATTCCTGCATACTCTCCAGCGCAGAGAAGGAATTTTACACAAAAGCAGCTCACATTATTCATATTGAGAGAACCACGACGACCATGCATCATATGCTTAACAACCAATGAATAAAGATAAGGATTTTTTGTTTTATCAGGTAGTTTTGCATATATGTATTTATCATATGCATCTGGAGATCTAATCTTGTACCTATCCTTCATGATTAATAGCCAATGCACAGGCGGAAGTCCTTTTTTTTGGAATTCAATAACATAAGTATACACTGCTACGTCTCCAAAAACTTTTTTATTTATCAATTCATCTTTGAGTTCCTCAAGTCTTGCCCTAAAAGCTCGAGCTGATAAACCTGGTCTACTATTGGGCAATTCATGCTCTAATTTATTCGAAGTAATTTCAGGCCAGTTAGGGTTGCAAAGTCATTGTTAGGAAAATATCTGGTTTGCCGTATTTTTGAACTAAAGTCATTGAATCAATGTATCTTTTATGCATATCTCGAGGACCTCCAATAAATGATGCAGGCAAGATAATTCATTGGCCAATTTTGTTAGGATTGTTTTCGATTAATTGAAAGATTAGCATTTTTTTGTGCACATGTAGCTCGGCGATGAGCATTTAATTCAAACTTTTTTTCAGCAGACATTTTTTTGTAAGCATCATGTCTCTTTTCATTTTTCGCAATTCGACTATATATTATATTTGGATCCAAAATCGAACAAAAAATTGCAAAAATTTTAAAATTGGAGTGCATAATTGAAACACCAAAATTAAAGAAGACTAAAGTTTAAAAATATGAAATTTACTGGATGGATTCTGCAATTTATTCCTATATATAATAGTTAATATAATCAAAGAACACAACAAATACAGAACACATCTTAAATTGAATACCATTCAATATAAAACATGATAAATTAGTCGGAATTCTGATTATATTTTTAATCTAGTTGTTATAGAATTTAGATTAAGTGTGGTTTTCATTAGTCAAGAATGAAGAGCTGAGAGTAATCTTCCCACATGCAATCATACATATCCTTGGTGACCAGTGAACACTTTCACAATTTTCTTTTGGCCAAATTTTATCTATATATACCGGACACAGAGATCCTCATTAGACACATCTGATAAACTCTTTCAAGTCTTCATAATTTAGACACACACACACACACACAAAATGGCTTCATTCGCAGCTTCGAATGAATTGGAGACAGCCATTAAGGCATTAGCAAATTCTCCTAATCCAAATGTTGTTTTCATTTAACTGTTTATTAATGACACTACTATTAATTAAAATTGCACGAAAACTTACAACTAACTCAGATCAAATTTCAAAACTTATACGCAATATCACAAACATTGCACATAAAGGTCTCACAAACATAGCAACACCAATTGTCCACAATCCACATCCACACCCTGTAAAGAAAAGGAATCGAAAAACACAACAAGATTGTTCAAATTAGTAGCCCAAGAGTATGTAGGATAAAGCAGTACCTGTTCATAAAAAAGATGTCGTTTGCTTGCTTGCTTGCGGGTGAGAATTCCCTAAATTTCAGAGGGAAGAACCTTAACCGGACTTGCCGCGTCGGGAAATCGAGGGATTTATCGGCGAATTCCGTATCTGCAATCCATTTTGTCAAACTTCTCCGGGCTCTTCCCTTTCCTTAGTTTTAGAGTTTTCTGGAGAAGACAGGTTAGAGTAAGAAGAAAGAGAAAAGCTTGGAAGATTTTATTTTGGAAGGAAAATCTAACAACTTCGGTAAAACCAAACGACGTCGTTTGTTGTGAGAGGAATTATCCTCTGCTTTGAAAATAAGCTATACCTGAACGACGAAGTTCACTCATATATATATAGTGTAATAATAATAATTATATAATATATTCAAATAAAATATTATATTATATTGTATTGAGATCGCGCTCTTCCGATAATCTCCTGATTGTGTTTGCACCATTTTCTCTAGCAAACTCAAGGTCTAACAGGGGCTTCTCCACGAATGTGCGCCTGGATTACCCAAATTTACCCAAATTTACCCCTCATCTTTTTGCAGAAATTACACTCTGTGCCCTTATCGTTTCCAAGAAGAACATTCCCACCATTTTCCCCAAATGTTCCCGCTATCTTTTCGCTCTCCCCAATTTTACAAGACTTACAAGCCCTACACCATCAATTAGCAAATCGGGGAGCTGGGCGTCTACGTTGTGTCATCGGCGGAGGTAAAGGGTCCGAACTGTGCAGCGAATTTTTATCCCTTTCGCTGATTTATGTGATGCCAAATGGATATTTTCTCCTGTGAGTTTCACCGCTATCTTATTCTTTCCTTTTTAATTCCGACAGATATTTGGGGTGGAGAGTGGATAGTGTAACCAAAGCTGCGACATTCTTCAGTATCGTAGCTGCCAAGGTGAAGTATCTCGTCAGCTTTCTTTTTACAAGAGTATTGCAGGGCATTTTGTGTGCGGAATTTGTGATTTTGTTCGTGTCTAAGAACCCGTATAACCCATTTATAGTTTGTTGATTATCACAGTGGTATATCTCCTAAATGATTGATAATATACACGAAATCATGTTCCTTGATTTGAGAACATCTAGTTTGCTTGAGCAGTGTTATCTGGTGATACATTGTCTTTCGTGTCACGCGTTGTGAATCAGTAATTTTTTAATAATTTCCCTCCTAATTATCTTTATATATGACAAACAGTATCAGCTATTGCGATGGATTCTAAGAAATTTTTGCTCATAATCGAACTCATTTAATTTCTGTTACTTGGTATGTGGTATGTTGAGGGATACGATGATTCTTCTATCACTTGTAAGCAAAAAGTGGCGTAGGTCAGATGATGGATCTGGATCATTATACAGTTTGAAAAGAGAGGTTGCCTGCCCGTGTTCAATACCTTGATCGTTTAACAACAAAATCTGAAAGAACATGCATTAATTTTCTTCGGATGGGTAGGAACGCTTTAGGGCGTCTTTGTATCATACTCCATGAGGTTGGGGGTTTAACCCACAGTCGCGAAGTCACTGTCATGGAGTAGGTGTGTATATTCCTTGGTGTTTCATCACACCATAAGAAGAAGTGCGTTGCTGAATTTGATTTTAATCGATTTGGGCGTACTGTGTCCAAGTATTTCCATATTGTGTTGAAGACAGTGTTGAAACTTCATGAACCTTTTATTGCTAAGACAACACCAATTGAGATCGTTAGCACCGATCACACGTGGAAATGGCCTGAGGTAAAATCTTTTAAGTATCTTTTGTCGTGGTATTTTTTGTTGGCTACTGTAGAAACTTGTAGAGTGGAAACAGTTATATTTAGTACCGCTCGATGTTGCTCAGCCTCTAAGTTATTTGTATGCTTCATTAAGATCTCTAGTAATGCACCGTAGCAACAATATCTATTACTGCCTGTTGACATGTATGAATTTTGTGGGTTGTTTCCCGAATGATATTGTACGCAATATGCGCAATGTCGATGTTATGTACCAGTACATTATTGAAGTGGAAAATGGAAGCATATGTTCTCCTTTTAAGTGAGCAGCAGAACAATTTTTTCTTCTGGTATTGTTTTTTGAGCTTCCATATAGCTGACTTGATTATACATAATTAGTGACAGAAGGATGATAAACATGTACACACACAATCACCAATTGTGAAAACGGAGCAATTCTGGTGGATGAAATCGATGCACCCAACGGTTAATAACATTACAAATTTATTACGTCATGAAATCGACCATGTACCACTCGATTGGGTAAAATTTAACTGTTGGGTGCATTTTTGAGGCAAGGGCATTAAGGTCAATTACAAAACAACCAATGGCTTACAACCTACCAAAGTTAAGATTTAATAATTGTAGGCTATTTAAGCCAAACTTGAAACTATCAAAGTAAAGAGCCCACTAGGTAAAATAACCATAATAACATCATTACGCCAAAACTTAGAGTGCATTGGGGAAAGTTTTTGTAATTAGGCCAAACCTCATTGCATGTAATTATCCCTAATTCTAAATTAGAGCTTGCCCTTAAAAAATCCATGTTCCTCTCACATCTACAGGTCAAAACTTACTTCAACAACAGCTGATTTAAGGTATTACAAAGCCAGAGATTTAAACATTTGCCAAAGTCAGAGATTTGAACATTTGCCATCGGAGACTATTTATGACATTTGCCTTGAAAAAGTCGATCATATTCCAACGAAATAACCAAGATAATCACAAGTAGTAAGAGAAATCGAACTGAACTGGTGAAACAGCAACCAGGTAACCATAGCAGCAATAATATCCGAAAACATGAACAAGGAATCATAAAATATTTGACATAATACTATCCAGGGACAAATATTCGGCTTGCATGATAAAATTACCAGCTGTAAGAATGACTGATGATATAAAAACTCCAAGGACTCCAAAGAGCATAATGGTAAAGAAGTTGTGGAAGAATTCTTTCTTCTTGACCTGGAATCTGGCAGAAGAATTCTAGTGATATTATGACATGAAACTACTGAAATGACAACCAATATTGAGATACTCCAAGTAAGCAGCTCAAAGTTCTTACCCTGCATTAAAAATGATTGGCGGGAGGAGATAAATGAAGAAGAGCTCTTCATTAAACCCCCAATATGTGTGAACTGTTCCCCTTGGTTATTGGCACCACCTCGTCGTGGCTTTCTCCCAAGTTCCCAGCAATTGCTTCCCACATCCTCGACATTGATTGGATTTCCTTCTTTAATGCAGCGAATGTTTGTTAGGTTTAAACCATTTAGAACAAGTTGTAGTGTGAGTAGTGAAACGTAAAACGTGAAAAGGGCACGTGGCGCAATTTAATTATAAATATCATCCTTTAAAAAATAAATAATTATATTTAATTCCCATTTTAATTTAAAAATTACTTATTTCAACAAATTTTTTAATAAAAAAACAAAATACCTTCCATTGACTTTTGTCAATTTTTTTATTTTCATATTATTCTTGAGGGTTAACTATATATATTTTTAATAAAAAATTTCAATTGTTAATTTTTGGATAAAATACAACCATTATAATGGTAATATTCATTTTTTAGTTGCAATCTATTAAATATGAACTAGTAACTCCGCACATTTGATGCGTGTAAGAATAAAAAAATTATTATTATTTAAATATATTAAATTAAATTATTCATCTTAATATAAATTTAATAATTTTATATTAATAACAAATAGTTAAATATAAATTAAAAAATAAAAGAAAGAAAAATAAAAAGAATATAAAAAAGATAAAAGTGAGGCAAGAGAAAAGTGGGCTTAATAGATAAATAACTTATTAAGACAGGTTCTGTATCACTGTATGTGATGGAGAAAAATAAATAAATAAAATAAAAAAAGAATTAGAGACTCTTGCTTAATATAATAGTATATATTAAATAGTTATGTTATTATCAATGTCAACTTAAAATTAAGAATTGATTAATTATAGTTAAATATCAATTAGAAACATAATTAATTATATTAACTTTATTATTGAATTATTTTTTATTTAGCTTAATAAAAAATATTAATTCATGATTAGAAGTTAAATTATCTTTTATATCAATATAAGTTTGGTGGTGTAAATACTAGAAATATACCAAATCACCAACACTTTAAGATTTGTTTGGGGGGAAGACCATCATAGGCGTTAGAGCCTCAGGAACTGAGTTTCCTTTGTAGCGTGAGTTCTTCCAACTAGGATAACACCAAGGAGCAGGATGTGGTGAGGGTGCGGCGGTGGTGTGTGTATGAAGTGCAATGCTTGGGGAAGAAGGAAATGCAGAGGAAAAGTCCCAGTTTATGAACAGATTATCTCCTGGGACCGGAGACGCTTGTAGCCTCTGTGGAGACGGAGAGATAGATGAACAGATTCTCTCTTGGGACCGGCTTCGTCAATAAGAGCGCGGATGAGAGATACTGTTTCATATCCTGCAAAGCTTTCTCACACTCCTGGGTCCAAGCAAAGTTGCGAGCGTTGCACAGTATTTTGAAGAAGGGCAGACACTACAAAAAAAATCATCTATTGTGACTACAAAAGAAGGGCAGATACCAAGTCCTCAGGTCATCAGATCTGTCCAAGAACACCGAATCGATGGGCATACCGCCAGATCATCGGAGATCGGTTTTGTGGCTCGGTTGACCCTCACACCGATCTGCTCCCCTTAAAGATCACGGAAGACAATATCGATCTCCAGATCGATGTCATACGTCACCGGACACCCGAATACTGTAAAGCACTCCTGTCGGGATACGTGTACCCTCCTCATTCCCTGGAACAGGCGTACTATGGCTCATTAATGACTGTCAGTCCCTGCTTTTACTCAAAGGGGAAATAAGGTACAAACGACCCGCCTCAAGCCGGATCCATCGGCCGACATCCAGATCGACGACTGGCAACGCCATTAATGCACACCTACAGTACACACACTACTGTGTCATTTGGCCATGGCTATAAATACTCGCCCTTTCAACAGTAGTTGGTAAGCTTTTAATACGCATTCAATTGCATTTATTCTCTCTCAAAAGAGTTCCACCACTGACTTGAGCGTCGGAGTGCCAACCTTGGGTAAAACCCCAAGTCCCCCAAGTTGGTTTCGAGCTCACGTTTGTTAGTGTTTTCAGATCGATTAAAAGAGCCCACACCTACAAATTCTTGACTGATCGACCCGAGATTGACACTTTGACCTCCAACTCAGCTAAACCATTTTCGAGCCGGATCACCCCTTAACTCTAATTATATAAAGTTAATACCTCATTAATAATTTTAGAACTCTATCCCTTTAATCATAATTTTGTCAAACTAAAAAAAAACAATTTTCATCCTATTCTTTAAAATAAATTTAATAAAAAAGCACAAGAAGAAGAGCATGACCAATGCATTGCCAAAAGTGTGTGGCAACTAAAAGCAAGTGATCTTTAGTTGGACATATAAAGCTTGTTGGCCAACAGTCACCATTCTTCCTTTTAAAATGATCTCATGCAAGAAAGACTTACCACATTCTTGTTTCATTACACTATATAACATGACAACTCCCCAAACTATCCCAACCTGAATGAGAATTCCTCAGAGATGGAGTGCAGGAGATCGCCCGAGGACGAGATCGAGGATTTATCGCAGTCCCCTCCGACGATGGGGTCCATGCAGATCGCCGGCAGCAATGGTTTTGGCCATAACATAGAGTTCATGTCTCAAGCAGCTTATCTAAGGAACAGAAGCTCAGAAATCGATATAGAGGAAGATATCTCGAGTAGAAGACAGGAAAGGCCCCTCCCGATTTACCTCAAGGCCGGTCCTAATCTCTGCACCTTTTAGTTTGTATATATTTCCTGACAAAATGATATTTCTCAAGTTATATATGGACTCTTTGTTTAAGTGCAGTTTGAAGATGTGGAGTTTAAGGTTAAAGTCAGAAGTGCTTCTTCTGCTAATCCTGTTAAGGCTGTTGTGTCCAAAGTAGCTTCACAAGATCACTACAAGCAGATATTGAAAGGTATAACGGGAAGTATTGGTCCGGGCGAGATCCTGGCCCTTATGGGGCCTTCCGGAAGTGGGAAAACGACTTTGTTGAAGATAATTGGTGGTAGATTGCGCGAGAATGTTAAAGGATCTGTTACGTACAATAATATTTCGTATAGTCCAGCTCTCAAGAGAAGGTAAACCGATAAATCATGAAAAAGGAAATCAATTTACAACCAAAAATCTAACCTTTTCATGATTTATTTTGCTTACAGGATTGGTTTTGTGACGCAAGACGATGTTCTTTTTCCACAATTGACTGTGGAAGAAACACTGGTTTTTGCAGCTTTTTTGAGGCTTCCGAGCAGAATGAGCCGAAGACAGAAGTATGAAAGAGTGGAGAATATCGTGAAGGAATTAGGCCTTGAAAGGTTCCATTTCTTATCTTTTTTCAAATTATATCGCGAAATCTATTAAAGATGATACTTTATGCATGTGCTTTCGTAAACAATGTAGATGTCGCCATACGAGAGTTGGTGGCGGGTTCATTAAAGGCATATCTGGAGGAGAAAGGAAAAGAACAAGTATTGGATATGAAATTCTTGTTGATCCTTCACTTCTGTTGCTTGATGAACCAACTTCAGGTCTTGATTCCACTTCTGCTAATAGAATACTTCTAATACTTCAGGGTCTTGCTAAGGTAAGAAACAATATGGATAAAGTGATCCAATGATACAAATGATTATCAAATGTTAGGAGTAATTACATCCGAACCCCCTTGAAAAAATGCTATATTACCATGTGTCCCCCTCTTATGAAAATTACACCCTCAACCCACGGTGATGTTCATAGCTGGATGTCTTCAAGGGGGTTTAGATGTGATTAACTGTAAATATAATTATCTTCCTAATAATTATTTTGCAATTTTTGACGTCCCTCTTAGGCAGGAAGGACAATTATTACCACAATCCATCAGCCCTCGAGCCGATTGTTTCACATGTTTGATAAGATTCTGTTGATATCAGAAGGGTACCCTGTCTACTATGGAAAAACCAGAGAATGCATGCCGTATTTTTCATCTTTAAGGTTCGTTCCGGATATACCTATGAACCCTGCAGAATTCCTGCTAGACTTAGCGACGGGACAGGTCAATGACATCAGTGTTCCTGATGAGTTGTTTGCACCTCAAGAGATTACTAATGCTCAGCTTGAAAAAGTTGTCATAAGAGTGAGCACATAACTGAAATTTAGTCAATTTTTCTGTTAAGATTCATCATTTCTTGACATTATTTGAATTTGTTTTGGTCACGAATAGTATCTGCAACACAAATACAAAGCCGAGCTGGAGCCGAAAGAAAAGGCAGAGAATCATCAGACAACAAAGGTTTCAGAGCGGCTTCAATTAGCTGTTCAAGTGAAGAAAGATTGGACTCTTTCTTGGTTGGACCAGTTCCGAGTATTGATTAAAAGAACATTCAAAGAAAGATGGAGGGATTACTTTGATCAGCTTAGGTTGATTCAGGCTTTTGGTGTTGCTGTTCTCTTAGGCCTCCTGTGGTGGAAATCCAACACTTCAAATGAAGCCCATCTCAGAGATCAGGTCTTTCCTAAAATGTTCAAGTTTTCATTCCCAATCTTCAAATCTAACTATATCATGCATGATATGGCGATTTCATGTAATTATATATAATTTGAAAATTGACGAAACTACCTATGAAGTCGAGCACGTGTTTGTCACTTGACTGATTTTTACTTGGAGGGACTAATTTGATACGAAATCATAACACGGGGACTATAACATCAAGAATGAAAAAGATGATATATGTGTCATACCATTCAATTTGATCAAATAAACTGAAAAAATGGTTATTATTTTGCAGATCGGTTTGTTGTTCTACATCTGTATTTTCTGGACTTCTTCATCTATGTTCGGAGCAGTCTACGTCTTCCCATTTGAGAAAATTTATTTGGTGAAAGAGAGAAAGGCAGACATGTACAGATTGAGTGTTTATTATGTCTGCAGCACACTGTGTGACATGATTGCACATCTATTGTACCCCACAATCTTCATGTGCATATTGTATTTCATGGCTGGCTTCAAGAGGACAGTCGAATGCTTCTTCTTGACCTTAGCAGCAATACTCTTGATTGCGGTCACTAGTCAAGTTAGTCTTAACAATTTCCCTATATTTTAGTTTTCTTTATTACAGTTACAGATTTTTGGGGTGCTATAAATCAGTTGTGTGGTAATTAGGGAGCAGGGGAACTGTTTGGAGCAGCAGTGATGAGCATCAAACGGGCAGGCATGATGGCTTCGTTGATACTAATGCTGTTTCTTCTTACCGGTGGATATTATGTTCAGGTAATGAATAAACATTAAACTCATCTTTACAGTTTCGTGACAATAAAATCAGGTTAAGTACATCGACACCCCTCTAAAATGCACGTTTAACCAACTTCCGTCATTAAACTTTCAAAATTAGAGATACCTCCCCTATAAATTTCACTTTCTAACATCTGTTACCTTGCCTTCCAGATTTTCTAGCAGAAAATAATCTATTTACAAATTATTTGCAAATTTTCTTTTCTTAATAAGAATCCAAGCTGTCAATCCCCACTTACCTGTATCCTCATTCATTTTGGTAGAGGTATTTGGTTTCATTCTACTTACTATTTGTGATTTTCTGTAATACTGCAAACATATGGGGAGGTCTGTGTAATTTTGAAAGATAGAACAGAAACCTTATGAACATCCTCTTTGAGCAGTGACATTTTTGGATAACAACATATCCATGTAGACAGAGCTTCAAATGCGGTTATTATTTCTGAAATTATTTCAAAAGCGCTAATTTTCCTTGTATATATGTTGCAGCATATTCCGAAATTCATGCAGTGGCTCAAGTACGTGTCGTTTATGTACTACGGGTTCAGGCTGCTGGTGAAGGTGCAGTATTCAGGCGATCAGTTGTATGAGTGTGAAAGCAGGAATGGCTGCAGAAGCCTGCAGACCTCTCCGTCATTCGACACGGTGAACTTGAACGGGGGGATGAAAGAAGTTTGGGTTTTATTAGCAATGGCAATGGCTTACAGGCTATGTGCATATGCTTGTCTGCGTAGAAAAATCAATGTCTATCATCTTTGAAACATGATATCACTATGCATCTGTTTATCAGAATCACAAGATTCGGAACCATATATATATTCTAAGAATGATTGTGTTGTAAGGGTGTTTTGATTCAGAAATGTTTATAAAGAGTGAATTTCTGGCTGTTCTTGTGAAATGTTTTCTTTAGTCGTGTATATTGTGAAATAAACATAGAGATTTTCGTGCAATGTGTTCTTGTTATGGTAATGGAAACTCAAAAAAGGCCATCAATTAGGGGTTTTGGATTTTCCGTTTTACTTTGAGATTAGAAAAGAGAAATTATGATGATGTTTAAAAAAATTAAAAGATTATCTTTTCTAATTCGACTCACAACCAATATATTTATCACCTATGAAGCAAGAGATGAAATATATAATTTACAAACAAAAAAAATTGTTATTTTTGAATATAAGAAAAAATTTATTTCGTTTTTAAATTCTTCTTTATTTCAATAAACGCGTTTCCAACGTGTGCACTGCCGACACCTCCAACACAAGTGATGGACCCACGTTCCTGATCCACGATGTCAGAAGGGCAATATCGTCACTTGGATGCATAATTTGACCATTCTAAGGTCGCCAATCATTGCGACACCTCTCTCTTTCTCCCATATTAATGTCGAAATGGACAGAGAGCAGAATGAACCCCAATCACAGCAGAATCAACGCCACTCATTTACTCTTCAGTCTTCACCATTCTTGTATGTATGTGTATTCTCTGTAATTCTTATTCTGCAATCTTTTCCAGATCATATCATACCCAACTTTGTCAGCTTCAAACCCCCCTTCCACTCCTCTCTCTCTCTCTCTCTCCCACACACACAAGTAAAATAAACAGAGAGGAAAGAACCCATTTTTAGGGGAACTTCCAAAGATGAAATAGAAAAGAGAAAGCTCGACATTATTTCGGTCTTCCTTTACCTTCTCTTTCACCTTTCCTTGATTTCCAAAAGGGCATCAAAATGGAGCTGGTGCCATATGATGCCGACTCCAAACCGGAATCAACTCCGCCGTGGCAAGACATGTTCCGATCGGCATCCATCAGAAAGCCTGCCACCAACCTCACGCCTCCGCCACAGCCGCATGCTCCACCACCCGCAACTACTACCGCCGACGACAATAAAAACTCTATCATAAGAGATTCTCAGGTACGCCTCGCTCTCTACATAACCATGGCGCACGCTGGGCTTGCCTTCGCTGTGTTCGTTCTCTATGGAGTTTGCAAACTGCTAGAAGATTTCTTGAGGCCCATCTTGTGGGCTGTCCTCTGTTCAATCCCTTTGAGAGGTATTCAAGAAACCCTTGTTGGATTTTGGTCGGAGCCATTGAAATTAGGGCTCACGGAGACAACTTTGGCAATCCCTGTGGCGATATTCAGAGTCTTTGTGGGAACCCTGGTTGAAATTAAAGAGGTGGTTTTGAGGGTTGTCCTTAGGAAGAAAAAAGCTACTGTCTTGAGGAAGAAAAAAAGTGGGTTCTATAAATTGTTGAGGTGGCTTGTTTCGTTTTGGTTGTTTGTGATGGTTTACGAGCAGATTGGTTTGATGGGCTCAATTTCAATTCTTGCATTAGGGTTCATGTTTTCGAGTAATAGTGTGGAGTCAACTATGAGCAAAGTTAGTACGTTCAGAAGCAACAGTTTTCGCAGGCTTCCCATTAGTTCATTTTTCACAAGGGCCATATTAGCAAGACTTAAAACTTTTGTGGCAATTGGATTGATTGTTGTGATGATATTTGGATCATTATCCGGCATGATTTTCTTCTCTTATAAAATGGGTGTGGAGGGAAAAGATGCAGTCTTTGCCCTTAAATCCCACGTGGAAGAAAGTAATTATGCTGAAAAAATTGGAATAAGGCAATGGATGGATGAAAACGATGTTCCCGGGATGGTGGACATGTATTCCACAAAGTTTTATGAAACCGTATCAGACCAGATTGATTCTTTAGCAATGCAGTATAATATGACTGAATTCGTAATGGGCATCAAACATTTTGTTATAACCCAATCTGTTGGGAATTCCTCTTCAAGGTCTACAGCCCTCATGAGCCCTTCCCCCTATGCTGAGAAATTCCTTAGCCTTAAAAGCAGAGTTAGGGAACGCGAATGGGGTCAAATATATTCAGAAGTTGATGCAATTTTCAGAGAAGTAGCAATCAGCCGGAAGGATTTAGTAGAAAAGGCAAAAGGGTTTGCTTCTCATGGAATGAATGTTATGCAAAGTGTGTTAGTTAGTAGTAAATCAGTTCTTGGTGGCAGTGCTAAGCTCATTTTCTTGATTGGGGATTCCATTCTCTCTGGAGCTGCTGGACTGTTGAATTTTATCTCTCAGGCAATGGTTTTCTTTTGGGTTTTATATTATTTAATCACATCAGAATCCGGTGGAGTTACAGAACAGGTAATGGGGTTGCTTCCCATTTCGCATTCTGCTAGAACCCGGTGCGTTGAGGTTCTTGATAATGCTGTTTCTGGTGTTCTTTTGGCTACTTTTGAGATTGCTCTATTTCAGGGATGTATGACTTGGCTTCTCTTTAGATTGTTTTCTATACACTTCTTGTACATGTCGACTGTGCTTGCTTTTATCAGTTCGTTGCTGCCTTTGTTCCCACCTTGGATTTCGACTATTCCAGCAGCTCTGCAGTTGGTGTTGGAGGGAAAATATATATTGGCAGTCAGTTTATCTATTATTCATTTAATTCTTATGGATTATGGGACTACGGAAATTCAAGAGGATATTCCTGGCTATAGTGCTTATCTTACCGGTCTCAGCATCATTGGTGGAATGACATTGTTCTCCTCTGCTTTCGAGGTAAAGACTCACTCTTAACTATAGATGATTTACTCAATCCTTTATGCAATGGATTTCATTAAACATAAAACTATAATCTTTAGCACATCTCGCATCCAGAATCATCAAATGCATTCCATGATTGTTACCCGTATTGTTCTTAATAGATAATGTGCTGTTTCTCTTTTCCGCCTTTTGACACTGTTCTATAGCTAAACAAAGATATTATGAGGCCGTCGATGTGTAGAAATAAATAGACTAGTGATTTAACAGATCTCATTATTCTTTATTTTGCCAAAAATTGAGTTTACTGGCGTTCTTGGTGTTGTATGTCGTGGATAAACCTCCATGTACATGTGCCTGTGCCATGTGCGGTTTAAGTAATATTGTTTCGGCGTATGTAGTTACAAGACTTATGGAAAATAATATGCAGGGAGCAATAATGGGACCACTGATAACTACAGTTGTAATAGCCCTCAAGGATTTGTATGTTGAGTTCGTTTTGGAAGCACCCAAGGAAGGATCCAAGAACAAGAGTGAATAGGAACATCAAGTTTTGGCAAAAAGTCCCTATTCTTGGATCTGTTTTGGAGTATTGATTACCCCTGTAATGACATCGGATTGTTGTCCTGTTCACAATATTGTGCTTTGTGTGGTCCGATGGGTCGATGCTTCGATGTCGTGCTTGGGCTGTGGTTTGTAGAGAAGTGTACCATGTGTTGTGTATCCCAGTATCCATGCTTGTAAAGTAGAACAGCGTTTCAACATTTGTTATAGATTGAAATCAAGAGTTCTGTTTTTTAAAACACCCCCCAAAGTAGATAGAGGGATTCAAACTCAGAATTATTATCTGGAGACGTATCTTTGTTAATTCTTCTCCCTCTCATCACATGCAAGACACTTGGGTGTATACAGCCTTTGCTCCTCCTCGACTCCAATCTATTGGTAATATCTTCAACGCTGTGTATTCTTTGCTCAACCGATGATGAATGAGGAAATTCTTGTAAACTTTTGTTTAAAAAACGTACTGTTAGTCTTTCCTGCTTTCTTAGACATTTTATTAGAATTTGCAAATCACATTACATTAAAGAAGATTGATGATTAATCATATTGGGATAGAAATGGCCAGGCAGCATTCAAAGTGAAAAACAGAGAATTCATAGGGATATGTATATATATATATCATACAGTTACACAGCAAATCTCTTACAATGATACGTTTGATCAATAACAAATCAAGACCTTAAATACACATTTCTTAGCAAACTCGGTTCATTGAAATGGCCGAGAAAATTATTTCATGTATTTCTGGAGAAATTTTCGGTGAAAATCGTTTCTAATGGTGTCGTTGATGAAGCGCTTCGCCAACTTTGTCTCTCCACGAGCTTGGTTCTTGAACACCACATCATCGTCCCATCTAAACAAATTGAAATTCAGAAATTCACGAATATTCTTCAGGTCATAAACAGAAACCATATGAACACAAACAGAAAGGAGGATAGTTTATGCTACCTTCTCAAGAACAAATTGAAATAAACAAAATGAAATTTGAGAATAATTATCAGCACATAAACTGAAACTATATGAACAACAGCGGCAAGGATATTGTTTATGCTACCTTCTCTTCACACTAAATGAGGTTGGATTGTTCATCAGAGGATTTCCACGCAACAATTGCTCTTCTTTAGCTTTCAGCTCCTCTTCTTGTTGTTCTCGTTCCTGCCACAAGGATAATATTTCATTAGCTTTTCACAGCGGCCACAATTTCAGAAGGGAACCACTACTGCATCAAAAACATTATTTATGTAGAAGTCGAGACACATGTTACATACAACACGAAGTACAGGCACATTATTAGCAATGCAGGAGGAGGAAACCATCACTATACCTAACACAACAAACTTAACAGAATCGTTTCTTGATGCCAAGCACAAATTCTATGACAATGGCAGAAGCCATTAAATAAAGGTAATATCTTCTATATAGAAGCAGGACTGATATTTTTCAAATTCTCAGATTTATGTGTCATGGCAATCAGGAATAGAGCAAAGTAGAAGACATGTATAAACTAGGGAAACACACAACTTACTTCTCGTTCTTTTTGCTCTGCTTTTTCTTTCCTTAAGCGTTCAAGCTCAGCCAATAGTGCCTCTTCATCATCCTCCTCATCATCATCCTCCTCACTACAGTTATTAATGTAAGTAAAACTAGAAGATCACAAATATACACGTAAACCTTTGTAGCAAAATAGAAGCGGACAAATTTTTTAAAGTTTGGATTAGGATTGCTATCTCAAACTTTTCCCGTTTGATTCTCAAATTAATATAAGTAAAACTAGAAGATCACAAATATACACGTAAACCTTTGTAGCAAAATAGAAGCGGACAAATTTTTTACAGGTATACGCCATATAATTTTGATTCAATTGATAATTTGAGAATCAAACAGGAAAAGTTTGAGATAACAATCCTAATCCAAACCCCAATGTCCCCAAAAAGAAAATAAAGTAAGAAAAGAAGAGCACTGTCGTGGTCTATAGCCTGTTTAAGCAAAACAAGGTTAAAACACATACATGAAAAGAAATGCAAGCCAAACAACAGAAGAGACCCAGAAACAATGACAGTGAGGTGATATCAGAAAACAATCAGCTAACTAATATGTTAAGCATAAATCTGTTTTCCTGCAATGAACTGCATCAGTAATGCAGCCGACACATTAAGTCTATTGGTTAAACTGGAACAGAAATTGGTAATACTAACCTATCATCATCACTCGGAGCATCCACATCAGCATCATCCGCATCCACACTTCGTGGAACAATACGGTCTTCAACTTCTCTCTTGGACCCTGTACATAAAGTTGCCTCATGGCATAATTAAAAGCAACACATGGAAAACTAGTCCAAGAATACAACTCAAATCAGGCAACCCTTTACCCTCTAATAGAAGATGACTTCCCTTCCGACGATCTCTATCCTCTGAAAAGTACAAAAAAAGTGAGAAATCAACAAATGAATTCGCAAAACAATCGCTTGAGTGGGTGGGAATGAGAATACATAAAATTTAGTATAATGCAAATATAATGGGATATATTAATTTTGACAGTGATTGGAATAGCTCTAACCCTTTGATGAGAAATGCCTCCTCTCTCGGTCTTCCAATTCTTCCCGAAGATTTCTCCTTTGCAGCTCGTCCTGGGTGTCTTGTCCTTCCTTCCTGTGAACATTCATGAACATTAGAATACATTGGCATCAAAATAGCGTACGTAAAGAAGGGAAGATACAAGGAAATGACTCTTAAGAGTTTTAATCGGTTTTCCTGAGAACTAAACCAAAACCTATAGCAAATAGACGATCTTCTTCTTTCTCATAAGAAAAAGAAACTCTGTAATCCGCATTAACTATTTTCTTAATTATCAAGGAAAATATCTCATCATCTAAATTATCAAAAAGTGAGTTCTCCATAGAACTTCCAATATATGTGTCATGGAAAGCTTTATGTTGGAGCCAAATTCAAATCTCAGTTTGAATTTGGACCGTTGGATGGGGATTAATCTGCATCGTAGGATTGTGTTTAGGCTAAAAGAAGAAAACGACGTCGTGGCCACTAAACGCACTAAATCCTACACCGTTGATTCAGGCGCCAAAGATCGGAAGGCCAATATTCATACTTCACTGGGTGATGATCTAACCGTTCAATATTTGGTAGATCCAAAGGCTGAGGAGAGCTGAGTTCATAGTTGGAGGGGACCATTTGTGCAGAGGTGGTTATGCCGGGCAATTGATCGATTATTCCTTGCGTGATGGATGGCGACATTTTCCATTCTCTTAGCTGTTAGTTGAAGTATATTATTGCTGTATTGTGCTCACTTTTGGGGCAAGCATTTTCATAGTGTAATTCTCAATTCCTCTCCCCTGTTTTTTCTTCTACATTTCTCATCTCTATTTTCTGTAATAGGATTCTGGACTGTTGCATTGCTTTCTGATTAATACAATTCATCTTTTGTGGGTTTTGGTTGTCATTATATTCAATATAATCTGAATCCTTGATAATATGTTGAAGTTAAGAAAGTTTAGACTACAAGAACAGCACAGAGAGTACTATTTCGCAACCAATGAAGCACCCTTGTCATTGATCTCAAAACCCATCCATTCTTCAATCAAATTAAATGCTCCAGATAGAAGAGATCAAGGGGAAAAAAGAAGACACGAAATTTAACATAACGAATAGAAACATGCATAATTTAACAAGGTTCACGCCACCAGTGATTTTTGGCACCATTGTCAAATATACGGAGAGTAAAAAGACTAACAAGAAAAGTTAATCCTATAAAAAAACCACATAAGCAACTAGTTAAGAAACACGAAATATTGAAAAGGAGTAACCTAGATTCAAGAAAAGAAACCTGGGTTTCAAAGTGGTATGAGCAGCGATGTCCCTGGACGAATACTTTTGAGATGGACCGAAAACTCGAGTTCCCCCTTGTTCGTTCCCACCTTTCGCCGGCGCCCAAGTAGGTCTAGCTGCTGTCGTCATATCGAAACCCTAGTTTGCTCGAAATCAAACCAATCAATGAGACGAGATGCGAAGAGTTGAAAGCTTTCTCCTCGATCGAATATTTAATCCAATTTCTGGAAAATCTGGGATTCTTGCTAGCCTCTGATTTGATTTTCGTCTCAGAGAATGAGAGGAAGATTGAAACTTTAAGAGGGGATTCGAGACGTGGAACTCCAATAATTCACCGTCTTCCAACCTTTTGAAAGTCGGCTAAGGCAATACGACGTCGTGGGTAGTGGTAACATTTCCCAAGTAAGAGTGAAGACTAATTAGTACTTAGTAATAGATGTTTCATGAAAAACTGGTGGATTATTTTAACACTACACAAGAGTAATCCAATAGGTTCTGGTTAGTAAAATAAAAAAATTGGGGTAATTGTCCAAAAATAGAAAATAGTCTGTTTACATTAATTGTTTGAAATAGGTAAATTAACAACGGTATTTTCACAAAGCTAATATTTCATACTTAATCTACAAAATACAAATATATCGGGTTTGCTCTTAAATCATAGACCCATCACCCATTAAAGTAAATAATTTATTATGGATTGCAAAATAACCCACTCATCCTAATATATAGAACTAAACGACTTCTAATTTTTAATATTTTTTTTGTGGTTCACTATTTTTTTTATTTGTTAGTTGTAATTGTTTTTGAATTTAGCTATTGAGATTCATTGGTTTTTGATAGTTTTTTCGTAATAAATTAATAAACATGGAGTATAATCTATATATATATAATTCACAACCTATCCACGTGTATGCTGATGTGGATATCTCAATGAATTTTGATTTTATTATTCAAAAAATCTCAAAATCGTTAAACAAAAATCTCATTAAATTTTATAACTCTTTAAATTAAAATTACCGTAAAATTTTCAAAATCTTCTATCATATAAATCTCAAAAGCTGTTAGTAAGAAAAGTTTTATCTAATTCAATCTAATGAGATTTGTATTAGTTAAAAAAAAAAATCAAATTTAAAGTAGTAGTTGATTTCAAAAAATTTTAAACTACGGAACTTATAATTCTCCACGTTTGTTTCTCAAATTCTATTTAGAATAGTTTGAATTTTAAATATAACAATTCTGTTATCTAACTCTCCCGTTTGTTTCTCAATAGAATAATTTGAATTTTAAATATAACTATTCTATGGAAATCTGAAATTTTGTTATCACATAAATCTCAAAGCACTTGGACAGAAATCTCATTAAGGTTTAATATATTATGCAAATAAATAATATTATCTAATTCAATCTAATGAGATTTATATTAGTTTAAAAAAAAAAATCAAATTTAAAGTATTAGTTGATTCCAAAATTTTAAACTACGGAACTTATAACTCTCCCGTTTGTTTCTCAATAGAATAATTTGAATTTTAAATGTAACAATTCTATGGAAATCTGAATTTTTGTTATCACATGAATCTCAAAGCATTTAGGTAGAAATCTCATTAAGGTTTAATATATTATGGAAATAAATAATATTTTTAAATATTTAATGATTATCTAAAATTTTAAGAGTATTTAAATTAAAACAACCGTAAAAATCTTCAAATCTTCTATCATATAAGGCAAAATCTGTTAAATATTTGAATTTAAAATGAAATTATTAATCTTAAGTCTACTTCACGTATTTGTAAATCTTCGTAATCATACAGATATGAAGATATTTCTTTTTGTGAATCAATTTAAACCTTCATCTTTCTATACGATTGATTCAAATGAAAACCAACACCTCCCAAAACAAAATTATGCAAAAAATGTAGAGCAAATTATTCTAATTTGGTCTTACGATAATATTATTCGGCTTATGAAGTTTCCAGTTTATGTGACTTCTATTTGTCCTTTTAAGGTATAACTAAACTGTTTGAGTAATTCAACCATGGTTTCTGCTATGAGGTTCATATTCCTTGACTATGAACAGGTAAAGGGGATTCCTTTCTTGAATTACTATATTTTTATCACTTTTTTATTAATTTCATGCATCTTTTATATATAATTTATTAACCAACTTATTATTTTGAATGCAGGAAAGTGACAACAACTCTCATAATTATGTGTTATTTCATCGAAGTTTGAAACGAACTTCATTTATATCCTATCAGTTGCAATTAAATTTAACATATAATCTATATGTTCAAGAGTATCCATGCAATAAATCAATATTACATGTATACAGTTATATCAGCCAAGGGTAGACCTATCACAAATTATTTAGAAGTGCAAATGCCTTGAAGGAGTATTTCCATTTAGGGTATACAATTTGTTCTTATTCTTAATTTATCTATTTTTTATGAATATTGTATTATTTGTAGTATTATATTATTTATTTATTTATTTTGTCGCAGATATGGTGGAAGGAGTTTTGATTATTTATTCCTACATCCTTGATGTCATAAGGATGACAACATAAACGAAACCACCAAATTTGGTATATTATAAATTTCTTCATAATTCTTTTATTTTGATTATGACTATTATGTTATTTTTTGTGGTAAATTACCACAAAAAATAGATTATCGGTAAATTTAGAAGATGGGTAAATTTAGCCAAGTTGTATATAAATTTACCTATAAATAATTATAAATTGTGTATGCATATAAATTCCGTATCAATAGGGTTTACATTAACATTATATATAATGTTGAATATTATGTTATTTTTTGTGATAAATTATTAATTTATTTGTTTGTGTGCAGATGCAATGAAATAAGTTGTCACTATTTATTCCTACAGGATAGCTTCAACATGATGGCTTCAAAGAAGATTTTTTTTTCTTTCATATTTTGAAAATAATTGCTATGTATTACTCATTATGAGTTATGATACATGAACTATCTCAAGTTCATTTTGATTAAAATAATTAATATCCTTTCATGTTTTAATACTCACTATTTATTTCGACACGATAGCTTCAACACGATAACTTCAACGAATACTTTCTTTTGTTTTTTTCCCTTTCATATTTTGAAAATAAGTGTCATGTATTACTTATTATGAGTTATGAGTTTGATTAAAATGATTAATATTTTTTATTTTTAAGTATATTATAATTGATTTTTATTATATAATGTGATATTGGAATGGTTAAATTACTTAAAAGTGTCATATTTAAAAAATGGTCGCCCGTGCCTTGGCACGGGTTCAATACTAGTTGATTGTTTATAATTTGGTACCATACAACATCCACTTTGGGGCATGATTTTATTCCAATACGGTATCTGAAGTCGGACTCTAACTTTAAATATGGAATCAACCTTGCAGTAACCCTTTCTTAGAGCAACTTCACCCAAGATGAGAACAATTGTCAATGAATTTTCGAGGTATCATAACGAACAATTATGAGAAGCCATTGAGAAGATGAAGCAAAATCAAAAGCCCAACACCATGATCGCTTACGGAGATTAATGTAAAGCATACCAATATTAATTGGAAATAACAAAAAAAGACAGATACACGAGGCAAAAAAGACATGTTGTACCCTTCAAATAAATATATTTTCACAAGATAATAATATTAATTTGGGTTAATTACATCATATGTGATGGGGCCAAAATACGATCGTCCCACATTATGACACGTGGCATCACCGAGATGATGACATCTGTCTCCCCAAGGCTGCACCATTAGTTCACGAGCGCTGAGTCCAACGAGCGCAGGTCTTCTTCAGGAGTTAAGCCCAACGAGCGCTATCACTCCCACGAGCGTCCAACAAACCTAACGATGGGTACACCTACGTGCCAAGGGAGCCCTCTTCGAGCGTCACACTCCCTCAGAGTGGCCTCTCCTTTGGCTCGTCATTTGAATTGGAGCCAACATTCCCCTCAGCGGATATCTTGGCCTCCAAGACTCAAGGTTGTCACGAGCGCGCTCTCAAGCCCTCGTTACCAACCACCCACATGGCTCTCTGACACAACGTACATGCCCGCGCACCTGCCACTGTTGCTAGCACTAACTTTTGGGCCGCTTTTGCAGAAGATTCCTCCTAGGTTCCTCTCTCACAGCGCCACGTGTTAGGGCAACATTCGGCCAGGACCACTTGAGGCAAATGACCAAAGGGCCCTTGACCCTCAACTATAAATAACCCAAGTCATCTTCTACACTGTAAGCATTCTCTAAGCTTTCTTCATCACTGCAACTGTGACTGAACTTACATTCTCTTCATACACTGAACTGACTTGAGCGTCGGAGAGCCAAACTGGGTATCACCCCCAGTTCCCCCAGCTTGGCCTTCTGACTTTCTTGTGCTTGTCCCAACAGGTTGGACTCACCCCCTCTTTTCCGGCGAAGCTCCGGTGGTTTCCTCCACAAATATAAATTATAAAGTGATCGGATTCGGATCCACCCATTTCCGGACCCATCATTTTTGGCGCCGTCTGTGGGAATCCAATCTTCCTTTTACTTCCTTTCTTTTTGTTGGTAGAAAAACAAGCACATCTTCATCTTCAACAGCCATGGTTGCAACGAGATCTGGAGCTGTGGGAGGAGGAGAAAACACCTCCCAAGATGCAAACATCGTTCTTCCCTCCACCGCTACTGGTGGGGCACCACCTCTTTCTGTCGCCGCTGGTGGAGCACCTCCCGCCGCAGGGGTAACTCCACCAGCTGAATCTTCTGCACCGCCGCCTGCACCGCCGGTGATGCCCATTCCCACCTCCGCGGGAGGAGTTTCTCTCCCAGTCCCACCGCCGCTTGCACAGAACTCCTGGGTCCATCCCCAGATGAACCTTGGAATACAAGGCTACATGATGCCTCCTCCTGGCTACACTCTTACTCCGGCCGCCATGATGCCGCCGGTCCAACCATATCACGCCGGCCAGATCCAGCTCCCAGTGGTGGTTCCCAGGGAGATTGAAGGTGTGGAGCTACCTCCGTTGACCACCCAACAGTTACGGGCTCTCTATGCCCAGTGTGAGGTTCAGGCGGCTCAGGGGGCATGGGAAAGGTTCCATTCCATGTATTTCCCCTCTGGGCAGGCCACTCAGATTGCCGCCCCTTTAGGCGGACAACAGAACTTTCCCCTCAGAGAAGCTCAGGCTGTCTTGAGGGCACAACCACCACCACCACCAGCCAGAGAAGTGCCCCAGCAGGAGGGCAACGAGCGTGTCTCCGTGGGCAGGAACAAGGAGCCCACGGAGCGAGTGAACGAAAACGAAGGAGACTCTCATGTCTCCAGGAGGGGCTCACAAGCCCACAAGGACAAGCAAGTGGAAGTAAATCCTGACGTCCTCGCGGCTGTGCAAGACCAGCTGCAGGGCCTCAAGGATATGGTGGGACAGCTCTCACGAGGGCGCTCAACTCAGATCTCCCATACTCGGGATGAACGGGTTGACGCCAGGAGCACCCGCACCAAGGATCCTCCACCGAGGGTCACCCGACGGAAGGAGCCGGAGGAAAACTTCGGCACGTACGAGTATCACCCGCTGGCGAGAGGTTCACCCCTCGTCGAAGAAGTTTTGATGGCCCAAGCCGGCATGGCCAAAGTCCCCACATCCATCAACAGATACGACGGGACAACCGATCCTGCGGAGCACTTGGATCAATTTCACCAGGAAGTCGTACTCCATTTCCGCTATGCTGTCAGCGGGGTCGTTGGGATCCTCTTCTGCCTCCTCACAGCGCTCATTAAACATGAGCCCCGTACCCTCAGCGCCCTTCATTGCTGGATCTGTCAGTCCTTTGTGGATGCCCTGATCCACTGCCAGGTTGAAAGCATTTTGAGCCTCGTCCAAGCAGTGTAACGAGGCCGCGAAGTTGAAAGCTTTGGAATGACAGAACTTAATCAACGCCTCCTTGGTCGCACGCTCTAAGCTCCGAGGCCACTCGCTAACAGTATCATTAAACTTGCGCTCGGCCTCCTGAGCCCTTGCTCTCAAGCTCTCCCTCTCCGCCTCAGCCTTCCTGAGCCGCTCGTTAGCTTGGGCCAGCTCGTTGCCCAAACGGATCCGAGCGCCGTCCACAGCCACGAAGTCCTCCTTCAGCTTTGACAGCTCCACTTCATTTTTGTTGTACAAACCCTTGAGGGTTTCGTACTTAGCTATCTCAGCGTCCAGCTCCCCTTGGATATGGGCCGGATCATTCGAGCGGGCCACCTTCTTGTATTTGGCTTTACGCTCGGCGTAGGTGGAGGCTCGCATTTGCACATTCCGGAGCCGAGGAAGGACTTGCTGCATAATCGAGGGGAAAAGTGTTAGCAGAAGAATGGTGAATTACAGAGAAGAAGAATGCAAGAAATGAGGACTTACGGAAATTAGGGCGTGGGCGGCATCGAACGTCACCTTCTCTACAGACTCACTGTAGAGATGCCTGTGGTCTGCCGAGAATTGAGCCCGGCTGAATAAATCATCAGTGATAGTCTGGGCAACCGAGCCCGGCCTCAACAGAACCGGTCCGCCGTCGGGGGCGCCAGTGAAGTCTCTGTCCCCTCGGCGAGGGAAATCCCACATGTGTTCTTCCTCTGAAGAGGAAGTGTCCCCCTCGCCTCGGGGACCCTCAACCACCCGTTTGCCCTTTCCTCTGATCGCGGCGGAGTCAGGCATTCTCTTCCTCTTGCGGGAAGGTCTATTTACGCTCGAGCTCGGAGGAGCCTCTGTAATCGCCAGAGTGGTTACTGGCCTCGTTGTTTCTGCAGGAACGGGGGGTTGAACATCATCTCCTCTCTCCGTTCGCCTGGTCTCCCTGGGGACCAACCTACGTTCCCCTCGGCCACGAGGGGGTTGCACCTCTGGGTTGGCGCTTGAACTGGAACCCCCTCGAGCGTCCCCTCTGTCATTGCGGTTACGAGGGCGTTGGGGCTCGCGCTGCTGGTTCCCTTGGCTGGCTTGATTCCTCTGAGCGTTGGCGAAACGAGCCGCTTGTCTGATTCCACCTGCCATTTCTAAGATTTCGGCTCCTGCAAAAATGAAAATACGAGGGTTGTAAATCTTTGAACAAGAATTGTTAAGTGCAAATTACAAGTACAAGAACAGCAGTTAGTATTCATTCCTATCTAAGGTTAGTGCCCTAAGAATCTAACCGTCTCTCTCTATATCACGAGCCGGAGGGTTGTCAAGGAAATGAGGGTCGTTGGTAAGACCACACAAGAACATGAGTTCCGCATCGTCTATCCAGTCCTTTGCTTGTATAAGGTGACCCTCGTTCCTTAGGGTTGTTGCCAGGTCTTTAGCCCAGTCTCTGGGGAGTGAGGGTGGCAAACGGCTCTTTGAGTACGAGCCCCATTCCGTGATCACCCCGAAATCCTCTCCTGCTGGAGCCTTGACAAAGATGAATTTTTCTTTCCAATCAATGCCGTAAGTGCTCGAGGGTGAATTGATCAACTTCATATGGGCCTTCGCTTGAACGTAATAAAAACCCGCCTCAGGAGAAGAACGAGAGGAGCTGACCACTTGGAAAAGGGCATTGAAGTTCCGCAAATAGGGCTCGTAACCCATGGTCCTCATCAGAATTATGAAACAAGTCAGGAGGGCCAAGCCGTTGGGCACTATTTGGGATGGACACAAGCCCAGGTCATTCAGCAGGTGGGCCATGGAGACCGAAATGGGGAACCTCAGGCCTCCCGAGCGCACGGTGTCCACGTACACTGCCATCTCCCCAGGAGGCGGATTATTTGCACGCTCGTGGTTTTGAGGAATTCTCCAGGTATACCGCTCGTCCCAGTAGATGGGGGCCATCATTGTCTTTACATCTCCCACGGTGACGGTGCTGGGAGTTTCGTCAGGAGTGCGCTCGGTAGCTTGATAACCAGAGCCCTCCCCCTCGTTGGGTCCTTTGGATTTTTGGGCTTTTTTACCTCGGTTCTTGTCACGGGCCCTTTCTGAAGGCCCAGTTACGGCTTCCGCCACTGGAAGCGGGTTGGCAACACGGGCCCTTTCTGAAGGCCCGGTTACGGCTTCCGCCACTGGAAGCGGATTAGCAACTGCCACGGTCACTCTGTGGCGGTGGGGATGTGTAGCACTTTGAGTTATGGGGAGGGATACTCCTTGTCTGGTGACTCCTTGTCTTTCTGCCTCAATCACCAGATCCATCTCCTCAAAAAGAGGATCCACTCCGCCTGGGTTTCTATCTTCCATAGCCATTACCGCTGCCCCCAACTCTTCATCTCTGGGGGAATTGTGGGAAGAAGAACTATCGGTGGCCATCTCTTGGATTTCACGGGCAAATTCTTCAATGTGTTGGTTGGCCATGGCAGAAGCAGAGGTTTTGAAAGTTTTTCTTGGAAGGAGAATGGGGTTCAGAAAGGCGAGAATCTGAGAAGGTTACAAAATCCTAAGGTCCAAATCTACGGTTAGTAAAGTCAGAAAGTCACACTGGAGATTTACCTTGGAAAACTTTAGAGAGAACTGGAGAAGAGGTTGAAGATGCTGGAGATGCGAGAGAATTTTTCTTTGCAAAGGATGCTTGAGAGTTTTGAATGCGTAAAGAATGTGAAGATTTCAGAATCCCTTATTTATAGGGATGGAAGTTGGTACCGTTTTTAGGCAATAAATTCAAAATAGCAATCATTTCCCGCCTAGGAAACCGCCCACTTTATGGAACCGGCACATGCTTCCCAATGCTCACGCGCCCCACACGCACCCGCATTTAATGCTCTGACGTTTCAAGGGCTTCAGAATAGTACCAACATTTAATGCGGAAGTGATACGATCGGTCAGTTGAAAAGACCGCATTAATGGCGCATTCAGAGGAAAAATTGCTCAACACGCCAAGTTCTATACGAGCGTTGCGCGCAAGAGATTGAGCGTGTCAAAATTCTATAGTCCTTATCAACTAAGGACTACAGAATTGGGGGGCAAAATGATGGGGCCAAAATACGATCGTCCCACATTATGACACGTGGCATCACCGAGATGATGACATCTGTCTCCCCAAGGCTGCACCATTAGTTCACGAGCGCTGAGTCCAACGAGCGCAGGTCTTCTTCAGGAGTTAAGCCCAACGAGCGCTATCACTCCCACGAGCGTCCAACAAACCTAACGATGGGTACACCTACGTGCCAAGGGAGCCCTCTTCGAGCGTCACACTCCCTCAGAGTGGCCTCTCCTTTGGCTCGTCATTTGAATTGGAGCCAACATTCCCCTCAGCGGATATCTTGGCCTCCAAGACTCAAGGTTGTCACGAGCGCGCTCTCAAGCCCTCGTTACCAACCACCCACATGGCTCTCTGACACAACGTACATGCCCGCGCACCTGCCACTGTTGCTAGCACTAACTTTTGGGCCGCTTTTGCAGAAGATTCCTCCTAGGTTCCTCTCTCACAGCGCCACGTGTTAGGGCAACATTCGGCCAGGACCACTTGAGGCAAATGACCAAAGGGCCCTTGACCCTCAACTATAAATAACCCAAGTCATCTTCTACACTGTAAGCATTCTCTAAGCTTTCTTCATCACTGCAACTGTGACTGAACTTACATTCTCTTCATACACTGAACTGACTTGAGCGTCGGAGAGCCAAACTGGGTATCACCCCCAGTTCCCCCAGCTTGGCCTTCTGACTTTCTTGTGCTTGTCCCAACAGGTTGGACTCACCCCCTCTTTTCCGGCGAAGCTCCGGTGGTTTCCTCCACAAATATAAATTATAAAGTGATCGGATTCGGATCCACCCATTTCCGGACCCATCAATATGGTAATTACAATTTTTAAAATTATCTTCCTGATAAATATGTAAAATTTTTAATTTTAATTATTCTATTTATTATTCCTTAATTATTAAGTAATTTATGTAATTAAATATTATATATAAAATTGAATCCAAAATTTTAATGAATTCGATTTCTTAGTTTTATATTAAATTTATTTATGTCAGATAATAAATATCCCTATTTATAATCCAATATTTTTATCGGATTAAATATGCTAAAATTCATAATTATAACAACCCTAAACCAAAATTATAGGTCGGTCGGCATTTAGTTTTCTTCTTTCATCTTCATCTCCTCTCCGGGCTCTGCTTCTGCTTCTTCTTGGCAGGTGATAAATCAGAGGACATGTAATTGTTATGTGGGCTCTCCACATTGATTAGGATGTGATAATTCGTATTGTTGTTGCGAAGAATAGGATTTCGAACGTAACTCATAGATGTTTCATGTGGTTCTGCTTAGAAGCAAACGATTTACATGCATTATTTTGTAGGCTTCTAATGTTTTTTCCGCTGAGGGGATGGGTTTTCATTTTTCAGCCCTTTTCGTTGAACATAAACTCATCATGTGTTGATTAGAGCTACATATAAACAGAAAACATCTGTATGCGAAAGGACTCCCTTGTAATTCTTAACTTTTGTTTTCAGGTTTATATTTAAAGCAGGGAGATGGTACTTACTGCCACTATCGCCACAGCCACTCCAATTTCATCTCTATTCCTTGGTATGCAGATTTTTATCTTCATCTGCATTCGCATGTAACTTGTAATAGTTGCTGGTTGTGTTGTTTGCGTCTTGGAATCTTGTATCGACCATTATATTGACAATTATACCACAAGCTTGCTTGCTTACAGTTCAAACTTCACAAGTTCTTGAATTCATGACCTTGTTGGATTATTGTTTTCTATGTCTCTGAAATTCCCCCTGCATGAAAAGGTCGCATCTGCTTTTTCTGGTTTTTAGTGACTTGATGCTTAATGGAAAAACAATGATTTTTGACCCTGTGAAGATTATTGCTTAAAAGTTCTTTCAGTTTACCTAGGAGATTCTCCAGTATTTATCACCTTATGGAATTTGAAGTTTCTGCTGGTTGTTATTTGTATAGAATGGATTTTTGAACATATATATGCTGTTCTTTTCATTGAAAAGACCTCACACAGATTTACTTTTTTCTTCACAGTGCGATCAGAATATCTGTGTTTCAAGCAACAAAAGATTAATTGTTTTCGTCCCCAAGGAGTAAAAGTAAAACCACTTCCCCGTCATATTCATCATCCCTTTGAAAGTAAAAGAAATGTAGCTCGTGCTTTGAGAGGGAAGCATTCTTCTCTTCTGATATGTGCTGCTGCACTGGTAATTTTTACTTCACTTGATTTTTTTTTTTTTTTTTGTATATCGATAAGAAGCACTCGACTTGTTTAGTGATTAATCAAAACTTTGAAAACGGACTCTTCTGTTTACCAAAGAAAAATATTCTTGTATTCCAGAGTGAGTTTTGCTTGAACAGAACAATCCAAACAGGCTACAGAAGATTTAGATGGTTTTTGTAAAAGGTCTTTTGCTTCTTAATTTTCGTTGGTTTGTTGCATAAAAATGTCTTACGGTTTTGGAATAAGTATCACTTGTGAAGAATAAGTCCATCAGTTTTTTACAGCATTCGATCATTACCTTAAATAAGTGAGTTTCAAGAAAAGGATGCAGAGGAGTTTTAAAGTTCTAATATTGATGTAAACCAGCCAAATGCATTTTTCTATCCAGGCCTTGAAATTGTCCACACTCTGATTAGTTTACCACAGAGCCTCAGCAATTTCAAATTGTGTCCTTGAAATACTAGATTATAGCCAGAATGTACACATGAAAAAATTTGTCCTCACTCTTGATTAGTTTACTCTGAACTGCAGAATGCCAGGTGTTCGGCGGTGCAAACCCAAACAATGACGCGCCGATCATCGACCATTACTATTACACCCAGACAAGGTGATATCTCATTTTCCATCCACTTGGTGTTATCTGCTTCATATCTATAAAATGATTTTTTGTGAGCACATTGACTAAGCTCATGCTTTACCAGTGCTTGTGAGTCTTGAATTAAATAAGAACCTGTGAATTCAGTTTGTTTCCAAATTTGAAGTTATTTAATCCAATTGAAGCTTGGTCGGACATGAACATATTTGGTTGGCACTTAACTTTTTGTTTCTTCTTAGCCTTTTCATTTTATAGACACAGTTGATTTACTCATTGGATTCCAGGAAAAGAAAAATCCCCAGACGGTGGCGGTGGCGGTGGAGGGACAGGATTTCGTCCATTTGACAAAGGAGATGGCGGTGGAGGCAGGGGCGGCGGTGGAGGTGGGGGCGGGGGCGGCGGTTGGGGCGCCGGCTGGGGCTGGGCAGGTGGGTTCTACTTTTTTGTCTTGCTTGCTTTACTATATATGTTTAAGGATGAGGGAGAATAGATATAATGTAGAATATTCGTAAAACGTCTCGTTTGCATTGGGTTAAAGACCGATTTGTGGTTATCCTTTTAGACCAACGTGAATGTGAAACGAGTGTAGAAAGTTTTAGGAGTTGGAATTTGGAAATGTGAAATGAGGATTACCCAATTAACTAGTCATCAAATACTTGGAGTCTTGGACTTATCAATTTTCTTCAATCACTAGTATTCTGTATTCCTTTAATCCAGTTTTTTTGGCTTCGAGCGTCAACTGTTTCTCTTCGTGTTTAGTAAATGTTTACTGATCCAGAACCAACCAAGATTCTGGTTTACTTGCTGATTAGATGATTGACTAACATCAGCATTCTAGGATTTGTAGCTATTATTGATCAAACCAAACCATTTGTTCATCTAATATCAGATTTCCTGTTTAAATAGTGTGTTTTATTCATTCATACTGATCTCCGTAAAAATAAAAATATGTTTCGTCATAAATAAAAATAAACACCACCAAATATGGATTGATGAGGCTTAAATATATATAGTTGACTGGCAATAATCGGAATTGAAACTCAAAGGTTTCTTGGTGAAGTGAAACATGATAGGGTTTGATCCTTATAAGATCGGGTTTGAACTCTCCTGATTTCTATGGGTGAGGTGCATGTAAGAATTTTTATAAATATTCGTTGAGCCTGTGAGGTGTATATAAGAACTTTTATAAGTGTTCGCTGAGACTGAACATCTTGGATTGGGACGCCAACCTAAAATTTTAAATATAAAAAAAGAAAAAAAAAAAAAAAAAAAAACTTTAAAATGGCTTAGTACAGTATGACAAAGATTGTTTCACCTCTTTTCCCAAGTTCCACGTCTTCAAGGACCCAAGATTTGCAGATAAGATGTCCTACTTTAAGTGGCTCCCACGATAACATCATAATATCAGGACTTCAATCAATTTCATATGCCAATTGCCATGACATGACATGTTAAAGGTTTTCATACAAATCCCATCTTCTTTTTTTTGAAACAATACAAATCCCATCTTCATTATCTACAAAAGAATACTTTTCCATTTCTTGTAATCAATAAACTCCCCATTTTATAATTACTCAAATATTCTTAAATAACCTAATTTCTTCTTTTCCACTCAAAACCCCCTTTTTAAATATTCATCTGACATTTCAGAATAATAAAAAGAACCTTAATAATTTAAAATTGTGTTAATTTAATTAGAGATTTCTATTGTCCACCTGGATGATCCCATCACGTAACAAAGAAAGATTTAAATTACCCTCAACCTCCGACCACTAAAATGCTAGCACATCTAATATATTTCTGCTCACGTAATGGGCGTAAGAAAGAATCAGATGGACCCACATCTCTGCTGGGTAGATTGCTTGGCCAACAACTGTACCCGCCACAATTCAAAACCATTTTCAATATTACAAAACAATCAATTAATGCAAGTAATTAGTCTTCTACGCTCTAATCAAACTCAAAAGGTTAACATCACAAGCATCTGGTAGTGGTAAATGAATCTGATTATGTGTTCTTGAAGACCCATACCTTTCTCTGCTCAACTTGCTTCGCGGTTAAACAATAGAGTTGTGGAAGTTAGGCCAACGGTTGCACACTTCGACTCAAAGCAAAGCCGTTGGGTTCTTGGTCGCCATCCCAATTGAAACCCCGCACCTTCTGCTGCTTCCACACTTTTTATAATTTTCGCAGGATCGATGTGGGACTGATGTACATGAAGTTTTCGTTCGGATTTTAGCCGGAAAATATTGGTGGTTTTCGATGAATACGAGATATTTCTTCACGCCGGATCCATTATGCAACTATGGGAGTTCGGTTACCTTTCCGTCAATCTTGCCGGCGGCGGTGGAGGAGAGGATTCCTCTGAATCCTCAGTCGAGGGCGTCGCGTAGTTCGTCGTCTCCGCCTACTTTTTTGATGAGGTTAGCGATGAGAATATCGAGATCGAGATGGTACAGTTTCTTGAGGAGGGTGTTCCATTACCAGAACGGATCGGGATCGGACCTAGGACCGAACCCGTTTGATTCTGGTAACTGGATGGTCATGGAGTTCGTGACTTTGGCAGTTCAAATCAGTCTCACAGTTTACACTCTCATCGTTTCCAAAGGGGAGAGGCCGGTTTGGCCCATGAGAATATGGGTCTCGGGTTATGCTTTCGGATGTTTGCTTAGTCTTGTGCTGCTCTGTTTTCGCTATCGATTCGTTTATCTTGCTCGGGGAGATGGTAACTCAAGTGGCTCTGATATTGAACAGCAGAGGAGCCATGAAGAAACGAGGTAAGAAAGTAATAATTGGGCAACTATAGTTACTACTCTGGAGGTTTTGCGAAATTACAAATTACTACCTCGAACTTTAAGGGGGTTTCTTGTAATATGTGAAAAGTGAGGGATTAATTTGTAGTTTTGTGGACCTTTGAGGCATGGTAACTGGAGTTCGCATTTGTTAACTAGTGGTAATGAGCTTTGAATATGCTGTGATTTCTGACACACTTAAAATTCAACGTGCATGATCAGGATTTTGCAGTACATGCAGAAATGCAAGACTTCCCTTGAGTTGCTATTCGCAATATGGTTTGTGATGGGCAATGTGTGGGTATTTGACTCGCGCTTCGGATCGTATAACCGAGCTCCGAAGCTCCATGTCCTCTGCATTTCCCTGTTGGCTTGGAATGCAGTGAGCTATTCTTTTCCGTTCATATTGTTCGTGCTGCTGTGCTGTTGCGTGCCGTTGCTTAGCAGCTTCCTAGGGTACAACATGAACATGGCGTCGCACCACCGAGGAGCCACCGAAGAACAGCTTGCCAGTCTGCAGTGCTGGAAATACAAGGATGTTGGCAATGTTTTGGAGCTGGGAAATTCAGCCAAGAGCATTGAAGTTCAGGTATGTCAAAAATATATATTTGTATATATAGAAATGGAGTGGGACGAGGAGCTGAATCCCAAACTCCATGTTTTACATACGACCCCATGAATCAAACAAGAAGGTTATGACTTACGTCATATTGGACCTCTATAATAACCGAATCGGGAAGAAGTTCTTGGAGGCAAATAAAAAGGAATGTATTAAATGATCTTATAATAAAAGTTGATTATTAGATCTCATGATTTACAAGGAAATTAGCTAAAATTTTGCATGTTATTTTGACAGGAATGTTGTATTTGTTTGGCAAAGTACAGGGATAAGGAAGAGATTAGGCAGTTGCCATGCACTCACATATTTCACCTCAAGTGTGTGGACCAGTGGCTCAAGATCATCTCTTGTTGTCCTCTTTGTAAGCAAGAAATACAGTAATGTAAAGAAAGAAAAAACCCTTAATTAATGAAAAATACAGTATGTAGGTGTTACATTACTCTTTATATATTTGTTCCCTTTCCTTATTTTTTTTTTCTAGACAAGGATATTTGTTCCCTTTCCTTATTTTTTTTTTCTAGACAAGGATAAAAAGGGATAAGGGTGTTGTTATTTTTGTGCAAAATATACTTAGTTACTAGAGTGAGTCGAGTCCCTGTATATTTAGCTCACAAGTAACTAGGTGCTAAAATACAGCAGAAGTAGAGTGCATTATGATCCTCTAGTGTTGTGCTATTTGATTGCTTCAGCAGCCAATATACTTGTAATTAGAGTTTCAAAGGCTTTTATTGGAGGAAACAGATTCTATTAATTAATAAGCCACTTTTCTAAGGCATATCTATCTGCTTTGCAAGCCAATAGGACACTTGTATTTAGAGCTAGCTGCATCTAAAGTCCAAACAATAATGATTGTAGAGCTTATGATTGTTTTAAACACACCTTTATAATAATTTCAGGACCCTTCAAACTACTTATTCAAGCAGTGTGGATAGATAATCTCTTCATTTTTTTTTTTTTTTTTTCACACACGAACCACCAAGTGATCAAAGAGATTCACACCCGGATCATTATTCTGAAAAAAGAGTCATTTAACCATTTGGATCAATCTCGATTGGCCTGATTAAATTTTATCATGTCATATAAATAGATACAAAATTATGGATAATTAGCAATAACTCTTCATTCCCTATTCTATAGATACGTAATATTTGTTTTCCCAATCGAAAGGTTGTCTTTCTATTGAGGGGAGACTTACAAAAGTATGCTCAACTGAATCGGATTAGTATCACGTCAAAATATAGGAACAATAAGCATTAAGCAATAAAGGATGAAATTAACTCTTCTTGGCCCATTTGACTTGATCTTCAACCCGCACTATTCGCAGTACTATTTACCTATTTAATGTTGAATTTTATGAGTGGGGTGCAATTAAGTAGCATTAGCATCAATATCTTCATATCTGAAAGTTTTTCTCCATATTAATCCTAAATCATTTCTCTCTCCACACAAATTAACTCTTTCTTAGTTCGAAAAAATAATTAATTAAATTAAGTAATGCCAAAAGAATCATATACCTCCCACCACTTAATAAAAATAGAAAGAAAACAAATAAAAAAGTATTTCTCTTGTAACAAGTAAGTCTTAAGATTTGTAGAATTAATAATTGAAATTATTTTCATAGTGAATTATGAAAAAAGTTTTTTCTTGGTAGCAACAGAAGGCCTCACAAATTGTCCAACTAATCCCTCTCGACCTCACCAGGTGCTCTTCCCAAAGCTTCATGTCTTTCCGTAATTTTGTGCACCAATTTAACTGGGCGATTAGCCAACAAATTTCTCATCCTCTATGTGCTTGAGAGTATAGGTCCAAGGTCTCCAAAGTAAACTTCGGCAATCTTGAACAATATTCTCTAGAGGGTCATCCTCTCCGATAATAAGATCAAACAACAAGGTTATGACTTACGAGGGTTTTTTTTCCATATTGGACCTCTATAGTAATCGAATCGGGAAGAAGTTCTTGGAGAGGCAAATAAAAAAGAATGTATTAAATGGTCTTATAATAAAAATTCATTATTAGATCTCATGATTTACAAGGAATAAAGGGGCTAATTAACTAAAATTTTCCATGTTATTTTGCCAGGAATGTTGTATTTGTTTGGCAAAGTACAAGGATAAGGAAGAGATTAGGCAGTTGCCATGCACTCACATATTTCACCTCAAGTATGTGGACCAGTGGCTCAAGATCATCTCTTGTAGTTCTCTTTGTAAGCAAGAAATACAGTAATGAAAAGAAAGAAAAAAGGCCTCAAATAAAAAAATAGTGTGCAGATGTATCAACTTGGGGTGGTGGCGCAGTTGGCTAGCGCGTGGGTTTGCTGTGAGGCACACTGTCAATTATTGCCCAAGGTTCATTCTCATCCGCCCCAATATTTTAGTTTATTTTAACTCAAATCATAAACCGTTCCAATTTTATTTTCTCATTAACCCACGATCTCAAACTTCTTTTTCTTTTATTACTTATATTTTAAATCAAATTCGAATTACTGCAACTATTCAAATCAAAACGGTTGCAATGCAATCCGTTCTCAAAATTCTATTATGAAATGCTCTCAGAAGCCTGGAATTTTGAAATCCAAAGATAAGTCATCATAACTCATAGTTTGGAATATTTATAAATCAACAGTTGCTCATGTTGTGCATATCACTTAAATTCCAAAGATAAGTCATCATAACTCATAGTTTGGAATATTTATAAATCACCAGTTGCTCATGTTGTGCATATCACTTCCTATTTTTTCTTGATTTGTATTATTTTGTAGGAAAATTTACAGAGAATGAGCTAAAAAAAAAAAAAATTATTATCAAAGGTAAAAATATTGATATGTTATTTTTTTTATTCAAAGATAAGTCACCATATTGATATGTTTTTTTTTTTAAAAATTCAAAGATAAGTCACCATAGTTTCAAATTTTTAGAAGACACCAATTGCTCCGGTTGTGAATATCACTTCTTATTTTTTATTGATTTATTTTATTTTATAGGAAAATTTAGAGGAAACAAGCCCAAAACAAAAAAAATTTATTATCAAAGGTAAAAATATCCATAGGTTTTGTTCTTTTGCACGGAGGGACGACGTGCCTCGGTGACTAGTGCATATATGAACAATAAGCAATAAATGATGAAATTAACGCCTCTCGGCCCGCGACTAGTGTGTGTGTATATATATATATATATATATGAACAGTAAGCAATAAAGGATGAAATTAACTCTTCTCGGCCCATCTGACTTGATCTTCAACCCGCAATATTTTTTTGGTTTTATAGCCCATTTTCATGGGTCGAGTTGGGACGGACCACTTATGGTGTAAAATTCTCCCTACCAATGGTAGCTACGTTCTCAAGGACTCGAACTCGAGATTTCTGGTTAAAGTAGTATAACGTCGAACTACTAACCTACACCACCCGGTGGTTCAACCCGCCCTATTCACAGCACTATTTATCTATTAAGTTTACTGCATTCCTTTTTCATCTCGTCTTCGGAGACCATATGCTCTTGTTGCTGAGTCTCAACCGCAATCACCCCAGTGCTTGGTTCTGCGCGCCGCTCAACATTGACTGACTCTTGACTTGCTTGTACTAGACGATTGTCTGGATTTTGAAGATTATCCTCAGGTGCTTGATCATCTATCTGAGAAGCTTCAACAAGTTCAGAATATACTTCTTCAATGAGTCCATCCAGCACACCATCGTCCTCTTGCTCCAGCCCACCAAAGTACCCGTTTTCTCCTTCAATCCTGTTTGCCTTCACAAGAGGCGAGAAGTTACAGGTCAATCACTCTGAAACATGATATTCATAACATAAAATAAATATCAAGACTTGTTCATTTTCAGACTAAAGGATTTCACAAGATCATTTGTAATAATTAGTCAAATAAGGATCACATGAAGTATATGAACATTAGGACCATTCTGATCAACCAAATTAATTCCAGCAGCGAAATTGCTGATTTCAAAGCTATTATCCGGCGCTTCCTTTTTGCTTTGTTTTCCAAGAACTGGATCTCTTTGAGTTTTTGATACAGTTTATTTCTCTTTAATATATACAATTCTTATAATGTCAATTTAAGAAGTTGTTTGGTTATTCGTGATTGCGGAAGGAATATTTATAAATCTTACTTAAATGTTATATAAAAAAATATAATTCTTAAATATACATGGGTATAATGGTAATTAGACGTCTAGTTTTAGCTAATCTAACTTATGAAAAAGAAATTTTGATTTGTATAATTAATATCAATTTCAATAAACAGTATCAAATAAAATATTAAATCAGGCTGATTTCACTTAAATATCAAACCGCCTTGAATCTTTTCTTGACCTCCTGCCGTCGTAATTAATGAAATTAATCAACTTTCAAAAATTAATTGACCTTTTGGACGCTAAATAATAGAATATTGAAACTGTTTTACTCTTCTCTCTAGGGTAATTCAGAAATTTATAATATCTCTAAACCTATATTGAAATTGATTTTTTAATGATCTCAAATACAAAGCAAATCAATTTCTTCAGTTTTACAGATTTAAAAATTCATATTTTAGAGAATGCAAAAACTAATCTCATAGAAAACACGGATCGAATCAATATCTTTTGATCACATAGAATTAGGAAGATAGATTATGAGAGCACAGCGGCGACAGAGTACATCTAAATTGCTGCTACCGTGAAAATTAAGTTACTTTTTAGAGTTGTCACCACTTTCACTTTTCTAGGTTATTTTCTCTCCATAGTTTATGGGTTTTGTGCATCTGTTTTTCTGAGTGGACTCCCTCGTAATTCTTAACTTTTGTTATCTATTGTTTTCAGGTTTATATTTAAAGCAGGGAGATGGTACTTACTGCCACTATCGCCACAGCCACTCCAATTTCATCTCTATACGTTGGTATTATATATGCAGATTTTTATCTTCATCTGCATTCGCATGTAACTTGTAATAGTTGCTGGTTGTGTTGTTTGCGTATTGGAATCTTTTATCTACCATTATATTGACAATTATATCACAAGCTTGCTTGCTTACAGTTCAAACTTCAGAGATTTTTGTTTTATATGTCTCTGAACTGAAAAAGTCGCATCTGCTAACTTGATGCTTAATGGAAAAACAATGATTTTTGACCCTGTGAAGATTATTGCTTGCTTAAAAGTTCTTTCAGGTTACCTAGGAGATTCTCCAGTATTTCTCACCTTATGGAATTTGAAGTTTCTGCTGGTTGTTATTTGCATAGAATGGATTTTTGAACATATATATGCTGTTCTTTTCATTGAAAAGACCTCACAGATTTACTTTTTTCTTCACAGTGCGATCAGAATATCTGTGTTTCAAGCAACAAAAGATTACTTGTTTTCGTCCCGAAGGAGTAAAAGTAAAACCACTTCCCCGTCATATTCATCATCCCTTTGAAAGTAAAAGAAATGTAGCTCGTGCTTTGAGAGGGAAGCATTCTTCTCTTCTGATATGTGCTGCTGCACTGGTAATTTTTACTTCACTTGATACTTTTTATACTAATTAATAAGAACCCTTCCACTTGTTTAGTGATTAATCAAAGCTTTGAAAAATATTCTTGTATTCCGGAGTTACTTTTGCTTGTACAAATTAATCCCAACAGGCAACAGAAGATTTAGATGTTTTTTTTACTTTTTAGTAAAAGGGCTTTGCTTCTTAATTGTGGTTGGCTTGTTGCGTAAAAATGTCTTACGGTTTTGGTATAAATAACACTTCTGTCTGAAGAATAAGTCCATCACTTTTTCACAACATTCAGTCATTAACTTAACTAAACCAACTTCTTTTTGGGGGAAAGGACTCCTTAATATAGCATGTACAATTTTCCAGGAGCATCAGCAATTTCAAATTTTGTTCTTGAAATTCTAGATTATAGTCAGGTCTGTACAGGTGAACACTCTGATTAGTTTACTCTAAACCGCAGAATGCCTGGTGTTCAGCTGCGCAAACCCAAACAATGACGCGCCGATCATCAACCATTACTGTTGCACCCAGCCGAGGTGATATCTCATTTTCCATGCACTTGGTGTTATCTGCTTCATATCTATTTATTTTTCGAAACTGAATTGATTTTTCGTTGGCACAATTGACTAAGCTCATGCTTTACCGGTGCTTGCGAGTCTTGAATTAACTAAGAAACTGTTTCGGGAAAATTATTTGTGCTGAGCCGGAACCTGTGAAATTTGAAATTACTTAATCCAATTCAAGCTTGGTCAGACATGAACATGTTTGAATTCCAATGCTTAATTGGGTTGTAGCATCGCAGAGTATTCTGTTTTTACTACTTTGATTTGGTTGGCACTCAACTTTTTGTTTCTTCTTGGCCTTTTCCTTTTATAATTAATTTTCATTTAACTGACAGTTGATTTACTTAATGGATTAATCCAGGAAAAATAAAAACCCCAAGCCTTGACTATGGAGGGAGAGGATTTCCTCCACGTGGCAATGGAGTAGGTGGTGGCGGTGGTGGTGGCGGTGGCGGAGGCAGAGGCAGAGGCAGAGGCGGTGGTGGCGACAGCTGGGCAGGTGGGTTCTTCTTCTTCTTTGGCTTCCTTGCTTTCCTATCTAGTCTTGCGAGCGGCGAGATGAGAAAAAGGATCAGTACCAGGAAGAATAGATATTAGTAAAATGTTCAATATTTTTACGCTTTTTAGTAGATGTCAGAACATGTCACTGATCTGGAAGTGGAAGACAGTCGGTTATATATGCGCGGCAACGTAAAACTTACCAACAACCTATGTGAAGCAGGAATGAGTGTAGAATCCGGGATTTGTTTCTGATGTTGGTGTGTTTCTGTAGTAGACCTGCTTCGAGGATGATTAGTATGACATCAAAATGGAGGAACAATAAGCAGTAAATAGTCTGATGTTGGGGTGTTTCTAATTAATCAAACTCTCGATCATCAATAAAATTAAAAACTGTCCAAATAAACTTGTTTTATGATTGTTGAAAATGTAAACAATTAAATTTTAAGTGGTTAGAAATGACATATGGGCGATTGACGGTTTATGAGGTAAGACTGTAAGAGGTTTGGAACTTTGAAATGGAATTCACTTCATTTATTGAAGGGTCAACTTTGAACCACCAAGAATATGTTCAAACCCCTAACATTTGTGTCCCCATTCCTTTTCATTTATCCAAATTCCAAAGTTATCTCAGAAACTTGGAGTTATTTTTTAATTTTTTATTTAAATTTTAGATTTTCATTCGAATTTTAATAAAATTTTTAATCTCAGATCGTTTTAATATTTGTGTTTTTTCACTAAAAATCATTATGTTTTCACTGAAAACTTACAGCGTATCAATGCTAAAACAATTGGCAATTTTGAAAATTATATCAAAATTCAAATAATAACTTGAAATATTTTAGATTTTGAATAAAATTTAGGGGTAACTTATTTTTTCGTCGAAGTTGAAATATCAATAGCAACAATTTGTAAAATTGCAACTATTCTTGCTTTTCTTAGCCTCATATATCGCATGCCACGACAGACTTGCTCCGACAATGACATATCAAACTATGTCAATAATTTAGCCCATTTATATTTTAATTTTCGAAAAGTGAATATAATATTTTTTTTCCTCTCAAATTATGTGTTTTTTAAATTAGCTTGAATAACTCAGCCAATTTCTTTTATAAGATTTTATAAAATATCAAAACTATAGTAAGAAAATGTTGTTTATCACGAAAGTAATTTTAGTTTCGGTTAATTAATAATTGATTTTCTATTATAACAAAAAATTTATTCTAAACCTCCCATTTTGAAATTCTCTATTTTAGATCACCAATACACAACATAAACCCAAAACATGTAAAAATACCAAATTATCCTTAATAAAATTGAAGATGACAAGTCATATCCCTATAATCACCGTTGCTCCACCACTGATGATTTTTGAAAATTTCACCATCGTCTTCTGAAATTACCGGTCACCACAGACTAACGCTGACCAATCCAATTAAAAATCATCGTAGTTGTAGAAGGAGAAAAAGAAGTAGTCGGAGAACTACCGCCAGACCAACCCACGTTCGAGAACCACCTTCCATCAGTTATCTCCCACTCCCCCAGGCCGCACTCCACTTTTCCACTTCGTCGGAGGTAATGACAAGTTCTAAGAGGAAAACACGTCCACCCCACTTTTCCACATTATTTTTCTTACATAAATTGTCTGAAATTCCAGTCGTTTCCATTCGACTCTGATCTGGCTCAAATCTGGTCGATCTGACGTGGTCGATCTGACTGTCAGATATGGGTCAATCAGTCAAGAATTTGTTTGAGTGGGTTCTTTATCGACCTGAAAGCACTAGCAAACGTGAGCTCGAAACCAACTTGGGGGACTTGGGGTTTTACCCAAGGTTGGCACTCCGACGCTCAAGTCAGTGATGGAGCTCTTTAGAGAGAGAATAAATGCAATTGAATGCGCATTAAAGGCTTACCAACTACTGTTCAAAGGGCGAGTATTTATAGCCAGGGCCAAATAGCACAGTAGTGTGTGTACTGTAGGTGTGCATTAATGGCGTTTCCAGTCGTCGATCTGGATGTCGGACGATGGAACTGGCTTGAGGCGGGTCGTTTGTACCTTCTTTCCCCTTTGGGTAAAAGCAGGGACTGACGGTCATTAATGAGCCGTAGTACGCCTGTTCCAGGGAATGGGGAGGGTACACGTGTCCCGACAGGAGTGCTTTACAGTATTCGGGTGTCCGGTGGCGTATGATATCGATCTGGAGATCGATATTGCCTTCCGGGATCCTTAATGCTGTGGGTTTCCTCAGGAGAGGAGCAGATCGATCTGATGACCTGGGTGTTGAAATCGATCTGCTGATCCGACGATCAAGCGATGTGTAAATCGATCTAATGACCCCATGTAGATCTGTTGATCTACGGACTTGGTATCGATCTGATGATCTGCCCAGAAAGGTTGCTCCTGGTTTGTCCAGGTCGGCGCAAGGGTCCACGTGGCACCAACCGGGGGTGGCCACGTGGCCTTGTACTATTATGCCATATCAGAGGCCCCCCAAATTACCAGTGTGAATTTTCTCAGTGGTAATTTCATCGATCTGGCCTTGGATAGGGGAACCGTCGTGACTGTTACAATCGAACCGTCATCTTGATGATGAGGCGCGTCTTTTGAGTTTATCGAACTGGCATGCGACGTGACCTTTGAGGGAGGTGGCGTGTCCGGGGTAATAATGGCGTCGTTTCGCATTTCGAGACGTTACTTTTTCAACCCCTATAAATAAGGGGTCACCCTCAAGCCATACTTCACCGTTTTCACATCAAATCTAACGAGCTGCTCCGATCTGCAACAGTTGCCCGTCGCTCTTTCGAGGCTCCTTCGATCTACATTCAAGGTAAACTTCCATTCTTTCTCCCATTCCTTATGGCTCACAATCAGGTCGGATTGGGTGGGGGGCCTATGGAAGAGGCCTTCACGCCGTCTCCTGAACGGGAGGTCGCGCAGAGAGTCCCTTCGCTTCCGGAGGCTAGTTTCGAGCCACTCGCTGGACCCAGCGGCACGGCCAATCGCGGGGGACCCGCCTCCACCTCGAGGGGGAAAAGACCGTTGGGATTAGTGGACGAGCCGGAGGTTCCTCCGGTCGATGAGGAGGGGGAGATCGAGGAACCCGTGGCGAACTCTCCATTGGCAGAACAACCGCATCACATCTACTGCACTCTGACCCATGTAACCCAGAGGTCATCGAAGATAACTGAATCCGAGTTCGCGGAGGCGAGGAGGAGGCTGGAGTTGGACTTGCCGTATGTCGTTCGAATGCCGCTGGAGGGGGAGACAGTGGGGAGCTCGCAGAGGCCTAGGTCGATTGGGATCTATTATCACGCAGTAAAATACGGATTGAGGCTCCCGCTACCAACGATCATCTCCGACTTCTTAGTTCGATTCAACATGTGTCCGGCCCAGTTGACCCTGAACTCGTTTTCTCTCATCCATTGCATGATGATCATTGTGAAGAGCTTGGGGTTCGCGCCTGAGGTCGAAGATTTTGGGGAGTTCTTTACGCTAAATAGTGCCGCGAAATCTGGCCCCGGATACTTCAATCTTCAATCAAAACCTCACAGGAAGATGGTATCTATCCCTTCGACATCACATGGGGTAGATTGGAAATCCAAGTTCTTTTTCGTCGACCTCCCGATCTCCCCTTCCTTTCGATCTACATGGGGCTCAGATGATCCGAAGCGCCTCCCCACCAGATCTACTTCGTGGCTCCATAACAACTTCAATCTGCTCCCCCGCTTGGGCCTGCTTGACCATACGAACCTGACGAGGACGGGGAATCTGGTCGAAGCGGGCATAATCCTGGGGCACCGACGGAGGAGCTTCCGCCTTGGTATGCTCCCTCTTCGACCCGATCCCCCCTCGATCGGGGTACCTTAGTTTTTTGTAAATTTCTCTTTCTATGTCGATCTAATCCTTGACTTTTCCGATCTGCAGACCTACGAGTTCTAATCATGTCTCGAGCTGCAAAGATGAGGGCAAGGAACCAGAGGGAGGTTGCTGCCGCGGAGATGCGACCGGTGATAGACGCAGCCCGCTCGATACTTAACGCCCTTCCTGAAGCGCAACAAGTTCATCAAGAGGGGTTCCGGAAGGAGTTGCATGATCAAGGTGCTCAGCAGATCGGCCCAGGCACGGCGGCACCTCCAGTTCGAGGTCAGGAGTTCGTCGATCTGGCGGGGTCCTCAGTGGGTCAGGTCGATGACGACCTCGAGCAAGTAATTAATTTAGACCACTTAGAATTGCATTTTGATGAAGACATTGACCCTTATGCCCAGTTTGTTCAGGCAAGGCATGGCGCGGGAAAGAGGCCTTTCAGGGAAACCGCTCGGGTGACGGAGGAGTCCGAGGATTCAGACGAAGAATCCCAGCTTTTGGATTTCCCCCAAACCCCACTTCCGCAATGGCCTGCCGGAGTCGAGCTGGAAAGACCGGACGGGTCGAAGCGTGCCTTGGCCTTTGGCACCCCGGACATCGATCTGGTCTCAGTTCTGTTCAATACCGGTTGCATTATTGACGAACAGAGGAAGCTGTCCAGGTCGCGGTCGGCGGATCAGAAGAGGGCAAAAGCCGCTCGAGGACTCTTCTGTGTGAGTATCGTTTCATCGTTTTTTAACACTTTGTGTCGATCGATTCGGTGACGATCGATCTGTACTTTGTCGATCGATCTGCTTCTTGCTGATCGATCCCTTTGTTTCTGATTGATCTGCGTATTGCTCTTCAGGACGTCCTCCCCGTGCTGGTGAACTCGATCCAGGAGGCGGAGGTCTTCAAGGCGGGTAAGCAAAGATATAAAGAGAAGTACCAGCTCACCAAAGCCCAGCTTGCCTCGATGGATCCTCAGATCATTCGCCAGCTCGAAGAAGACCTCCGTAATGCCAGGGAGGAGAAAAGGGCCCGAGTCGAGGAGAGGGATTCGATAGAGACCCAGATGAAGAATGCCCAGAAGGATCTGGAGAGGGCTGAGAAGCGATACGAGGATGCCATTGCTGCACTACGGGTGGAATTCGCCGGGGAGCTCGAGAGCGCCAAAGCCACTGCGAGGGAAGAGGGCAGATCAGAGGTCTTCGGTCTCGCCAGGACCAAGATCGACAAAGCTGCCGACGATCTGAGGAAGTGCAAGCTTCAGATCGAACGGTACGCAGTTCGGGAATTCATGGAGGGCCCTGGGTTCGAAGAGGCCAGTCTGATTATGGGAGAAAACGATCTGGCGGAGGGGTTTCAAATCGCCATCAATCAGCTCAAGGCTAAGGACATTTTTCCCCCAAACTTCAACTTTGATTCGATCGGACCCATGCTCCCCGATCCGGGCGCCGTTGATCAACCTGAAGAGGAGGAGCCGGTTCGCATCGACTGGGCGACCTACAAGTATGGGCACGCCATTGAGATGGCCCAGGCTAAGAAGACCAAGTCCCAGGTGACGTGCGAGCTCCCCCAACCGGTCGAGGTCGAGCATTTCCTTCCTAGCACCCGTGAGTTCGAGAGGACCAGACGTCGATCTGCCCAAGAATCTTCTTCAGCTCAGGTCGATGTCGACTGATCCATCCACTGCCCCTTTTAAAACACTCAGTTCGACCAGCTAGCCGGTCTGTGGCTAGGTGAATACTTGGAGTTTGTTTCTTGTTTTTGAACATTTGCCCATCGAGCCACGTCGCGTGGTGAGCTCGATGCGCTAGGTAAGATCGATCTTTGCTAATTTTGAGATCGATTTTTGCATGAATGAATTATGTTTCTCATACTTGTGTTTTTCCTTTTACTTTGCAAGTTGAACATTAATTCGATCTGGCATGCGCGTGGTTTATCGATTTAGGTCTTGCTTACCACTTAGATTTTTATCGCTTTCGGATCGATAGGTTCGCAAAGCTATTCGATCTCGTTTGGATGTCTATCTCATCTCGTTGGGTGTTTGCATTCTTGCCTTAGTTGTTTTACCACTTTGCTTGAAAGATCATTAACCCCTGGATCTCTTCGGATCTAAATCGATCTCCTTGGATCTCTGGATTATTAATCAAATTATTCATCTCTGGATCTCCTCGGATCTAAAATGATCTCCTTGGATCTCTGGATCATTAAGATTGTTAGGATTTTTAGGATCTCTTTGGGTCTAAGAACGACCTCCCTGGATCTTGATCTCTAACAATGATTTAAAAAGCATAGTTAGGATTTTTAGGATCTCGTTGGGTCTGAAAACGACCTCATTGGATCTCGATCTCTAACAATGATTTAAGAGCATTAAATATGTTAGGATTCTTAGGATCCCGTTGTGATCTGAAAACGACCTCATGGATCTCGATCTCTAACAATGATTTAAGAGCATTAAATATGTTAGGATTTTTAGGATCTCGTTGGGTCTGAAAACGACCTCATTGGATCTCGATCTCTAACAATGATTTAAGATCACCCAATACGTTAGGATTTTTAGGATCTCGTTGGGTCTGAAAACGACCTCATTGGATCTCGATCTCTAACGATCGGATGTAAGTGTTACCTCCCACCTGGACTCATGACCGTAAGTCGAATGAGAGCTTAACCGGGGGGATAGTGACCTGGCATGTGATTGCAACTTGACTTTAATCGGACGTCCCAAAACATTAAATTAATTAACTGATCAAAGATCGATTCTCAAGCGAATTCGACCTCTTTAACTATTACAATTTGAAATGATTTGAAAGCTAAGTGTAAAACTTCTTCAAGTTGTGCGCATTCCACGGTCTGGGTAATGGCTCCCCGGCCATGTCTTCGAGCCGGTAGGCCATGTTTTTCCCGATCTCCGTGACGCGATAAGGTCCTTCCCAGTTGGGCTCAAGTTTCCCGACATGCTGCAAGACCTCGACCTTTTTTAACACTAGGTCGCCGATCTGAAATGATCTGGGCCGTACGTGCTTGTTGTATGATCGGGCCGCTGCCGCTTTGTATTGTTTGAGCTTCTGGTAGGCATGTTCTCTACTTTCTTCAATCACATCTAGGTCTTCAGCTCTGATCTCTGTATTCTGGTCGAGCTGGTATTGCGATACACGAGCTGTTTCGTGTAACAGCTCTGATGGAATGACGGCTTCGGATCCGTAAACCAACGAATATGGTGTTTGTCCCGTGGCTGTCCGCGGGGTAGTTCGATACGCCCAGAGAACGCCGTCGAGCTCGTCCGCCCATGCCCCCAGTTTGGCGTCGAGGCGGGTTTTGAGATTTTGGATAATGATTCGGTTGGTGACTTCGGCTTGGCCATTCGCTTGTGGATGACCAACGGTAGTGAATCTGAGGTCGATCCCGAGGTCCCGACAATAGCTTTTTGTATTTTCAGATCGAAACTGAGGACCATTGTCACAGATGAGTACCCTCGGAACCCCAAAACGACAGATTATATTCCTCCAGAGGAAATTTCTTATCACTGCGTCAGTAATCTTGGGGACTGCCTCGGCCTCAACCCACTTTGAGAAGTACTCGACGCATACTATGACAAATTTTTTCTGTCTTGGTGCCAAGGGGAAGGGACCGATGATGTCGATCCCCCATTGATCGAAGGGCCAGCATACGTCGATCGGTAACATGGATGCCGGGTGTGCATGGATTAGGTTGCCGTGCTTTTGGCATTTAGGGCATTTCCTGGAATGGATCTTCGCATCCCTCACCATGGTCGGCCAAAAGTACCCGCTCCTTAAGATCTTTCGAGCTAGAGCTCGACCTCCGGAATGGTTCCCGCAGCATCCCTCATGGACTTCTTCTAGGACATCTTGGGCTTGGCAAGGTCGCAGGCACCTTAGAGGGGGACCTGTGAAGGATTTTTTGAACAACCTGCCTTCGCGATCAACCATGTACAGTAGAGATCGATATTTGACTCTTCTGGCTTCAGTTCGATTTTGAGGTAGCGTTCCGTTCTTCAGATAAGCGATCAGTTCGTCCATCCAACAAGGCTCCGGCGGATCGATGGTGACGACGTTGATCTTTCCTTCATCGATCGCGCGGCCCCCCGAGACCATGAAAGAGATGGTTGAATCCTTTGTCCCTCGGAATCCATTTGCCAGTTTTGACAAGGCATCGGCTCGACCGTTCTCTTCGCGGGGGACTTGCTCGATTTTGAATTCTTTCAGCTTCGAGGTCAGCTCTTTCACCATTTTGAGATATGCTGCCATGGACTCCTCCCGAGCTTCGTACGTGCCGTTGACTTGGCCTTCGACGAGCTGGGAGTCAGTTACAACGGCTAACCTGTCGATCTGGTTCTCCGTGGCATACCTCAGCCCAGCCACAAGTGCTTCATACTCAGCCTCGTTGTTCGTTGCTTTGAAATCGAGTTTTATGGCGAAATCGAGCTGGAGTCCTTCTGAGCTCGTAAGGGATATGCCCACTCCCCCTCCTTGAGAGGTCGATGAGCCATCCGTGTACATGGTCCAGCTAGGCGAGGTACGAACGATCTCCATCGAGCTGGTGTTCTTTTCGACTAGAAAGTCAGCCAGAACTTGAGCTTGTTGGGCGGCTCGAGGTTGGTAGGTGATGTCATGCTGACTCAACTCGACCGTCCATTTCATCATTCGACCCGACACGTCGGGTTTGGATAACACCTGCCTAAGCGGCTGATCCGTGAGAACAATTATGGGGTGAGCCTGGAAGTACGGGCGTAGCTTCCGAGCTGCGTGGGTGAGGGCAAACACGAATTTCTCGACCTCGAGATAATTCCGTTCCGCACCGTGTAGGATCTTACTCAGGTAGTAGATCGGTAGGTGTTTTCGATCTCGAATGGCGACCAAGACTGAGCTGAAAGTCTCGTTAGAAAGGGACAGGTAGAGGTACAAGGTCTCTCCCTCATTTGTCTTGGCCAGCAATGGTGGAGAGGCCAGGTACTCTTTCAGTTGATCTAACGCTCGGTCGCATTCTTCATTCCACTCGAACTTTTTGAGATTCCTTAAAACTTTGAAGAACGGGAGGTTTCGTTCGGATGACCGCGATATGAACCGGTTGAGAGAGATTATCCGACCCACCAGGGACTGTACCTGGTTGATGCATCGAGGTCGTGGGATGATCTGGATCGCTTTGATCTTCGTAGGATTGGCTTCGATGCCCCGCTGGCTCACCATGTATCCTAGAAACTTTCCTCCTTCGACCCCGAACGTGCACTTGTCGGGGTTGAGCTTCATCCCATATTGCCGCAAGATCTCAAACGATCTGCGCAGATGATCTAGGTGGTGGTACGCCCAACGGCTCTTCACGATCATGTCGTCGACGTAGACCTCCATGGTTTTCCCGATCTCTTCCTTAAACATCAAGTTGACCAATCTTTGGTACGTAGCTCCTGCGTTCTTTAGCCCGAAGGGCATGACCTTGAAGCAGTATATTCCCTTTACCACAATGAAGGCCGTGTGCTTTCGATCTTCAGGGGCCATTGAGATCTGGTAATAGCCTTGAAAGGCGTCCATCATGCTGAGCATCTCGCACCCAGCTGTCGAGTCGACGAGTTGATCGATTCGGGGCAGTGGATATGGATCTTTCGGGCATGCCTTATTGAGGTCGGTGAAGTCGTTACACATTCTCCATTTCCCACCTGTTTTCTGCACGAGGACAACGTTGCACAACCAGTCAACGTATTGAGCTGGGGTGACCTATCCCGCGTCGAGGAGTTTATTGACCTCGGCCTCTATGATATCATTCCTTGCTCGACTTTGAGGTCTTAGCTTTTCCTTGATTGGTTTAACCGATAGGTCGATTCCGAGCCGGTGGCATATCACCTTCGGATCGACGCCGATCAGATCTTTAGCTGCCCATGCGAAGATGTCTGAGTTATCCCGCAAGAATTCTATCATCATGACCTCATGTTGAGGATGCATGTTCGCCCCGATCTTGGTGGTCTTATTGCTGTCTCCGGGGACCAAGGCAATTTCTTTCAGTTCTTCAGAGGGCTCGAGCCGCTCGCTGGCCTTTCTTTTTCGAGCTGCGGGGGATCTCTCCGCCTCGCACTCCTTTGTGGGAAGCTCGATCTCCCCATCGGCGTAGATCTGGAGGTCGAGCTCTTGCTCCACCTCTTTCCCGGATGGCTTTTTCAGGACGATGGCATAACAAGCCCAACTGTCCATGACATCGCAAGTCACCTCACCGACCCCGTTCGGGGTGGGCATCTTCAGTTTTTGATGGTACGTTGAGATGATTGCTTTGAACTGGATAAGGCCAGGTCGACCGAAGATCATATTATATGCCAGGGGCATGTTGACGATGACGTATTCGACCTCTTGGGTCACCCTCTTGGGGGATGTTCCCATCGAGGTGAGGAGTTGGATGCGTCATAATGATATAACTTCCGATCCGCCGAACCCGGAGAGCGGTGTTCGGATCGGATCGAGTTTTAGATTGTGCAATTTCATTTTTACAAGAGTCGAGTAAGGGATAATGTTCGAGCTGCTTCCATTATCAACTAGGCATTTGGTTACATCATAATTAGCCACGCCTAAGGTCACCACCATCGGACAACTAGGCGCCTCGCCTTCCCGATGGGGGCCTGGGCGGCTATCACTCTCACTAAAGCTAACCTCCTGCCTCTCCCATTCTCTACCCTGGTCGATCTGGAAGACCTCTTCGTGGGGGCCGTTGAACTCTCGAGCTGCTCGCCTGATGTTCCTCTTTCGAGCTGCATTGGAGTCACCGCCCTCATGCCCCCCGGCTATCATATAGATCTTGCCGTGAGTGGGGGGATTGTCTTCAGCTCTCTCCAACGGCGGTTTTCCAGATCTTTTCGGGGGAGACCTAGACCTGGAGCGGTTGCGTTCGCTCGATCTACCCGCCTTTTCAGAGTAGTAGTCGATGCGTCGAACAAAATCCTTCAAGTGCCCTCCCTGGATGAGTCTTTCGATCTCATCCCGAAGGGCGTTGCATTCTGCGGTGGTGTGGCCCCATTGTTGATGGTAGCCGCAGAATTTCCCCGATTTTTCAGCCTTCGGGCCCTCCCGGATAGGCTTTGGTTTCTTCAGAAGGCTTTGGTCCATGACCACGTAGATCTGGTCTAAGGACTTGGTCAAGGGGACGTAGTTTCGTCGGTCGACTTGGGTCGGTTGGTCGACTTTCCCCTTGATTTTCTTTTGCTCGCTCCCTCTCCGGTGTTGAGGCGAGCTGGACCCAATGACCTGCCTCTCAGATCGGGGCGGAGGTCCATGCGCGAGGGCGATCTCCTCAACGCGCATGAAGCCGTGGGCGATATCTTGTATTTCCGTCAGGTTGCGGGGCCCAGCTCTGACGATCTCATCGGCCCAAAGGCGGTTACGAAGGGCTCGATGGACTACGGAAAGTAAGGTGTCCATCGTCGGGTTCTCGACCCGAACCACTTCCCTCGAAAAGCGAGTCATGAAATCTCGCAGGGACTCGCCCTCCTTCTGATATATGCTGTTGAGATAAGAGGGGGGGAGCTTTTCTCCAGTCATTGAGGAGAAGTGTGCCGTGAAACGATCTACGAACCGGTTGTAGGTCGTTATGCATCGAGGCGGCAGGCGGATGAACCAATCTTGAGCGGGGCCTGTCAACGTAGTGACGAAGAGCTTAGCCCAAATCTGCTGCGGATGGGAGTGTAGAAACATTCGGTTCTCGAAGGCGGTCACATGTCTTTCGGGATCTGTGGTCCCGTTATACATGGGCAGACCGGTCGGAATCCGATCTCCATCACAGGTCGTGCGGAGAATGTCTTCGCAGAAGGGGGAAGCTTCTTCCCTGTCGCTGCGGTAGCGGAGAGGGCGTCGGTTCAGTCCCTCTCGGAGATCGACCTGCCTCTGGGTGACGTGGGAGCCACGGTCGCCCAGGCGGTTTTGGACCCGTTTACGCGTGGGGTCCACGCCATGGTCTTGTTCCCTCCCAGTGGGGGCCGCTGCAATTCGGGCGGCCTCCTCCCTAGCGGATCGAGTGGGGATCCGCGCACGGAGGTCATCGAACTCTCCGTTGTCCTCGTCGACCACGCGCTTGCCGCGGTCATTACGGCTCGGGTGGTCGGAGTCTCCGTGGCCTTCGTGGGGGACTTGTTTGCTCGTCGTAGGGGGAGGCGGTGGCGGAGCGAATTCTTGGACATGACCGGCCCCGATCTGAGGACTGAGGCCCCAAATGATTTGGGCAGGTCGACCGTCGAGCGGTTGGAAGACGTAGGGAACTGGGTTCCCGTACGCTTGGACGGGGGGGGGGGGGGCCAGCGCGTTGCCTACCACGGGGCTAGGGATCGTGGTCGCTGGGCTGGCCCTCGGTAGTTCGGGGCGTCTGGGTTCGCGGCCCTCCGTCTGGGCGCGCTCTATCTCGACCCGCCACTGATCGAGAAAACGATCAAGGTCCGCCTGGGTGACGGTATATCTGGGAGTGGCCTCCAGCGGAGGCTGGGGAACGTTGGTGCTGGGACCGGCAATTGGGACGGTGGAGGTGTTGCCAAGCGGCGCGCTGTAGTCATGCCTGCCTTTGGCAACCTCCTCCATGTCCTCGTCGCGGTTCGTGTTCCTTGTGTTAACCATCGTGTTTGAAAAGAGGATGAAAGGGCTTTTATCTAGGTCGATGTGAAAAAGAGAGTTTCCCACAGACGGCGCCAAGCTGATCTGGCTCAAATCTGGTCGATCTGACTGTCAGATATGGGTCAATCAGTCAAGAATTTGTTTGAGTGGGTTCTTTATCGACCTGAAAGCACTAGCAAACGTGAGCTCGAAACCAACTTGGGGGACTTGGGGTTTTACCCAAGGTTGGCACTCCGACGCTCAAGTCAGTGATGGAGCTCTTTAGAGAGAGAATAAATGCAATTGAATGCGTATTAAAGGCTTATCAACTACTGTTCAAAGGGCGAGTATTTATAGCCAGGGCCAAATAGCACAGTAGTGTGTGTACTGTAGGTGTGCATTAATGGTGTTGCCAGTCGTCGATCTGGATGTCGGACGATGGAACTGGCTTGAGGCGGGTCGTTTGTACCTTCTTTCCCCTTTGGGTAAAAGCAGGGACTGACGGTCATTAATGAGCCGTAGTACGCCTGTTCCAGGGAATGGGGAGGGTACACGTGTCCCGACAGGAGTGCTTTACAGTATTCGGGTGTCCGGTGGCGTATGATATCGATCTGGAGATCGATATTGCCTTCCGGGATCCTTAATGCTGTGGGTTTCCTCAGGAGAGGAGCAGATCGATCTGATGACCTGGGTGTTGAAATCGATCTGCTGATCCGACGATCAAGCGATGTGTAAATCGATCTAATGACCCCATGTAGATCTGTTGATCTACGGACTTGGTATCGATCTGATGATCTGCCCAGAAAGGTTGCTCCTGGTTTGTCCAGGTCGGCGCAAGGGTCCACGTGGCACCAACCGGGGGTGGCCACGTGGCCTTGTACTATTATGCCATATCAGACTCCAAAAGCTATTTGGTAATCGATTGATTTAATTCTACATACTAGGGTTTCATTATTACAAACTCTACCCATAAAATTTTTAAAAATTATAAATAACTTCATTCCATTAGGATTTAGTTGATTTTATAAATATATTAATCATTTTACCGCAACTTCAATTATTTTAAAAAATTATTTAAATTTAATTTAATTTTAAAATTACTTTAAAATTGAAATACTATTTTTTAAAAATTTTGATTTTAACTTTATAATTTTTAAATTACGTGTATAAAGATCATTTTGTCCACTAATTAACTTAACCCTTAAAAAAAGGTTATTTTTTATTCTCATAAACTATGAGAGTAGAATTTGTAATATTTTTATTTAGATACGTATAAACTATGATTATGCAATCTCTTCGGGACTTATATATAAAAAATCCTTTTATTTAATAAAACTAAACAAAGGCGGCGGGGTGCTCCAGAAAATCGTTAACGATTATAAAATCAGTTCGTTGAGCAAAAAACACGATTTCTGCAAAAAGGGGATTTAATCTTCTTCTTTCATCTTCATCTCTCCCTCTCCCCTCTGTCGTCTCTGTTTCTTCTTCTCAGGTGATAAATCAGGGACTCGGATTTCTGTGCTTCTAATTTCTCGTTCAAGAGGTTTTTATTTTTGGTTGTTAATTTTCTTTTTTATTCTCAATTTTGTTTCTAATTGATGCGGTTTTTCCTCCAGCTTTTAATGTTGGTTAATTGTTTGTTGGTGCCGATATGTTATTGAAAATTGTGTCTGATTGTGGAATTGGTATTTATTGTACCTGTAATTCTTTTTGTGGATGGAGAAGATTGGTTGAAATTTGGGTGTGGAGATTGGAGAATGAAGAGTGTGTCTGGAAACTGCTGGGGAAGAGGACATGTTATTGTTATGTGGGCTTTCCACATTGTTTCGGTCCATTTATGTGATAATTCGTATCGTTATCGTAAAGAATTCGATTTCAAACAATATAAAAGTACCTTATAGATGTTTCATGTGTGGCGATTATCAGCTTCTGCTTAGAAGCAAAAGATTTATATGTATTATTGTCCATGCATTATTTTTTGTAGGCTTCGAAGGTTTTTTCCACTTAGGGGATGGGTTTCCGGCCCTTTTCGTTGGAGATAAACGGTTTAGTCTAGATAGTGTGGAATTTTTTGTGCATATGCTGCAACCAGATATACTCATCAGTGTGTTAGTTATTTGAAGCAAATTAGAGCTACATATACACAGAAAACATCTGTTTTGCTGAATGGTGTGAGTGGACTCCCTTGTAATTCTTATCTTTTGTTATCTATTGTTTTCAGGTTTATATTTAAAGCAGGGAGATGGTAGTTACTGCCACTATCGCCAGTCCAATCCCATCGCTATTTGTTGGTATGTAGATTTTTATCTTCATTTATACAGGCCGAACTGCATTTGCATGTTTCTAACTACATGTAACTTTGTAATAGCTGCTAATTGTGTTGTTTGCGTCTTGGAATCTTGTATCTTGCATTATATCGACAGTTATACCTTGTCATTCGGGACAAGCTTGGTTACAGTTCAAACTTCAGAAGTTCCAGCTTTCACTATTTTGAATTCATGGCCTTGTTGGATTTTTGTTTTATAAGTCTGTGAAATTGCCCGCTTGAAAAAGTCACTTCTGTTTTTCTGGTTTTTGGTAACTTGAGTTGTGCAAAGATGCTTAATGGGAAAACAACGATTTTTTCCCCTAGGATCCTGTAAAGGTTATTGCTTAAAAGTTCTTTCAGTTTCCCTAGGAGCCTGTAAGATTATTGCTTAAGATTTTCCAGTACTTCTCACCTTTTGGAATTTGAAGTTTCTGCTGGTTATTATTTGTATAAATATTCATTGGTTGGAACGGATTTTTGAACGTATGTTGTTCTTTTCCTTGAAAAGACCTCAAATAGATCTACTTTTTTCCTCGCAGTGCGACCAGAAGATTTGTGTTTCAAGCAACGAAAGATTACTCGTTTTGGTCCTGTAGGAGTAAAACCACTTGGCCGTCATATTCATCCCTTTCAAAGTAAAAGAAATGTAGCACGTGCTTTTAGAAGGAAGCATTCTTCTCTGATATGTGCTGCTGCGCTGGTAATTTTTACTTCACTTGATATTTTTTATACTAATAAGAACCCTTCGACTTGTTTAGTGACTAATCAAAGCTTTGAAAACGGAGTCTTCTATTTACCAAAGAGAAATATTCTTGTATTCCAGAGTTACTTTTGCTTGTACAGATTAATCCCAACAGGCAACAGAAGATTTAGATGGTTTTACTTTTTAGTAAAAGGGCTTTTGCTTCTTAATTGTGGTGGGCTTGTTGCGTAAGAATGTCTTACAGTTTTGGTATAAGTAACACTTCTGAGGAATAAGTCCATCAGTTTTTTACAGCATTCAGTCATTAACTTTAACTAAACGAACTTCAAGAAAAGGATGGAGAGGAGTTTTAAAGTTCTAATATTGATGTAAACCAGCCAAAAGCATTTTTGGGTTGTAGCATGTACAATTTTCCAGAGTATCTGCAGTTTCAAATTTTGTTCTTGAAATTCTAGATCATAGCCAAGGCTGAACAGGTTAAAAAAATTTTCACACTTTGATTTGTTTATTCTGAACTGCAGAGTGCCAGGTGTTCAGCGGAGCAAACCCAAACAATCACGCGCCAATCATCAACCATTACTATTGCACCCAGCAAAGGTGATAATCTCATTTTCCACCATTTGGTGTTAGCTGCTTCCTATATATTTATTTTTCGAAACTAAAATGATCTTTCCTGAGCACGTTGGCTAAGCTCATGCGTTACCAGTGCTTATGAATCTTGAATTAAATAAGGAACTCTTTTGGGAAAATTATTTGTGCTGAGCCGGAAACTGTGAATTCACTTTGTTTCCATATTTGAATTCTAATCCTCATTGGCAGTAAACTTTTTGTTTCTTCTTAGCCTTCTCTTTTTATAATTTTCATTCAACAGACAGTTGATTTACTTATTGGATTCCAGGAAAAGAAAAATCCCCGGACCTTGACGATGGTGGGACTGGATTTCCTCCACGTGATGATGGAGATGGCGGCGGAGGCGGAGGCGGTGGTGGTGGCGGCTGGGCGGGCGGGTTCTTCTTTTTTGGCTTCCTTGCTTTACTAGGTATGTTTAGGGATGACGAAGGCGAGAAGGAAAGGAGCAGATGAGGGAGAACAGATATATTGTAGAACTTTCGTAAAACATTGTCACTTGTCTACTGCCTGTTCTATTTTTTTACAAGTCTACTTTCTATTCTATTTTTTTTTTACGCTTTCCGGATCGAGGATTTTAATAGATATGCCAATTTTTTTTTTTTTTGAAGGGAGGTATACCAATTTATTGAAACATGTTATTCTGAGAGAGAGAGATGGTCATGCAGTTGTAAACTTTGTTCGACAACACACGAAGTTAAGCTATCTAATGTCGTAAACAATCAAGTTGATAGCCTTGCGCTAAATATAGTGGGTTTTTGTGCAAGAAAATAAACGTGTTAAATTTGTGGTACTCATCTCCGCATTCAGCTTATTATATATAAAAAGGGTCAATTTTTGTTGGATGTTGGCATTCAGTGCCTAATCCTAACCATCAAGTATTCAAGTGGGCATAAGCAGTTCTGAAAAATATTTTTTACATCAACATGGTTTTTAATTTCCTTGAACTAGAACTCCATGTAAATTCAAATCTTTTTATTTGAATTTATGAAAGAATTTTAAATCCTTTGATCTAAAATTCAACATGATAAAATACATATGAAGTAATGAAAGACGTGAAATATTATTTCACTTCCAACGTTCGGTAGCAACCAATCTACTAATACATAATAATAAACGCATTACAGAAAGAAGGGGAGAGAGAGGAAGTAAGATAGATAGGTTTCCCATGAGCAGATTTCCTGCTATTCTGTAGGCCTGCTCCAGGTTGTTTCTGATGTCCGCGTGTTTCCATAGTAGACCTGCTTCGAAGACTCGTCCCAGTAAACCTGAGAAAAAGAGATGGGTCAAGAGGGTAACTGGCTAACTAGGACAACCATAAGGTTTTAGCATGGCGCGATTTATCGAAATCGAAGCGGCTCTTTAACAACTCAAGCATTTGCTTTGTACACATTACCTTGTGTTTTCACAAGAGATAAAAAGGATTAGAAAAGCACCTGCCACCCAGCTGGAAGCCCTTTAGCCAGTTCTACAAGTTCAGGTTGTTGCTTTCCACCTTTATCTGTCGCAGCATCTGCAGAATCTTGATCGGCTTTTTTCATTCTTTCTGCACGCTTGCGCTTCACCCGTTCTCTCCTGCATGGCAATCAACCGGTCACATTAAAATACAGCATGGTGAATTGACTGCACGAGCCAGGACTAGAATTTTCAGATTCACATAGGTTTAGGTCGACTTGATATCTTGATAACACAGGACCATTGAGACATTCAACGACCACATTGCATAATCTTGAGGGTGACGAGCATTTCAAGTACTAAATAGTAAATTTGAAGCCAGAATTCCAGGATTAGTACCAATCACCACCCAGCGGCTGAAAATTAGCATTATCTTTGGCCTCACCACTGGCAATCTGTTGCGCTCGCCATTCCTGCAGTGGGAGTGCGTAAGAACTAAGAAGCAAAGACAGAGCACCAAAACAGAAGTCAAGTAATTTTCAAACCTCTATTTGTCGTTTCCGTTTCTTCTCTAAGACCTCAATGGCATCTTCAGGTTCTTCCTCTTCTTCGTGCAACTCCTCTTTTGCAGCTTTCCACTAATAGGTAAGTAAAGATATTCAATGATCGACATTATCTAAATACAAACCAAGAACAACATAAATTGGACTATTAAAATTGGATTGACTATAACCTTGTCAACCAAGCTGGAAACCTTCTTATTGGTCCTCAATGTGGATACTACTGCAACATTCCGTTTCTTGCTACGTGAAGCTGCAAAGATAAGTAAGAAAACATAGGCTTCAGATGTTTCTGATTTGCAGCTGAAAGAGAAAAACGAAAAAGAAAATGCACACTTCCAAAAACGAAAACTTGTTTTTGTGGAGTACACTAATAAACAAAACACTTCTAGAACATGCTTACTTTGGACCCAAAAGTTTAAGATGACACTAGATGCCATAACTTGCATGTCTAAGAATATTACCTTTAGACTGAGCCTTAGAATTTGCAGCGGCGGCAGCAGCAGTGGCAGCAGCAGCAGACAAGGAGGTGCTGGTGTCCGATGATGAGGAGCCCAGACCACCATTCCTATCTTCTGAAATAGAGGGTTGAGCATCAGGAAACACTGGAGGGACCTTTAGAGAGCCATGACCTGAGTTGACAACATTAGGATCGTTCTTTGGTAACAAGGAATCGACATGGGAACTTAAGGTTTGTCCTGTTACTCTTGTACCAGAGCCCAGAGTTTCAGGAACATGTTGACTCGGAGTTGCGGAAGACTCCACTGTACCACTAACAGAAACAGGATTCAGGGTATCATTTTGAAGGCCATAATATGCTGCAGGTTCAACAGGGTTGACCACCAAAGGAGTAACAGCATACACATTTGAGACTGCTTCATAATAATGTGGTAAATGGGATAGAGCAACTTGTCCTCCCTCAGGGTGTGAATAGAGTGCAGTGCCAGGAGCTTCAAGATGTGTCTGCCCATAATATTCAATGTTAGAACCAGGGTATAAAGGGTACTGTTCTGTTAAAGGAAAAGGTTGAACAGGCGTGAAATGGGATGAGGGAGGGTATGATGTTTCTGTGGGCTCATTGGGCAGTGGGGGAGGAAAGGGTTCATCATCAGGAGGTGGTGGAGGTACAGGTTCATTATCTGGAGGTGGTGGAGGAATCCAATCTTCAACAGGAGGAGAAACAATATTTATTTGGCCCGACACAGCCAATTCCTGGTTTGCACTAGTATTGTGCAGATTTGAAGTTGTATCTTCAACTTCCATGTCCACATCCATGTCTACATCTTCACCAATCTGAGGAGCCGGTCTCTGAGGTAATTCAGTTTCCTCATCTGTTCCAGTAATTACACCTTTAACTTCCATCTTGACAGGAAGCGTGCTGGACTGACATACCAAGGGTAAGTGTTCTGTAGTAGCAGTAGAATCATAAGCTTCAGGACTGGACTTCTTAGTAATATCTTCAGCCTGAGATTCCACAATGGGGAAAAAAGCCTTCTTTTGACTTGGATCAACTTCGATGGCTTCACCATTGCCTTCACTTGATTTAAGTGAAGCCTCAAGTCCACTCGTGGATGCAGATTTATAGCGTTGAATGACTTCATCAACAGCAGCTTCAAGCCATTTCAGCTGTTCCTCAGAATGCAGCCAAAACGGAAGCAGAGATGATTCATGAGATGCTAATGCCTTGATGTCTGCGAGCCGGACCTTAATTTCCAATCTACACTTTAAATAGAGATCTTGAACTTCCAGATGGCAGTTCAATCTGAAATGCAGAAGAGAAAGAATCAGTGAAGTAAAGAAACAGTATCTTTTTTGTTTGGGGTGAAGGGGCGGGGGGTCAGCATATTAAATATAGATGGCAATAGAAACTTGAAGAAGAAGTCGTCTGGTACCGTTTCACAGAGTTCAATCTCTCTAACAGGCTTTCACAGTGGTTTATCAGCTGTGAAGAAAGATCAGCACCACTTCTATTTTCTAAAGAATGCCTACTACCAAGCAACGAGGTTTCCTGGTTTTGTTTTGCATTGTTATTGCCTTCTTCAATGACAACAAAATCACCGTTAACTCCTTCACTGGATCCATCTTGTTTTGTCCCATGATCAGCATTATCACTGGTTTGGCAATTGACCTTGGAATCAACATCAAGTTTTCTATTATTGACATCATCTTTTTCAGCATCCATATTTCTGTCAGAATGACCAACATTCTCTGATGTAGCAGTTTGCTGGGCCAAAACATCAGGTACTTCCCATGACGTTTCACCAGTGGCTATATTCCAATAATAATACTGATTACTCTCTTCATGCAACACCATCTTCCATCCAGAACTTGCATCCACAACAAGGTGCTCATCTGGTGCCACAACTTCTTCTGTCCTATTTTTTCGTCTCTGAAATTCATCCCGATCATCGTCTGCAGAACTGCCTTTCTCATGTTTTTGCAAAGGATCCTGAGAAGCAGAATCCTTATCCATCAGAAGCTGTTCTGACGTTTGAATAGTTGGCTCTTTCACATCATTATTTAGAATATCTTCAGATACTTTCCCAACCACAGCTTTTGCCTGCTTGAAAATAAATAAATAAAATTTGATACTTATTTAGTTTATGTATGGAAAAAATTCACAAGGCACAGATCCCTTGAAAAAGAAAATCGCTAGCATTTAACAGCAGCTATCCATCAGGAAATCTGCAAAGAGGAATAAAAATGATGGATCTGCAATAAGAGCAATATTTACAAATTTAGGCATGGCCGCTATGAATCCACTTATTACAGTGAATCAGGGGCATCAATGTTCAAGCTAAAGATTTTTTTAAAAATAAAAAATAGCCAAATTCTATGAGAAAGATCCTAAAGTTCATTAAAATGCAGGTATTGTCATTCTAAAATAAGAAAAACTAGCTGAAGAGTTTAATTTTGGATAATTTACTTCCACCGGGCCATATCTTTTGCCTAAGAAACACGTATCAATTAGTTTTTTAATTCAAAAAATGCCAAAGCAGCAAATAATATTTTCTACTATTCTTTTTCAATCACCTCCTCATCAATGCCAATAGACGAGTCCTCTGCAACAGCATGATTATTTCCTTCATTTGATTTCTCATCCAACTCTTCATCACTGTATTGGTCAAGCAGTAGGAGAGGATTCGGAGGCTGTTTTCCTGCAGACAAGATACTATGACATTAAATCCCAGAAAATTCTGAATATAAATGTTTACAAATTAAGAGATCTGTATCCTAGTATAAAATTCAGTTTCATAGTTCGGACAACAAAAAAACAAATGATCATCGAAAAACAGTAAGAAGCTAATTTAACATAGAGCCAAAGGTTTAGAACATTCAGCAATACCACCAGACCTGTAGCAGCAATTTCAAACCATCAGTATCGCCAAAAGGAAATAAAAGCCAAAGACATACGAACCAATGTGGCAATTCCCTTGATCTTCAAACCGCCTTTGATGCCTCCAAAAAAATTATGGGCAAAACAGGTTGAAAGTTTACACAATAATGCACTGTGGCAGGGGGGCAGGTGTAGTCGGATAACCATTTGATTGTTCCCAATACCACAGCCATCCTACAAGCTGAAAACAATATGTTCGGGGGTGCAAATAACATTACTTGTACAAAAAACCCAATAATTTCCACCAATATATGCGGTCACATCATGTCTTCTCTACAAAGAGCAGTCCTTTGAAGAAAACTGACGGAACCCACCTGAAGACGATGATGGTGAACTGGGTAACTCTGCATGAGTTTTGGAGTCACTATCCCCTCCAGCTTCCTCCCGTCCGGGGGAGCCACCTAAATCTCCTACGAAAGGTTAGAACCAAATAACACGTAAGTCTATAGAAAGATACAAATAACCATGCATACACCCTAACATGAAAAAAGATTCATATTTCCCCATAACACAGTCTAAGTAATAAAATAAAATGGACGAACTTTATATACAAGAAGCTAAATAAGAAAACTTCTAACAATCCAATGACCAGCTCCTAACAAATACAATCAGGCCAGCAAACCATAAAGAATAAAGAATATCCTTAACTGTTCTTCTGCCAGCTATTACCGCACCCAAAAATGTGAAAATGGTATTAGTGAGAGTGTTTTCAATTGACATTAGAAATAGAAAGGCGAACACCTCGCCGAAGGTTTTCCCATGCCTTAATCCCGCAGGTTAAGTTCCGCAAATCTCAAAACCCTTACACTAACAATATTACCAATTTCACCAAATCCAACACTCCGAATAAACATAAGATCAAAATTTCGAAGTTGTAAATTCACCGGAGCTTACCGGGGGGTTCCGCGAACAGATCGAGCTTAACTCTCCGACCGGCTGCGCTTTTGGCAGCAAGTCGACGCTCCTTCCTCCTCCCCATCCTACTACTGTATCGACAAATCTCAAAAATCGACAAGCAAATTTAGCAGAAGCGAAATGGAAGAACAAAGATTGGTACTTGAAGATATATCACGAATTGTATTGATGAATCATATGAAGCCCTAGAGAAGACAACTCGTATCAAATTGAAATTGAAACCAAATCTGAATTCTAAACTTAAATCTCTTTTTTATATTTCGTGTATTATTATTTATTGGGCTTAATGGACCGGTTTAAGACCACCCACAGCTGACAGCCCACAAGCCTGGCCCATATCGGCTCAATTTTGAACTAATATCTCATAGAAAAACAATCATATTTTAAAATTTTAATTAAACTATTTTGTGTTATAGAAATTTAATCACGTTATTGAATAAACTGCAACAAACGCACCCATTTTTCAATATTATGTTATTTAACAAGCAAAAAGAACTATTATTTTCTCCAACTATCCGAATGAGTATTTTTGGAAAAGCACCACATCATTATTAATTTATCTAGTATATACGTTTTAACTTATTTAATTAAATATAATATTTTTACTGACAAAATAAAAATTAGTAATATTTATTTATTTATATTAAAATGCTAATTTATTGAATGATGAAATTATTTATAATAAAATACTTGTTTTAGTTAAAATAAGAAAAATAGTCTCTTCAATTTGTTTTTATATTAACAAACTATTTCTCTTCTTTTGAAAATGAATTACTTCTTGTTTACTTTTTAATTAGTAGTTTATTTGTATTTACATTAGTTAAAGGTTAAACTTCGTGTATAGATATTATTAATTTTATATTTATATATGTATAAAAATATTGTGGAAATATTGCTAGTTAAATTAGATAAATAATAATTATACTATTCGAATTCTTTGATTTGCTTAAATAAAATAATATACTAACTACACGTTATACATTTACTTAAATGGTAAAATTAAATATGTTAAGGCTACTTAGATAATATTTTGAATTTTGAATCATTGTATATAGATTATATATTTAATTTGCAGAGTTTTGAAATGTGTATTTCTTTTTTTCTTATTCATAGAACATTTATATGGACCAAAAAAGTCGAGGTATTAAAGTCTAAATTCTTTTACTAATAATATCTATATTTCTAAATATAAATTTGAGATTTTTAATTAAATTAATATAACATGATACGAAATTTTAAGATTTTTAATTAAATTAGTATTACGTTGGTTGGTTAAAAAGAGTTATAATAGGATGTAATAAATGTTGGTCTTGGTGTGAAATTGTCTTCCACTATTCCTCTCAAGTCTCCAAGTCTCATCGACAGCTCTCTCCATCTCAAACAATGGAAGCTACTGCCTTTCGGATCCCTCTCCAGTCACCAATGCTCTCCGCTTTTACCAGGTGAAATTGTGCTCCTTTATGTTTACTTCATAAATGCAATGTTAGAAGTATATTTGTAGTTGAATTTGAATGGTTGAGTGCACATAGATGTAGGATGTTGATTGGATTGGAGGAGAGTACAATTTTGGTGTACTGTTATCTTTGGATGTTGTTTTGAGAACCTAATTTGCAGTGGGAGTAATAGATGGGATATAAATATGCTTGTTTAATTTTAGGGAAATTCTTAATGCCAGAATGATTTTTTGATAGCGTTTGGTAAGTGTGATAATCATTGATGGTTTACTTTGGTTTTTAGCAGAATTACATGAAATTTTAGTTCTTAGCTTTGGTCGTTGGAAATTCTTGCATATTTATTATACTGAGGTGTTTTTACATCTCATGCCCGTTGCTAATGTTTTCGAATTTGGAAGAAGCTAAGTGTAAAATGCTGTGAATTTTACAGTAGTGGGAAAGCTAAGGAACTCAGGGTTTCTGTGCAAACTAGATTGGAGGATGGATACACTTCAATTGCAGCAGGTAAGGCGTCGAGAAGGGTGATTTTGAAGCTCTTGGGAGTAAATGTTATCTTTGGAAATGTTTGCTCTGTTCTTGCTTTGCCAGTCGAGGAGATGAAAGAACCGGATGTGCTTAGGTAATGCGCTCTGCCCTTTTTCTTGTTTTAAATGCATACTAGTTGGTTCTTACTCATGACTGTCACCCCTGGTTTTGAAGTAACCAGGACAGTGAAGCTTGCTAGCGGGGTGAGAATACAAGGTAAAATCCTCATAACTTTTAGGATTAAAGCTTCCTCCAGCTATCTCAGTGTTCAGAGACAGTCACACAAATGAGTTTTCATCATTGAACGGGAGAAAGGATTTCGACCTGCTATATCAATGTCTTAAATGCACCTTTTAGGCTATGTTTGGATTGAAGGATTTGGATTGGATTCGCAATGACTCCATTAGAATATATATTTTTTTCTTCAAAAAAGCTCATTGGATTTGTTATTTTGGATTGAAATCCTTAGCTCAGAGAGAATTTGGTTGGACGTTGAGCTCTGACTATTTCTGCTAATATGATTGCTGAAATTCTCTCCTTAAATGTAAAATTAAATTATCAAGCAATAGAATCTTGGGGCAAAAGGTGGGAGGGTTGCTGTAGGGTCAGTTTGATTAAAATTTTAAAGATATATTTTAGACACATGCACTAGTTCAATTCTTTGTGAAGTCTACTAAAGTTTCTGATTATCTTTCCAAGAAATTATTGAAGGAGAAGGGTTGGAAGCTCATGAAGGAGACAGCGTTGAATTTAATTATGTATGCCGGCGGTCAAATGGATATTTTGTTCATAGGTATAATTACATATCTTGAAAGTTCTGAGTGAATATACCTAGAATATTCATGTTTTATTTATTTCTGCATATGGCTTTTACTTCTCTTAATACAATTAACATATGCTTTGGAACTTTTACACATGTTATTCTCATGTAGCACCGTCAATCAGTTTAGCGGAGAGAGTTCTCCGGCTATACTTCCTCTGGACGATAAAAAGGTTAGTGGAGTTGATACATTGTTGGGGTTGTAGTACTTGGACAATGGTGGTGCATATTAATCATCCTGGTTCACTGCTCAAAATTTTCTTTCATCTGTTTAGTTGCAAATACAACTTTAAAAGTGATCAATTTCTTGCGTATTACCTTTTGCTGTTGTCATGACAGATGATAAAAGGCCTTAAGGAGGTTTTGATTGGCATGAAGGCTGGAGGTAGGTTCAAACTTTAAATTTTCATACAAAAAGTTTCATTGCAGTTATTTTGTTCTACTCTCTTACATTGATTGCCTGAACTTCTGTCGGTGTTACTTCAGGAAAGCGCAGAGCTTTAATACCTCCTTCTGTAGGATATGTTAATGAAACTCTACAGCCGATTCCAGAAGAGGTCCATTTATTCTATCTTTTTTGTTCTAGGATTCAACGTCTACCTTTCCATTTTATCATTTATTCATTTGATGCAGTCACCTCAATCCTGGAGATGGTCATGTTATTCTTGCATGTAGATACATATATATCTACCTGAACTGATGTATCTATCCTTGTATTCACGGTACAGTTTGGCCCTCGGCGTAGCCTCTTCTCTCACGCGACAGAGCCTTTAATATTCGAAGTACAGCTCTTGAAAGTTCTATGAGCAGCCATTTTTCCAGTTTCCAGGTTTTTAATATCTTTACGTGCAAGGTGAAATCATGGACTTCTTTGCCAGTTGTGTGGTACTTAAAAAACTCATCTTATTGTATCTATATTTTCTCCATTTTTCTTTGACAAGAAGATCAATGCTGGTTCCCAACTAGCTCAATTAGACTCGAACCCGTGACCTACCAATTCACTGGTTCTCCAATTTCGTTGGCTTTTCCTCCTCCCATCCCCCAAAGTGTTGTTGTTTCCTTCATGTGGTCAAATACTGCGACTAACTGATGATGCAGCTCAGCAACTATGCAAGTTTCTGTAGCTGCAAAAACGGACTGATATAGAATGCAACATGATATAATAGTCAAGGGAAATGCATCTACTTGAAGAGCCCAAGCTCTCATGCTTATAGGAAGTTTCTGGAATTTATGTATTGTTGGATCTTATTATCTTAAAAATGAGATCTTAAAATGTTCAGGTAAAATACAAGACAGTGAGCTTATAAGAGGTTAGAAGATAATTGCGCAATTTTATTTATTTTTTATTTTTTTTTTTGGGGGGGGGGGGGGGGGGGGGGGTTGATAACGTCTATTATGACTTCGACTGTGATCGGACTATTAAGGTGTAAACTTTTCGTATCATAAAGCAATATCCCATTTATCATGTTTATGAACTTTGGTCGACATTTAAGGTGTACGTAAAAATTTGAGTAAGCCGTTGCCCTGCCCTGGCGGCATAACAACTTATTACGATACACAAATATAATAGTATAGATAAATGATAAAAATGAAAAAGTAACGGGAAATTCCTGAAAACTCCCCAAATGATAAGTCCAATTCCTTTTAGCTCTCCATTTTCAAAAATGATATATTAAAACTCAAGAATCGCGTATCTAAAACCCCAAATGATGTATTTGAAATACGAGGAAAAAATCACGTATCTAAATCCCATAATCGCGTATTTAAATTCCAGAATCGCGTATCTAAAACCCCAAATGATGTATTTGAAAATGGGGAGCTAAAAGGAAGTTTTCAAACCCATGGGGAGTTTTCAAAAATTCCCCCAAAAAGTAAAGTGAATATGTTAAGACTTAAGATAGTAAAATAAGTCGTATTCCCGACTCGAAATTATAAGTTCCAGGAAATTTATTTTAACATCTTACAATCTCTTTTAGTAAAAATTGGTCAAACTTCTTATAAGCTGTTGATAAATTATAAGTTAGCCAATCACTCTAATTCGTTCATTATTATCATATGGTTGTCAAATACATCTTCAACGTAATATAGTTTTGGTATGGGGAAACAGATAATTAGATATGTATAATTGCTGACCAAAAAGAAAATAGATATGTATAATTAGTAAGACAAAATTTTTTTAAAGAAAATTAATGCTAGTTCCCTGATAAATCTGATAAGACTTGAACCCATGATCTACCAATTCACACGTGCAGATATTTACCTTGTCTTTAGTAATATAAACTTATAGTGGGTGAATTGGTGAATTTATTTTTTTGAAGAAAGTTATTGGTTATAGCAATTCTTTCTTCAAGTATGTTAATAATTTTAAATGTAATACTTCTTACAACCTATTTACTTTAAAATCTAATTACACAACTCAAAAACGTGTTGGAAATTTGACCTCCTCTTGACTTGTTCATAATACCTAGAAAGAGAAAGAAAAAGGGCCCAATTTTAGTTTATTAAAAACTTACGATGACATCATAATTTGCTTAACAAATTAAATACGATCTTGTTATTTAATGCTAATGATTATTACCATATATATGTCAGGTAATGTGGGATAAATCCCCAATTGAGCATTATATTTTTATTTAACTTCCCATTTTGGCAAAATGTCATATGATTTTTACATAATGTAGTACTTAAAATACCTCTCAAAATATATTGTATAATTTTCACAAAATATAGTACTAAAATATTCTAATGCCGTATTTATATCCTATTATGTAATATAATTTTATAGGGAGTAAAGTAAGGAAAATTCTAGCCCAGACCAGGTTCGCCCGAACCCCAACCAATTAGAGAGCAAGTGTGTTACACTTGCCATTTGATTGGTCACTTTCCCTAAATTTTCCACCAACCACAGGGCAAGTGTAAAACACTCGCCCCCTAATTACACCGGTTTGGCCGAGCCAGGCTCGGGTTAGAATTACCCGTAAAGTAAAAATATTCTAAATTGATGGGGAGTTATTTCAAACTGTCTTATGCCAAAATTAATAAGCAAATATTGATTCGGCATAAGGCGAACTTGTTACTTAAAAAGTAACAACTACAGTTTCTTGTTCGGCGGCAATCGTTTCCCGATACAATGCAGAATTGGTTTTCAGAGGGCGTTGCTGAGAATGGAAGTTCTCTCCGGCAGCCGCAGCCGCAGCCGCAGACGCCGCCGAGCCTTTGCTGCTCTAGGATTGGAATTCAATGTGTAAGATTTTGATCCTTATCGGAGTTGGCTGTATTTCAGTTACTACTGTTTATCAGATGCCTGCATGCTCCTTTCCTGCCCTGTTATTTGTTAGTTTGAACGATATCATGAAGCCTTATGAGAAGTTGATTGATCATTAGTGTGTTGATGACTTATTAGTGGAATGCAGCCGAATGGTTAGTATCGAGTTTCAATGGTTTAAGTGACGAGCAGCTGTCTGTGAGGTATATGATCGTGTCGGATCCGGGTTGAAGACGTGGCGGTGTCCTGTCTTGATCGACTCGAGTCACTTATGATTTGTTGGTGGGGCAGAGCTTAGTGTGGAATTGACCTGGGAGAAAATGACAAACGTAAACTTCGGACCGACAAAGGACGGGAGGGGTGATTCCCTTTGTCGGTACTCCGACGCTCAAGTTAGTGTCGAGTGGCTGGGAGCTTATCGAGTAACTTGTGCGCTTTTAATGTGGTAGATGTGTGTTAAATGACATTTATGAGGGGGGGTATTTATACCTATTAAGGTAATGATTACCTGTACAGTGCGACTTGCAGGCACATTTAATGCGCCAACTGCTTCGTACGGCCTGTCAGGCCTCAATAAATGATGGAAACGGCGGAGTGGGCCCCAGGGATGGTCGACCCCAGTCCGACCTAGGAACCATACGGTCGATTACTCGCCGACTTGCCTTGACTACAGTCGATAGTGTTTCGACTATTCCTGAAGGTAGTCGAGTCGACACGGTTGACTGGTCAGCTTTTACCCTCTTGAAGGGTTTGCCGTTGAACGCGGCTGATTGGGAGGCTTACGTGGCTCCGTTGACCGGTCTGTCATCCGACATGGCCCGTGGATAGTGGTCCACGTGTCGCCAGCGTGGCTGGACTGGATGGGACCACGTCATTAGCCCCCGGAAAGGCGGTGCCACGATGACGTGGCAGTGTCCTTTCGGTTTTCGAGAAGTGGGCCCCAGGCGTAATGATGGCGACGGTTCGCCTTTGATTTTCCCGCCCAGGGTAATCCCTATAAATAGCCCCTTACGGCTTTCATTTGCACCTTTACTTCTTTAGAAATCTTTAGAGCAGTTCGAGTCCTGAAGAGCTTTTCGAGTCCAGCATCCGGATACTTCGAGTCGATCAAATCACTTACGAAATTCACCGGTAAGCCTTTTCCAACAACCTCTTTCTTTCTTTACTGCTTTAATTTCTTTATTTTCTATCTGTTGGAGAGTCTGGAGTCGAGTGAGAAGAACCCCATCTCGAATCGCTTTCGACTCGGTCCCTGACACGAAAAACCTTAACCCTTATTTCAAGGAGAAGGCGATCTTCAAGGGAATCCAGTCGAAGAATTGTTGATCGGTGGGATGTCTTCTTCTACCTCGACTAGTTCAGACCTGTCAGATAAGATCCCGGGCCCTGGGGATGATATACACTCTATCTCCTCGACGTCGAGTGAAGAGGAGTCAGTTAGATCGCAGGGCTCCGATAGGGTAGAGGTATCGGAAGCCTCAGAGGACTCTGAGGACAGACAGTCGGCCTCCCCCTCGAGCCTAGTAGCCTCTGCAGAACCTATAACGGCGATTCCACCAATTGGGATGCAACTCGGCCCGGATTTCTCGAGTCGAGTAGGAGACGTGGGACCGTCAACCTCGGATAATCAAGGAGAGGGTGGCATACATATCCCTTATGGTAGGAAATCCCCTAGCCGAACTTTGAATAAGGACCCTAGAATAGTCGAGAGCAAAGTATCGGCCAAGATGTTTGAGGAAATGAGAGAGATTTTGTTCGGGGGAGATGTTGAGCTGGGGGGATACAGCTTAGTTCGACCTCGAAGTGGGGAATCCATGACCGACCCCCCGAGAAACTGCATCATCGTAACCTGGAAGATGATCCAAGCTGGGTTTCGGATCCCGATAGATGATGACGTCCTCGACATCCTCAACCATTTGAATATCAGCCCGGTCCAGTTAATGCCGAATGGTTATGCGATGCTTAACGGCATCCGAGTTTTGATGAAGTATTTCGGGATTCCCATGCTCGGAGTAGCCAAGGATCTCTTCAATGTAAGTGTGACCAAGGAGGGGTCCGGATCGGGTTATGGCTTCGTACAACTTTCGTTTAAACAAAAGCGCAAGCTCACAACGTCGCCGACCTCTTCAAACGGGCAATCTTGGAAACACCAATTTGTGTATGTCGAGAGCGAGTCGGGCTGGCCGAATCTATGGAACAGAATGTGGTGTTGGAGGCCGAGTTCGACATTACCGGTTGCAGCTACACGGTGGTCCAACACCTTCATCAGGGACATGTTATCCCTCGGCCAATTCGACTGCAAGAAACTGATCGAGAATAAAATACTAGTTGATTTTGGCTTAGCCCCCGGCCGTATGAGTCGGACGTTCGACCCTGGTAAATCATGTGGTCGAGTCAGACTGACCGTTTTAAACTCAGAACTGTATTTCTATCTTTTTAGCCGACTCTAACATTCGTCTTTCTTCTTTTCAGATAAAGTCATCATGAGTCGCTTGGCAAAGATGAGGGCCGACATGGAAGAGCTAGCAGCCAAGCATGCTCTGGCTAAAGCGGCCGAGGTGGCCCAGCCCCACAAGACCATAGATGCTGTTCTCCCAAGGAGAGCGGATAAGACCGGGGCAGAGCCGAGTCAAACGCCGCCGACCCAAAAAAGGAAAGACAAAGCCCCCCTTCCTGAGCCGGACAGGAAGAGGTCGAAAAAGGATAGGGACCCCAAGCCGGCAAGAAACATTGATACAAGTGCTGGGGGGAGCCAGTCGAAAGGCACAAATTCCACCGGCTCGCTCCCGTCGACTCCTTCTGGGACCGAAAAGGCGCCGGCCCCTTTCTCCTCCGAGGCCATTAGATTGGCCCACCTTCCATTCCACCCCCCGGCAGAGGACCTGGCCGATTTTTTCAAGATGCTCAAGATCTCTGAGCCGCACCTCCCAGGGGGCTATAAGATGATCGGGGACGACGGAAAGCCCCGAAGGATAGGGTCGATCCCTAGGGACAATCGCGCTGCCGGGGCGGTGTACCATTGTTGCCAACTCCCAGTCGACCATGAGTCGAGATGGAAGATGTCCGAGGTGGAGTTGGAGATGTCGGCCGCGGTGAAGATTATTGGGGTAAGAATCCAAGATTTTCCCTATCTGTCAGTTCGCTTTAAGTTCGATTATTGACTCCCTTCTCTCTTCGTGTCGCAGCTCGCTCAGGATGTCTATCATATGAGCCGGAGGGCCCAAATATACAAGGAGGGGAGGTCACGTCTGGAGGCAAAGGCCGGGATCGACTCGGAGGTCGAAATTTTGAAGAGGCGGGTGCAAGAGTTGGAGACTGAGAAGGCTGGGCTCGGATCGAGTGCGAAGGCGGCAACCTTGGGGAAGGAGAAGGCAGAGAGGGCCCTTGAAGAAACCAAGAAATTGCTGGAGGCCAAGAAAGCGGAATTGCACGAGGCTCTCCAGAAACTCGATAAAGAGGCCGAGAAGACCCTTAATGCCTTCAAAGATGGGGAGTCGGCCGGGGAGGTGAAAGGCGCAAGGTCTGCAATCGAGCGGTGCCAGCGAATTTACGACCAAATCATCGCCGACTCGGAGCGGTTCGGGGCCTACCGATTCATGAAGTCGACGGCCTTCAAAAGATCGACTGCCACCTTTGGGATTTCGGACATGAAGGAGGGGTTCGAGCTATGCTTGGCCCAATGCCGTGCTGAGGGCTACCTCCCAGTCGACTATGATACGACCAAGGTTGGCCTCCTCTGCCCGGACCCGCGTCCTCAAACCGAGCAAGCTGCCGAAGATCCCGAGGAGGACTGGTCGAAACATGAATTCGGGTTCGCCATCCCCCTGGCCCAATCCATAGTCGGAGGAATCGAGGAGGATACCAGTCGGATGCCTCAAGGGGTCGATCCTATGGTCCTCAACCATGCCAAGGTGTTCCCTGAGCTATTCTTCGAGAAACCCGTGAACACTCCCTCCGACGAAGAAATAGATTAGGCCTCCTACTTCCCTGCACCAGCTTTCCTCTCAATGTAATTTTTTCTTATTTTTAATTCTAAAATCTGATGTTGTAAGTCGACCTGGGGTGGTCGAACAGTGCTCTTGCTGGAAAATCCAAATGTAATTGTTACACAAACATCAATGAAATTTTACTTTCAGTGTTCAATTCGAATTAGCATTCTCGAATATGCATGTTCAAACCGAACCCTCGAATCGTCAACATAAATTGCTCTAGCCCCTTGAGAGAAGGACGTCAAGCAGTTAGGTTGATTTTTAAGAGATAAATATAGTCGATTACATCGATTAGGCTATTTAACCCATTAAGGATATGACAACCTTTTAGGTCGAAAAACCACTCCAATTTTATTGATTGACATGTTGGAGGTTACATTTTTTCAAACATAAAAAGCCCTAAGGTTGTGGGCATTCCATGATCGAGGCACAGGATTGCCATTCGTATCTTCGAGGTGGTAGGCGTGGTTCTTCCCGACTTTGGAGACTCGGAAAGGACCATCCCAGTTGGCGTCGAGTTTTCCGACATGTTTCGTCACATCTACCCGCTTCAGGACAAGATCACCGACTCGGAATCCTCGATGAAGGACCTTTTTGTTGTAGCTCCTGGCCACCGCGGCCCGATACTGCTGCATCCGTCGGAATGCTCGATCCCTTGCTTCTTCAATCATGTCTAAGTCGAACTGTCGATTCTCTTGATTGCGATCGAGTTGATAATGGGACACCCTATCGGTTTGGTGTATCAACTCGGCGGGGACCACCGCCTCGGAGCCGTAGACCATTGAAAAGGGGGTTTCTCCGGTAGCAGTTCGAGGGGTGGTTCGATAGGCCCATAGGACGCCGTCAAGTTCCTCGGCCCAAGCTCCTTTGCTCCCTTCGAGTCGGGTCTTCAGGTTCTGCACGATTATCCGGTTGGTGACTTCGGTTTGGCCATTGGCTTGAGGATGGCCGACCGAAGTGAAACGCAAACCGATGCCATACTTGGAACAATAGTTCTTGAACATCTTGCTCCTGAACTGAGGGCCATTGTCGCAGATCAAAGTTTTTGGCACCCCGAATCGGCATATGATGTTTTTCCATAAAAATCGAGTCATTACTGTATGGGTGATCCTGGGGACAGAGGCTGCTTCGACCCATTTAGAGAAGTACTCCACACAGACAATAACGAATTGGTGCTGTCTTGGGGCGAGGGGAAAAGGCCCAACAATGTCGATTCCCCATTGATCGAAAGGCCACGAGATGTCGACCGGGGTCATTTCCCTCGGGTGTTGGTGGGTGAGGTTCGAATGTTTTTGGCAGCTGGGGCATTTCTTTACTAGGTTGATCGAATCTCGCAGGAGGGTCGGCCAATAGTATCCGGCCCGACAGACCTTCTTGGCGAGTATTCGGCCTCCCGAGTGGTTTCCGCAGGATCCGGCGTGCACTTCTTCGAGGACCACCTTGGCTTGGGAGGGTCTTAGACACCTCTTGGCCGGCTCATTGACAGACCTCTTATATAGCACGCCTTCTGGGTCGAGTGAGTAGCCTGCTGCCCGGGCTATTAATCGACGCCTCTCTGTTCTGTTCTCGGGCAAGAAACGGTCCCTTAGATGTAAGACCAAATCGTCTAACCAACATGGCTCGACCGGGTCGATGCTGTGTACCGGCTTTCCCCCTTCCTCGATCGATCTAGCCGTGACTGTGAGGAAGGTGATCGACCTATCCCTTGTCCCCCTGAGTCCATTGGCTACCTTGGAAAGGACGTCGGCTCTCTCATTCTCCTCCCTAGGTATCTGCTCGAGCGTAAAGTTTTTGAATTTCGCGGCCCATTCCTTGACCTTCTGCAAGTATTTGGCCATCGACTCCTCCCTTGCCTCATAAGAGCCAGCATACTGGCTGGCAACCAACTGTGAGTCGGTTAGAGCCGCCAGGCTCTCGATGCCTTGTTCTCGGGCGATTCTCATGCCCGCTAAGAGCGCCTCGTACTCGGCCTCGTTGTTCGTGGCGGGGAAGTCTAGGCAGATGGCGAAGTCGAGCTCATCACCGTCAGTACTTCTCAGTGACACTCCCGCACCTCCCCCGGATGAGGTCGATGAACCATCGAGTGATAAAGTCCATTGACACGCATTTTCTTTGAGTGGGGCCAAAGGTTGCTTTTCGACCAAAAAGTCTGCCAAGACTTGAGCTTGGTATGCCAACCTTGGTTTGTAGGTCAAGTCATACTGGCCCAACTCGACAGACCATTTAACAAGTCGACCGGAACTGTCTGGTTTGGACAACACCTGTTTGAGAGGTTGATCGGTAAGCACGATGATCTTGTGGGCCTGAAAATACGGCTTCAATCTTCTGGCCGTGTGCACCAGAGCAAGGGCAAATTTTTCGATTTCCAAATATCTTGTCTCGGCCCCGTGCAGGATTTTGCTAACATAGTAGATCGGCAGGTGCTTCCTCTCTCTTACAGCAATTAAGACCGAGCTGATTACTTCATTCGACACGGCCATATAGAGGTATAAAGTTTCTCCTTGTTTTGGCTTAGCTAGGAGTGGGGGTGACTCGAGGTATTTTTTCATCGCCTCGAAAGCCTGGTCGCATTCCTCGGTCCATTTGAATTCTTTAACATTCCTCAAGATTTTGAAAAAAGGGAGGTTCTTCTCGGCTGACCTGGAAATAAATCTGTTAAGAGAAATAATTCGCCCAACTAAACATTGTACCTCTCGAATCGTTTTCGGGCTGGACAAGCTGCGGATAGCATCGCTCTTCTCGGGATTTGCCTCGATCCCTCTCTGGCTAACCAGGTAACCAAGGAATTTTCCCCCTGACACCCCGAAGGTGCACTTATTCGGGTTGAGCTTCAGATTGTACCGCCTGAGCAGCTCAAACGATCTCCTTAGGTCTTCAAGGTGGTTGCTCGACCGTATCGACCGTACAATCATATCGTCGACATAGACTTCCATGGTTTTACCGATCTCTTCTCCGAAGATTCGGTTGACTAGCCTCTGGTATGTAGCCCCCGCGTTTTTGAGTCCGAAGGGCATCACTCGGAAGCAATAAACACCCTTCACCACTATAAAAGCGGTCTTATCTTCGTCCTCGGGTGCCATGAAGATTTGATAGTAGCCTTGAAAGGCATCCATCATACTCATTAGCTCGCACCCCGCGGTCGAGTCGACTAGCTGGTCGATATTTGGGAGGGGATATGGGTCCTTTGGGCACGCTTTGTTTAGATCTGTAAAGTCGTTGCACATTCGCCACTTCCCCCCTGACTTGGCTACCAGAACTACATTACAAAGCCAGTCGACATACGTGGCAGGCGTGATGTATCCAGCGTCCAATAGCTTGTTCACCTCTTCCTCAATTATTTCATTCCTCCTGGCGCTTTGGGTTCGCAAACGTTGCTTGATTGGTTTGAAAGATGGATCGACATTGAGGTGATGCATAATCACAGAGGGATCGACTCCCACTAAATCGTTGGCACTCCATGCAAAGACATCGGCGTTATCTTGAAGAAATTGAATTAGAAGTACCTGCTCGTGTTCCTTCCCCGGCTCGGGGAGCCCCACATGAGTGATTTTCTCTCTTTGTCCTGGAAGGAGCTCGACCTCCATCGTTTGAGTAGACGCCTCGAGTCGATTATCCGCAACCTTTTGCTTCTTCTTAGCTTTCTTCGATTTGCGGATAGGCTCGTCACTAGTAGCTTCCATGTCTTCGATCTGATCCTCTTCCCCGTCAGGCAAGCCCAAAACGGGGACAATTCGACGGTCGGGCAGCCTCACCTTTTCCATGGAAATTGAGTAACAAGCCCAAGACATGGGCACATCGCACCTCAATTCGCCTATTCCGGCGGGGGTGGGGAGCTTGATTAATTGGTGGTAAGTAGAAATAACTGCCCTGAAGTCGATTAATCCAGGCCTTCCTAAAATGATGTTATATGCTGAAGGCTGATCGACTACAAGGTACTCCAACTCAAGAGTCGATCTCTTAGGGAGCGTTCCCATGGAGGTGATCAATCGGACTCGACCTTTAGGGTATACCTCGGATCCTCCAAACCCTGTTAAAGGGGTTTTGAGAGGCTCCAAGTTCAGACTTTTGGCGAGATTCATGCGATTTAGAGTCGAGAGATAAATAATATTTACAGAGCTTCCATTATCAACAAGGGTTTTTGATACAGCATAATTGGCTACGTCGAGCGTAACCACCATCGGACAACTAGGCGTATCGCCTTCCCGTGGTGGCATGCCGACTAAGTCCTTATTGTTAAAACTAATATCCTGATCTGCCCACTCCCTACTCGGCTCGATCTCCATCACCTCGTGGGGGCCGTAATAGTTTCTTTGAGCTTCTCTGCGGGTCCTCTTTCGGGCAGTTTTTGTGTCACCTCCTGCGGGGCCGCCAGCAATCATGTCGATTCGACCAAGGCAGGGGAGGTTATGATCATCCCTCTCGGTCGGGGGTTTAGCCTCCCTTCGTCGTGGCGGACTGCGATCGTCGGCTCGGGTGGCTAACTCATCCAGCCTCTTAACGAACTCCTGGAGCTCCCCTCCTTTGATCAATCTCTCGATTTCATCCCGCAGGGCAAAGCACTCCGAGGTGTTATGTCCTGACTGTCGATGGAAGTGACAGAACTTTCCCGAATCCCTGTTCTTCTGAGTTTCCTTGATGGCTTTGGGATTTTTGAACAGCTTTTTATTGGCGATGTTGTAAATCTCCTCAATTGACCGATTTAACGGCGTATAATACTTTTTAGAGCTGCTTCCGGAGGTGTGATCGGCTCGATTCTTTTGATCCTTTCTGAGCTCAACCTTCACCGGCCGGACGGCTTCAGATTTACGGCTCGCGGCCCCTTTCTGTGCCAACTCGACCTCCTCCACCCTCATCCAGGAGGAGGCGATATCCAGTAATTTAGATATCGAGGCGGGATTTTTCCGGACGATGTGTCGGGCACACTCTCGGTCTCTTAATGCGGCGTGGATGGTAGGTATAACCATGTCCATACTTGGGGATTGAACTTGTACCGCCGCTCGAGAAAATCGAGTGAAAAAGTCTCTCAAGGTCTCATCCTCTCTTTGCACTATGTTGTAGAGGTAAGTGGCCGGCAACTTGTCGCCTTTTACAGAGGAGAAATGAGCCACAAAGCGCTCTACCAACTCATCGTATGATTGGATGCTTCTCGGAGTCAGCCTTGAGAACCAGTCCTGGGCTGACTCGACGAGAGTGGTGGCAAAAATCTTAGCTCTTACGTCGGACGAATGGCCGAACATACTTATCTCAATTTCAAAGCGGTCTACATGCCGCTCGGGGTCGGACACGCCATTATATGTAGGGAGATTCGTGGGCATTTTATCCGCGGCCATGGCTGCCAAGATCCTCTCACAAAAGGGAGATCGCACTTCGCGAGAGCTCCGGTATTGATGAGTCGGCCTCCTTTTGGGTGGGGGTGACCGATTGCTGTAGGATATTTCCTCGTCATCATCGACCCGGGAGGGAGTTTTACCATGCTTGGACCGTTGGGGGGAATCTTCCCTTCGAAGCAAGCGATGTCTCAAATCCTTCCGCCCCACAGGGAGTCCTCGGTTCGACAATCTGGGGGTTTCAGGAGAGGCCCTAGCCCCCAGTCGATCGAATACCCTAGAGTTCCCTGGTCGCTGCTCTTTCTCATGGCGAGGGGGGCTCCTTGATTTCCTCGCATCCCTCGATCCTCGAGCGGTTCTTGGTTCTCCCCCCATTCCCTTGGTCCTTGACCTAGCCCCTTGAGGTTCTTGATCGACGGGGCGCTTACCTGGACGCCGAGTCGACTGGACCTCTTGGTCGGGGGGTACTACCTCGGTCTGTTGTGGCTCCAGGCCTGCCCCTTGCCGCTGGTTTTGACCAGGCGGTGGAGGCATGCCGTAGGGATCTTGATGGTATGCTATGGGGCCGGGTTGGTACCCCCAATGAGGAGGGGGCGGATACCCATAATGGGCGGGTGGCCCGTAGTAGTACGCATACTGGCCTGTTGGCGGGGCGGCCGGTGTAGCTTGAGGCTTTTCTGGGAAGACTGGGGTTCTGCCCTCGGCCGCCGCCGCTACTGCTTCAACTTGACATTTCTCTAGGTAGGCGTCTAAGTCGGGAGCCGCGTATACCATTGGCGCAGGGGCGGCCATCATCTCAGCCCTAGGCTGTCTTGGGGTTCGACTCGGTCCGTCGACCCTGTGCTGGGCTTCCGTATCGGGGACGTCATCCCCCAGGGTACGTCGACTGCGTAATTCCATTTCACTTTTGACTTCTCGCTCGGTTTCCCACAGACGGCGCCAAAATGATCGTGTCGGATCCGGGTTGAAGACGTGGCGGTGTCCTGTCTTGATCGACTCGAGTCACTTATGATTTGTTGGTGGGGCAGAGCTTAGTGTGGAATTGACCTGGGAGAAAATGACAAACGTAAACTTCGGACCGACAAAGGACGGGAGGGGTGATTCCCTTTGTCGGTACTCCGACGCTCAAGTTAGTGTCGAGTGGCTGGGAGCTTATCGAGTAACTTGTGCGCTTTTAATGTGGTAGATGTGTGTTAAATGACATTTATGAGGGGGGGTATTTATACCTATTAAGGTAATGATTACCTGTACAGTGCGACTTGCAGGCACATTTAATGCGCCAACTGCTTCGTACGGCCTGTCAGGCCTCAATAAATGATGGAAACGGCGGAGTGGGCCCCAGGGATGGTCGACCCCAGTCCGACCTAGGAACCATACGGTCGATTACTCGCCGACTTGCCTTGACTACAGTCGATAGTGTTTCGACTATTCCTGAAGGTAGTCGAGTCGACACGGTTGACTGGTCAGCTTTTACCCTCTTGAAGGGTTTGCCGTTGAACACGGCTGATTGGGAGGCTTACGTGGCTCCGTTGACCGGTCTGTCATCCGACATGGCCCGTGGATAGTGGTCCACGTGTCGCCAGCGTGGCTGGACTGGATGGGACCACGTCAGTATACGTATAAAGAAACTTGTACCCTGAAGTTGTGTACGTACAATGACAACGGTGCTTAGAGTACTTTAGGAATTCACAGTAAAAAAATCATATCACGTTTATGACGGGCCGGCTATGCAAGAATTTGTAATGTTGTGGCATCCAAATACAAGGGATTGGTGTCAGGGATACATTTATCAATCCTTTACCTGTTCTGTTGGCTAGCTAGCTTGAGAATTGTTGTTTCAACAATTCAACTAGAGTTCTTGTATTTTGAAGCTTCATTTAGAATATTGTTCCAGGTTTGGTTATGCTCGAAATAGTCTTGTGTGTAGCCAGGTGATTGAGCTTTGTCCTAATCTTTGAGAAGAATTGCGGAATCAGATTCATCTTGAATAATTGGGTCCGAAGTTTGTGGAGTTTGATGTCTCGATGACTGATGACAAATGGTCTTGTATAATTATGACCAATGGCTAATGTGGATCAGTTCAGATTAAGCTCCATGGTTTCTACTATTCAGAAGCAGGTTTTTTTCTTGGTGCCATTTCTTGATAATTTGCTATATATCTAATTATGCAGCTGCTTGTCGTCGTCTGATTCATTTACCATCTTTGTGCAAGCTATTTACCTAAAGTTTCGCTCTTAACAAAACATCTTTGCCGTGAAATGCTTGCTGTGATAGCATCTTATGCTCTGTTTGATTAGGATTTTGAGTCCGTCTACATCCATCCTTATCTATTTTCGAAACGTATGTTATTAGCCGAATTTTTCTGCATAAAAACCACACTAACTCAATCAAGGCCAGAAAAATATACTTTGTACTTTGTTCATTGAGAAACATTGCTCTAATTTGACTCCTGGTGTCCAGGGGATAGTTTTGCAAGCTACCATACATATTCTATAACATTCAATTTAAAAACGTTCAGAAAAAGTAGCCTGCATTGGAAAACTCTTCTTCTAAATGTAGAACTTATTAAGAATTACATGTGATCGATCAGTTTATTGGCCATGAACAAAAATGCAAATCTTGTGGACAAACAAGTTATACATAGAAAACAAGTAATGATTTGTTTTGTAAACCAAGAATAATGTTCCTAAAAGTAGTCTAAGACATCTTAAAATTTAGTGAATCACACAGCGATTCAATCCGGTCAGTGATGATCCTGTGACTTCTCTGTCTTACAATCAATGGTATTTGCAGATTTGGATGCCACTTTAATAGTTGAATATACCCTTTAGTTCTTTTCCTAAGTGCCCTTTCATTCCTAGGGTTCGTAAAGGAGCGAGAGATATACCAAGAAATTTCCCATCTGCCCCAAGTAGCATCCCTTCTGGAAAAAACACTCATGTATTTTGGCTTGGTACTGGCAAGCGGAGTTTTCTTCGTATTTATTGTTGTGGAAATTGAATCAATTTTCTCATGATTATAGAATGAACTAAACTAGTAATAATAATAGTTAGAAGAATAAGTATAGAAGCGGTTGGTCTGTAGGAGTCACGCCACTTCACGCTGTTCTAAGATCGTGATGGCCTCCCCTTCGTGCGAGTATTGTCGGCCCATCACCATCCCAAGATAAAACCCAAAAGGTCACAACCGGCGTCTCCTATTGTGAGCACGATCAAAAGGGAACTAAGGAACGAAACCTTATCACGTTGCCCAAAATATATTATACGAAAATAGATATATAGAGAGATATATAATCCTTGTGTGTGTTCTAATTAGACCCTTAGGACCCTATTTATAGTGGTTAGAATGCATTGTGTAACTTAAAAAATTAAAACAGATAAATGAATATTGTGGGGAGTTACAATATTAACTTTTAGGTTATGATTTTGAAAATTTAAAACTTTTTAGTTCCAACAATCCCCACAAGGTTTAAAACTTCAAAGGTATAAATATATATGTATATACAAAAATATGAGGGCAAATAATTTAAATTGGTATTGTATTTTCTAATGATTGATAAGGGAAAATTACAAAAATGGTATACCATCTACACCCATTTAGCAAAATTGATACTCAAAATTTTCCGGTGACAAATCTACCCCGTATGGCCGTATCTCTAAAAAAATTGCAATTTAATGCTTTTTTCGTGGGAAATCCGAAAATCCTCCGGAAACCCAACCCGAAGTCCAACGTGGCATTATTTTTTCTTATGTGGCAATACCACTATGGCCACATCAAATACCATTGTACATGTGTTAATTTTATCCATTTAATTAAAACAAAAAAAGCCAAATAATATTACTAACAAATTTGGATTTAAAATTAATTTGACAAAGTAACAAATAATTTTATATATATATATATATATATATATATATATATTTATTATAAGAAATACATAAAATAATAAATTTTATAATAACTAATTATTTTCTCACACACATATATATAGTATTGAATTTAATTAAAAAAATATCTAACATAAAAAATAAAAAATAAAAGAAATTAATATTTGAATATGAATATAGTTAAAAAGATTAAGAAATTTTATATAATTTTTAATTTTGATTATTAATATTTTACATTTACAAAAATATTCTTTACACCATTTACAAAAATATTTATGAATATCTTTGTATTTAAAATATATTAATAACATATTTCATTTACGGCAAATTAATGAACACCCCCTACTAAGGTTCAAGATTTTTGCTAAACCCCCCAATTCAATAAATAGATATATTTCATCCCTATTATCCTTTCCATTTTTTGTAAACCTACCAAACCTTGTAAAAGTACCATAATACCTTTAATAAATTGAAGAAAGACACAAATGTTCATTGTCTTCTTCCCGCGTCTGATCTTTAGTTCTTCTTCCCGCGTCTGATCTTTCCGGCGACTCTTTTTCGAAAAGGGTTTCCGGCAACTCTGTTTCGAAGCGCTATTTTATAATTTCTGGAATTATTTTTCTTTAACTAGACAAACAGATCTTTCAATAAGTAATAAAATGAATATTTACACTACAAACTTAATAAATTGTTATGCATTCCCAATGAGACGCTTGAATTAAATGAAAAGCTGCCTGCACGCTTTCCCAGAATTTGGACTGGCCAATCAACTTTACAATGCGACGGTTGATTTACGGACATCACCTTTATTAGTATCTTCAATCTTGCCCTGTACACAGACTTCTGCAAAATTTTCATCCCCATTTCATCACCCGCAAGAAGCCCTGCTTCTATTTCTCTCCCAGATCTCAATCATTGACAAACAAATTCATGAATCCCCTTCCAAGACCTATTCTGGCCGTGGTGCAAGCGTACATGGTTGAACGTCTTTAGATATATGCCGAAGACAACAAAATAGATCGACTAGAAGTCTTCGACACAGTGCTGTTTAATGTGTAGCGTGATTTGTCTCAGCGATTCCAAACAAGATTTTGGCCCCGAGATGTTGTAGCAGCAGTGAAGGAGTTGCGGATAAAATTTTACGAATTTCGTAGATTATTGGCGTGTCCGGGAGTTAAAATGGGTGATGATCATATTCATGCCGAAATTGAGACCTTAGTATATTATGATGTGAATACCATTGAGGTAAGTCGAATTCATGCGTGTCCTTTTTTTTTTTTTAATATTTGTTCATTATTCAATGTTTAATTTTACATAAGTTATTCATCGGGATTCCAACGCCTGGGCATTTGGATGCCGTTATTACGATGATCTTAGGTATATCTTCAAAGTGCGGCAGGCACACCTCTTGGAGAGCGAAGAGAATCGGAGCACCTCCACGCTTTCCACATAAGTGATAGGGACTCGGACCCCGAGTCCTTTGACGGCGTGGTTTACCCCGAGTCCTCTGAGGAGAGTGTTAATTCCAATATCCCTTAAGATGATCCGGAGGAGGTTAATCAGTTTCCTCCCCCGTAAAATATTTAGTTTGATTGTAGTGTAGTTTATTGGTTTTTTAATGAAATATTTATTGTTGAGTTTTTGGTTAAATATGCGTAATTGAAAGCATACATTGTCTAGTTTTGGGTTAAATAGACGTAATTGAAAGCATACTTCGTTGAGTTTTGGGTTAAATATGCGTAATGGAAAGCAGACTTGGTTGAGTGAAAGGTTAAATATGCGTAATTGAAAGCAGACTTCGTTGAGTTTTGGGTTAAATATGCGTAATTGATCTCACAACATGGTGACTAATATGTTTGTTCTCAAAACACGGTGACTAATATTTAAGATCTCATAACATGGTGACTAATATTCATTTGATCTCATAACATGGTGACTAATATTTTTGATATCATAGCATGGTGACTCAACGAAGTATGCTTTCAATTACGCATATTTAACCCAAAACACAACCAAGTCTGCTTTCAATTACGCATATTTAACCCAAAACTGGACAAAGTATGATTTCAATTACGCATATTTAACCCTTCACTCAACCAAGTCTGCTTTCAATTACGCATATTTACCCCTTCAGGCCTTCACTCAAAAATTTGAGAAAACAACATCAAACAATTTATTAACGTAGTTTCAAACAAACAAACAGAAACAATCATAAAAGGGAGTGTATACGATTACAACAACAAATAAAAAAATATATATGTAAAACCCTTGTGAAAAAATTCATCCTTCAGGATATCGACGAACGGTTTTTGCCATCTTCTTTGGTTCGATTTTTTCACTCGTTTTCTGTTGGGTTCAGAATCGTTTCATCATCCCTTCTGATCGTTTTGCTTGATCCCCACTTTTTGGTAAAGCTCGAATCTTCAAAACTTCTAACTTGAAGGTCTCTAGAGATAGTCCACCAACTTGATCACAATCTAACTAGTAAGGATGCTAGTTCTTTAGTTAGTGTTTAGGCTTAACCTAGGGTTTCGTTTTTCTTGGAGAAAGGATGGTGTTCAACAAATGAACCAAAAGAATTGCCAATTACTCTCTAAGGGGAGCATGAGCTCCCCTATATATAGGAAAGGGAGGGGTGGCCGAAAATCCTAGTCCTTATGGACTAAGGATTTTGGTCCCTCTCTTCTATTACTTGATCATCAAGTAATTTTGACTTTGACTTTGAATTCAAATTCAAATCAACTTTCAAGAGAGCTAAAATATCCAAACTATTTTTGGATAATTTTATAATTTATTTATTTAAAATAAATAACTTATTTTATCTAATTAATTAATTAGATTATTTTTCTCCAAAATAAGACTTTCTTTTGAATTCAAAATTAAACCAAAGTCTATTAAATAATTAACACTTTTAATTATTTTATATATATATATATATATATATATATATATATATATATATATATATATATATATATATTCACATGTGAGACACGTGTCACAATGACACGTGTCACTCACGTGACCCACACGTGTGGTTTCACACGTGTGGAACCCTCTTGGCCCGATTAACTCGTTTAATCATTTTAAAGCCTCAACTCATGTAACCAAGTTGTTGTGTGTGACCCTCTAGGTTCTCAATTCAATTAGTAGTGACCCTAATTAATTAATTCACTAATTAATTAATCAGTCCACAGATTAAACGACCATAGTCTAGCAACAGGTGTTTAACCCCTAGCTGAATTGGAATGTTCGGATTCGACAGAACCTTTAAGTCATTGATTCATGTGAGATACAATCCTCCTACTTACTATCTCTCAACCAAGATCTAGGGTAAGGGAATAATTAGAACCCTAATAATCTGGTCTTAAAGCTAAGTGCATTTCATATCCATTTGATCTCAATCCAAGAAACCCTTTTCTTGATGTCTTGATCTACTGCCTTGGCCAAGGACTCCATATGGCATATAAATGACTTATACAATAAGAGATCACCTTGCACATGCAAGTGTAGGTCCTTTCTTGATTCTCACTCACTTTCATGAGTCACTTGTGCAGCCCCAGCATAAGCCTTGAATCAGTTGTCTAAGGCGACACCCTTTAAAGTTTATACCTAAGACTACAGAGTTAACTCATAAAGTGACATGGAACCTGAGGTCTAAGGATCAATTAATCACATCAATGACTCGTGAGATATTTCCTAATCTGGAAGTTTCCATTTCCTGAAATAGAAACTTCCTTTCCCATTTAGGAATCATCTCACACGAGGCACCTCAGTGAACTTACTTATTGAAGTAAGCACCCTCATGTATCACGCACGTATCAACTATACACTTTGCACCTCCATGAAATAAGGTGGTCCTTCTTAAGGGCGTGATCCCACAAGCAAGCCTTAGAGGAGTCAGGTTGACACTCTCACTGTCTGTAGGACTCATCGGCTTGGAGTATTTTACTAATCATGACTTATGTGAAATAGGGCTCGTTTCATGAACTATTTCACCTAAATGGTAGAGTCCTAAAGTCATCCGGATTAGGGAAGTTCTCATACATGCACAGCTAAAGTAAACGCATACCAAACAAGAGCATATAAAGAAGTGTTTGCCTGTGATATTAATCATTCGTATATTATTCAAAGATTGTCTGTGATACTAGGTAAGTCCCAAAACGGATTATGACTAATCGGCTTTCTAGGGCACTATTCCTAACAATCTCCCACTTGCCCGTAAAAGCCATTTAGGTACTCTAAGTCCCATCTTCTTAAGATGCACTTTGAGAGCCTATTGACTTTGGGCGTTTCCAAAGTGGATCTGCTATATTCTCTGCTGATGTGACCCTCTTGTTTACACATCTCTTAGGAAACACCTTTTCCTTATAAAGTGATTCGTAATCACGTTTTCAGTCTCTTGGTGAGGTCTTGGTTCTCTTACTTGAGCAACCATCCATTTTATCATACAATATGATAAAGGAGTTGTTTCATGCTAGGAACTTCATCTAACCAGTTAGATGGAGTTTCTTACCCAAACACTTAACTTAGCGTTATATAATACGACTAAGTTCTCAACTACGATAGTCGAGTTTTGTAATGTCCGTCCTTGGAACCCCTTTTCAACACATTTCATTACCATTCTGGTAGAAGTTGTATCCTTTCAATGATTTTATAATCATCTATGTTTGATGAATGGTTACATCAAATATCCTTCTAACAACAAGATCTTTTGGGCTCTGTAAACTAATACATATCCTCATTTCTTCTCAAGTACTCTGAGGACATCCTTTACAGAAATCTAATGACCTTCTCTGAGGTCATATTAGATTCGACCCACTACGCTTAGTGTTGCGCCATATCAAGTCTAGTACATAACTTTTCATACATTATGCACCCTTTCACTTAAAGGGATTTTGGACATTCTAACTTTCTTAAAGTTATCTCAGGACACATACTCTTCAAAAGAGATATTCCATTGTCCATACTAAACTCCTTTTAGTACCGTGGTTATGTACTCATTTTGTGATAATCCATTTATGCTCTTAGATCTATCTTCTATAGATCTGAATGTCGAGAATTTAGGATAATCACTAAGATCTTTCATGTCAAATTGTTTCTTAAACAAGAATTGGTAACTTTCACGTCATCCTTGACATTCCTAATGAGAAGGATGTCGTTTTCTAAAGAACAAAAAATTGACTCTTACATCACTAACTTTCATATGTACACTTTTAAGACTTATTCGACTTCCATCTGTGTCAAACGATTTGACTATCCTATGGAATCGAATTGTCTAACTCCTAGAAACCTTTATCAATCCACAGATTGACTTTAGGGATTTGCATACCTTATGCATACTCCCACTGAATATGAGATTTATAGAAAGGACTTTTGCATTTTAACCGTCAAGAAGGTTGTAATGCTTTCATTCACTCGAAGCTCCACGAGCTTGATCCTATAAGGTGGATCAACCAAGGTCAAAACCTGGTTTGAGTATATGGAATCCATATTGGATTTCAAGGCTTGCTTACACTACTCAGATTCTAAATCTGACAGTGTCTCCTCTTCAAGTAATTCCTTGGCTATTTAGGAACGCGTTCTAAACGCATCTTAAGAGAAGGGTTTCATACATGTGCATACTCTAAAATTTGGCTAAATTTTATCAGATGGGCTCGTTTCTTCTATATGTGGCATGGATATTTATCCTCAAATTTCTTTGAGGTCTGCTTGCTTGCCTTTCTTCTTCTATAGGAACGATTCCTTGAGAAAGATACATTCCTTGAGACAAACTGTTGGGAATAGTGCCCTGAAAATTCAATTTGTTGAATTAATTAAACTGAATTTACAACAAGTTATGAGTATTTCACATATTAATAATTAATGACGTGTGGTGGTATTCTCATATGAAATGTGTTTCATAGGAAAAAGATTTTGAATACCGAAATCACGTGTCATTAAAGTTCTAGTCGGTAAGATAAGAATATGTTCTTATCAAGACTATAACGTGGTTATATAAGATGATTAGTCTTTCGTCATAGGGAATGGTGATTCCAATTATAACACGTTGATGATTTTCAATAGGATTGAAAACATCGAACTGGACCACTGAGATTATTCATTTTTATACTGCTATCAATAATGAATAAAATCTCAGGAAGCATTGTACTCTTAATCCTGATAATATTTCGGCTTTAGGCATGTAGTGTTAGTCACTGTAACATACTCGAAGTGAGGTCTCGGTAACGGGTGGCCAAAATACTTTGTATGATTCGGTGACAGCATGAAGTGTGCTAAAGAGTTATATTGATCGAGGAATCTGTGGCCTTGCTGGAAGGTAAAAGATATCCTTGAAATAGTTTTACAAAAGTTCGAATTAAGACTTTGGCCAAAGCACTTCGTGTGATGCGTCACCGAAGTTGTATGTTGAATGTGTTTCACATACAGAGAATTTGAACTTAAGGCGAATCAATAAATTTCAAATTGGAAATGAAAAATAAATGATAGTAGTTATAATTTATTTTTCATGGATATCTACACGGAGGAGTAAAATGCGAAATTATTCTAGATCGAGAATTCGTGAATAATTTAATTAATTTTAGAGTGCAACAATATTTATTTAGTGGAATTAAATATTGTTAAACGGTAATTAATTATTGTCATGAGATGATAATATATTAATCCGTTTGGAGCTAAAATTAATTAGTCCTGCAGGTCCCCTTGCAAGCCCCAATTGAAAACCCAAAGAGAAAATATTAAAAAGAGAAAGAGAAATGAATTTTCAAAGTGTTTGAAAATAGCCAAGGAATTTATTTTAAGAAAATAAATTAAAGTTCCAAAGAGTTGGAAATGCCCGGAATTTTATTTTGGAGAAAATAAAATTTTCATCGAAAAAAAAAAAAATCGGTGATGACGTGGCAGCTGACGTGGCAGTACACGTGGCATGCCACGTCAGCAGGTGGGTCCCAGGTGGCGCTGACTAGGCGGCCGCGTGGCGCGCCACGCGTACGGCGCAGATCGCGCCGCGCCAGCGAAAGGAATGGCCCAGATGAGTTTGAAAGTGGGCCGGTCAACGGGCTGGTCCATCAGGCTAAAGGGTCGGGTTATCGGGTAGGTTCGGCCGGATACGGCCCGGGTCTGTCCGACCCGGACACGTGTCAAAATCTGGTGGGGCGTGCGTGGTTGTACACGCGCCAACCACCTGGCAGCCTTCCGGCGGCGCGTGGAGGCGCGTGAATCCACGTGGCGGCGCGTGGTTGGTGGCACTGGGTTCACGACGGAGAGAGCTACCACGTGGTGTATTCAAATTGGCCGGTCGGTACACGGTTTGTACGCGGTTGTCCGAAATGACATAAATACCCTTCATTTTACCCTTAAAAAGACCATTTTGCCCTCCAAACTTTGGCTATAAATAGCTGATCCCTCTTGCCTCATTTCTCATAATTTTGGCAGCATATTTTCGGTCCTTTTGGCTGAGAATGCTTTCCTCTTGTTTAGTTTAATTAATCCCTAATTAAGGAATTAATTAATGTATAATTAGGTGGTTATATAATTAATATATAATCCACTTAATTATTAGGAAATAGGGATTTTCTAGTTCTAGAAAAATGAATTTTTCTAGAAAATATTTTCTCGAGTATTTAGGGAAATACTCGCGGAGCCCACACTCCGAGGGTCGAGTCGGGGATATTGCGGGGGAGCTCTGCCGGTCTCAGGAGTGAGAAAGGAGCTGGAAAAATGCCGTTAGATAGCTATGTTTGCAGTACGGTAATATTTTACAGTTATATTATTTTAAGCATGATAAATTATGTGCTCTTAAGTGTTAATTGCATGTTAGATATTTATCTGCTTAACTGATTTAAAATTTATTATCAATTGCATGTATATACTTGAGTAGATCCGGTTAAGTCTTCCGCTTTGTATTAAAATATTTTAGAAATATTTTAATACTTGTATTATAATAAAAATTTTAAAATGTGGTCCCGGACCGCTACTGTTATGGGCCCGCATCCCATCACAAACAACCTTTGTCTAAGGGAATCGCAGAAACGATATTCAATATCGTTGTATAAACTTGAACTCATTTCAAACTTATCTCCCAATATCCTCTTCACTTAAGAGGGTTCTACTAAATTCTTGGATAAGAATAATTAGGGAATTTAATATGCCACATTGCATAGTGCAACTAAAGGACTGATTTTGGAAGGTACTAAATTCAAAATCTCGAACTGCATATTCTAGGAGTTTATTCCTAGAATGATTATAAGTCAGTAAAGCTTACTATGGAATGGACCATATCCTATTAGGTTTCATTCCCTCATTCGGAAACACTAATGTGTTCTCGAATTAGTTTACTGAGAGATAATCCTTTTATCTCTAAGATGACTAAGGAATTAGTTGCTAAGATATTGGCTATCTCGATCATATCAATTTACCTATAACTTATGACTACTTCGGTTCCTAACCTCCTTTTGAAATTCTAAGAATTTCATATAAGTTTTGAATTTGTACTTCAACAAGTACATTCATTCATAATGATTAAACTGACGATTGTATCTAGTGTTTACATTAAGCATCTTACACTCATCAGCATGGATCGAAATCCACTATAATTTTGGAACGTTCCACGTTTCTTATAAACGGGATTCAGGAACGCTTCCCTCAAGACAGGATTCACAGGAAGTCGACTCTATAGGTTCATTTTCACAGAATGATCCTAAGGTGTCTGACTTGTTAATCCTTTTATATCTCAACGTTCCAAAGTAATTCGAAGCTTTGTCATCTCACTTACTTTTGTTATCTCGTTGTATGTTCAGAACATTAGTGCCTTGAGTCTTTGCACAACAGATTATGCAGAATTGACTAAAGACTAGTGAATTCTATTCCTAGTAGAATTACTAAATGAGGTAACATTTCAGAGTACTCATACTCTTTGCAGTTCCCTTTCAAAGTCCTTATTTGCTACCATAAAAGCAAACGTCCTTTTTGATCTCTAGTGTCTTTTGGGCGCACCCCTTACATGCCTCTCCATTGGTCTCTTAAGGGTTTATTCTTCTTTAGGTGTTCAAGCCTTTAACTTAGGGAGTTTAGAAGAAGAATTAACCATCTCAACCTTTTATTCCTTCTTAAGGATGCTCTCAACCATTATCAACTAAATGATTAACTATGCTACATTAGCATCATTCTAGTTGAGCATAAAGGGTTTGAATGATGGTGGAAGCAATGTAAGCAATCAGTGCATTGAGAACTCTTTTCTCGGTTGATGATCGAGACCATAAGATCTTCAAATATAATCTTTAGACCTTGTTCGTGTGCACTTGTTTCCTCATTTGGAATATTGAATAATTCCATAATGTTATACCTTGTAACATTTCTATGAGGTAGTTCAATTGCTCTTAAGTGGTTTGGAGAAATCCATTCACCTCAGATCGCTTCTCTTTTGGCCCGGGTCGAATTTTCACAATTGAAAAACTTCGCCCTTTAGAGAACGTCTTTCTCTATTCGGAATCTAAAACGAATTTTAGGGTCCGAAGCCAATTAGAGTTAGTTAGGACTTAGTCAACTTGTTTGACTTAAGGATAGATACGAATGGGTTTGCATTTCATATTGTAGAGAATCACAGAACTACAACCTAAATGCTAAGCAGAGAAAATGTGAGCATGCTGAATTATAACAATATACAAAAGATAAGGTCTTTAATCTAATATAGCTCCCACTGTTTTTCAAAGATCTATAATTCCCAAAGATCTAAGAGGAACACGTTTCCCAATGGGTACTAAGATCCTAAGCATTTCACCTCGAACCCACGACTCGTGGACATTCTAAGTAAAACCCTAGGTAGGTACGACTTACCAATTCTAACACCTTTAGAACTCTTAGTAATTGTTTTTGCATCACCTATCTTTCAATATGGACCCACGACTCGTGCGACATCCATATTTACTTAGGCGTTAAGCTAGACCCATCAATCATAAGATCATGATCAAAACTTAGTTCGAACGATCCACGACTCGCGGACATCGCCCTTGCCAAAATTGACCATGAAATATTGATCATTTAAAATGATCAATTAGGTAACTAAGAACTAATAAGCTCCACTAGCTATCCCACGACTCGCGGACAATAACTAGCTTCACTTACTAAACTTAAAACCTATTGATAGAATGCTAGGAATTTAATTCAAAATTTGCATCTCGAATTAAATACCTATTATTCGAAATTAGCTTAATATTTAATGGGAATTTTCGAATCAACCGGAGAGTTGTCCGGTTCGACCTCACCAACATATATGTTATCCAATTTTATTAGTCTTGATTAATGCAAGTACACTTAAATGCATTTCAAACAAGCACATAAACAGATAACATGTCCTAGCATGATACTAACATGTAATGATCATGGGTTCTACCTATCTTATGCGTGATATGTGGGAGCCACTCCACAATCACAAGTTCTAACATACATGCCACATAAACAGTTTAAATCACATAAGGGAAAGCGGTAACAAAATACGAGCCCTATCTCTATTACATTTTTACAATTGAGATTCCCCTCCCTAACATTTTGAGGGGTCTTCACTTATGGCCTCCTTGTTACTTGAATGTGGTCCATCTTACTCCATGGGTGCATTGTCTCCAAAATGAAAATAAAACCTCACCACCTATCTCTACTCTCAAATTACAATAAAAAGAAAAAGACATAAAGTAATAAGGCTCAATCTTCATATTGGCCTTAGACAATTACACGGGGCGTACCCCGGCCTCAAAAACAGTAATATGGAAAGCCACATAATAAATCACATAACAGTACGCACATAAGTGAGGCTCCAACCTCAATTGAAAAACGCAACTATAGGGCTCCAATCCCAATTTAAACCATCCATGTGCATAAATTAAAACCATACATAAGTCTAAACCCATGATCACCTAACATGTTTTTGCAAGAATTTAAATTTAACCAATAAATTAAAATTCTCGCTTTAAGCTCTAATAGCTTAAAACACGACTTAGATGCAATTCTTGTTCAAGAGCCTTTTCAATAAAACCCGAAAAACAATAGACTAATAAAATTCCAATTAATTTCTGAAAATTAATAATTTTATTCTTTCAATATTTTCAGAAAATAAAGTTTGCAATTTTTCTCAAAATTTAAATCGATCAACTTCTCAAAAATCCCAGTTTAATCAAAATTTTAAAATAATTTTATTTTAGCAAAACTGATTTTAAAAGATAAAATTAAAATAAAATTAAACGGGATTTTAAGGACCGAAAATACGAAACACGAGAAACACGAATATTGGCCCGAAACCACCCGCCCAAGTGGGGGCACCGCCGCGCAGCATCAGGCGCGCGCGCCCGCGCCCGCGCACAGCGTGCAGCAATTGCCGCCCGCGTGCGCGGGCTGGGCGAGCGGCCCGTGCGCTAGTCGCCCGCAGTAGTGCCCGCCCGATGGCGGGCGGTCTCGGCCTGGGCATCCCGCTCTGTTGCGGGACGGTGCGCAACCGCACGGGCTGGAGTGCCTCCTGTGCGGTTGCGGGAGACCTGGACGGCGGCGACGGGCCTGGGCGGGCGACGTGCTAGCACGCCTAGGCTTGTCCTTTTCGTGTTCCGTTTTGTATTTTGGGTCCTTAAAATAAAAAAACGGTTTTTCAAAAACACAATTTAAGAAAACAGTTTCAGAAATTTAAGAAAAATTACAGTTTCGTAATTCAGGCTTTCTAAAAGAACTTATGAATACCTATTTCGCATCTAAGCCTAAGAATTTCTAACAAATTCAGAATAATTGAGACGAATCAGAAACACGATTTACGAGGTGGCTCTGATACCACTTGTTGGAAAACAGGAATCAGAAAGCAGCGGAAATTTAAAAATTTTTCCAACAAAAGGATCTTGGACTCGCATTCGTGTATCCAAATTCGTAGAGATCAAGAAACTCACTTGGGTAGTAGCTTTCTTGACACGTTTTGAGCCGCCCTCAAACGCGCTTCATGCGGTAATGGCAACCCGTCCCCTGAAAGTCTCTTTCAACTTCAGAATCCATTGTAGGGATAACAATCCACACCAACCTAGATTCAAATCATGTTAGGGAAGTTCTTAACAATATAACATAAAGAAAGAAACATGAAATGAGAAAAGCATGATTGAAACTCCCTTCGAAAACCAGTTTTGCGAAAGTAGAAATCTGCCAGCCATAAAACCCTCGTGAAAAAATTCATCCTTCAGGATATCGACGAACGGTTTTCGCCATCTTCTTTGGTTCGATTTTTTCACTCATTTTCTATTGGGTTCAGAATCGTTTCATCATCCCTTCTGATCGTTTTGCTTGATCCCCATTTTTTGGTAAAGCTCGAATCTTCAAAACTTCTAACTTGAAGGTCTCTAGAGATAGTCCACCAACTTGATCACAATCTAACTAGTAAGGATGCTAGTTCTCTAGTTAGTGTTTAGGCTTAACCTAGGGTTTCGTTTTTCTTGGAGAAAGGATGGTGTTCAACACATGAACCAAAAGAATTGCCAATTACTCTCTAAGGGGAGCATGAGCTCCCCTATATATAGGAAAGAGAGGGGTGGCCGAAAATCCTAGTCCTTATGGACTAAGGATTTTGGTCCCTCTCTCCTATTACTTGATCATCAAGTAATTTTGACTTTGACTTTGAATTCAAATTCAAATCAACTTTCAAGAGAGCTAAAATATCCAAACTTTTTTTGGATAATTTTATACTTTATTTATTTAAAATAAATAACTTATTTTATCCAATTAATTAATTCGTAATTAATTAACTAGATTATTTTTCTCCAAAATAAGACTTTCTTTTTAATTCAAAATTAAACCAAAGTCTATTAAATAATTAACACTTTTAATTATTCACGTGTGAGACACGTGTCACAATGACACGTGACCCACACGTGACCCACACGTGTGGTTTCACACGTGTGGAACCCTCTTGGCCCGATTAACTCGTTTAATCATTTTAAAGCCTCAACTCATGTAACCAAGTTGTTGTGTGTGACCCTCTAGGTTCTCAATTCAATTAGCAGTGACCCTGATTAATTAATTCACTAATTAATTAATCAGTCCACAGATTAAACGACCATAGTCTAGCAACAGGTGTTTAACCCCTAGCTGAATTGGAATGTTCGGATTCGACAGAACCTTTAAGTCATTGATTCATGTGAGATACAATCCTCCTACTTACTATCTCTCAACCAAGATCTAGGGTAAGGGAATAATTAGAACCCTAATAATCTGGTCTTAAAGCTAAGTGCATTTCATATCCATTTGATCTCTATCCAAGAAACCCTTTTCTTGATGTCTTGATCTACTGCCTTGGCCAAGGACTCCATATGGCATATAAATGACTTATACAATAAGAGATCACCTTGCACATGCAAGTGTAGGTCCTTTCTTGATTCTCATTCACTTTCATGAGTCACTTGTGCAACCCCACCATAAGCCTTGAATCAGTTGTCTAAGGCGACACCCTTTAAAGCTTATACCTGAGACTACAAAGTTAACTCATAAAGTGACATGGAACCTCAAGTCTAAGGATCAATTAATCACATCAATGACTCGTGAGATATTTCCTAATCTAGAAGTTTCCATTTCCTGAAATAGAAACTTCCTTTCCCATTTAGGAATCTTCTCACACAGGGCACCTCAGTGAACTTACTTATTGAAGTAAGCACCCTCATGTATCACGCATGCATCAACTATACACTATGCACCTCCATGAAACAAGGTGGTCCTTCTTAAGGGCGTGATCCTACAAGCAAGCCTTAGAGGAGTCAGGTTGACACTCCCACTGTCTGTAGGACTCATCGGCTTGGAGTATTTTACTAATCATGACTTATGTGAAATAGGGCTCGTTTCATGAACCATTTCACCTAAATGGTAGAGTCCTAAAGTCATCCGGATTAGGGGAGTTCTCATACATGCACAGCTAAAGTGAACGCATACCAAACAAGAGCATATAAAGAAGTGTTTGTCTGTGATATTAATCATTCGTATATTATTCAAAGATTGTCTGTGATACTAGGTAAGTCCCAAAACGGATTATGATTAATCGGCTTTCTAGGGCACTATTCCTAACAAAGTTGATGCAAGAGGATATGTGAAAACTACAAATCGTAATATTTCTTCTTTTATATATAATTTTTATTTTAATTTCAACTTTTTATTTTGTTGATTTAATGATTTTTTTATGTATATTAGGTGTTGATCAAAATATTGTAGGTCAAAAATCCCATATTATTGATATTCCACATAATCAATTAGTTATAACCGGCGCGTCTATTTATGAGCATGGTTGTACAAATATAGCTCAGACACATGTGAATCGACCTGAGGAGCATGACTCTAACTTACAGAGTATGTATCTTATGTTAATTTGCCACAATTCATTTTTTATTTTATAAGCACTTTCATGTATCTATCATAACATTACGTACTATCAATTAGGGGGTCAATGAATTTTCGGAGTTAGAAGATGAAGTTTTTGTACCCAATACGTTTCCATCGGGAAACAACAATAATCTCGGGGCTCCAACATCTATATGTGTTTCAATGATGTAAGGTATTGTAATCGAAAACTTTTTTTTATCATTTGCATATTTTATGAATATATTATTTTGTATATTTATTCATGGATTTCATGTATTCAATTATTTTTTGAGATTTTGGTATTTTAGTCTTTATTTTGAATTATTTATAGCATTCTTTATAAGTACCCTTATTCCTTTGTGAACCGCAAGATAGGATATTCGAATCATTAGGGAGGATTATTAGTAATTTTTATA